>SEMN01000032.1:40000-640000 GCA_005408345.1 Macquaria australasica
AAAAACAACCCAACACAGACACAAACGACACTCTGCCTGTGGAGTCCCGCACTGTGCTACACCTACATGCTTCACAGAGTGAGACATGACGACTGCAGTGTTTGAGAAAAAAAAAAATTCTCCCTTCCTGAAGGCGATATTCAGACCAGCCCTTTTGATCTGCCCTCAGGCCTGCTGGTGGGTATCTCATAATGAGGGGGCGGCCATTGACCATATCCTCTGCCTATTGATTCTTATTGGTGACATGCTCTAATAGGATTCTGCAGTTCTGGAATTAAAGATCAATGGACAAAGGCTGGAGTAGTTTTACGATGAGAGATGTAAAGTAAGGTGGCGGCCTTTTCTGCTAATAAGTACTAAATATATATTTAAGAATAACATTTGAAGAATTAGATGTGCACTTATCAAAGGTGCCACATTAGAATAAGTGTCAATTTCCAGATCATCATTGCAAAATGTGCAGTGACCAGAGCCACAGTAATACCATAATACTCACCATAGAGCAATAATGAGTGAAAACATACCTCAAAATACAGGTCAATTTCTATACTATTATGCTTTTCCACATCATACAGCTTCAAAATACATATAGAAGAAACTATAAGTCAAACATAAAAGCTGTATTTGAACAGAGGGAGTGCGACCAAGGATGACAACTTTGACAAAGAAAACTGAATGATGATCTACGAACTCAAAAAGTTAAAGAAAATACATCAACGTCCAACACCCTGATGGACATTTTTGTCTATGTGTCTATACGTGTCTGGATCACTGCCACACTTGACAGAGGAGGGATACGTTAGCTACCAAACAAGTTAAAGTGAAGGTAACACCTCACACCACTGGGACGGCGACTGAACATCTCACACCTCTCCCTTACCAGGCCTGGAACAAGACGACAGGCTTTCTCCATTTACACCCATTGATTCTGTCATTGACATGTGTTTGAGTCTTGTTTGGCTAAAAGTCGAACTTTAGGACACATCAAACCATTCAATTCATGTTCTCAACCTCTGTGATCGAAAACTGTCCTTTTATGTCCTGGTGAGGGAGACAATGGGAGGACTCAAAACACAACAGCATCAAACCAAAATGGTGTGTGGAGCGACCGTGTGCATAGAAACCAGACTTGAATGGTGAAAGATAAAGGTAGTGCATGTTAAACATAAATATATCTAAACAGATATATAAATACATGTAAATTAGTCTGCAAGTGAGACCATCACTGAGGCCTTACTGCTCAAAAGTAAAACCATAGCAAAAGGCAGATGGTGTGTTTTTTTAACAAATTATTTGGAGAAGCAGTTGATACAATTATAATTCTACTGTTTTTCGCATTGTAAATGGTTACATCATATAACACAGCAATGTTTGCTTCTTAATGCATTTCAAGAATAAAACGTAAACTGCTGATTTAAAAAAAAAAAGTGGGAAAGGAGGCTGTGAAGCACAGGATTAATGAGGTCTGGTAATCCAATGTATCCCGCTTAAACGTTACGAAACGTTAAGAAGTGGCGGGGACATAAGGGATCAGATGAAAAAATAAATACATTTTAAATGGTCTTCAACATATGCGATTTTAGGCAATGTAATGGTGGGATCGGAATGAGGTCAGAGTAGATAAAGATAATTACGGCGGGTTGGGAAAAAAATTGCATAACAGCGCATCAAAATGGGCACAGCCTAGGCTACTACAGAGTCGACAGTACAACAATACTCATAAAATACGCATAAAACGCAACATCGACCGCACAAGTAACAGTTATCCATATGCATCATTAGATAATGGGCATTTGTTTCTTCTACATTGCATTGTATGTTTTCTCATTGTGCAAATAAACCTTTCTCAAAGCATTCTAATTTGTTAGTTAACATTTCCTGGTGCAAGCTTTTTCAGAACATTTTAAACAAATTATGCTTTTACAAAGTGATGGAGACAAAATCGGTCATTTCAAGAAGTGGTGGGGACAGTGTACATGACACTTATGAACGGACAGAGTACCAAGTTATAACGGACCCATCTGATGTGTGTAGAGGTGTGTGTGGTTATTCTGTAGCAGCTCGGGAAGTCCAGGTAACTGCAGAGCAGATGAGGGAAGGGAGAACAGATGTGTAGTTGGGTGGGGCAGTCAGGTGATGGGGAAAGGAGGGAAAGTCTGAGGGCATTTGGTGGACTAGAGGCGAATCGCACAGAAGGGCCTGCAGAAATGTGGCTGCAGAGGAGGGACCGGGAGACACACTGTGACACTGTGGACAACAGATACTGTAAGAATCACTCATAATCATTTATAGATCAATGCAAACTACTTTTCCGGCGTTCCTGCTTCAAACACAGTAAACATTATTTTCTGATGCTGATTTAAACGCATCTACTGGTTGTGGAGTGTTAATTAAAATAGTAGGTTCTGAGACATCTATTCTCAGCGTAATGTCTAAGACAAATTTTTCACCAAAATACCAACAACTCGCTTTTAGCTGCCTAATTTGAATGATTCTCCTTCTCCTTCCACATGTGCACTGTATGTTGAAAGTGCCTTTCACTTTATCATCTGCCTTTTTAAGAAACAAACTACTTTTTTTTGTGATGGGAGAACAGTGCACTCTTGCTGATTTGTGCGAAAAAGCAATCCAGCACTTTTATTGTGAAATCCAAGTGAATGGCACACAGTATAATGTGGAGTGTATCAGCCTGTTGTCAGTCCTGTCCTTTACTAAATGAATAATCTGGTAATAATCTACTCCACTTGAGTGTAATTTATGCATATTTGGGCTAACTGTTGATATTCCCACTTGTCAACTCTGCTGTGTCGCAACACTTTTAAATGCACCAACATTAGAAGCTGTATTGTCCCAGCTTTTATGTTTGAAGGAGGCTGTGGTGGTGGTGGTGGTGGTGGTGGGGTGCTCAGGCGTGACTCTGTAAAGTGGAATCATCTTTCCTTTGAAAGGACAGATAGTTAGAACTCCTCTTTGAGTGTGATCGTTAAGGATAACCACTAACACCCACAGCCTGTGAAGAGACAATTACCCGCAATCACACCAGCCGCCAGTGGAGTGGCATTTTATGCAAGTGTTTGTGTGTGTATGTGTGTGTGTGCGCGCGCGTGGAGGTTTGTTCGCCCCTTCACTAGGCATCTGGACGGCCCCCGTCTGCCCAGCCAGTCATCTGTCACCATTACAGGACAAAGGCAGCAACGTCTCAGGGCCATTACTGAGATTGCTAGAGATGATTTGGAGTGTCCTCCTCAGCACCGAGAAAATCATTTCCTCACAAAGAGGCTGCCCCTCGGCTCTCCGGGCCCCTGCCAGCCTACGGGACAAACTACAGAGCCCTGCCTGAGTCGCCTCCGGGAGTGATGGACATACACAGAGAGGAAGAACAAATCAGAAAACAGACCGAAAAGAAAGCTAAAGAGAGCAACAGATAGTGAGCTGAGCAAATGAGGAAGCAGAGAGAAGAGGAAGAAAAATTTGTGCATCTCGTAATGGGATATTAGGGAAGAAGACAGTTATGAAAATGAATATAAAGTAAATGCTGCCAGGCTGTAATGAGAGAAAAGTAAGCGTGGAATGAAGTTGAATTAGCCAATCTCTAACACACTTCCTTGATTTGAACTCTGTTCCTCTGTTCCTCATCTCTCGCCCTCCCCATCTCTCATCACGTTCTTCCTCTCTCACTCAGTCTCCTTCTCTCTCTCTCACACACACACACACACACACACACACACACACACACACACACACACACACACACACACACACACACACACACACACACACACACACAAACTGCTGGCCAGATATGTAGCTTCATTTACAATCCAGCTGACCTTGGCTGGAATGTGGATGAGTGTTTAAAGATCAGTGTTGTGAAGTGAGTACAGTTTGTGTGTATGTCTGTGTGTGTGTGTGTGTGTGTGGACAACTGGTCAGTGGCTGGAATGTCACCCCCTTCCACCTCCTCACCCCACCAAACTTACCCCCCCCCAACACACACACACACACATACCTCTGACACACAGAGATCATGATGAATTGTCCTCTCTGCAGGCCCAGATTGTTTTTAAGGTTTAATTCAGTTTCTTCCTGTGCTTGAATGAGCAGCTGTGTGCGTGCGTGTGTGTGTGTGTGTGTGCACGTGTGTGTATTGATGAGTGTGTTTGCACCTCTGTGTAGGTGTGTCACAGTATGTGTGTGTGAGATAGAGAAGCAGAGGAGAGAGGGAGAAAGAGGGAACAAACAGGCGTTATGGATCTCAGGTCTAATGTACTCCAGCAGGTCAGAGAGAGGGGGCCTCCAGTCGCCATGGAAATGACAAAACCTGATCAATACTCAAGGTTACGACCTCTAAACTGTGACCCCTCCCCCAAATTCCCAACTCTCCCACCCATTTCTCACCTCACCCCACCCCTATCTATCTATCTATCTATCTATCTATCTATCTATCTATCTATCTATCTATCTATCTATCTATCTATCTATCTATCTATCTATCTATCTATCTATCTATCTATCTATCTATCTATCTATCTATCTATCTATCTATCTATCTAATTTTAACCCTCTTCTGGTCAGCTCAGCTCCCTCAAGGCCTCTCCAATTACACTTGTTCTCTTTTCTCCCGACTATATCATCAAAATGCATTGGCCAACCCAATCAAACCCTAAACTCTGCTCAGAAACACACTTTCTAGCTCAATCTTTCTGTCTTGTTGTTTATCTTCTTCTGTTTCCCCAAATTTACATTCAGAACAGGGAAGCCTAGTCCACTAAATTAAGACAAAACCAGTAAAGCCCAAATGGAAATTTTCTCTTTAACAATATGGTGAAATGATGAATCATGGTAAGCTACAAATTCAGCTTTGCGAGCGTTGCAGTTCCATCCAACAGCTGTTGAGACATTTCACTCAAAACTGAAGATGTGAACCCCATGGCTTCAGGGGGTTCCTCTGGGGACCATGAATGTCTGTACAAAATTTCATGGCAATTCATCCGATAGTTATTGAGACATTTCAGTAAAGCCATGCTCCTAGCCTGGCTAAAAATAAGCAATAAACATCAGAATCGTCTTATGAAAAACCCAGTTAAATATGCAATTATGCTGCAGCTAGTGCTGGAAACATTTGTCACTAAATAATGTTGTATGCCAAAAGAAGTAAAATCAGACTGTACTGTTTTTGTGGAAAGGGGAAGCTAACTGTGCTACTATTGCCGCAATACTTCAAGTGACTAAAAGAGGTAAATGAAAAACACAATAAATGCATGCTGTATTGTGTGCATGCTTCTCTGTGCACTTGTCTGTTCTTTAAAAACTTAATTGTTAGTTTTTGAATTATATATTTAACTATTTAACTATTAGCATACTTAATTTTTATGCATTCTTGTGTGCTCCAGTGAGCAGAGCAAAACAGCCAAACAGAGAGGAGGTAATGAATGATACAAGTGGAAAGACAAAGGAGAAGAAAAACTGATTAACTGTCAGAGACTTCTTGGCTTTGCAGAGTGTATTCATCAATACAGAGACAGCACCCCTTTCTGTCTGTGAGGGCAGGAAAAGTGGAAAATGTTGGACATCTTCCAGCCTGCAAACCACAGACCAAAGCCTCCATTTGAAGTTATCAATATCAATCTATCTTGGCCTTCCTTCAAACTGAATAAAAGGTATGGGTTCTCTTCATCAGAGCTACACAATAAACTGCTATCATCTGGCACAAAAAGGAGGACAGAGCGAGGAATAAGATATATAAATATAAATCCCCTGAACATGTGCATATACTGTAGTACCATTTGTGACATAATCTTATCCTGTGGCTTTCAAAGACCGCATTTATTACACAAAAGATGGAACAGAAGAAAACGTGTCTTTAAACATTTATAATGCACTGTATGTGTCCATCTGTTGGCTACGTTAAACTGCTACAGCCTCAGAAGATACAATAGGAAAATCATACGATCTATTCAAACTTTAAGTGAGTATAACGTCTTGCCGTGCCAACAATCTGCAAAATATATGTCTCTCTCTTGCTTAAAAAAACACGTTAATGTGTCTTCTCTGCTTCATGTACATGCTTCATCAACAGCAATAATGAATTGAGTCATCAGCTGAGCGCAGCTTTCAGGAAGGTAGTTTTCCCTCAGTTTCAGTCATTTTCAAGAGAACAGAACATCACTCGCCTTTACATTAATTCACATTAAGCAACTGATGAACAATCAAAAATACACAGACAAATATATCAATAAATAAACAAATTGACATAAAAAACATCAATAAAAAGTATAAATGATATACAATAATATGTATATTATAAAAAAGGCCATACAGAAATAGTAACTTAATGGTATAATAGTCATTATTGACTAGATTAATTAGATTTTTCTATGAAGTCTATTAGACGACTCCCAAACTTTCAGGCTATTTCAATGAGAGAATAAGCAGCCCGAATATTTTGTACAGTCAGCATAGGTCCACGTTGAAAAAAATGAACAGAAGCCAGCAGTGGAAGGTAATGAGTAGAAGGTGGTGGGGTTCTTGTACTGAGTGACTTTAAACCCGTTAAACCCTCCACAGATTGCGCTAGTGTTTTGACAATGGCCAGTAAACTATCTAAATTGCAGTGTTTTAGCACCTGTCTCTCTGTGCTGAGCTGGGCAGCGAGGCGTGAGGCTGTCAGCCTTGTCAAACGGCCTTTCTTTCTCTCCTTTCTCTCTCCCTGCACGGCTGCTATCATCATCACCGGCCTTTCAGACACCAAACTTTGTCCCTTTATCTCCGATTGTGCCTCTCCTTCACTATCCTGCTAAAATTACCCTTTCATTTTGTTGTGCCATAAAATTACAGCTTGGTGAAGATTGGCAGTGTTTTTCTTCAGAGGGAGGGGGGCAAATCAATGTTTTTGTTGTGGCTGTGTGTGTGTGTGTGTGTGTGTGTGGCTGTGTGTGTGTGTGTGTGTGTGTGAGTATGGGCGTCTTCAGAATGTCAGAATGTAGTGATGTGTGATCGATGTGCCATTGTTCGTGTGTGTGTGTGTGTGTGTGTATCTGTGTGTGTGTTCATGTCTCAGAGCTATCACTGAGGATAATAGGACTCTTGGTAATGCCAGGCTATAGGGGCAAAGACCCCTGTTTTACTGGACACTTTTAGATTTTTTCAATCAGTAAGAGGAAAATAGCAAAGTAGTACTGGAGGTGAGGACCTGCGGTGGGGCAAAAGAGAAAGGGGGAGTGCTGCAGTTGATCTCTGTATGAAAGTAATCATATTCATACCAAATCTCAGCACAGCAGACATGGATTCTCTCAGTTCTACATCTGATTGAAGTTGAGGCTCTGCTTCTTCTCACGGTAAAGACTGATATAAAGCAATCTAGAGCCACACACACACACACACACACACACATATTCAAATCCTTTGTAGGCGCAGGCGTGGAGACCACACAAAGTTCTTAAATAATGCAAAATGTTTTAATTAGATGTATGAAATACAAATAAGGTACAGTATGTCCGTGAGCAGGTCAGTAGTGTATGCAATGTCCGTGTGTGAGTGCATTGAAGTGAAACACAAATCACAAACAGAACAATGTCAGTTGGCAGGCCAGGGGAAGAGCGTGAGAGGATCTTGTAGATCTGATTTATAGACTCCTGAGTGCAGCCTACTCAGGTGTACTGCATCTCTAACAAGGTCTCAGCTCTACCCTCCAACTTCCTGGAACAAATTGAAAACCACAGCCAATCAGAGAAGACAAGGTAGGGCCAATCTTGTGGCCTTCACAGAGCTGAAGGAGTTCGAAAAAGTGAGTGAGCTCTGGTCACTTTATACAACAACAAGCCTCCCAGAGTCACGGTAGACATGGATGTGTTGCAAAGCCAACATTAATGCCAGCACTTCTTTTTCTACCACTGAGTAGTTCAGCTGGTAGGAGTTGAACTTCTTAGAAAACAAGCTAACTGGATGATCAATACCTTGTGTGTCAGCTTGAAGAAGTACAGCACCTGCTCCAATTTGGCTTGCATCCACGTGAAGCCTGACAGGCCGGACCAAGCTGGGAGCTAACGGAACTGGAGCAGAACACAACTAAGCTTTAGTGTTAGCAAAAGCTTGCTGACACGAGGCCGACCACATACACTTTAATTTTGCCTTAAGCAAGTCAGTTAGGGGAGCCACCACAGTTGAAAAAAATCTGGCAACAACAGCAGTAATGACTGACCAAACCCAAAAATCTCATTTGTTTCTTTTTTTTTTTTTTGTGGTGGGAACAGGAAACTCATCAATAGCTGAAACTGGCACGAACAGACCGCACATGACCCTGAGCCACAACCTTACCGAGATACGTCACCATGGTTTTTGCAAACTCGTCTGCTAGTCATTCAAACAAAGCATGAAAACAACTCATATGATCCTCCCAGGTGTTATCACCCCATCGTCCAAATATATAGCAACTGTCAAGACCGTTTATGATCATATTCATAAGTTGTTAAAATACTAATAACTGGTGAGTTATGTAAGCCATTGTGTGATGACCAGTGAGAGAATTCATCTGATGTATGTAGGTGCAAGGGCTTATAATTTGCAGTGTGAAATAAACACAATCCACTGGCCAGTTGTGTGCACTGTTCTTATAGTTCCATTGGATATATTCAGATATTAAAGCATTAATTTTGCTATATTCTATCTGAACCTACTTGAATCAACAGGTAAAATATTTCCTTGTGATTCTGTCATTTGAAAGAATTTTACCAACACATACAACATAATGGATAAAATAAAGTTCTATGTTGAATTATTGGTAAGTGAATTCTTGACAGATATAAGATGCACAATGGTGTCTTAGAAAAGTCCCTGAACATCATCTCATTCCTGGACAGTCTCTCTTTTCCGTCTCTTTTTTTTGCTATCAAGAGTCTTTGAGAGGCAGAGACAGCGTCTGTCGTTATCAGCGTGAAACAGCCTGCTTCCTTGGATAACTCTTTGTCTGGTCAATTAATAACCGGCATCGACATTAGCATGTTTGCGCAAGGAGCGGGAGAATAAGGGCATGCATTTCCGACGCCACCATTTCGTTATCTGTCTTCTCAGTTGACATTTTGCTCCACTGATACTCTGTGCCGCTTCCTCGTTGGCTGGAGAGTCGAAACAAACATGGAGTCCAGTTGGCACACAATCTGAAAGCTATCCATCTATCTGGGTAAACAATGTTTCCTCTGTAGATGTTTCTCTTGTAATGTATTCTCTGCATGGGTATAATACAAAGCTATAAATCTAAAATTGTAAATATACAGCAAGTCAGTGGGCCTCATGCAAGAACCACTCGTTTCTTATGTGAGTGATTTAAGAAAACTTGTAGCGTTTTTTCTCGTATTAAGAGTTTTTTCTTAGGTCCAAACGAAATTCTCGAGTGGTCCAGACCTGTCATGTACAGATAGTCAGTCTTTCTCAATGGGGTAAAAACACTTGTTTGACTTAAGAGGTGTAATGCCTTTCTAAATCTAGAGTTTAAATATGCTACAGACATTAAATAAAATAAAAAAAGGACTTGAATCTCTGTGGTGTCTTTTTACTCTTGATGACATTTTCTGAATTACACTTTCCTACAAACTGAGTGGAACAGGTAGCCTTATAGCACAATTTGAGGGCGTGGATTATGCTAATGATCACATCTGATGAACACACACCTACTAATGAACAGGTGGTGTTCATCAGGTTGAAACAAGTGCAGCTGAGAGAGTTTGGTGAATCCAACAGTGAACACTCCTATGAACCTCAGAAAAAAGTAATAAAGATTTATGATAAGAAAACAAAAAATTTGCATGAGGCCAAATGCAACAAAATGCTTTTTTCCCCTTTATATTTAGTTCAATCATTGTCTGAAAATGTGCTTGGTATGAGAATCAATGGCACAAGCATGGATATAACATTGTGACAATTCTGATTTTCTTTATTTGTTTTTGTTTATTTTCCCCTTCATGCCACCTTCCTGTGATTACAGATTCAGTGGGCGCAGAGACTCCTAACAATATATTTATTGAGCCAATCCACCTCCTGACTCATAACTCACAGTCAACACTGAATATGAGTAACATCAACATCCATGAAGCAGATTGAGTTCTGGTACTGCGGTGAAAATACTCGATAATAAATCTTTTCATATCCACTGCTATCCTCTTTGTGCTGAAAGCTTTCTGGATCCATACCAACTCCTTTTCTCCGACGTATAAGGAAGGAGGATGACCTTTATGGCTTTTGAATAGCGTAAGGCTACCAAGACCTCTTCACCCGCGGTGCGTACTCTTTGTCGCAGCCTGGCCTCTCGCTATTGCAAAGTCCAGAAGTATCTGGTATTATATCAAAAGAATGGCAAGAGAATGTGGAAGGCATTTACTTGTGGAGAGGTGAGGGAAGAGGCAGAGTGAGAGGCAAGCTGCAAGGTGCCATCAGTGCAGAGAAATGGGAGTGAAAAGGATGAAAACCTATAAATGAAAATCAATACGAGAAGGCAGGAAGGCATAAGAACTGGGGGGAAGGTAATAGAATAGACTAAAGATAAATAATGAGGACAGGAGGAAGGGGAAAGAAATGAGAAGGGAGAGCAGAAAGAAGGAGACAAAGAAAAATGATGGCAGAATACAATCAGAGGAATATATTTGTTATTGTGTGGCTGTCCTTCCCATCAATAGACTCAAGTCAGAAGATTTTTGCCCTCAGCAGCTTTGATGAGTGGAAAGTGCTCAAGTCTCTATTCTTATCTGTTTCTAAAGGACTCTCTGATTGAACATGTTCTTGTGTAACATTGAACCTAAAGCTACAACCAGTAACTCCTCATTTAAACACTCATAGACGACTTTATGTTGATTAATGCAACTGATTAACTCTCACATTGTTGATTTGCATGTTGGTATACAAGATATGCAGTACTGGATGGCACAGCAGTATAACATTTAATAAGTAACACTGCTTCCAGGCGTACCACCGTCACGTGTTCCTGCTTGTTTGGGATGTGATGGCACTTCTAAACCAAGGCACAGCTTCAAATATGAACCTTATCCTATAGATTGAAGTATGGTACAGGATTTCCAAATTCAACACCACCTTACTGAACGACATTCCTTTACTGATTGAAATGAAAGAGAATTTAACATTGATGACCTGATTTCATTCGTTTATTTAGCATTAGACAGACACGTGAGGCAGCGTCAGCATATGATTGCTATAAAAAAGTAGCTCTTCCGGTATTGCTTTCAGTGTAGCTGAATGTAAATCATCAATCAGCAGTGTTCAGTCCTGGTTACTGCCAGCACAATATATCAGTCCTGTATCAGCCAACCCTGCTGAGGTGTGATTAAAGAGTCTTCATCATCCGACCTCCTTGGAACCACTTCATTTCCCTATCTATTTCTTTGTTTTGGTCCTTGAAAGGTAACACTATTTTGACTGGTTCTGTTTTAGAAATGTATCCGTTTTCAACACTTTATTATATCAAAGTGTCTGTTCAGGCTCTTCATTTATAACACCAGCGCTGGCATTTGTGCAGTATATCAGTTGTAAAAATCTATTCAAGTGTGTATCTGTTTGTACGAATGTTTGCTTGTGCGCAGAGTGCATTTGTGTAAAAGAAGCTATTTAATTGTATTTGGAAACAGAGACGATGGGTGCGAGCGTCCAGGCTATTGATATGTTTCTGTGCCTGTGTGAATGCAGCATCCCATCATACCCTGAGATATTTCAACACAACCATCGATCAGCTTCAGCAACACCCAGATCAGATGATACCGGCCCGGGTTACAGGAAGCACGCGTGTGTGAGTGTGTGAAGGACAAAGACAGCTGCAAGGAATGAAGAAAGCATCACCTCATTTCTTACTTGCAGGGTAGGAAGATGAAGAAACTGATCAAAATGTTAAATGAATGATGAATGAAAAAAAAAACTGATGAAAGATGATGATGATGATGATGATGTGTTTGTGTGTAGGCTTATGTGTCTGTTGCTGAGAAGGGGTGGGGGGTGGGGTGTCTTTAGCCAACCCTAAACCTCACCCTCAATCATGAATGAGAGCAGATACTCCACCATCACACTGTGCAACTCTCTGGACGCAGGCCAAGCAGGAAAGGGAGGCTGGCAGCAATTACAGACACACACACACACACACACACACACACACACACACACACACACACACAGTGATCGCACAGGACCGAAAGCACAGAGCAGTGAGGCCAGTTCCATCTGTGATTCTTCAAAGAGTTTGGCTGATATTGATTTGGTGCCAAGGTTAGCAGCTCATTCAGGCAGAGTGGAGCTTTCAGGAGCAGCTGGAAGGAGCTGAGACCACAGCCGGAGACGGAGGCTGAGACCTTGAGCTGAAACACACGGCAGCAATCCTCTGTAGAGGCTAACAATGTCTCCAAGCACACCATCACAATCACAATGCAGACAAAGACAAATAAACACACTGACACATAGGCACACACACACACGCACACATGCATACATACATGCACTCTCCCCCTCTCACAGTCATGAACGTGCCACATTGAATGCAGAGTGGGAAAGAGGGCAAAAGAGTGTGAGAGAGAAGAGGTGTGTGTATGTGTGTGTGTGTGTGTGTGTGTGTGTTTGTTGTGGAGAGACAGAGGATTAGTTGTGTTTTTGAGAAAGTGATTGAGCCTCTTCAATTCAACTCTCGTCCCTGGCCAGAGGACCTCTGGGCTAACGCTGTGTATACTGTGTTGTGCAACATTTGTCCGCGTGCTCTGTGGACGTGTGTGTGTGTGTGTGTGTGTGTGTGTGCGCAACTTTGCTTTGTACAGGCCCTGCTTTTCTTTCACTGCACTAATTTAACATGCTAATCTAGCTCTGCTAACAAGACAATGGGCGTTTCTGTGTATGTGGGTTTATACCTCTCATTATAAGAGCAGAGAGACCTTTTCTGTCTGAGCAACCATTCAGAAAGCAAATGGAGACACAGGAAACTGCAGTGCTGAAATACAGAAAACACCTGCTATGAAAACATCACCATCAGCAAGAGCACAAAAAAATACTTGCAATTCTGATGCAATTCAATGTTATAAAGAGTATATATGTATAAAGAGTTTTGTCCAAAACAAACCTCATAGGAAACTTTTTCAAACTAATTTAGGGTCCTAGTAAGCAGAGTATCACGATTTATGTGACTTGTTGTCATTTAACACATGCATGTGCAATGTCACAAAATAAATTACCCAAAACAGACCTTGCATGTTGAAGTGCTGGAGGTAAAGCCTTCTAATTGATTTCCAAACATAATTTTTTTAAAGACACGCTCCTGTTTGGTCAATGTAACTCGGTGCCTTTGTGGCTTCAGCATTTCTTCTTTCAGTACACAGAAGGCCGTGGACCGAGGAAGGAAAAAAAGGGGCTATTTAAATTCCCAAAAAAAGACATTTATGAACATTTTCTTATAAATGAATACGCTTACTGTATGCTATTCAAGTCATGGACATTATTTGAAGTATTTTGATGAATAAAAATACAAAATTAGAGTATTGTGAAGACTTTGACAATGTGTATGGTCTCTCTCATTATCACTATACAATCATTTTTCTGTATAGTGATACAAGCTACACTCTTGTAGTCTCTACAGAGAACCAGAGTCTTTCATGCCATCCCCTATAGATGCTCACTTCACGCACTTACTGCGACTATCCTCCATTAGGACTGCAGTTAAGTCTAATGACGCAGACTAGAAGAAGATGATTTTAACTCAAAATTCTGCCAATTAAGTACCAAGCCATTACTTATAACTTCCAATGGCTGAATAGAGAGAACGTTTTCTACTTATCTACTTTATCATCTTGGGAGAAGCTCAAAGGATGAAGTACAAAGTCTGCACTAACAAGACCTGATGGCTGAAAACCTTCGCTTTACCTTTCAATTAGTGCTTGTCCTTCCATACTTCAGGCCTCGTACCTGTTACCACTTTACTTCCAATGTCGGTCTCAGTCTCAATTAATCTATTAACATTAGTACATACTTATATATATAGATATAGTTCATGTTCATCCTAACAGACTGCAAACTTTTTGATATCGACTTCAGTTCTCTAACCGTCCGCTGTTTTTTTATTTTATTCTTTGCCCTAAAAGCTGCCAAGCTGTACACGCCCCTCCCCTCTCCTTCTCCTCTCTTGCACTCAGGCTTCTCTGTGCTGGACCATCGGCCGTCCTGGGACCTTTTTCTGTCTCTCCTGGCTGTCGGTGCCTCATCCAGTCGTTGATCTGGATCTTAGTCCCCCAGGAGATTCAGTCTCTCTCCCTCTCCCCCTAGTTATCATGGCTCCCCTGTGTGAATGGTGTTGTCCTCTTTCCAGGTCTCTGCGGTGGACAGGATGGTGTTGTGGCTTGGTGGGCGACACCTGAAGCTGCTCACTTGTCCTCCTGGATCCATCCTTCTCACTTGTGTTTTATAATCTACATTTTGTCATCATAATTGTATAAACTATGCTTTTCTGTTGTGAATCTATTCTGTACACATGACATCTATTGCATGTCTGTTCGTCCTGGGAGAGGGATCCCTCCTCTGCTGCTTTTCCTCAGGTTTCTTCCATTTTTTCCCTGTTAAACAGTTTTCTTGGTGAGTTTTTGCTCATCCGAATTGATGGTTTAAGGACCGAGGGTGTCGAATGCTGTACAGATTTTAAAGCCCATTGAGGCAAATTGTGATTTGTGATATTGGGCTATATAAATAAAACTGACTTGACTTCACATTTATAATGAAACAGAATAGGGAAATAACACAACTCACGTCAGAGTAATTTTTCAGTGGTGAGAAAAAAAGTTCCTCTGTTTTTATGTTTGCTCCTGAAAAGTTTACTTTTACAGTTACAAGGTTTTAATATGGCAGCAGCAACACGCTCACATGCATGTGCGTCTGCGCGCGCTCACACGCCCACGCACTCCACCGCCTCCGCCGTCATCATTCAGACTAATCCCCTCACAGACCCCTCATGTTGCTCTTTGAACGGAGTACAAAGCGTGTTCTGGGCTTAAAACAGCAGCACAAAGACACAAATAAAAAACCTGCTGAGACTTTTGACCTTTCGGCTGGGATTACAGTTTTCAAACAGCGTTCAAGGAATTCAGCTTTCGCATCCACACAGCTTTTCAAACAGCCTCCCTGCTCCCTTCATCTCTGCTTGCTCGCCAATTTAATGGCCCTCATTTTTGTTAAATACCACAAACATGCCGGAGTGAATGTGCTCCGTCTTAGTTTTCCATTGGGTTTGGTGCTTCAGGCTGATGAGAAATACACAAGGTGAAATCATACAGTTACTGCGGTCATCTATCTACTTTAGAGCCGTTTGCTGTTAGGTAGTGTCCAACTTTGGTTTTGTTCTCATTGTTTTTTTAATCAGTTTAGCAATGTTTAAAGAATAAAAATGATATTTGCTGGTTTTTAATATGAGTTTTTTTTATTATATGTTTTTTTTTTTGACAGTACCACAACACTGAATGTTTTCACTCTTCTTTCTTTGATCTTGGACACTTTTAGCTTTGTATGGCTGGATAAATTCCTAAAAACCCACTACAGAAAGGCCACGTCATTGAAAAAACTGTTGGTAGTAATAATTTCTGGAGCTACTTCACTGCAGGCACTGTGATAATACCCAAGGACAGTTTCAGGATATGTAACTTTTCAGTTTCAAGCAAGATTGTACAGTTGTGGAAACAATGTTTTTTTTACATTTAAAGTGAAACATTTCCCTGTAGGTGTTCACCAAACCATTCTTGGGTAATTATCGGTGAAACAGCTCCAGGCTTTGTGTTTTAATTACATCACAGACTGGAGCTCTGTTTTTTCTGGTTTAGGAGACAGTTTTTCATGCGCGCAAATATTGATTAAATTCTCGAGTATACAAGGAATAACATATGTGAATTCTGTTTCAGGCTTTTGCTTTAACTGGCATTTGCCTACGAGCAGTTTTCTGAGCTGTTCTCTATGTATCACTCGGCTCAGAGAAAGTCAGTATGCCTTCATGCGTAAACTAACAAGCATGTACATCAGAAAACACACATTTATACACAGTCAAATTATACATTATGTGCAGTCCGAGGTGACAGATGTCATCACTTATGAGAGCAACTTAAAAACAAAACATGAACAAGCTATATTTCCAAAAAGACCAGAAACACAGCTGTGAAGGGACCATCCCATGAAGGTACACGGTGTAACGTATGTGTGTGTGTGTATGTCATTGTCTGCTGATTCTGCTCCAATATGCTCTCTCTCCCTCTCTTTCCTCTTCCCCTAAAGCCCCCCCCCACCCCCACCCCCACACACTGACACACACACACACACACACACACACACACACACAGACACACACACAGACACACACATTTTCTTCTCACTCCTGCTTGGCCGTTGACGCCTCTGCGAATCAATATGTGCAATTCTGGAGAAATACTGCATCACCATGGCAACCGGGTCTCCTGTCCTGTGGAGAGGAGAGCTGCAAACCGTACAGTCTGGTTTCCGTCCCACCTTCTCCCCTCTCACACGTCATTTTATGAGTTTTGGGTCATTTTTGTACCATTGCTGTGTTGTTGTCGCTGTCATTAATATTCTGTTATTCATATATTTCTGCTTTTAGATCGAGTGTTTCTCTCAATCCTTGGGTTTTTTAATATAACCAGTTTTGCACCTTTTCAACTTTTGTACCTTGTCATCTTATTTTGATCACACAGTCTTTTCATGCCCCCCCCCACCCCCCAATATTTTTTGTTGTTGGGCTCTGTGTGTTTATCTCTACGTTCTCTATTTGTGTTCTCCGGGACAAATATGCAGTTCTGCGTCATGACACAGCGACCAGTAGAGAGCAGGGCAGGAGAGGTGAGAGGGACCCAGCACCATCGATCAAGACATTTGAACACAAAACACTGCAGCAGCATGATGCAGTCCTTTGTGATTGTTCAGCATTTACAAGACTGTAAATGTAAATGTGAGATGCCAAAATGCTAATTCATGTTTCATCTCCAGCAGGGCAGAATATTGCAATGCCCGTTTTACTGGTCTGTCTAAACAGTGCATTGAGAAGCTACAGTTCATTCAAATTCTGCAGCCAAACTACTGAACAAAAAATGTTAAATTGGACCAGTTTACATTGCAAATGCATTTTTTTATGTGCCATCATGTCCACTCTCAGATCCTGCACTGCAGATCCACAGTCAGAAGAAAATTATCGAAGCAGTTTCTTTCCTAAACCATAAACCATTAGTCAACTTTCAACCATTTTCTTGTTTCTCCTTATTATAAAACATTTTGAGCTCCATTTATTGTATGAAGGGTGCAATATACAGTAAGTCTAGCATTATTTGTTTATTTCTCTACACTGATTATACTGTGAACAGTTTAGGGTTAAAATGTTACACGAAGCACTTTTAAAATAAAAAAAATACTTTTTTTTGTGTATGTACAGTATGTGTGTATGTGTGGGTGTGTCTGCCTGTGTGTGTGTGTATGTGTGTGTCTGAGGCTAATGACGCAGGCTGACAGGGAGAGGAGGATCTATACCTTTCCAGTGTCCAGACTCTCGGTCTCTTCCCAGGAGGCCAGCTGCCTGACAAACTCCTGGACCCCAAAGACCAAAGACAGGAAGACCTGTCACAGCATGATTCTGCAGGCTGTCTGTCAGGAGAAAAGCCGATGATGTTTGTTTATCATATAAAAACGTTGTTAGTTTGTGGTGTTTGTATTATTCACTATACTATATCTTATTCCAATACAAATCCTTAGTAAATGTCTTGTTTCAGAACCAAACATCTTGTTATCTGTCTTACTCCTCTCTGCTTCCTTTCTGTCACTTGCTTTTGCCACATCCCTCACCTACGAGAAGTGCCTAAGTAGGTGTGTGTGTGCGCATCTCCCCAATGCAGCTTCAAGGCTGAGGCCGCCACGCTCCAGAGATCTGATGGACACCAGCCATCAAAGGCAGAAAGACATGTGACAGATACGCAGCTAAAAATACACTCATCTCTATCTCTCTCACACCATCCTTCTTTTCTTCATCCCTCCTTTCCTTGTCTGCTTCCTGCCTGAATTTTATTTTGCTGCTACAAAATTGCCAAAAGTAACTTCTTTTCAAAGATCATTTACAAAAACTCCTTTTAATTTCCCATACAAGGTCAGTTAAGTCTCTTAATTCTCACACAATTAAAAACATAAAACTTACATAAAGTAGTAAAGTAAAGCACATACATAAAGGGATCATGATAATATGCTTTTTGATGTACCCATAAAAGAATAATCTATATTTCTAAAGAATTCAAATGCAGTTTTCATTTTACTGCCCCCTGTTTGAACCAGCTACCTGTAGCTGTTGTTGTCACATAGCCTGAGGAAAACTGCTTTATGGAAAAGAAAAATCAATGGCAAATTCATGAAGGACATTCAATGACATTCACATTCAACACTCTAAAGGAAGGATTAAAACATTCAACAGTGGCCTTAGGAGAGCAGACACTTTGGGGAGAAACTAAAAAAGGAACAACAGTTCGATTAACTGTAGAATAAGGATGGGTCAGGACTGTGTTACCTACAACTTTTAACACATTTATAGGGAACTTTTAAAAACATTTTTTAAATATCTGACTATCCTGCACAGAAAACACAGGGGTTACAAAATCTATCAATAAAAAAGTTTCCCAAGAAATGTTCATGAATAGTTAGTCATGCGTCATCATCCTCAGTTGACACATACAAACTGAAATTACTCAATGGCTCATCAAAAGGAAATCAGTGGAGGCACTGTGGAGAAAATCTATGACAAAATCATCAAGGACATACACGGACTCAATGCGGTGAAAGGAGCCTAAAGAGAAAAACAGCCAAACACAGGTGATTATCCTGCACTCTTCAAAGTACGAGACCTGCTACATAGTGATCAATACTTTCTCATCTTTTTGTTGCTGTAATGCAGGATGCATAACATCTTGTAGCACTTGATTCAGGAAGTGCCCATCTCAGCATATGTTTCCTCATTAAAGAGTTGGAGACAGGAAATATTGTAGTGTAGACAGGGGTGGGGCATCACATGAAGAAAAGAAACAGACAGCTCATAGATTCGCATTGAAATTAAAGGTACAATGATCCAAATGTAAACAACAGAAACACAGGAACCTCAGAAATGAAATAATTAGTTTAACAACTCGAGTAACACAAACACTAAACCCAAAGATATAATGTTGTTGTCATTTCTGTTGTTAAATGTAAAACATACATATATTTATTAACATTTGAAGAGCAGAAAAACGCTTATATAAGTAATTTTAGAACATCATTGAAACTAAACCTATGTCACTAGTACAATGTTAGGTTGTCTCAGGGCTTTAGGCAATTTTATTGAAAAAATGTATCAGTGTTTATTTAAATAGTTTAAAATCAGTTTCAAAATACTATCTGTAGTGTAACTATTGAATAGCTGAACCCTATTGTTTTTATTTGTACTGTACTGAGAAGGTTCAGGTGAATAAAAATCATTTCTCTTTTGCATTTTCTCCCCATTTATTGTCTCCATTATTTCACTATTTCCACTTTCTGAGCTGCATTCCTTTCAGAGAACCTTGTTCACTGTAAACTGTGCTGAGCAGTAACAACGTTTAGCTGTGTGTGAACTGATCTGACCCTTTTGAAAATGCAGAAAAAACTACGGACACTTGGTTGTCTTAAATGCAAACAGGAGCAAAAGGTGACTGATAGCACAAACAGCAGGTTACAGTTCTTTAAATGTTACAAAATAATCCTTGCCTATCCATCCACACATTGACTAATAACCCAAACCAATGTGTATCTGCTGGATGGGGGTGGGCAATACCACAAAATGTGGTTCTAACATCAAGTAATACACAGATATCAATCCTACTTCTTCTTATTAAAAGTGGCTAATGTAATATCATGTTTTATGAGTTTAAAATCATCATTAATAGGCTTCTGAATACATTTTTTACACTACCACTGAAACATTAGGCATTTCTTTTCACTGATCATGCATGTTACAGTAAAACACAAGACAGTTTTCAATAGTAAATAAACGCTGAATGTTCATTGTGTGAATGAACGAGGTGATCACTGCACGCTCCAGCAGCAGAGAAGCAGAGAATGCAGCACTAAGACAAGTGCCAAGAAAGTGATCTTTTAAAAATATATTTATGGTATCGAACCTATTGAAGCCAGTATTGATACTCAAAAGAGGACTTTTTTATTATCGTAGTATTGAAATGTAGGTATTGATCTGCCCATCCCTAATGCTTTTTTCATAGCCCCCATCTAAATGAGTTTGTAACGTCAATGTTATACTCAGGTGCAAAATAAACATATCCATTAAGTTTGTGCAGTCGTGCACTGCCAGGAGACAGATGGACAGTATTCCTACAGACAATAAGACTATATATATATATGATTTCCAACTCAAACTCAACGCACATGACTCTGACAGGTGCAGCAGGTCTGTTATATCTAACACACACTACATTTTACACGTGCCCATCGCTCTGATTGCCTGGTTATGGAATGGCGAGCAAAGCTACTGTAAGTGAATTGGGTGTCTTCAATCTTCCCCAATCACTTAGAGCCTGTGCATCAGCGCATGTCATCCATCATGTGGACCAGAACATGCCCCAGACAAATGGTGCATCAGCATTCTGCAGGGCCTCAACGCTGCCATCGCTGGCCACCGAGGCTTGTGGTCAAGGCTAGAGTCCCCCTGACCGTCCAGAAGAGAGATGACCCTGCAGTTGTATCACAGTTGATATCAGACACCTAAACTGACCTCTGACAGTGCTCATATGTCGAAAGGCTTTTATTTTGCTGAGTGTCAAAAAGGCCACATGAAACTGTCATCCCGCGAGAGGACGGGCGAGGTCTTGTCGGGACAAGCCCAAGAATTCAGGGAAGCATGAAGAGAGGAAATGTAAAAAGATAGAGTTACAGTAGTGGGGAAAAGTGCAATGACCCCTGTGTGTGTGTGTGTGTGTGTGTGTGGACATGTCACCTGTGTGCACTCTGTCACAGTATCTGCGGTGTGATGCAGGAACTTGGAGAGGTGTTGCTAGGACAGGGTCAGCCTGGTAACCTTGGTAACATGTCACTATAGGACAGTTGAGCTTATTACTAAATGCTTGACCCGCACCTCGGCCCTCTCTCAAAGTGAAGGAGCCATCTCCTGATGGCCTAACCTAATCTGTAGATGGAGGGACTGTTTAATGGATTACTACACCTCTTCTCCCCTCTCTCTCTTGCTGTCTCTACACAAAGGCTCGTACATGCTCTCTCTCTCTCTCTTTCACTCACACACACACACACACACACACACACACACACACACACACACACACCTGAAGAACCTCTCAGTAACAGTATTGAGTGATTGATAAGTGGTTGGTATGTTACTAATATTGAATGATACTTTGACTCTGTTGAGAGAATTGTTTTTTCACACCGCATGAAGAAATGGTTATTGAGATTTCTGAGGAAATCTTTGTCTTTTAGCACATTAAAATACAGTGTTCAGCTCAGCTGTGTGTGGGTGAGCCAGCTGCTGACCATTTTAGATCAATTCTTTTATTTATTTATATACAGTATGTATATATATATATATATATATATATATATATATATATATATATATATATATATATATATATTATTTTCTCAAACTGAATCCAATAACTGTGAGTTTTGCAACCCCACCCTCAAACCATGTGTAAATCCACCCCCTGCTTTCCTGGACTCAATATGGGCACAACTTTGGCTAAAATCAAAACACAGCCTCCAAAGCCAGCTGATTTAAAGTGAATAAGTACACATGTAGTTTCAAATCTCGGCCTTTTTTATATCACGTGTTGCCTGTTATTATCTGCCTCTTTTTTAAATGTGAAGCTGTAATCAGGGAAAACTGCATGCATATTTTAAAAACACAAAAATAAAAGAAACAAACACCATAACTTGTGCAGAAATCTGCATTTCCTGGCTTTCCGTACTAGTGCTGAAAGAGCAGCCTCAGTGTATGTGTGGTTATGCCCATCTGAGTGTGTGTGTGTGTGTGTCATGACATAGGGTGGTGATATTTGTGAAACTGGGTGACAACAGTCTTCACCCAGAGGAACCTATAGAGCCATGGCTCCCCCTGTGTACTGACACCGTGCTGCAAAAATAAACCTGGCACACGCAGCCTTCACTGGGCTACCTGCCCACAACTCTGTTATGTTTTTCCATTAACGCACTGTAACACATGACAACCAATCACACGAGGATACATAACATTCACCTGAATCACCAGGTTTTGACATGTGTGGCCACGGTGAGAAATGACCTCCTTCTAACTGCATTGGGTTCACACTCTCACAACTGCTGAACTATTCAAGACACCAAACACAAGCGGTTTAGGGGCCAAGCCATCGCATATCGGCAGGCCACACAGACAAACTGGAGGCCAGCAAGATGGAAGCCCCCACACACAGTCAGACAGGAATATTCCCCTGAGCAAAGCTATCGACAGGACAAACATCAAGGCATCCCCCTCGTCTGTGCCTCTCTCTCCCCAGTATGTCAAAGCACACCCTCTTGACCTCGAGACTCCAGATCCTCTCCTCACACCAGTGGTCACATCAAACATTCAGAGGCTACAGTTGCCACGACATGAGACGACACGCAGCCAGACGCATGCTCACACACACACACACACATATAGGACATACGTGTGCACGAACATGTGTGCACGGGGACTCAAAACACAGAAACAGACTACAGATCCAGGGATCGTCTGATGACTTGGATGGCATATAGTGCAAACTATATATTCCTACTTGAGTATATTAGAAAAACTACCATGAAAACAAATTACTGATTGTTGAAAATGTCACAGATTGTGATCGTAATCTAATTAAATCCGATTGTAATGAAGTCAAATGTTACTCTTCGATTTTATTAATATTTGAACAAATCCTCCAAACACGCCCATGCTGGTGCCTTCGTGCCACACTGCATGAGGCTCCCGTCCATATAGGTCTCTGCTGCATTATAGTGCTGTATGACAATGTAATCCTATAGCGGGGAAACAGCACTCCCCCCATCTTCATTAGTAGGAGTTTAAATTCCTGCAGCCTCTCTGAGCGCGCTCGACTGGGGGAACTGTATCCCGTGCCACACCGAGGCAGACGGAGGTGGCGCCTCGGCAATTTCATTTTGTTTAAAAATACTCCCCAAATGTTGTTAGGGCTGCATTAAAGGATCCTGTGTTAAAACAGGCAGGAGGGGAGGATTGAATCAGCTCACCATGGGCTGGTACTCCTCACAGCTCCACTCTGCATTAAAGGCCTGTTGGGTTACACTCTCAGCAGGAGACAGTGCTGCAGCGGCCCACGCTAACTGCATTAATTCCTCTGTGTTGTTAGATATACAGCACCTGTGGATACAACTCGCTTCGTTGTCTGTAATTACTGTCTGAACAACAAAGCAATACACGCTGGCAGCGGCTACCGGCTCAGTCAAGACTGAGGAATCTCCCCTGACAACCTCAAGATTATAGGCCGTGATAGAAATCTGGCAAAATTAAGGTTTATCAGTGTTGTTTTGTGAGGCATTTTGTCATAGTAAGCCAACTGGACAAATATACATTTCCTAAATGTCATAAAATTAGGATTAGGCTGCAAAACAGTCAAACTCCTACCTGTTTGAGTCTTGCCCTCTGAACCCTCTGCTGGAATGGGACACTTTGTCTGAAAATGAGCAATTCACGAATCCAAATGATATTTGGATTGATATAAACAACAAAAGTAAAGCTTCTATTAATATATGAGGACATGTTTAGAGAAAAAGTCAAGGTGGGAGACCAGTTGTCCTGCAGAAACAGTCCACACATTACTGTGATTTTAGAGTAAATTAAAGTAGATGTTAAGGCAACTAACAATTATTTTAACAAATATTATTGATTCATCTGCAGATTATTTTCCCAATTAATCATTTAGTATATAAAATGTCCAACAATGGTGAAAATTGCTCATCACAGTTTCCCAGAATCCAAAGTGACGTCTTCAAATTGTCATTTTTTTGTCCAACCAAAAGTCCTAAACACAAAGATATTTCATTTATTATCATATATGAATTATAGCAGCAAATCCTCACATCTGAGAACTTGGAACAAACAAATGTTTGGCATTTTTGCTTGAAAAATGACTGAAACAATGAATTACTTATCAATGAAGTGTGATGATGAACAAAGGACATGTCTTGATTGGATAAAAGTTTAGATTTGTCTTGAAATCCTGTTTGAGACTGATCGTGCGAGTTTTTACAGCACGGCGTGTGTCTGCATGGAGGCACATGTGCTGGAAACTGTATCAAATGTTTCACAGATAAAAGGACACATAAGGAAACATCTGCGCTCAGGGCTGAAACACATAACGCTATTGTTGATCATCATTCTTCATTCAAGGTTTAACAGGACATTCTGCCTTACGAATGCAGAAATGTTGAATCTTTCAGCGGGACACGTCCACCTTGGAAAAAAAATTCATCTGTATGTGGTGAAGAAAACTATTGATTTCCCTGCAGCCTGAATGGTGGGAATGTGCTCAGACAACGCAGCCAAGTGCAAGTGGGATTTTTGTCTGTCCTAGCCACTGTCTGTTTGTCTCTCCGTCTTTTGTTTGTTCAGCCCGTATCCTCTCTGTCCAGGATTTGCATCTGTCCGACTGAATGCTTTTCGCTTGTGAACCGCATCTGAAACTTACTTCTCCATAAATAAAGATGGAACCCAGCAGCTACTGAGCCGGTATAAGTTTCTGTACATTGTTATTTTTTGTTGGTCGGCTGTGAAGTGTGAATAGCTCCGTCCGCTGGTCTGCTGAAATGTAAAATTGTTTGATCACTCCACAACGCAAAGTGGTTTCAAGTCCTGCTCTTACAATATCTGTGACATTCAGCTCTTGAGCTGAGGTTACTCTTCTGGGTTTAGCTGTAGACTAATCTGTCACTGATTCAACTTTATTAGACTCATCATATCAGAAACATGTCTGTATGTCTGCTTTGTCTTCTGTTCACGTCACCTAAACGACACTCCATTAGAGCCTCGTCGTCAGAGTCAAACAAAAGCCTCCTCTCTCAGCCTCAAACTCACACGAGGTACATCTCACAAAGGCCAAATAAAAAGTCATTGTGAAGCCTGTAACCCCCGTACAAAAGTGTGAATTGCTTCATAAAGGCATAAATGAGTCAGAAATCTCCTTTTACAAGGTTTCAACAGGATTCTATTCTCATAATATCAGTCAGTGAATACACATTTTTTTGTCGCCTACCAAAGTACAAAGACGCCGTACATCTGCCGTGACTGGCAAAGAAGAAAGAAAATACATTAGGGCCATTATTGAGAAAAGGTTTTTATCAATAAGACAGAGCTCCAACATCTAATAGAGACAAGACGCCAGCATCTTTTTCATGCTCCCACAATCAAGAGGCCCTTCAGGACTCATTACAAAGGCTGAATCACTTTGAATGTCTGTGGATGCTGGACTGTTACGCCGTAACAAGAATATGTACGAGTGTACGGAAAGAAAACAGAGAGGAGGGGAGACGGCGACACACGTCTCTGTACTGTTGGATCTATGTAGAGATTCAAAAACATGCACAGTCCAAGTGTGAGGTCAGTGGTCTGTCTCTCCTTTTGTGCAGGCTCAGTGTCACGTCAAGCTAACAGATGGACACTGACCCTCCCCTTATGGACTCCGATGGACTCCTGAAATCAAGATGGATCTGGGCTTCCTCACATTTGCACTCTGCGAAAATGTCCCGGGCATTCATCAAAATGACACACAAAGAAACCACGGTTTGTGTATTTCCAGTGTGGTCGAACCAAATGACTGCGGAGACCTCACTTCAACTTCGGGCGGTTAAGATTTAGCAGTGTGTACTCGTGCCTCGTTATGAGCAGGATTAGGCAAATCATTGATTTGTGCTTCAATCGAGATAATACACAAATAATGTGTATTTTGAGAATTAGCAAAGCAAAATAGTATTTCGATACTCTGACTGAAGGCTCCTGGTGTTCATTCACCTTCGGGTAAAACGCTCAGCTTAATCAGATAAGTCCATTCATCACACCGGAGCTTTTGTTGAACCTATTATGCTTCATCTTTTTATGATTAAGAGGTTTTTAACTGATTTTTTCCCCCCTTCCTCCGAGCCCCAGGTGGCTTGGGAAGCTGCTACAAACACAGATATTGCTTCTCTGCATGTACTAGAGCGTGTGTGTGAGCGTGGCTAGCATTGTGCAAAGCGTTGAGTGCATGCATTACAGCTGAGGCGAGCAAAAGAGAACAAAACCCGGCAGGTTCCGAATGAGTCCTTTTTATCAGGCGATCGGTGACCGGTGGGAAACCTTGAGAGCCCAAACTGTGTTTTAAGTGAGACTGCAACTGCTGGGGCCATTATCCTTTCACTCTTAAACCTTTCTCTTTCTGTCTGTATGTGTGTGTCTGTATATGTGTGCATACATGTGTGTCCATGCCTATGTGTGTGTGTGTGTGTGTGTGTGTCCTTCCCCTGCCTTGAAAGCCCTCGGAGCCTCAGGGAGCTGTGAAAAATCAATACTCTTCGGCAGCTCTGCCTCTTTATTCATTTAATAACTCACTACCATTGCATTACTGTTCCACTGATCTCCCATCACAGGGCCCAGATTGACACCTTTGTGCTCTTTTACCACACTGGAGTTTGATGTAATCAGTTAAACCTCCACCTCACGCCTGACACATGCATCAAATGGACCTTGAGTATGAACATGGGTGCATCAACAACATTGCAATATGAAAAAGAGGAGTCAAAGTGTATAGCCCAAGTGTGAGGGAGGAATCTGGCGTCTGCTTGATTGTGTGACGGCCGCGCTGCTCTGTAATCCTGGAAGTGGGCCTGGACAGGAGTAACACACACAAATAACAGGGGCAATGTGAGAAAGCGAGGCTGGGAATAGAGGGACCACCTACTGTGAATACTGAAAGACTCAAACATCAGCATTGTGAATGTGGAAGTGAAGAAATCAGAGCGTTATTAACGTACAATAGTCAAGGTGGGACGTGATCACGGTCTTCACCAGGTGAGGCGTTTCATCTGTGTGAGGGTCATGTTGGGAATGTTAAAAACTCTGGTATGTGACACAGGAAGGCTGTGTGTGTGTGTTTGCATGTGTGTGTGTGTGTGTGTGTCTTTGTGTGTGCACATGTACAGTGATTGTGATGGTGGAGGTGGGGGTTGCCTCCCTGTGTGGGACTCGGAGCAGAGAGCAGGTGGGCTCGGGATGGAGCAGAGAATCTGTATTGATTGTTTTTGTGCCTCAGAGCTGTTTAGCTGTTGTCAAAGCTGCCTCCACCAGCTGAGAGGCAAATTGCAGCATTTACACCGGGAGGCGTTTTCTTTTCTTAAAAAAAATAAAAAAATCTATTTATTTATTTATTTTACAATGGGAGATGTATGTACAATCTACAGTGTCAGAGGATTCTCTCGCTGCTTTATTCGCAGTCTGAGCAAAACTGCCAAAATTAAAGAAAGGCAGCTCTGATGAGAAAGTCAAACTGGGGCAAGAGCTGTCTTTTCTTGGCAGTGCTCACTGAAACACACAGAGGGTTAAAAAAAAAAAGAGTCCAAGTTCACAAAACTTCATAATTCATTCTTGGTTCAAATCAGGAATACACTACTAGGAGTGGGCACAAATCAAAGTGTTATCCCACAGTATATTACATTAAAACATTGATCAAAGTGTTTTTGTCTAAATTACTGTGGTCTAGGGGTGTATTATTGCTCATAGGTGTCAGGACTGATCAAGTCATGCCCAGCACATCGCATGGATTTGATACGTACTGTGTGTGTCAACGAGCTGATTGATTCTCATTAATTGCAAGTGCAGAAGTGAACTTTGTTATATCTATAACAGGCCATTTATGTTCAAATGTGGCGATGCTTACATTTCTCAAGAAGTCTGTCATGATTAAAGGAAGCAGATTTTCTCCTTTACATATTTACACATTTGCTGAAACTGAAGATAAATGACATTTATCTGCATCAAAGGTATAACATGAAGTGAACCAGGAACACTCCAGTTAAAGGTACAATCAGGATGAATGCTTATTAAAGGCTAGTTAGAGTTCATATAACCTAAGTCAGTACTTAAACCGTCAAACATGGTGATGGATGTTGGGCCAATTCGAGGGTTGGTGTAGACTGACCAAAGTAGTTTTGTGCATTTTTGAATTATAGAAAGTAGAAGTGAGGATGGAGGGAAGCAAGCAATCAATCCAAAAAGGAAAGAAACAAAGAAAGAAAAC
Source organism: Macquaria australasica (assembly GCA_005408345.1). NCBI lineage: Eukaryota > Metazoa > Chordata > Actinopteri > Centrarchiformes > Percichthyidae > Macquaria > Macquaria australasica. The sequence goes on from SEMN01000032.1 coordinate 68,332, forward strand.
AGATGTGTACATTGACCAGAGAGAAGTAGCGCTCCATTATGCAGCTGTTGGCAGACAAAAGATAAAGATGCAGCAAAACAGACAGAAATGCAATATGTCCAATGTTTTACCACCATAAAGCACTGATTTAGGCCCACAGAACTTTACAATGCCGTGTTTTCCCTGATAGGTTGAGTCATCGGTGCAGAGGGCTAAGTGTATGATTTTATGATGGTGCTCGAGCAGAATATGCACACTGCAGTGTGTTTGCTGATCCAATAACCAGCAGGGAAAGTTAATGACATGAAAGGGGCTGCTGTTTGCCAAACAGACTGAAACACATGATTGATTGATAATCCAGGGAGGCTCAATGCCATGTCAGTCAATAATATAATGGCAGATATCTGGAGTATACTAAAGTGGTGCATGAATAGAGCCACAGAAATACTCAACAACAGGCTAGTTAGCGTTAATTGGTGGTGGGAGAATTGTTGGGGTTGAAAAGGGGGCTGGTGGTGACAAATCAAGTGGTTACGATCTCACAAATGGCAGGTTGAAACTGGTAAGAAAGCTCGGTCAGAAACATCCTCCCCCCCCTCACATCCAGCTACCACTAAGTGCTTCAACCCAAAATGGCTCCAATGGATGTGTTCACTGGCCAGCATGAAAACAGGCCAATGAACGTGTGCACTAGGCAGTTTCCAAGTGTGAGATGTGAGGAATATTATTATATAGCAGCAGGAAGTAGAAACTTTATGAAAAAGATGATTCATGCTTGAGGAGCTCTATTTGGATGATTTACATAAAAGGTCTTATTGTTGACTGACAGAAATTGTATGATATACTTACAGAATCATTGACACTGTAGCCGTTCAGGATACCAGCATGGAGTTAAAATCTGTAAAACAAACACGTGTGTCATCATGTAAATGAAAAAGTAGTTTACCCTGCTGTTCACAATATTCATTTCTGGGATTCAGCAAACTACACGGCACTGCTTTTTTAAAAGTTTGAGCACTCTATTTCAAACTTCACTATGCACTTGATACACTGATTTACAAGGCAAGAAAGTAAAAAATATGAAGTAAAATAAAATGAATTAAATTTCTGACTGGCTTTTGGTTATTTTTCACTCTGGAACAAGATACTTTTAGTACTGTAATATTATATAATATGTAAAATAACAAACACAACTTTGTAAATACGTCAATCAATTATGAAATTATTGTTTGTTTGTAATTTTGATGAACCATCGTCACAAATAAATCTGGCGTTTGGACCTCATTTGAACACTTGACATTTAAGTATAAATATTTCTCCCATTCAGGGAAATGAAAAGAGAGACAAAGAGACACAGAGACAGAGGAAGAAGAGATGGAGAGTGAGAGAGAAGAGTTAGTGGGTGTGCTGTGTTGCTGCTTGGCTCAGCTCCATGCAGAGAAGCTGACATTAAATCATGCATTGTGCTTGTTTGCGTGTGTGTGTGTGTGTAAGTGTGTGTGTGTGCTTATTGATTGGCTTACACAGCTTTATAGCGCTCTGTTGTAAATGTCATGTTTTTACAGGCTACTGTTTGATATAAACCTGATTAAAGTATTTGCTTGCTAACACAGATTGCACGCAGCAAACGGTTACAATCAGACGATTACTCAGCAATTAGGAACCAACTAAATGACTATATGGCTGTCTGATCAAGCAAAGTAAACAAAGTGTTTCCGTCCTCCCTCTCGCGTCCTCTTCTCAGTCCTTTCAGTGTGTCTGAGTCATTCACTGCTCTTAAAAAAAAGCTGCCATCTTTGTGTCTAACTTTGGACATCATTATTCTTCCTTTTTGCACAGCACACATCTGAAACACAAATATAAAACACAACAGAGGAAACGCTACTTGCATCTGAAAATGTCTTGAACCTAAGGAAGACCGGTGGACAGTGGTTGAAAGTAACTGAGTACATTTACTCAAGTACTGTGCATTAGTATAATATTCAGGTACTTGTACTTTAATTGAGCATTTTCATTCTATACTATACTTGTGCTTTTTACTTCATTACATTTATTAGACAGTACCAAATTAAGATTTTATATAAAACATATGACCATCTTATAAAATATGACCATTATTATAGATTACACTACTAATAAAGTGACAATATTTGAAGTACTTAAAATTTAGATACGAATTTATTGATCCCAGAGGGGGAAATTCACATGCTACAGCAGCCCAGGAGAGAACTATTGTAATAAATAATGATAAAATAAAAACAATCAAAGAAATTAGAGAGATGATATTAAAAAGCTACAGTATATATGTTGTAAACATTATACTATACAAATGAATAGTGAAGATATTTGTGTGAAGAAGACCAGAAATCCAGCAGCCATGATGTGTGTCAGCTCCACCTTGATGAGCAACATTAAAATGCTGCTTCCATGTTAATGCATCAATAATAATAATCTAATTATATATAATAATAATAATAATAATAATAATAATAATAATAATAATAAAACTGTCTTTCTGCGACTTTAATTTTATTGCTACGATTTCTGTACTTTTACTTTGCTAGTAATACATAGTTAAAGATCAGAAATCTGAATTGATATTTTTTAAATTATGTGCCCACGTGAATAAAGGCTTTGAAGCTTTTTGCATGACAGAGCAGTGTGCCTTGAGTTCTTATTCTATTGCCTCCCTTGTTGTCTCAGATGTACAAATAACTGTATGCTGAAAATAAGATCGTCCTTACGGTTGCAATCAACAAACAGGACAATCAAAAAGTGCAGTGACCTACTCACAATATGCTCTACAGGAGGTTTGAACAAAACTTGCTGATGACACTTTTTCTTCAGGTTGTGGGAGTAATCTAGTCACCTAAAGCTGCTGGTTTACATCCCTTTTCAACTGAAAAGACCTGGGGGAGGGTCTGAGATACTGCATGCTGTATATACTGTTTCCCTTCCATTAAGAAAGGCCATTAAGGTGAACTTTAGCAATCATTTACTGGTGTGATACAAAATTAAACTACCTCAGATATTTGATATTCAGGATCTCTCCTGAATAGTTTTTCTTCCCCTTCATGTTCTGTCTTTCTTTCGAAATATTCAAATAGTGTTACAGATTACGCCCTGATGACTCTCTTGCCTGCATTCAAGAATCCAACTGACAAAACCCCACATTTGGTTTTATTGTCTGTATGTTCAGTATTGATATTCCTCACAGACATGTCTGAGTGAAACTGTGCCCCCTCAGAAATGTTTGGTGCACTACATCCCTGAAGGCATTTGTTCCCCCATCTTATGTGGCGGAGCTGCTTAGCAACAGCGTAAGACACATTGATCTGGTTTCACAGATGTGTAAATGTGTGAATATAACGTATGAACCAAAAGCACCGACCAAAAGCGTCCCTGATGATCACTGTGGCTCTCAGAGTACATGCCTTTTTACCTTGCTGGTGTTTGACTCTACTGTGGACCTACAGCTACACTTAGTGGCTGAACTGTGCAATTGCAACAATGAGAGAGTGAGAGAGAGAGAGAGAGAGAGAGATAGAGATGAATTGTCTCTGTTCTGATAGTCTGCTTTTTTGTGTTTGTTTTTTCTATAGTACTATAGGTAAGAAAGACACTATGTATTATGAAGGCATTACTGTAAAGGCGTACAAATGTCTGTGCCATAGCATTTAATGATTAGGCTTATGTAAGTATGAGTATGCAAGAGTTTATGTTGCTAGTGGTTCCCTGTCCTGTGTGGTGCATTGATGCACACAATTCAGAAAGAAGAAGCAAAGAAGAAACGTTTAAACGCTTAAATGCCCCAAGACAGGATACGATAATGCAAAAATAATGGCTGCGACATTAGCAAGCGACCCTGGTGCCCCGACCTCAAGAGTGAGAAACGTTTAAAGCGGCACTAAAGCAGATGAGTAGAACTAATATGTACAGGTGATGTACCCCTTTTTGAAAAGTGACTTTTTGGTTGATACCAGCACTAAGGGCAGAACACACTCTCTCTCCTTTAATTAAATGCCAGCCTCAGCAGGAGTGTGCTGCTGGAGGTGGCCTCCCTCCAGTCCTTCTCATTTACTTTTTTTTTTATACATGTAAGTTGACAAAATGCCTATTATATATAGCCTATGTATAAAGAAAATGTACACATGTAGTGTCAAAACTGAAATAGAATGTGAACAAGACAGCTGCTTTCATTTTAATATATATTATATTTTGATATGAAGTCCATGTGACACTGCCAGGTTACAGTCATTTAAAGCAGCCATATTTTTTTTTAATGAACGCACTGTAAATATTACAAGACATAATAAAATATAGTGATAAAAAAACAAACATTGCAGGGCAGGGCAGAGTGTCTCTCTGTCCAGACAGGGTTGCTTGATTCCTTCTCCATGCCTGGCTTACGGTCAGGCGATCTCTCATTCTGGTGGGGACTTCTAACAGTTAACTGCTATTAATGCCCCGTCAGTGCAATTGGAGTTCCCGTAGGACCGCTAAGTGCTGGCAACACTCTTCAGTCTGGATCCCGTCCTGTGTCTTCAAAGCTAAAATTTCCGTTAGCTAACGAACAAAGCCTACTGATATTTCAGTATTATTGTCAGACACAGTGCTTGAGCAAAGCAAAAATACATATAAACATTTAAATTTGCAGCAACGTTTATGTTAATTACAGGTTTTAAGTGTGTTTTTATGTAAAGCAGTGCTAGTTTTTTCCCCACCCTTGCATACACCAGCATATGTGCAGATCAGAATACCTAATTTTTTTTATCTTACATAATGCCTTTATTGTAACCCCGTTACTCCTCTAAGATTCAACTATGATAACTGCATATTTGTCTGAATCTCATCTTTCAGGCCACTGAATACACTTCTTCATGTTTATTGGTATTTTTCTTTACATTACATTCATTCAAATTCAAATGTGGTAAATTGACTGAAAAGTTGATGATTATCATTTGAGGATTACAGCAACAAATGGGTAAGAGTTGTGTGTTAATAAGTCACATTTCACCAACTGTTCTCTGCTCTTCTTGTATGATCCTTGTGCTGTTGCAAAGATAGTCAAGCTTTATATCATCAAGACACTAAAGCTCTCAAATCAAAGCTAGCTGGCTGTGGCATTGTTTTTCGGTACACAATGAATAATGCATGTCTGAAATGCCACCATTTTTCTGTGCAGTTTGGCCATTGTACTGTTGAGGTCTTAAAGGGAAACTCCGGTATTTTTAAACCTGGGCCCTACAAATTTTGGGGTCTAAATGATTAATACTTACCAAAGGTTTTGGAATTGGTCCAGTAGATCGCCTCAGCCAGCCTCCGCGAACGGACTGCAATGGCTGCAACGTAATTCTTGCGGGCAATTGCACTTGTGAAAAGTTCTTCCACTAAAAGTCCTTGTTTTTGTCACTGACAGCCTCAGACTGTTATTCGAAGTGTCTGACAACATTATGGAAAGGATCCCTACAGAGACAGACCGTTTGTTAAAGATTAAGATCATTTCGACCCCAAAATTTGTAAAATAGGACCCAAGTTTAAAAATACCGGAGTTTCCCTTTAAGCTTACTTTTCTTCATTGCTTATGGAAAGTAAGCTACAATGCTGACTTCTACTGAAGCTGAATAAATAAATTTCCAATATAGCCTCTTGCAAACATGTAGGGTGTTAAAGGCCTGAAAAAACATGATCACAATCTAGTCTTACTGACATTTAGTGATACAGTGAATGGCTATGTTAAACACTTTACCGTTGCCTCACAGGCAATGACATAGAGTGCACTTGAGTAACTGACTGTGAGTTTGTGTGTGCGTAATTATTTTGGGCGTGTGTGCCTGAGACGGCCTTGTCTTTGAGTGTGCATCTGCCTGTATGTTGAGGACTCCCTGGGAATGGATTCCTGCTGGCTTTGTGAATATGCATGGCTGCCTGCATGAATGATTAATTTTTTCTTAAGCAAATGTCAGCGTATGGGATTAGAATGTAAATCCAACTGTACGCCTACAGCGCATACTTTTCTCTTGCACAGGACTGATTCATTCCCATCTGTACTGTACATCTTATTAACAAGTATGCTAAACATATTGCAGAGACCAAAGACCAAAGCCTCAGTGATCTGTGTGTGCTCAGATATTAGTGTTATACAGTATATAGAGCTGTGAGTGAGTGTAGGTTTCTTGTAAAACTGCTGTGTTTTTCAGGCTCAGTCTATCCTGCAAATGATGTTCATGTTCAGGGCAAAACTGAAATAATAACAAGCTAGTGATAGTGGCCTGCAGGGTAGACACACAGGCCTCTGACTTGAAAATGACTGGTATGAGTTATAGGTCATGGCACTCATCCCTCAACTGCTGGTGGTCAGTATGAAAAAGGTTTTACTCAGCAGCTCCTGAGTTTTAGTGTTTATAGCAACATGGATGTGCGGCGGGGTTACTGCATAAGAGAAAGCATGCTCAGCAAGTCGTCGTAGAGTAAGTAAAGACTAGAGAACTCATAAGCAGTGTATTAGTGCCACCTAAGGTTATCGCAAGGCAACACAGTAATATAAAACTTCAGATTAGCGTATGGAGACAACAGCTGATACCGTGTTATCTGTTGTTTGTGGATATTGATCCCCCTCCATCCCCAGTCACAAGATCCCTAGGTAAATGCCTCTCGTCACATAATGATGGTGTCATTAACCCTTTAGCCACCCTACTGGGTTAATAAAAAGATAAGAGGGACATTTGGCTGTATTAAAACCTATGTTTTATTTTTATGTTTGCTTTAGAAGTGGTGGTCTTGCTGCAGTAGCAATTAGTCGCTGGAGGAGCTCAAAGGAGTAGCTGCATGTCATACAGTTCATCACTGGTTATTATACTGCAGAGCCACTGGATATAATGACCAAAAGTAATACTGGTGTTTCATTACTACTTTCATTTTTCCTTTCCTTTCATTATTAGAGATTAAATTGGATTGCAACCATCAACAGTTTCCAAAGATTTGAACATTTCTGTGATTAAAGGGCACATGTACCAGTTGCAGTTAAGGTGAACGTCTTAACTGATAAAGATTGAAGGTGTGAGAGGAGGAGCAATACGTCCATCAAGAGGTATGTGCTGTGTTTCTGTGTCCATGTGCTGCTTTCTCATTGCAATTATCATAAATGTAAAAATATAAAAGGTGCCACAGATTGTGTTTATTTGCTGAGAATGGGGACAGGTTGTGTTTACCAGCTCGGCGGTGTGCCTTTATAGGAATGTGTAGGCAGAAAGAAGCCGGGGGTCGGGGAAGAACGATGGCTAATGAACCATGATGGATGAGGAAAACAATTCATTCAGATGAGAAGAAGCTGCATTACACCAGCTCTGTCAATGACGGTGTAATTGCAATGTGAGGCAGAAAAACAAGTGACCCACACTCGTCGATTTCAATCACATTCATGTTGATCATTAGCAAAGCAAATCTATATATATATTTTTTTATTTTATTTTTTATTTTAATTTTATTTATTTTTTTATTATTATTATTTAATTTTTTCATACTGTTGCCATGTCATCTTTCTCTTTTGGCTGTGACTATTTATTGTAAATTGTAGCAATCTATGGCTTTATGAATATGATAATACATAAATGGCTCATAAGTAAGAAGCAGTTGTAGCATCACTAGAAAGCTATTCAAATATTCAATCACCCCAGTGATAATCTTGCTAATGACATCCAGTTACAACATTGTCATCCACAGCTATGGCCTCTTTACTCATTTTGACATTTACATAATATATGACTTTGAAATGAAATGCATACTTTATGTGTTCAGAGCACTCAGTTTTTAAACCGTTAAACTGAAACACCTTCCTTCTTGACCACTAGAGTGCATTATTGTCCTGTCTGCTCCATTCTTGCCCAACACGGCTCGGGGCGTTTTCCCAGGCCAAGGTGCTTGAACTGCATAGGCCTGCTGGGTGCATGTTACAGCTCAAGGTATTGCCTTTGCAAACTGGACCTCCTCCCGCTCCTGACACACTCCTCTTTGCTGTGTTTCTGGAGGCCCAGGAGGCAACTCTATCTTTCGCTCCTCATCACACTGCTGGGTCTGATGGTGATGTGTGTATCATTATGTGTATTTATGTTGTGATGATGGGAGTCGATGATGATGGTGTGCAGTAAATGACGATGATGGTGCTTAGGCTGCATTTTGCAAGACTGTTTAATGGTTGATATTCTACACTGGTTATTTTACTGTACAATGGGCTTTTTTTTTGTTTATTTGCATTAATTATTAACATGACTATCAATCATGCAAGGTGATTTAGAATACTGACCATTTTGTATTGTAACAGCCAGTGTGTTTTTATGAAGAACAATTTAGGCAGAACAAACAATAACTCTTTAAGAATTTCCTCTAATGGAAATAGAAATATTCCTTTTAATTTAATGTGGACTGTTTCATGCTATAAAAGTTGATACATTTGCTCAGGTTAGAGCAATAAGTTATGTCTCCAACACTCTCACACTGTTGTTGCCTTTGGACCTGTACTGCAGAGTATTTTTGTAGATAAGACAGAAAATATGAGAGAAAACAGCTTGATGCTTTCTCCACCAGCGGAAAGGATCCCCACTAGGGGCCAATGGCTCAGCCTGTTTCTTTTTTGACTTTATCCTCAGCCTGATCATGCAGTGACATAGGAGAGCCCTGCCTTTTGGGCTGAGAAGATGTCTCTCCAAATAAATCCGATCACACAGGAACCTGCTGAGTCCATATTTCCACTTTTGCAGCGCAGGGATTTGGAAGAACCACTGTCAGCTTTATCTTGTTTTTTTGTTTGTTTTTTTGTCCTGTTTTGGTAGTTCTTTTTTTCAATACATTTTTAAAAATGAAAATGGAAAAATGCTAATCATCATAACTATGGCAACATAGGTTATATTGTCTTATATGTATGTATGTGTAAACATATTAATATATTTTCAGTGCACAGGATGAGATAAAGGATAGTGTGCCAGCCTCAACAAACATTTTCTCAGTTGCACAGGATTCATCCATGTGGGAGAAACCTTCACCCCCTCTGCTGCCATGCTGTGGGCTTCCACTTTTTGTCTGAGAGATGAAACAGGAGGGAGAAAGAGAAAAACAAGTGAACCCACAGAGAATTATCACAGACTCTGCAGTTCCCTTCACCTCCACGAAGCTTTATAGAACCATTCAGCTCAGTGTTTTGTTTGAATCAGTAACGTTGTTGTCAGCTGCAGCAGGCAGCTATGTTCTGTGAATAGTTGTATGTCACTCGCTGAGCACTTAACAACAGACAAGATGAGCTTAGGTAAAGCCCCACTCCAGCCAGTGTAACATTCTGTCTTTTGGTTAACGATTTCGTTTCATTCACCCGCGACTAGTGAGCCGACTCATGAACGACCCCAGCCAGCTACATAGTTATAATATTGATTATTATAGATCCGAGGCGAAGGTGACAGGTGGGAGGGACTGATCCGTCTGCTACTTCAGCACCACAGATTTATCAATACACAGCAGTCAATCTACTGATCATTATCTGTATAAACAGGTGCATTTGTGGCCACTGTGCCTCCATGGCAGAAGCTTGGGAGAATGTGTGCTGTAGGGAAGTCAATCAGGTACATTTTTCCAAGACATTTAAAAGATAATGGGACAGAGTGTTTCAAGTTATAAAAATGCCTATTGTTTTGTCCAATAACATGGTGGAATCCTGTCTTCCCTAGGCAGTTATCGGTCAGTGTGTCTACCATTGTGTAAATTAGGTCATGGCCAAGTGTGCAGAGGTGGACAAAGAGATAGAATGCATGACAGCCCACCCTGGACTAGATGGGGTATGCCTCAGTCTATGGGTCCTGCAGGCTGCATACAACAGCTACAGGCAGCACTATGGTGAATTGGAGGCACAACAACATGTGTATGTATTGTATTATTCAGTTTAACAAGTTTCAGTTTTATGCTAGAAATGTGAAGCAAATTTCCTACTTTTTTTTATATAGGCGGTACAGACACATATCATACAGAAACTGTGTTTGCTGGTGCTGGGGATACCTAGGAAAACATGTCTGGGTGGTAATTCCATTATGTGTGGTTCTGAAGATAAGGCAGATGTTTCCTGATCCATCCCATGACTACACTGATTTTCATTATCCTCAAATATAGGTTCATTAGGACAATAAAGTGGTTTACTTGTAAATATGTTTATGGCACATTTTCTGTCCCCTTACCTTCTAAAAATGTTGTGGCAAAATGAATAAAACAAAAGGTTAGTGATTTCAGTCACACACACTGAATCAGCTACGCCCCAACAGTTAGCACATTCAAGATTACACATCTGTGCTATCCCTTGTTAAATGGAGAAAAGGACACATTAGCATTGTATAATTAGTTTATTCCACAGTTATATTTACAAAACAGCCAACAAAGCAGGATACATGGCAGGACATAGACAAAATCACTGAATACCTTGATATCAATATTGTAGGGATAAAGGTGGGTGCTTACATTACATACTTACAAATGAGATATGTGATTAACAATTATTTCTAATCTTAAAACACCCGCAAAGGGTGAAGACTGAAAGACCTCTCACCAAACCTTCTTTCTCCATCCTCAGGATGTTGCCCACTTCATTGCTCTGAAGGCTGTAAAACACAAGCATTACACATCAATGCACACACAGTGCATTGCAAAAGTATTCAGAACTTTGTCAAAATATGAAGTTAAAGTAGAAAAAATCATTTTCAGTAGTCATATTTTGAATTAAGATATTACATGGAAAGAAATATTACAGCAGTATTTGTTATCCATTAAAAAATACTATTGTGAAATTATTATTATTATTGTGAAAATAAACAACTCACTAAACTAAGTTAGCTAATGCAGTAAGTTAGGCTAGCTAACTACACCTACCTAAGTTAGCTAACTAACAAGAAAAACAAACTGACAGACGGACAGATAAACAAACAGACACACCTACACAGACAGATATAACTAAGTCTATAATGCTACAATTGTGGTAAAATACAAAATAAGTTGACTAGCTAGCTCACAACGATGTTTATCGGTTTGCCGCTCAGACGCAAAGAGGCCGGACAGTGCGCCTGTGCAAGTTTGGAGGATGACGCATCACCTGTAGCTTCTACCATAGTCATATGCCATAGTTTCGTTTTAGCAACAGCTTATATTTTTTAAACTTCAGCACAAAATTAAGTTAATTGTCAAAAGATATTTGGCAACATTGTCAGGAAATTACTCACAAATATATGAAATATCATAAAAATGTCAAAATACATTGCAGTGTTTAACAGTAAAGATGAAAACATTCCAAAAAAGATTTTTTTAAAAAGATCAAAAAGATCAAACTGCTTCAGAACATTCTATGACATCATAAAGGCATTCTACAAGAGGGGGTTCACTAAGTGGAGCTCAGTTCAGATCACACAGTCTAACGTTACAGTCGGAAAGAGTACTTTCTAACAAACGTAAAGATGAATTTCCAGAGTTTGTGTCCGTATGGACTGAAGAGCATGGTGGAGTGTATCACCAGAGCGACACTCCTCTCTCAGCCTACCAACATCCCCAACTTTTTACACCAGTATTTGTCGGAGCTCATCAGCTTCAGAGGATCTCACCCTGAAGCTGATCCCAATATTGTTTCCTTCAACTACCAAGAGCTGTGGGGTAAGCTACTGTTCAAATATGTCAAATATAGTCTTTTAAAGTTAACATTTGTGATGTCCCGAGTTTATCCGTTAAATTCTTTGTAACAGATCAGTCAAGTAATGTTAGTTTTCTCAGATTGATAAAGACAACAAACCAAATATTTCACCAATAGTAACATAGTAACTCTGGAGGAGTGAATAAGATTAATATTAATTTATAATATAGATGCTTTTGTTTTAAAGATTTTCCACGTTTTGACATCAAAAGATCATTTAAAAAAGTAATATTTGTGGTTCTACATGTAAAATTTCAGACCCTGTCCACAATAAATGTCCCATATCAAAATAAAGAAAAATCAAATAATCTAATTAACCCCACTCAACTGTCAAACATATCAAAAATGCTTTATCAATTTTAATCCAGGGCTAGTTTAGTCTACATATTGGCACAAACTCACTTGAATAAGGATTGAAGGCAAAAGTGGGACATCACTAAAAATAATCTATGATAATAAAAGATCAATTAATTTTATCACTCATGATACATGTTTTGGAAATGAAATAGAGTGTACTAATGTCATGTTTTTGTATATGGTCTTTTCCAGAGAAACAATTCCTGAGAAACATGAAGGTAACAACAGAGACTCCAATCGCCACCACAGAGACGTCTGCAGCATCACCACAAGTTCCATGTCAGGCCGAGATCGAGGAGGCTGTGAAGATGCTGTACTCAGGTTTGGCATCTTCTACTGAAGAAAAGGCGGTAAAGGAGAGATTGGGAACAAAAAAGGCAACCGGAAAAGAAAAGAAGCCCTCTGCAACTCCCATGTACCCAACACCAACACCGCCTCCACGAGATGGAAGACAGTTAGGGAAGAACGTACCACCACCTTTCCTTGTTGTTAAAGGGGAAAGGAAGCCTGCACCACCTCCCCGCAATGTCAGCATAAAGACACGTAGAGTGTCCTCAGTGAGGTTTGCTAGTCAACAGCAGAGCAAAGAAACCACTGACGATGTCATAAAAAAGCCACAAACAGGCCGGCTCATACTGACACCAATCCTAAAAAAATCAACACCTTCAGATGTGTCAGCTTCAAAGTCCAGCGCTGCTAGTAAGCCCTCCAAACTTCCCAGTATCCCTGTACCCAAAGTTACACAAAACCTTGTTCTCCCACCTATTCCCCAGAAGAAAACCAGAAGAGGCCAGGTATCTGTGGTCCAAGGTGTGTCCCCTAAACCCCGGAAAGGCTCACCAGTGAACAGGAAGGTGGAGTCAGAAAAGGCCAGCAGCAGGTCTCCAGTACGTAGAGCACTGGGGCCAATAAAGGCAAAAGCAAAACCTAAAGGAGCCAGTGTACCAAGACCAGAAAGCATTCAAGAACCAAGGGAACCAGAAACAGAGAGCACTAGTGCAGGATCTACAACACCAAAGGTCCAGGAGCCAAAGAAGAAGAAGAACAGGATTCAGCCTAATTGGTCACCAGAGAGGAAGAGAGTATCGAGGGTTCTGTGGGCCGAGAGGGAAAGAGTAAAGCCGATACTAAATAGGACAGTTGGAGACATTCGAGGCATTCAGGGTACAGCCTTCAGTAGACCAGCTTTTGTAGCAGAGGAAGCACACAGTTTTAATCTGGCATCTGTTAGCTGCCCTAACCACACTTGCCCTCATTCAGCGCATGACATCCACGTCATACGATACAAGCGCATACAGGTCAGACCCTCAGCTTCAGTAAACTCACACCACCACTATGGATGAGGACTCCTAACAACAGCCGCACTAGTGACCCCATGGTGATTTTGAGATTCCAGAAAAATTCAGCCCTGAACTAAAGTAACATCTGTCATGCCGCCCACCAGCTACCCATCAGCCTTGGAAGGGGGTCCCCTCTCATGTGATCCTTCTCAAGGTTTCTTCCATCTTTACCTGTTAAAGGGTTTAAGGGGGAGTTTTTCCTTGCCCGCTTGAGGGGGGGTGGCCTTATCTCGTGGGCTTTGTGTAAATAAGTGATAACTAATAATAAGCTAATAATGCACAGAGCCCCGGAGTGGCCATAGAAAGAGAAAAAAAAATATTTCGAGGCCACGTTTTACTACATCGAGGGCTCGGAATGCTGTTGCGCGCGCACGAGATACAATTCATTACCATGTTTGGTTAACGAATTGTATCTCGTGCGCACGCAATAGCATTTCGAGCCCTCGATGTAGTAAAATGTGGCCTGGAAATATTTTATTTTCTCTCTATGGCCACTCCGGGGCTCCGTACAAGTGAATAAAATTAAAATAAAATGAAATGAAATGAAATGAAATGAAATAAAAATAAAATAAAATAAAATAAAATAATAAAAATTAAAAATAAATTACAAATAAAAAAATAAAATCAAAAATTTAAAAAAAATCCACTGTTTTTGTTGAAATGATTTAAGCCAATTTGACCTCTCACTTATATGTAGATGCAAATGTTCCTTAAAGTTGAAGTAAATAACACAATCAAGGATTTGCATGTCCAGCAAAAGAGGACAGGAAATTGTTTGTTCTTAAATGATTCTGAAAATGTTCTACATTAGTAATTTAAGAAACGAATATCTCTGCTGCTCCTCAGGTGCATCTTCAGTGCATCGTGTGTTCTGTCCATGAGTTGGACTGCTAAGAAATATTAATTGTGATTGATTGAAGGTTTCATTGAATTGTTTTTTTCCAGATTTTTCCATTAGTTTAAATAAAATAGTTTGCAATTTAGGAAATTAGTTAATTTTACTGTGTGTTACCTACTACTACATGCAATATCTTGTTTTCTTTGAAGGCAGGGGAAGTGACACACACAACTTCAAATACTACATGTTGGGTCTTTATTTCGCATTCTGTCAGGATTGCTCCTTTAATTTTGTCCCCAGACAGACAAAATGTCTCCTTACTACTAAACACATCTGGCTAACTCAGATAGACAGGAGAAATTAAATAACACTTCTTAACATTGTTAATAAACACAGTTTCTTACTGGATTTCAAAGGTAATGAGTTCCCATGGCCTACACGGACCGATTTCTTTCCATCTGCATCGGCAGTCTAAATCCTAACAGTTACAAGACGTGGATTTCTACCAGTGAGAAAATAACTAAACAACATGGTAGTATCTCACACTATATTCCCTTCACAAAAGAGTATTATTTATCCATCTTTCTCACCACCAACATCTCCAGTTGACCCTTGAACTGTGCACACACACACCATGTGTTTATCAATGTATTGGTAATTAGCTTAAATGGCGAAAACAATGACAGACCAACAGTCGGACCCTATGGCGGGACCGAGAGGCAGTGCTTAGCTTACATGCTGACCAAGCGAGACCCTCTCAAACGACATACAAGTACAAAACGCGTATGTCTTTCTTCTCAACAATAAAATGATTAACCAAATGTGTTTACAAGTTTATAGTGCTTTTGTGTGCAGTAATTAGTTTAAACGGGGGAAATATTGAGGGGAGAGAGATGTAGAAACACACAACTTTCGCCTTCTTGTCAGATTGAGTGAGGGAGAATAACGATACCCCCCCCCTACTGGAGCCCAGAGGCATTACCAACCGATCTACGCACAATTAATTGTCATGAACTCCGACACAAAACTGGTGGACTCAAATGCACAACTCTTCAGACCGTGTAAGGTGTATCAAAAATCTTTTACTGAAGTAGACAACAAAAAACGCTCACGAGGAGGTTATAAAGAAGTACAAAACAAAACGCTCACAAAGAGGATCAAAAAATAACATGGACTGATACAGAAACCTGGGACATGGAAATTTGCTGGTACGCTTGACTCACTTCTTTTCACAGACGGAACAAGACGAACTGGCACAGGACAAAGGGAGACAAGGACTATTTATACATGAGGTAGGGGAAAACAGGTGAGACCAATCAGGTGCGGGGTAGACAATCACAACAGCGGGAAAATCACACAAAGGGAGGAAGTCAGAGTCTGAAACGAGAGGGAAAGGTGAGTACAAAATAAAACAGGAAGTGCAGGACGAGACTAGACGTGAGTGACTTTAACTTAACATAAAACTAAAACTAAGACATGACATGAAATACATTTAACAAATCCGACGAGACACAACATTAATCCACACAAACAAGGATCTGCATATTTGCAACACTGGCTACATATTCTTTACACTGACCAGCACTTTAGCAACATGTTTAAACTGTAACAACAGTTGAGTTATACTGAAAATGGAATAGTGTGATAACACAACTGTGACAAGAACGAAATGAGCTTGTCTGAAAATTAAATAATTTATCCTAAGAATTATTATTCTTATCCGTCACAGTTACATTTTTATAGCCAATTTATTGATCCTTTGTACTAATTTCTACTTTTGCTTTATTATCTCACTACACGCTCCACCTTCACAGGTCGCTGCACTTTAACAGCGTACACAACTTGGCTTTTCCAACGTGGTGGAGGACCTTGTCCCTTTGGAGTTTATATCGATCTTTTAGACTTCTGTGTGTGTACGTCTACACACCAAAGCTGAGTCATATAGGACTGTACTGTATTTACAAACATGTATTCTTTAAAAAACAAAAAAAAACACGTATTCTTGTTTTGATTCAGGTTTGCTGCATGCACAAGCAAAATGTGTTGCATTTACTTTATGCCTTTAAGCAACGAGAAGTCTCCTGATTGAAAGGCTCACTTCAGCCTTGTGCGCGCACACACACTGGCAGCTCCCTCACTGTAAGAGCCATAAGACCATTATAACCATTATACTGTACGCTGTCCTCATGGTTTTGTCTGTCACACTAACACACACTCATTTCCACACACACACATGCACGCTCTCTCTCGTAGTGATCCGTCTGTTGTAGGGGGAGGTTAACCTTTTCTACTTGACACACACCACATCTTGCTTTTCACACAAATGATTAACCATTGAACATGGGTTAGGTATTACTCAGTCTGACATGAATGTGTGTACAACGCCCCCCCAAACACACACACTACTAATTCTCTCTTTGCTCTGCAGCTATTGTACTGTACATGCTGCAATGATACAACGTCCCAGTGGAGATCATTAAGGTCATGGAGATAATTAAGGTTTCATCTAATCTTATCTGATCTAATCCAACATAATGTAATATGACATAATATAATCCCACACACACAGCAGAGCAGTGACATAGACCTGGTATTCTAATTTCTCCACAAATGCAACAGAAATTGCATTTAGATAGGACATTAGCGGATTTCAGCACAGATGTGTAAACACCCTACAGTACAGTACATGATTTGGAAACTTTTCCCATATGGAGGAGTCAGACTCTAATCTCTTTTGGTTACATTTATGCTTGTGTTTATCCCTATCCTGACATAATCTTAATGCAAGTACGAGGATTTTGATGTCAAGGTAAGATTGGGCCATAGGTTTGTTAGGGAAAATAAGTCCTTCTTTTAGGATTGCAGTGAGAATAAAAGGAAAGCTGGAGCCTGTAAGTTCATCTAACAGACATCTAATGTTACAATATCAGCTCCAGGCACTGTATTCATGCAAGCTGTGTGTTCTGCGTTTACTTTTTACGAAGAGCTCTGTAACGTGTCTAGACACTACCAGATGCTTTTATCTCTTGTGTTTGAAATTACAGATGCAGATGATCCATCTACCTTTTGGTTTCAAAATTAATCATACGTCATTTAGTACATTTACATGGATTCTGGTACACTGATTGTGATTGAATATCCCACTGATGTGTTTGGTCAGTATACATCATATTCTGGTCAATATTCTGGTAACGAAACCCCCAAACAAACCCAAAATAAGCCCTAATCCTGGTTTGGAGAACCCTGAATATACTCGGTGGGGTTTTTCGAAAGAAACTGGAAACCAGAGGCATGTATCCACGTTTCTGAAGACTGTGCTGTCTACACCAGCACACTAACTCGAGTGATGAACCAATTAGTAATAATAATAACAGCAATTATAATAATAAGAACTTAACATGTATAGCACCTTTCATGCAAACATGCAGTCCAAAGTGCTTTACATAACAATTAAAAACAATGTTTGAGAGAAATGAAAATAAATGTTTGAAAACATTACAATAAAACTTTAAAAACAATGCCAATAAAACAATGCCAGTCTCATAGTCATGTGTTAATGTATGCGCGTGCATGTGTACAATACCCTCCCACCACTGAAAGATAAGGCATCATCCAAACTACGTTTTTTTTTAAAAACGGCGTTTAACGAAAACAATCTCCATACACACATTTTATCACCGTTTCAGAAATAATCTCCATCCATAATACACGCCTGGAAACGCATATCACATGACCATTCCCATGCACTGGGTATGACATGATAGGGGCGTGATGAATCAGGGAAGGACACATCATGGCTGATAAGACCCAATCAGGAAGCGAACGTAGGTGTCTGCGTCATCGTTTTAGAATGTCTCCGTTTTCGCCTGTCCTCACTAAAACGTAATCCAGAATTTTTAGACTAAAAGCAGCGTTTTAAAAAGTCTCCATTTTAGGGGATATAAAATGCCGGAGTAGTGTGGACACTTGGTGTAAACGTAGCAAAAGTTATGCGTTTTAAAACAAAAACGTAGTGGTATGGATGTAGCCTAAGGCTCACCCGAAAGCCACAGTGATATCTGAACAGTGGGCTACATGCAACACTGACAACTACAGTTCCAGGGTGTTTAAAGTAAGTGTTTAAAATGAGGTCCACAGTACAAGATCTCTACTTTCAAATATTACACCTAAAGATAAAACTCTGTAAATAATAATATGTTTAATTAAATTTCCCCGCTGTGGGACAATAAAGGCTTATCTTATCTTATCTTATCTTAAACATGTAAATCACTGCATATAGGTAAAGTACACACTTTCAGTGATACTTAAAGGGTAATGATAGAAAAGTAGGCTAACAATACAAATAGTAACATTACAAAAATTAGAGTTGCTGTGTAAACGTTTACTTTGTGTAACAGGTCACCATCTTCCTCGTTCAAACATTGATGATAAAGCTAGACTTTACCTTCTAATTGACTGAAGTGATTCTCTCACCCAGGCTGTGATGTATGTATTGTTAACAGTGTGTCTCCCCAGTCAAAGACATAGACGAAATGAGGCGCAATATTTCTTTCAAAAACCTGCCTCCAATATGAATTGCTGTAATTTGCAAGGTTGATTCAAAATGATTTAAAATGTTTAATGAGAGGGAAAGTTTGTCAGGACTATCTTGTCAGCCAAAGTGAATCATGACCAAATCTGTCTCATTTACTTAGTTTTTCGGGATCCAACAGTATTAGTATACAGAAGGTGGCAGATTGCAAAAAAAAGTAAAAATCTCTGCTGAGTCAATTTCCTTGCCTCTGTGTGTACAGTATATATACAAAAAATTAAGAAATCATATTAAAAGGTCAGTTCACGAAATTACAAAAATGTCTATATTTTTCTTCACTTACCTCTTGTTGCATTTAGCTATGCAGATAGGCTCGGTTTTATGAGCCCAGATTTTGTGATATCTGTCTCTGAGATTTCTGCCTCCACCCTAATATGACGGATGTGAAGGGAATCTCACTTGTGGAGCTCAAAGCATTGCAAAATGACATTTAAAAATGCAACCACAACATCTCTGTCCCTCTTACTCTTGGTAGTCCACAGAGATGGCTGTGGACAGTTTTCTTTGAAACTACTTATGGTGAAGAAATAGTCCCTATGAAAACTGTTGACATTCTGTTCAAAGTGAAAAACACACATATAATGGAAATAGCTAGAAAAACCACTTACTTTTTATTTGTTAAAGGTGGCTTTGTATATTCTTTAAATAAACTGCTGAATGACATGTTTTCCAATGACTAATAAGGCTTTATCTTTTCTTGAATGAACCTAGGCTGAACATTTAATGTAATATGATTTCACTTTATTGACATTAGCCCTATTCGCATGGGACTAGTTTTACCAGGGGACCTCATGTGATTTAGAAATTACCACCCTACATCTGTGTTTTGTGTGGCAAATTTACCTGGGATAAGCAAAGTCTGTATTTCACTCGAATTTACTGACATTATAGATGATGTCAAGGCTCTGAGACAAGAGCAAGTTACCAAAAGCAATTTGATCAAATGGTGCGCAACCACACCGTTTGGGAAAATATTCACAAAGACCTCTTGCTCTGGTGCCTGTCTGTACAGGACTTAGGATAGTGTCAAAACTTTCATTTATAATTGCCAACGCAGACTCCATAATTCTCGACTGGAAAAGAGGCAGAAAAAAAATGCTTGGAGAAAACAAAAAACAATATGGTAGGTAATTTGCGGTGGAATATTTACTTTATAAATTACAGGCGTGGCAGATTAGCAAGGGATTAAGATCACAGACGACCACCGCAATTACTAGAGGCCCCCAGGTAATACTAGTCCAGTTTCCTAGTCCACTAGTTTGTTGTTGTGCAACTGGCTCACCAGGAAATCCAGTCAATACTCAGACCAAAATTTCATACTGAGTTCACACTGTGTAATTCATGGTGGTGGTTCACTGGTGTTACCTATTTTCCCTATTTTTCAGTCAGGCAACCACTCAGGTGGCTGGCACAGACAGCAGAGAGGACCATCACAGAGGAAACAGTAACATAATTACCACTGTGTGCTATAGGCATAGATTACAGCTATCAATTGCAATTATCAGCTGACCTCTCAAGTGTTCCTCTATGATGCCAAGGGCTGCTGAGTTCTGTTTTATGTGTGGATGAATTTTCCTTATATGTTATAGGCTGACAGATATGTTTGATCTGATTATCGCAGTCAAACAGAACACCGTGTCAACAAATTGTGATTACAAAGTGGCTTTTATCTGATAAGAAAAGATAAGATTCTGCTTTTTCCCCCTTATATGAGAAGTCTGGAAATGAAAAATCAACACCTTACCCTACATATGTTTTGCCTGCCCAGTTGAAACCAATAAATGAGCGATGATACTTTAACTATAAACTTAGTACTAAAGACATGATATATAGACAAGTCCCTTTATTAGAGGGACTATTATATTATACTACTAGAAATCACTTGATTAGTGTCACACCTGATAATGACTTTTATTCTTCTGATGTAAAAGCAAGGCTAAATATATTAGTTTTAAGAGGATATTTTAAAGAGGTATTTGACTGCAAAGGCTTTGTCCATTTTAGTCTTCAGTATAGATGCTAGGACACCTAAAAGCCTTTGGTCAGATGACCTAAGGAGCCGTAAAGTAACATAAGGTTTTTTAAAGTTATGCTTTACCAAGTAATGACCATTTTATAATGAGAAAAATGTCATGTCAAAAAGACCAGCCCCAGTGAAATGTGGAGAGTGCATTTGGTGCTGGTCAATAATCTTGTGGCTGAACTAATTGAAAACAATCCAATGTTGACTGTTTCACAGAATAAAAAGTGCTTTGCAGGAGTCTAAACACTGTGGATAATTCTCTCAGTATCATGGAGAGACAAAAAGGGTCTGATTTAGGTGATATTCCTAAAGTGAAGGAAGCAACCCCTTATTGTCTTATGATATTCATAACTGAGACTACAGTGTACACAGGGTGATATACTACACTGTATTTAGGACAGTAAATGTCTATTGTTTTGTCAATGATCCAATAATGCTGTATATGAGGTACTGTTGTCTTTGTACCATGGATGTCTAACGGGCTATACACAGTGGCGGTATGTAACAAATGTCAGCACACCTGAGACTGTTTCTATTGAAGCGCACACATGTAAACCTCTGATGACACACATCTAGTGTCATCCTGGATTGATGTGCGTCACTATATCAGGATGCACCACTGACATGCATCATGCTCCAAAAAAAATGCAATTCACGTTCACATTTGCTCTTCGGATTTGTCTCTGCTGCATGTCTGGTGTGTGCCTCAGGCGTCAGATGAGACGACAGCCAATGCATGTGTTGCCCTTATGGGCTAGAGACAGACTGATTTTATTATAATGGGGTCAATACTGAGATCTGAGAGTAAATTTATACAAAAGGAAAGACAAATTCTGAGCAAGGATCCCTCCAATTTTGCAATCATGTTGTTGTGCCAAAGATATGTACAGGATAAATGTTAAACAATGCTCTTAGATCCTCCCAACTTTTATTGAAAACAATGGAATCTGCTTGACAAATTATGTTTTTTATGAGCGTTTTTATTGCATTATGTATTGGAAGTGTGAGGATATGTACTGTATAAAATAATGACAAAAACTGACAGTTGTTCCTTTGGGTATGCACCATTGCTGTGTTGTACAATAATATCACTCAGTGAAAGCAACATGAATTCTTTTGGATCCTTCCTCAAGACATATCTCTGTCCTTGACTTTTTATGCACCTGGTACACACACTGCCTTTGTTTATTCTATAATCCTCAGTCAGGACTTTTTATTTCAATGTCATATCATGGCCTTTCCTTTGAAAACATAGCATGGGAGAATGCTCAGAAAAATCTTTTCAGGTCTCAGAGTCTTTGAGGTTGTCTTGCTTAGGGACCTCTCTCTTTCAAATTCAATCTTCTATTTCTGTGTGTTTTATGTCTGCATTTCTGAGAGGAAGAGAGATGACACATGAGAGCGAAAGAGAACAAAGGCGAGATAAAGCGAGAAGGAGGTAGTATTACCTGCTACTGTATGTGCTACACCAAGCTGATTCTGAACTGTGATGGGAGGCGACACCTTTCTGAAGCAGTAAAAGTCCCCATGAATCACACAGCGCTAACCCCTTTCTCTCTCTCTCTCTCTCTGTATATCTTACACTCGCTCTTTATCTTCCTCTTTCTCCCTTTGGGACTCAGCCTGTCTGTGTGACTCTCTCTCTCCTTCTCTGTTTGTTTCTCCACTGTCACATGTACCTGTCTCAGAGCACTGCCAGTGACATGGGATGTGCCGGAGAGAAATGAAGTGCATTTGTCACTGTTTTCACATTTATACACTCTTCCTGCCACATGCTGTTTTATCTCTCACTGTGTCCTTACTGCTGGGTCTCATCACCGCAGTTGATGTGTAGTAGAATAAACAGGAACTTCATCAGAGATCAGACTCTGTTCATAGAGTGGCACACTTGCTATCTCAACACAAAACAATTAGCTGTTATCTGTTCAGAAGCATATAAAGATTATATTTTGCTTGTGCAACAGATGGTGAGTCTTTAAGGTGATCTTAAAATTTTACAAAGTATATACTCCTAATACTCCTTAAAATTATGGGTGGAAAACAAAGCATGCATTATGTAGACACAAATTTAAATGGCCACAGAAGCTACGCCCCCGACAGACACTTTCAGGCCAAGTGTGAGGACACAGCAGTGCATTTCTAATAGCGTCACATCTTTATGAACAGATTTCAGCAGATAATATTGAAATGACAAGTGTAAGCAAAGCCTGTGTTTGTGTGCTCACTTGCAAAGAGGAAAAGCAGATCTAAAATAGAAGCTCCTGAAGCAAGCAGCGAACAGTGCTGATAATCGGAGCTGACATGCTACGTCGTGTGTGCAGGGGCAATGGGAAAGCCGCACTTCAGGGTCCTGTTCTGTGAGTGTGTGTGTACATATATATTTGTACACACATTTGTTTGTGTGGTTTTATGTATGACTGTTTGAGTGCAAAGGAAAGCCTACTCCAGGATAGAGGGGGGAGCCGGTCGTTGATTGATGTGAGGAGATGTGCTCGGTGAGCAGAAATAGGTTCTGACTATCCCAAATTCAGCTCTTTGACACTAGACAGTATGGTCTAGGGTCTCTAGGTGTAGCTGGTGTATTTTGGCCTGCACCTGTATTTGTTGAATTGTTTATTGACATGTATCTAAACAATGCTAATCCAGGATTCTGTTATATTTTAACCTAGTGTATTTCCCATTAATGTGGCCATTGTGATTCTATGGATCATGCTAAATCTGTTGTCACCACTCACAAGCCTCCTACAGCTTTCAAAATAAACATGATTTTTATGTAAATCACTTCAAACGCGTGTCTCTGAGTCAGACCGAAAGTAAACACAGAAAGTAGCACCCTGGAGTAGCCATCATGACTAACTGCATAGAGAGCTACATCCCGACTGAACTAACCTCCCTCCACATTCATCTGTTTGTTTACATCATGCATGAGGCTGACTTTCACTGCGGTTACACTGTTAAACTAGGTGCAATGACAGATTATTCCGTGTACTACTATGAGAATGATCATGAGTCATTTCACTTTAATGGCTGACTGTATTTATTAGAACCGGAGTACACAGAAGAGGAGTAAAAATGTAGGCAGCGATGGAAAGGCAACTGGAACCTTCCTCAGGAAACTGGTGGTGTAGCTGCACTCACTGCTCTCAACAGCTGACTGAGAAAGAAAAACTTTTGCTGCAAAGAGTGGGACGTGATATATCTTAACTACAACAAATTCATTCATTTGCAGCTCTGATCAACATTGTCGTCCTGGAGACTGTTTCACCACCCCAAAATTAACTGGAAGAAAAGACAGCCCAGGCCAGTTGGACCAAATGGGCAACTCTCTCATATGAAAAGCAATCACAACATGTACATGGCAGATGTTTTAGCCATTGTGTATCTAGTATTTATCTTCAAGGCAATCTAGAATAAACTTAAAACAACAGGGATTGCATGATTTCAGGAAATAGCTGTGTATCATCTGCGTAAAATCATATGTGATGTTATGATTTCTATAAATAAAACCCAGTGGGAATGTATATATATATATGTATAGAGAGTCTTTAGCTCACCAGCAATGCATCAGATAAGTCAAAAAAAGACTAAGACTAAAATAAATTACAGTGTTTGTCTGTAATTTAGCAGTGAGACTATGGGCCTCTTGTAAGAAAGACGTACCAGTAGGTATCTTTACTTGTTCATCGAACTGACTGGAATCCTGGTACTAGCAGCTTGAAATCCTGGGGAAATGCAGGCATCCCAGACAATTTGCCATTAAAATATAAGAAGCTGCCAAATCTAGTTCCAGCCACGTATCAAAATATTGACATCCACCAGCTTTATGGAGTACCAGACATTGGTCAATGCAGCCTGAGGACTTTTAAGGGTGGGACAAAGAGGCAGTGGGATATATATATGTTAATTTAAAAGTTTATTTATGTGTGTGTGTTATGTGTGTGTGTGTGTGTGTGTGTGTGTGTGTGTGTGTGAGAGATTATACAATAGCTCCCTTTATTACTTTGCAGATTGGAGATCCCTGTGTGTATTCTTTGTTTTGATTTAATTAAAATGCTTTTAGAGCATTTCTTCAAGCTAATTATGGATATTCCTTTGGGGCGGCTGATGTGTCAGCAGATTAGGTGACTCCTTCTCCGTCTCCACTCCCGACTCCATTTTGCATCCCAGCGAGTTTTAATTCCCCAGAGCCTGGCCAAACAGACTTGATGGCTCACAGTAATGACTTGATGGAGAAACCTAGAATTAGCCTATTACTACATGCATGATGGTCAGCAGCAGGTGGCATTGAACCTGTGCATCTGTACCCAGCTGTGCTGAGGTGATAAAGAGAGAGTCTGCATACATAATACACAGGTTGCTTGTCATCCTACTTGGTCAGAAATTTGTAAAGAACCGGCAACGTCTCCTCTTGCTCTTCCTGTGCAAGGCAGTGGTTGTGTGTGTGTGACACACTCCCTCAACCTGCATATAATCAAGTAGCAGCACTCCTTATTGGACAGGGCAGGTTTGGCAGGAAAGCACTAGATACCACAAACCCAAAAATCCATCAATCTAAACATCAAATTTGTTATCCAACTAATTCCCCTTTGTTTTCTAATGTAACTCCTCCACATAAATTAGTGGTTTAATTAAAAACATTATGAATACAAGTTCAAACAGCCAATTCTTATCAGCATTTGGCAGGTTGCTGGTGTTTCTTTCCCAGTCTGTCTGTTGAAAGTATCTCTGACTCCTCAGCCAAATGCTTGAGTGGATTGGAGACTGCAGTATCTGGTCCAGAAAGAGTCATCACAGGGGTCATGGCTGAGGCCTCTCTTGAGTCAGGGCCTGCGATCATAGGCTTTGGGTTAGGTTGCTCATCTAGTGGCTGATGGGGACCATGATGATCGATCCTCTGTGAGTGTATTGATCAGCTGAGACAGAGTTATTGTCTCTTCCCACTATCATCCACTCCCTGTCCTCCACTCCCATAGGACTCAACTGATGGGAAGTCTACTCTACTTTGTCCATCTATTGATAGAGCCCGTTTCTTTAGACAGTTGTCTCTGTCTGTGTGTGAAAACAACCATTTCTGTCTACCTGTGTGTCTCCCCATGTCCTTGTCTGTATCTGTCTATCTATCTCCTCATGCCACCAACTGATAGTACAACATACAGGACTTTGCCGAGTTTCAGTCAGCAATAGCAATAAAAACTGATACATGAATTATAATTTCTTTAGATTTGCGCAATTTGCAGAGGGATCACACAAATTGTAAATGTTTCCAACATGGATGGATTCTTATGTTCTATGTATTATCTCTTTTATTCTATTTTAGCTTATTTGTATCTTCTATTATATTTTTACTCTTTGAAATCTTTTTATATTGCCTTGAATATCTTTTCTTAATGTGTTTTATGTCTTATTTAAAGCACTTTGAATTGCCTTGTTGTTGAAAGGTTCTAAACAAATCAACTTGCCTTGTCTTCTCTTTCTACATTTGCTGCATTGGACATCATCATCACAAACAGAAGTGGTTATATGATCACACATGTTGTAAGCACAACCCCAATTTAACCCAGTTGACCAAAGTATTTATTTGGATGTGAAACAGAAAGTGAACCATTCAAACTGTCATTGTGCATTGCATTGAAAAACTCAATCCACAACTACAATGGTAGCTCACTGGGAAGCTGCTCTATTTATATACAAGCAATTTGGGTTTTAACGTTAAAGTTAGACTTTTTTGACTTCAAATTAGATGGTTTATACGGTTAAACTGCTAGGTGTATTTCCAACCTGTGTGATCATCTGGTTGTCAGATTGTTTGCCCTAATAGACTGTTCAAACAATATCGCTGCATCCCCAGATCTCAGAATAATGACCTCAAATCATTTTGGTGAGTAAATTGTAATCCTAACCAATATGAATATGACCGCAACAATGAAAATGAGACCCATGTTAAAAAAAGTAATAAAAATTAATCATTTTTATAAATGATATGATATACTAAATTTTTTTTTCCAAAAATACATTTATTTTATTATTTTATTTATGTTATTTGTCAAAGACTTTGAGATCACCATCTAAGAATATGGTAGTTTGACCACTAAGGTCAGTCATTGGAGTCAACATGGGCCTGCGTTTCCCAAAAAGCTTTGAAATACCTTTTACTGTCCATTAGCTGTTGCCTCTGCAACCACTGGTCTTAAAGGGTACATAAAAGTAGTTAACAAGATGTTATAGTTCCCTCAAGAGCAGTAGTACTACATTACAGATAAAAATATTACAATATAAAAATGAACAGGTACAAGATGCCATTTGCAGGTGATCTATTGTTCTTGATGGGAAGCAAAAATGGATAATGCAAGTCCATATATATTGCATTAGATGGATTGCCTTTATGATTAATGCTAATTGGCAAATGTTAGCATGCTAAAACTCTAAACTAATATGGTGATCGTGGTAAACATTACACCTGCTTACCATCAGCATGTTTGCATTGTCATTGTTAGTGTTTTAGCATCATGGATGTGTTTAGCACGCTGACATTTAGTTAAAAGCACCGCTTTGCCTAAGTCCAGCCTCACAAAACCGCTAGCATGGCTGCAGTCTCTTACAGAGAAGACCCACTTCTCACTAGTCACAGTGGGCGTGGCAACGCTCACAAGCTAGCAAGTGGCTTTCGCCCACAGTTTATGTGACCTTGTGCCAAGCAGCACATTTTTGTTTGCATCTGTAATCCTGGAGGTCAGGGACATGGAAAAGCGGGATCCCAGAAAGTACAACAAAGATCTTCTTCTCCACAGACATTCATCCACTGCAGGTCAACACTAAACTTCCTGTACCACCACTACGGTTTTGTTGCACATGAATTCTTTGTTTATTTGCTTGTCTCATTTGCATGGTATTATTTAAAGCAAAGAGCCCATCCCAATGCACACACCCCCACTTTATACCTTTCCACCCCTGTCTTGTCACCCTATAGGGGCCAGTATACTCCACCAGAACTGCTTGTTGGAGGGTTGAATACCTTTGGAAACCCCTCCCCCCACACCTTTCTGATGTCGGATTAAAGGGGGTTGTGACTTCTAGACTTAGATATTGTTTTGATACCAGACTTTCAGTATCTTTCATTGTTGAATTCATGTTTGTTTCACTTAAACATGAATTATTTGATACATGTTATTTGTTAAATGTATCACTCAATTAGATTCCTAGAAACTGAGTAGGATTTGGCATCAATACGTATAATTTATTGATTTTTCTTATTGAACCCACTTCATTATAGCTAATTATTCTTGATGGATGCATTTTCATTATGTCAACCCCTGTCTTCTTTGAATATACCATTAGCACCTCCAAGATTAGCACGTGCATTGTACATTCATGAGCAGGGGAAAAACTAATGAAAAACACATAGCCTGTGTACATAATGCATGCATAATGCGGTCCTCTGAGTGGTTTTTAAGATGGAGGAATAAGGTTTAGTAAAAGGTGCGAAAGAGGAAATGTTCTTTGGCCTTACCACATAATGTGATCATCTGTGCTATCTTATATTTGTTGGTGTGGGAATGAGTTCACGTCTGTGTGAGATGAAGGTGATATATGTAGTATGTGTGAGAGGCAGAGAGAGTAAAAGAAAGAGACAGTTGAGCACCATTGCTGCAGAGGGTAAACAGTTAGGACCTGGGTGATAAATACCTCCTCCATTTTATTACATTGGAGCTGAGCCCTGGAACCTGCGTGCGTATAGTGGAGGCGCAGATTGATTCTTCTTTGATGCTCTGCAACTTCCTCTCAGTGATGAGAATATTAATTATGTCCTTCCTTTGCTTTTAATGTGAAGCTCCTCCAACTGAAGATGACTTTTGAGGTGTACGTGTTCTTGTCAAGACAGGAAGGTTGCTTTCATCTGTTATGCAATTGTTCTTCCTCTGCAGAAGTCTGCTCACACTTGAGGGGAAAATCACCTCTAAAGTACAATTCACTTTATGTCTATAATGTTGCACAAATTAGCTGTATAGTAATTTGTACATTTGAAGTTTATCTTTGAGTTAAAGGCCCTGGAAGAAGATG
Source organism: Macquaria australasica (assembly GCA_005408345.1). Lineage (NCBI taxonomy): Eukaryota > Metazoa > Chordata > Actinopteri > Centrarchiformes > Percichthyidae > Macquaria > Macquaria australasica. Next base: position 97,225 of record SEMN01000032.1, read on the forward strand.
TCATCCACTTTTGATCCTATGAACTCCTCAATCAACCAAACTAAAGGACTAAAGGATTTTCTTTGCAGATTATCTGCACTATTACAAAGGTAAACACTGAGTTGGCTAAAGGCTAATTCTAACTTCTAGCTGGATTATTCCAAGTGACAGGACGGACTTGCCTGAGTAACATTATTGTATCATTAATAAGCATTAGTGTATGACAGTACTTTTCTGGAGGCACAGCTGTCAATTTTACCGTAGTACAGGACTGTCATCTTCTCACAGACACTGAGTTTTTAATATAAACTGCTCAATAGCCAGCAAGCCAGCAATAATGCTTGTAATGGCCAAACAATTAAATTATGACATCTAGTGGCAAACAATAGATCCACAGATTTAAAGTGATAATCCACCCAAAATCTATCTTTACTTGTTGCCTCATTATTCAGTGACATTGTACACATGTACATGTGTCTAAATCCTTTAGGATTAGGTCAGTGATCATGCATTTTGTTCTGTCTGAGAAGAAAGATGAACCAATATTTAAAATCAAAGCTAAAAAAAGAAACACAAAGGAGTCAGACCAAAGACAAAGATCTTGTTGTGGTGGTGGAGTGCGTGTGTGTGTGTGTGTGAGAGAGAGAGAGAGAGTCAGTGTCAGGCTGTCGGGAAGGCCTCAGTGGTGTCCCACAGAGGCCTGACGCTCTGAGGCATGACCAGGTGTCGCTGCGCCGGGAGGCTGTCTGCACACTGTGCAGAATATTAACAAGCCTGACCACACACATACAGTCACATATTTCTTTGCACAGACACATGCAATACATACATACACACCTGAATTATTGCAATTATTCAAAGACACACCCACACAGTCGTCATGCGTGCCTACACACATAATGCAAAAATAATGTGGAAACAAATACTGTATTTATACGTCTCTGTGTGTTTATGTATAAAATTGAATCACACTTTATAAACCTTTGATCCAAAATGTCACTATGTTCACACATAAACACACATCCATTTGAATCACACACACACACACACACACACACACACACACACACACACACACACACACACAAAAGTCAAGGATTAAGACAGAAATCCTCCCGCTCCCGCTCCCCTCCCCCCACTTCCTCCACATTGTGATAACATAGTCAGTTTTCGTTTTCTGCCTCTGACTGATGGAGGAGAGAGCGTGAATAACATTTAGCTACTAACACAAACACAGGAAGCTAGGGTGTACAAGCAGGTACAGTTATATACATACACGTAAAGACACACTGTGACATGACGACACACGTAGAGTATAAGAATACACACACACAAACACACACACAGATCAGACGAGGATTTAAGAGGAATGAGGCTTTACATATACAGTATGTTTCTGTCTTTACGTGTGTACAGAATATGTATGTTTTGAATAGAGTATGTTTTGTGTGTGAGGTATATTCGTGTTATGTCTTACAGTGTTTTCATCATGGAGAAGCAGCATGACTTCTTTAGTGCCAGAGGCAGCCAGCCACAGATTACAGTAAACCCTGTGTGAGTTGGTGTGTGTGTATATAAGCCGTCAAGCATGTATATGTGCACGTGTACGCTACAGTAGGCTGTTCTGCTGTATGTGTGTGTGTGTGTGTTACATGTGTTTGTAGATGTCAGTGTAAATCCCCAGTTTGTAGGTTGGAATTACTCAACATCTCCCACTTGTAGACGGATGGTGGACTTAATGTCCCTGGATAATTTCTCCTTTAGATCCTTGTGTGAGTGTTTGATATGTAGAGCGGTGGTGCGCTGCACATGTACTGTAGCCAGTCTTTGTTAGGTAATTGTATCGATTACCATGCCCAGCAAACATGTCCTATTTTAGAAGCTTCTCTCGCTTTGTTTGTAGTCTGTAGCTGGGATGAAGATAGAGAATGCACTTTTAGATTGGGTAGGCGTTGGTCACGGTGAAATACCTCAATTGCTTATTCAGACAAGTTGATATTCTGGGTATACAGTGCACATATTAAATATACACTAACCAAGTAACACATTCGTATGCAGTAAACAGTATGAGTGAAATTTGCTAAATCCTGTCCTTAAGGATATAGATTAAAGTGGTATTTTGGCAATTTAGTATTGGACTTCCATAAAGCTGGGGGGACTTGCAAGAGAGAGATTAGAAAAAGAAATTGTCACAATCGATGCAGCAGTTCCTCAAATGGGTCACTACACTTCCCATAATGCATAATATTGTCTTTTGTTAGACTTACCCTGTCTGGTAAACAGCCACTTAATTTAAACTCCACATCCACAAATATTTAATGCAAAGCCTACGTATCAAACTGTGTAGTCTACAAGCCCAAGCCAAGATACATGTGTGATGTCACTTAAACCTGCAGTAACTGATTTGTTTGGGCCACTTGGGGGCAGTGGAAACTAGTTGTGAACACAGCACTCATATATTTTCACCTTTTAAATTGATATGGCGAACTTGTTAGCAAACAGCTGTTTATTTACACATCTAGCAAACACAGAAAGACATTATTATTGACTTGGAGTCGCGTTTGTGTCCACCTGATGAATGTAAGTCCAGTATTCACTCTCTTTTAGCTCTGTTTTTGGTCTCTACCAACTCCTGAGAAAAACATCTGGCTCTTTAGCTGCTAAATGCTGCCGAAAATGATGCTGTTTAGCCGGACAGCTAAATAGTGCGATGCAGGAATGAGTTGTACTTTGATAACTAAGCTACACAGCTACACATGGTGAAGACTGTGTTTCCTTTTAAGATTTCTGGTGAGAGAATGAAATATGCTAAAGTAAAAGTCAACTACTGGTAATACATAAAAAAACATCTAACAATGTAAAAAAAAAAAGATCAGCCAAGATTAGAATAATTTGAAAGATGCTATAATCAAATCTCCCTCCTGTTGTACATCATTTTTACAGATAACATCACGAGTTTTTGACAGGAGTGATGGTGTCGTGGGCAAACAAACTGCCATTTTCTCTTTCCTTTCCCATAATATGCAGGCAGTAAGGTGTATGCCTATTATAATTTCTGTTCCCAACCTGTCAAATGGTCATGCCCCCTCACTTGCAGGCCTCGTCTCTTTCATAGTATTCCAAATCCCACAAGCTCTAGATTTAAAGCCAAGTAATGATTTCTGACAATGCCACCTGTTTCAGGCTTTAAGAAAATTGTCTCTTTTGAATGAAACTAAAGCTGTAAATCTTTCACACAGCAGACAACCTCTCGGAGTCTCTTGGTGATTGAAAGGACAGATTGATAGCCTTTGTGTCTCTGTTCCCAGGTATAATTGAAACTTTATAAGGAATAGTCATTTCCCCTTCACATTGATTTAGTGAGGCAGATGATATGTGAATGTGTGTAAGTGTTTCTCCCAATTAAAATGCTGCATTTCCTGCATTATTTCACTACAACTCTGCTCTATATTTACAGCAAATGCTTCTTTCTTGTACTTAATTCTACATTTATTTGGATTAAATTCACATTCTGATTTAATACTTTTTATATACTTACTCAATTCCAGCTATCTGCATCATTCACAAATTTTGCTTTCATCCTAATTAACAGGTATTTGGTTCAAAATTGAGTCAACTGAATATTTCACTGCACAGTAAAGAAGCTTTACATAACTCTGAAGCAGTGGTGCTGCTCTCCTGTAAATGGTGGATTGAACGCTCACATACATGCAGTTGGGTGTAAATACCTCAGGCTGTCGACATGAGTGGATTTACTGTTGTGTTTACTGCTTGTGACACTTTCGGGCATTTAATGATTCCAGACGGGAGTTGTCATAGCCTGCAAAAATTCCCACATATCCTACTTACATTTACCTCTAAGAGGTTGTCATGAATGTTTTTTTTCTAGTTTGCAGTTTGCTGGAATTTAACATCAGAAAAATCTGTTGTGACATGAACGCAACTCTGGAGTAACAGTCTACTGCTGTAGCTGTAGCTCATGCTAGTGAAAATGACAGATCCAGTGCTGCATTAAACACTAGACTCAGGAAGTGGAGGTATTAAAATATGTTTGTCTCTTTGCAGTGTTGGTGTCATTGTGTTAAAAGGATGGGTTTTAATTGATACTGAGTTTAGTTGTAGAGGATTGTATTAGCTCTTAGGGTTATGTAAAGCGCTAAGATGGGGAATGGGTCTTTTTCATGAAAGACATTTTGACATGTCACAGTAGAAAAATCAAAAGGTGTAAATAATAGATATAACGATGGCTGGGAGCTTGGGAGCTTTAACATTAACAGCTGTATTGAGAATCCCCCCCCCCCCCCCACCCCAAAGTCATGCTGTAAGTCAGATACTGGGCCAAGGGTCAAACATCAATTTCCAGGCTAACACAACACTGGGCCGGCCCACAGGGGGATGATGAACATCAATATTGGTGTTTGGTGTCTTTTTACATAAATCAGTCAGCTATATTTACCACAGCAGTTTTTTCATCAGAGGTTTCAAAGTAATATCCCATAGACATACAATGTGGTGAAGGGAGATAAAATAATGTGTTCATGGTAGCAGTTGGTCTGGACAGTTCATTGTTCATATTCAGTTTATTATAATATGACAAAGAGCAGATGTTCAGCAAAGGTCAGATGCCATTTTGCTGAGTTGGCCCAGAATATGTTACCCTAACCCTGACCTTGACCTAAACAGTGGAACGGAGGCTCAGTGGTTAGCTTCAAAGCAATAAGATCCAAGGTTTGAACATGAATACAGTCCATGGTGAGATTTCTGTGAAGCGTTTGTATGCTTTCCTATTTGATCATCTAACATCCCAGACAGTATTCACAGGCGTAAAAAAACTGAAAATATTGGACTTCAACAGGGGGAACAAAAAGGGCAAGTAATGGTCAGATAATCACGAAGTAAAGAGGGACTACTTAGTAACTACTCAGTGTATTGTACCACTTTGCTTAGGGGGTGCACAAAAAGAGTAACTAATGATTAAGTAATTAGTAATGAATGATTTACTAGTTTTCCTAAAGAAAGTGGTCAGTATGTCGATATTTATGAATTAATTATTACCTAATATATTATAGTAATAATATATATCCCCCAGTCTGTTCTCCAGTAACTCATCATTATCTATATAGTCCTCAATTTTAAGTTATTCAGGAACTACTCATTAACAATTCATTATTATCAGGTCGTTCCTGATTCGTTCCTCACTTGATCCTTAGTGACTTCTCACATTCTTGTGTATCGTATTGTAACATGTTACACTTTCGGACTATTATTCAAATTTGGGAAAAGATTAGAATTTTATCTGTGATGATTTCTTCAACTTGTGTGCGACAAAATAATCGAAACTCAAACTTTAACCACATCTCATGGTCGAGAGTGAACAGGACTCACCTACTGCATGTCCTAATGAACTGTCAGTAATGTATGCTATTGTCGTTCCGTTCACTAACGCAGAATGGAGAAAACTAGCGAGCTGAAAGGATAATTATGACCAAACTGCCTGAAAAGTAATGTGTGGAGGCACTTTGGAATCGTGGATAAAGGTAAGGCTGTTTGCTAACTTTGTAACATGCAACTGGATTACAGCAACGTTAGCTTGTGAGCCAGCAGAGGCATCGTGAATGCAAGGAACCACGTCAATTCTACAACACACTTTAAGGCTTAGGCTACGTGTGTTGCGTTCAAATAAATTCTAACGATTAACGTGTAAGTTCCCATTCACTGAGTGACAGCCCTGACGTTTGCCTTTTAGACCTTGATACTGTGATATCCTAAAGCAAAACTCCTCACTGTGAGTTTAGTCTAATTTCAAAATGTACAGTGGGTACGCAATACTAAATGTGAAACCAATAAACAGTGCTGTAAACAATATTTCCTCAGGGAAGTGTGATTAATCACTGCCATGAGTTTGATTAGTGCCAGTGTCACTAATGATCGCTGGCTTCATTTCAGTGGCACTTGTTAATATATTAGTGTAGGTTGGTGTGGTAGCGTGTGTATGTCTGTGCTTTGCCTATTCATCACTGCTCACATGCTTGCTGTCCCTGCATTGTGACACTGTGGTTCCCAGACGTGTATGTGTGTGTGTGTGTGAGAGAGAGTGTTCTTGCACTGGAGCTCGTGTCTCTGGCCTTCCCTCTCTCCGGGTGACGCTTATGTCACTTCTAATCTCCTTAAATCTCCTTCCATCCAGTTAAGGAAGTGTAGGCGGCAATAATGAAGAAAGAAAACGCCACCTCTAACCAGGAACACGCCTGAGGCACAGTGATGATGTCTCACGATGGAGAGCTGACCCCAAAAGAGTTTGCTTCGCACCTCCCACACACTTACAGTAATGCAGAACTGACTCGTGTTTTCATATCTTTCATGTCTATCACATTCATATCTTTCACAGTCAAAGTGCTGCATTGAAAATCCGTGATTGACCTGGTGACAGTACTTGGTTTTTGGTACTTGTTGTCAAAGCAGGTGAGTCTGAAGAATGGAACCCAGAAGCTCAGACAGGCTTATTGACTGCTACCTGCCCAGAACAAAATGGTGGTGATCCAAACTAAACGAGCGACTGGTGAAGAAAGTCAAACGTCTAGCAAGCCAGAGAGCAGTAACTTCCTTTGCTGGTTGCCTGGCAACAGGTCCTGGTCAAGAAATAGTCCTGAACATAACTCCCTGTAAAATGGCAAATTGTCGTTTTTACACTTAGGATTTTTTTATGGATTAAACAAACAAGATATAAGCTGTTAATTAGAGAATTTTAGAGGTTATTTTGTTAGTTTTGACCAGAGCCAGGCCAAGGGTACAGCCAGGCCAACTGGATGCTGGCTGTACCCTTATATTTAACAGGAAGATTGCTTTATGGTCTGGTTAAGTTTAAACCAGTTTAGAGCTTTTGCACTGACAACAGCTGATGAGGAGGTGAAAGTGAACCAAAACAATAACGCTGCGGGCCACGAAATCAAAATGAGCTAAAAGACACTAAAACGCTCTATAGAGTTGGGTGATGATTCTCTGTGGGTTTGTCACTATGAGTGAGCCCTTTGAAATACATGTAGTCATTTGATCCATTGGAACATATTTATTATAGCAGCTTTAAACAACTAAAGATACTTTGTTATGTCTAAGGAAAGATCACCTACACGGTTTAAAGGAACTAAAGTTGACTGTAGGGGACGGGACGATCACCTGTGTCAAAGTGAAATGCTTTATACACCCAGACATCCAACAGTAGTCTTCTTTCTAAGCCTTTCTGAGGTGGTATATAAACATTACACTTTTTCCACCTTTGCAGCTGAAAAAGGACTGCCATTATTTGTGCAACCAAAACATAACAGAGGTTGTTTTGAGCATTTTAACAACTAATGTTCTTTATCTGGTGCATATAGCCTCTGTTTCAGCCTGGCAAGAAACTCTCTCATTTTCGAATTAAAATGACACATTTAGCACTTCAAAGGCTTTAATACCTCAGAGATTGGCATGTAAAGTATTGATTCTATTTAAATTATAATAACCCTATACTATTTATGCTACTTTTGCTCATGCAAATCAACCTGTCTCCATATTTCAATTGCAAAAAACAAAGTAAAAAAACAAAAGAGGCAAACAGTGTGCATGCATAAGGTGCAACATGTGCTGTATGTCATTCATTATAAAACAGGGCAGAAAACAAACGGTTTCTGCCCTGCAGCTGAACCAGTGAACAAATGAGCATGGGAGTATGTTGAGACAGTTAATTTGTTTTATGATATTATTACTCCTGAGAGTTTTCACTCACAAGAATAAATATGACATGGAAATCAATATTTGTTTTAATCTAACGCTGTAACATTATGAGTCAGTATGGAACATCGTCTATCTTATCTGTCACCCTGCCCACCTGTTGCATCTTCAAACCAATAACACATCATCAATTGCTTTGTCAGGGTGACAAATTATGACACGGCTCCCCAGGTAGGTAGATACCATGCACAACTACACACATTTTTATTAATTTAATCTGTGGGAGTGATTCATTTCAAAGGTCTCCCCTTTAGACAAATCTCTGAATGTGTTTAAAAATGGGTTTTGCACAATCTGGAACCCAAAAGCAGAACTCGTACAAAGACTGGCAACGGTTAATGTAATTTATTTAGAAGTGGATGGAATGGAGCTGAAGAGTGAGCCAGAGTTTGACGGAGAAGCGTGGCAGGCAGAGACAGAGCTGGGCTGACAGGCTGACTGGCGAGGCGCTGGACGAGGCAGGCAGACAGAGATCTCAGGAGGGAATGGACCAGAGGGCAAACACAGAGTTAAACAAGATTCAGGAATACACAAGAAAATACTAAACTGAGGTTTTAGGTTTGGCTGTGGCATTAGTGCCACACTGGCAAACTGAACGATCTGTCAAAGACTGGAGAGTAGTGGGCAGAGGGTAATACACTGCAGGAGCTTGATGAGAGGACGGGTGGCAGGTGTGTGAGACGGAGTGCCACGCCCAGACAAACACACACAGAGAGAGAACAAACAGGGGACTGAAAATATGCCCTCAAAAACTCTGTAAGCAGCATTTTGAATGAACTGAATTCTTCAGTTCCACCTCACCTGAGACCTGCACATGTGTGTAGCGATCTGTCCCTAACTTTTTTTCCACCAAGGCTCGCAGAATTTCTGCTGCCACACGGGAGCGACCAAAACAATGATGACACGGTGAAACGTCACTGTAACGTCGTAACTTCCTTGCGGGGAGGCGAGCCGACAGATTTGTGCTGCCCCACATTGTAACCTGAACAACTGTAATATTTTGGGCTAGCTAGAAATTGCTAACACATAGTAACATGTCTCTGTTTCCTCACGCAGAATGCTTTTGCACACAGTTTAGTATGTCAGAATGAGCATTTTTTTTTTTACGCTCTCATCTATGTTAATGGAAGCTAAAGCCCTCTGAACATGTAAGTCTGACAGAGTGTCAATGTTTCCAATAGATCTTTTAGATCTTCTATTAGCTTTTGCCTATAACTACACAGTCACAATGTTACAAAAAGTTGCCACATAGTTCTCTAAAATATATTTGATCTATTAATTAAGTAGATGACTAGACAGTTGCTTTTTGGCACAGATTTAAATTCTCGCTTTGAGATTCTCTGGTAGCTTCACTAGACTTAGCTGAATAGTCCACATTTGACGTCTGGATGGGGGGGTTTGGGCGCTGCCGTCAGTCCAGTGACAGTGAAGTATTGGTAACACTTACTGCAAAGTGATTGTTTAGAAGAAGAAGGAGAAGAAAAACACTACAGCAATCATCACCAATCAGCACAGACACACAGCAATAATCTCGTGTGTTGCTACTCTTCTGACAGGAGTTAATAATGAGAGCCATAATGAGGATGGTGGAACGATGAGGAACATTAGATGATGATGACGAGTGAATAATTGACAGGAATCAAAGGGGTGGTATCCTTTTGTTTATGTAAACTATAACATGGATTCCCTCAATGCAGGCGTTGAAATGTTGAAATTGTTGGCTCCCAACAAATCTTTTAAATTGGAACCAATAAATACCTGATCGTGATCGCTTGTGACAATGATGATGTGACAGTGATGATAGTGGTGAAAAGCTGTTCAGGTCCCCTTTTTGAGCTGATCCACACTGATTGGATATCCAGCCTGACCTAATATAACCCCTTAACCGGAAATAGATTTTCCACTGAATTGAACCCAGGCGATGAGACTCACTGGCAGGTGTGCCTGAGCTTCCAGCCCTGCCGATCTGATCCACCCAGTCAAGCTTTGGCTTTGGATTGGATGCTTCAAATGTCTTACCGTTTCCTTGGAAACAGCATACCTGCACTGTCAGGAATGGTTGCCACTGATGTTCCTAACACATGGGAAGTCTCTAGAAACACAACCTTCCCACCATCGGCCTTGTAGAAAATGTGACGGTTGTAGAAGTTGAAAGAACCTATCTGGGTATTTTTCATTCATCACATCAGGTAGAAAATGGATCCCTATAAGAAATGTCACCTAAAAGCCTACAAGATGGAGCAATTAATTCTTTCAATTGCTTCAATTCTTCTTTATACTTTGAGACACAGTGCAAACATAAAAAAACCTTATAGACCAACAATAACAATGACACCATTTACTGAAAGTGGCATATTTTTCAAAAATATATTTGAAATAAAGTCCAAACTAAAGTGTTTGACTCATTGACTTTTAGGGTTCATTTGCAAAAACATCTATCTCCATTTTCATTCTTTTTCATAAATCATGTTTTTTATTATTGTGCATTGCTGGTAATAACATTTGAACTGGGGTTGAGTTGCTTTGAGTAAGTGAAAATAACTTAAACAAAATATTGGTAACATACACAATTTAACTTTATTTAAAAATAGATATCATCTTTTCATGTTCAAAGTTTTGTTTGTGCAAAACCTGCAAAATCTGGTAGTGCAAAGTGAAAATTGCATCAAAAACAGCCCATTAATTGACGTGTCACTGTTTTTTGACCTGCAGTGTTTTATGAGAATTTGTTCAATCTTAGCTGTCTTATTTGACAAGTTATTACGTTGGTGAAGTTTGCCACCACCTTTTTGTCCATAATCAACTTCTTTGGGAGCTGTAGGTTTCGGCACGTTTGTCTTCCCTTTCTCCTCGAAGCATATTCTGAGCTGCTTTCCACAGGATGGCCTTCTTCACTGTAAACTGTGGTGAACAGTATTAGTATTAAGTATTAAGGCAAAAATGTGGAGAGAGAGCAAAGGAGATGCTGGTATGTAATATGGCAATGTTTCAACCCCCCCACAGAGCAGAGTACAGTGGGAGATAAGACAATCTATTAAAATGAACGAGATGTTACAGTATTCTTTCCTGTGATCAGCTGGATCTTGTCTTATGCAGTCCTGCTCTCTTTCATCTCAAGCAGCTCATCCATATTGCACTCTCTGGAGCAGCTCAGTTTCAAGCACCAGTGGTAATGGGCCTTTTTGATAGAGATTTATAGAGATTTCCTTACAAAGAGAAAAGGAAATGCATTGTGAAAAGGTGTCATTGCCAGTTTTTGTGCAAGTAATGTGTATGGATATGAGGTTGTTTCACATCCATTGATCAAACAGCAGCCCAGCAGCTGCAGAAGTGGTAATATCTGCTTATCACAGCATCCTGCCCATCAATCAGAGGCTGTTAGTGAGCTGGAGATGCAAGGCTTATCTAACCTCCAAAAGACATGACAGACAGCAGCCTGAGCCAAGGCCCGGCCGCTGCAAAACTGTCAAGCCGGTAAAAGGTTCTGCACCAAATTATTTTCCACCATGCTACCTCCCCCTTACCGCTCAACTCCTTTTCCGCTTCTCTTTTATGGCTGCAAAGCTTCCAGAGTGTGAAGGTGTTGCAGATCTTGGATGTCTTGAAATGTTGTGGGATTGGAATCAGCTCACAATCTTAACGTCATCTCTTTTCCATACATATTTTACCATTAATGCAGAAATCAAATAAGAAGAAGGGTGTAATCTACGTCTTCAAACTAGTGTCTCAATGTCTGTGTCAACCCCTCTGATCCCCTTTCTCTCTCCTTTTGTATTCCCAGTCTATCAAATGGTATCGGATGGCGGATCAGAGAGCGTGTGCTGTCGGTGTTGCTGCAGCGTTCACTCGGCAGAGGCAAGATTTTTACTGCTGCTCAGGTGGGATTTCACAGTTTGATGAAATGTCAGTCACACAATAGGTTTTTCCATTTATGTTCAACACATAACAAAGGCTGGAAACCATTCCTGGTGATGAAAATACACGCATCCATTATCAGTGTGGATCCAAAGTGGGTGAACATGGCAACCACTTCAGAAAAACGAAAGCTTTCTCGAATGGAGGGTCAAACAGCCATTTGAAAAGTTTGCAGAGAAGACAACATGGCCTCATTCACAAGAGACACACAAAATACAAATTGCATATCTTTTAACTTCCTCTCCATTTAGTATTTCTGAAACGCAAACCAATATCCTAACATTGATGTCATGTTCTTGGCAAGCAAACCGCAGAAATAGTTGTGGTCATTTGAACAGACCTGACCTGGATGAATGTGCTGAATGTGCAGCATTCATGGGATGTTATCCAGTGGCATTTCAGACTGCACACTGAAGGCAAAACATCTCCAGTTATAGATTCGATCAACAAGTCTTCATACCTACAACAACAACATAAGTCACTTGTCAGTGCCCTCCAAAATAAACAAGTGTTTTCTGATCTGCCAACTCTATGGTTAAGTTGGTCTGGTTAAGCTTAAGCAACTAAAACTACTGTGTTAAAGCTGCACTAATCAGTATTCATATATTAATAATGAACCAAATGACTGTCTGTAATGTGAAAGGAGGCACTAGTAATAACAAACTCACAGAAAATTACCACCCGACTCTGAAGTCAGTCAGTTCTACAGAGCGTTTCAGTCTATTTTGAACCATTGTTTTGGTTTTCTGATAAACTGACTGTATGCTACATGCCTAGCGCCAAACAGCAGACATAATTAGCGACTAGCTGGTGAATGTAGTCTGGCATCTAAAAGCCAGATATTTTTCTCAGTAGTTGATACCAAAACCGAGCTAAAAATAGAGTGTGTGGCCAGAAATACGACTCCAAATGAATGCTAATGTTTGTTTCTGTCTGCTGGATGTGTAAATAAGCAATTATTTGCTGACACGTTCACGTTCGCCCCCAAGGTGCCAAGAAAATATATCAATGCAGCTTTAACATTGGGAAAAGATTATGTCCATTGGGGGAGGGTTAGGAAAACATTGATGTCTTGGCTAAAAGAAACCAATGTTGCCCCGGCAGTCCACCCCAGCCTTCTTCCTAAGATGTTTTGTAACAGAATAACAATGTCACACTACTTCTGCTTTTGTTTCTGAAAGAGGACAGCCACAACTGTAAGAGGTCACTTGTCAGAAAAAGTATCAACATCAAGTGTTTCTGGTAAGAACAGTCTCAATCCAGTGCACTCATCCATTTCAGTTGCTTGGAAACTGGCTGTATCCCTATGGTCCTGCACTTTACTATGACAGACTTTTTTTTCCTTTGTAAGCTGAATCACTGCATTTTCAACTTTCCCATGTTGATTTGTGTTGGCTCCCAAGCTCTCCCAATCAGAATGTTGTCTCTTCTATCCAACACTTTAATTTGTGGTTTGCAATGCCCACTACAGCCTCTAGGGGATGCTATCAGGGCTTTAGAGTTTTAGTCTTGTTATGTTTCTCTTCATTGTAAATAGCATCATGAGCTGAAACCATATCCATGCCTTCCTCCTGTGGAAGTGGTTTACTAGTGGTATAGTGGGGGAGGGTGCAGAAAGTGCGGAGGCAACAGGAAACCAGAGCAATGATCTTCAAACCATTAATTCATCTTTTCCAATTGGGATATCCTTCCTGAAACAGAGAAGCACTATGCTTGGCCATTGGGGATTTGGAAGAAGCGTTTAGGAGGGTGAGGAGGTGGGAGGCGTGGAAGAGGGAGAGTGGGGTGGGGGGAAGGGAATAGTTCATTTCCCAGGGAGCCGAGGTAGAGACTATCAGGTTCTGAGGAGTGAGAGAAATGTTCGCCTTGTGTTTTTGTCTTCTGTAAACAGTACCTGTTATCTAACCTCACCTTCTTCTCTACATCTGGAAAAGAGAGATTTGCATGTTTATGAGCTGCATTATAAAGCATAGCAAATCCATTTACACTACAGCTGTGTTAGCCTTAACTGAATCATCCTGCTTTGTCAGTGCATTGTTTTAAATCGAATTTTTCAAAATAACTTAGCAAAACCGCATCTCCCTTGTGTGTGTGTAACTCTCTTTCCTCTCTGTGTGTCTGTCTCTTTCTCTTTACATTATCATTTGTTTTGCTCCCTATGTGTTCCTGTTGTATGTGTGTCTTTGTGTGAGTATATGAGGCACCACGTGAATGTTGATGCCATGGAGTTGGGGAAACAAGATGTGGGCGAGTGTCAGCCCGGATTACACCCAGCCGGTCTCATCACTGTGGCACCCACACACCAGGAACTTCTGACGTCATATTCATACGGCCTAAGGAAGAAGACTGTAGTCATCTTCATCATTATCATCATTCTTATGATCATAATCTTCCCACCTCGATGCCGTGGCCCCTTTAGGTCTCCTCAGCAGTGTAATAATTCTCGACAGAAAAAAGTAGATTTTGTTAACTGTAAAGAGGGCCACTGAAATTTAATATCACATTAATGTGATATTAGATTTCTGTGTGCTGTGTCCTTGACAAGCACTCCATGTCTCATGTGAAACTACAAATATACAATACACAATGCAATAATGCCCACACTGTCTGTTTCATTGCAACTTTAATTTCACTGCTGAAATTTATGACAAACATCAAAGAAAGCAAGAAAACTACAAGGTAAAACAGCAGCTTAAAAGGTATAAATCACATTCTAGGTAACAGTTTGTGTTGTAATGGAAATTAAATGTATGATGCAATAGGGGGTGAATGAGGAGAATGACAATACTGATAATCAGAGTGGGATTTCCATGTTTTTTAAATGTTCCACTAAATATCCATGTTGTTGCTTTGGGTCCCTTGGTGTTTTGTTCTGCCATCTTTCTTCCTATTCTTCCTTTTTTTTTTACACTGATGCATTTTGCACTCATGGGGCATATATATATATATATGCCCCATGAGTGCAAATATATATATATATATATATATATATATATATATATATATATATATATATATATACATATATATATATATATATATATATTAGAGCATGTACTGTAGTGGGCAAGCTACTCTGTCTTCCTCTTCCTGCACCTCCTCCATAAGTGGGGGATGAGGGAGGAGGTGAGTGATGCTCAACATCAGAGTAAAAGCTAACATTAGTATCTCTGACTGTGTCTCTCCTGGCCAAACATCCTGTTTCATGTGGGAACATCAAACCACTTTCATGGAAGGTTCCATGAACCTTCCATGAAAGGGTTTGTGTTTCCTTGTATGTTAAGTTAAAAATTTGGCACATAATGACACACACACACACACACACACACACACACACACACACACACACACACACACACATGCACAAGTAAATGCATACATGCAGGTGTGCACTTGCATATGCACACTGCATTATGTGAATGGACCGGATGCCATTAGTGAGGCGTGATAACAGATTTTAGATTTAACAGAACGGAACAGAAAAATCCTCACTTGTTAACAGAGGTAGCAGTGGCATTTGGCATCTATTGCAAGCAGGGTTTAAGCAAAGGTGGGATAAATGCATTAGTATTGATTGCTCTTCTAAGGAGTCAAAGCCACTTTAACTACAGTCGTCTTTGTTTAATTCCAATCTGTCCCTTTCAGCAGTGTGTGCTCTTTACTGTGACCTCTAATAAGTGATGTCATCAGCCATCACAGCTACTGGTGGGAGGGCACTCCTCTGGGACAGCCCCCTCTTGTCATTTGCAGTTAGAGAGAAACTAGGAATGTCCTCTCCCTGGGCCCTGGTTACCCAGCTTCCTTTGCATTTACAGAGCTAGCCAAGCCCATGAGCAATGTAGCTTCTCTCTGTCTGTGTGTGTGTGTGCGTGTGTGTATGTGTGTGTCTCTCACACACACATCTGCACAAACATTGTGATGTAACCCGCCACATGAATATCTTTGTTATCATGTCACATAAACATCCACTGCCCTGCTGCATGCTCAAACACACACACACACACACACACACACACACACACACACACACACACACACACACACACAAGCAGACATTCTCATGCACACATGCATATTTGAGCCTTTGTATGCTCAACACACACACACACACACACTCTTCCACTCACATCCGAACCAAATTGACAAATTGTGTGCTTCAGCTCTTGTGCTTAGAAACAAAGTGAGGCCCCTGCTGTCACCCAAACAAACACACACTCAGCGTGATTTGCTCAAAGTTCAACAGAAGGGGGCAGGGAGAAGACAAATTGCAGTTTTTGTTAAAATATGTTGGTAGAAAGGGTGCTGAACGTCATCATTTGAGCTAAGAAATCGCAAATGACTGTTTGGGCAGTTGTGGCTTGAGCTTGTGATTTTCAGTCCGCAGCAGATTTGCTTGCAGATACATTACGCTAATGTGACCTTAGTGAAGGCTTGCAATCCATTCATGCAATCCATCATTTCTCTAGCTGACATCTGACTGCACTCACACCCAGAGGGGACAAACGCAATAAACAACAAAATATATTGTATTGTGCATTTACCCAGGCATCAACAAGTCTGGGGTGGAAAATACTCGGTTTATTTTACTTTCATGAGTGAATTCATTGTTTTGTTGTGAGTGGCCAAGCATGCCAGAGGTTCAAAGCAGACAAGTATAGGTTTTGCCTTTGGAGTTGTTATGACAAGGAGAATAATTGTGTCATGACTAGCATGACATGCAGTTCAGTCAAGGTATAAGTGTATTAGAATTCACAAGGTTCGATGGTCAGTGCTGGTCTCACAGACAAGATGCTCATCGATGCTGAAGAAACATCAACAAACATGACAGTCAGTGGGCAAAGCTGAGCCACTCAACAAGAACACTGTGTATTGTAACACTAAGTGCCACAAAGGAAGACTCTGAACGGTTTGAATTCTTGTCCAAAGGTCCAAAAGGAAATGACTAACACTGTACGCATCTCTCAACAACTGCCAGTCAAAATAAAAGCAAATCCAGCTTTTCTGATGATATGAATGGCTTACTTAATTGACTTAATTTTTATGTGTTACTACTTGAAACCATCAATAATTACATTGTACATTTTTCAGTAACGAGTAGTGTAAGGGATAACAATTTGAAATTTAGTAATTACATTACAGTTACTCAGAGCAGTCACACTCTGTGTCAACTTCAACATTTTTGGGGTCGCGTTTGTTTGCACTGGATTTACAGGCAGAAAGCCTCCAAGCAGCGTAAAAACCAGTGCAGATTCTGAATAAATGCACTTGTGGATATACAGATAACATATAGCCTCACTCTTACAACTGGACTCTTTTCCATAGAGCCGATTTTTAGTTGGTTTTGGACTATTTAAAGTTATTTTCTGGGCCTGCAGCACCCCAATTCCCATGCTAATGGGTGTGGTGAGACAGTTAGCCTCAACCAAAAGAGGAGAAATTTACAACATAATTGTAACTTGCTGAACACTGATTATTACTGTATTTTTGAGAAAGAAAAATATATCCACATTGTCAGGGGCAACTCATTTTTATACCGATCTAGTATTTACACATTACTTCTTAAAAAATAATATAGGAACCTCGTGTTTCCCATTGGAAAAAGAACTGTGTTCTAATGATCCACTGAGTGAGTGAGTCCATTCTCCACTTCATTATCTCTGTTTCTGGCTGATGAGGCTCTTCAATAAATGCATAAACATCAATTGTCTTCTGTTAAATTAAAAAAAACGTTTAAAATCACAAAACATGGTCTAACTGGTCTAATCAACCAAATACTGTACGTCTCTATTTAGAAGAAAGTATGATTGTAAAATAAAGCTAATCTACATAGAAGACTGGAACAAAAGTAAAGGTAGACAGAGAAAAAACCAGAGCCTCCAGTGAAACAGCTCAGTTTGTCTATTTGTTTCAAATTGCGAGCCCTCATGTACTTGTACTCTTCATGTCATGTACTTTTTATAACAAACTGGTTTCCCCTTAGCTTTGCTTGCTTGAGTATGAATAAGAGAGTTGGGGAACTGCAGGAACTTTCAATTTCCCTAATTTAAATGTCTAAAAGAATTTGTCCAATAACTAAATTACTGTAAATTAGCAGCCACAACTCTTGCAAGGTCACTGACTATGTGTGCTTTTCAGTCTGTGCCATTTATGTATTTCTTCAGTATCCTCATTTAACACACAAACAGATGGAGGAACAGATTCTTTGATGGTTGAGTGTCTCAGATTCAGCTGGTGCTTGATACTCGGTACTGTGGGAGGCTTATTGACATTGCTTACTTTGAATACTGATTCAGTTCATCAAGACAGGTCAAACACTCTTTAACCCTGTCACTCTCCCCACCGCTCTTAAAATCCACTACAGGCCTGTCAGCTCTAATTGAGAATCAACAAGCTTTCTGCACGAGAGGATTCATATGCTTATGCATGTGTGTTCGTCAGATTGCAGACCTTACTTTGTAAATCAAGAGGCCTTAAGGTTGTGCAAGGCAGAGATGAGAGGGTCACTTGTGGATTGATGGTATTGAAAAGTAGCAGTTGAACCAGATGGAGTAATCTGCAAAAATGCTAAAGCATGGATTATCCCCTTATATCTGAGACCCACCGACCTTGCAAATGTACAGTTATGGGGGCTTGAAATATAGGATTTTAATGTATTTTTTAAGACAACATAGTATTTGAGCCTCTGTGGGTTCAAGCTGCTGCAACCTGGATTAAACGCAACATTAGTACAATACGAGAAGTAAAGAAAAAGTAAAGTTTGCAATAAAATGGCACAATCATTCTACTTAACTAATATATTTTTTTAAATATTATATACTGTATACAGTTCTTAAGTTATCACTATGCTAATGAGGTATAAAATCAATACTGTATCATTTCTGCAAAATGAAATTGGTTGGGTATAATTTGGCAATGTTCACAAATCCCAATCAACAAATTGTCTTAACCTGTGCCTCAAAAACTGACTCTAGAAACTTAAATATGACAATCCAATGTACATGATCACATTCTTAAACATTTTAGATTTATGAAAATGTAAATTTGTTAAAAAGGCTCATCATCCTTGATTATTGTTCACAACTCTGTTATTATGAAAACTTTAATTTCATGCTAATCCATCAAAACAAAACAAATATTATATTATATTATAATTACATTGGTGAAATTTCTTCTCTGGTTGTTTTCCCTCAGGGCTGATGACTGAGACTATTTGGGAAGTTGAATTGAATAATCTGGTTAGGGTAAGAGGCCAAACACTGTTGCATGCAAACTTTGGGAAATGAAAAATAATGAGCAGTGCAGTGAGATTTCTGTATAAAGAGACCAGTATATATTTCTGAATGTCAGTGACATGCATGATTCCCCTCATGTCAGGCCAATTAAAATGAAAGGATGAAGAGAGACCTTCAGCTAAAACAGCCTGCGGGGAAATCAATCAAAATATAAGTAACAGACAGTTTTTGGCTGGATTATCTATTTATGGTGCCAGTTAATATATTGTAGCTTTGCAGGCAGTTTCCCCCCTGGACTTTATGACAGCTGAGCTTGGTTGTGTGGGACCTAGCTGCACTTGAACACACCCCAAAGACCACAGAGGATGACCTTGCAATCTGTTACCTGAAAACAACTTCAGCGATACTGTCGTTTACTAGTAAAGCCTTTGTTGCACCTGATATTAACATATATGTATTCTATGGGTCATTTTATTGCAAGGAGAGAGAAACTTTATACGTGTAGCTAACTTGAATTAGTTTGTCATTAATGGGTATAAAGGATGTGTTCTTTAATGAATCTGAGGAGCTGGTGGTAGAGAGAGAAAACTACAGTGTCATTGATTGTTCAAGGATCTCAATCTAACACCTGGCAGGAATACCAAGGCATTAAGGAACTGGGCCTTAAGACATTTGATTGAATTGCAGGTTGAAGGTCACTATACAGGCCACAGTGCACATGTGTTCATCATATTCAGTGACAGTGGTGGAGGAAGTATTTAGATCCTTTACTTCAGTAAAAGTACTAATACTACACTGTAATAATACTCTGTACAAGTAAAAGTCCTGGATTGAAAATGTTACTTAAAAAGTAAAAGTACTCAATGCAGAAAAACGGTCGCTGTGACTGTTATATTATATAATTATATATATATTATATCATTAGATTATTATTACTCGTGCAGTCATGTAAAAGCAGGATTTTACTGTTGTAGTTGGTTGAGATGGAGCAAAAATTTAACTATTTTGTATCGGACTGCAACTAATGATTATCTTCATTATGGATGAATCTGCTGATCATTTTTTCGATTAATTGATGGATTGATTGGTTTGTAAAAAGTCCAAAAATAGTGAGAAATGCCGTCACAATTACTCAAAGTGGCACCTTCACAATGCTTGTTTTGTCCAACCAATAGTCCAAACCTTAAAAATTATTAAAAATGTTTCAAAATTATTTCAAATAATTAAAAGGAAAAGCAGCAAATCCTCACATTTGTGAAGCTGGAACCGATTAACCCGATTAGAAAACGATTATCAAAATAGTTATTAATACATTTTCTGTCAATCAATTAATTGATTAATCTAATAATCATTTCAGCTGTACTTGTATAAACTGTTGGGTAGTTTATAACAAGTTCTTCATACGTCTTGTATGAAAAAAATCTTAATTTGTAAAATAACTAGTAACTAAAGCTAAATGTAGTGGAGTAAAAAGTAAAGTATCTCTCTCTGAATTGTGGTGGAGTAGAATTAGAAAGTGACATGAATAGAAAAGACTACACGTACCTCGAATGATTACTTACTGTAAGTACAGTACTTGAGTAAATGTACTTAGTTACATTCCACCACTGTTCAGTGATTCCATTAAGCGTATTAGACAATGTGCATGTACATTAGTCAGCTGGATCTATTAGTTGGTCTTCCAGTCAGTGGCCACTCTAATGGATTTAGCTGAGTTCAATTTGATAAAACAGATTTTCAAGGGGAAATGAGAGCGTAGTTTATGATACTTAGGATCAACGGAGGCCATTGTGATGATTGAGTAAGCTGGTCAACTCCTTGTTCTAAATTGCGAAAGCAGTGTGTGTAGTGTGGCACAATCGATTGACTTAAGGGACGTGTGCACTTTATTCGTTGCAGTTGTCAAAGTGGTGGTGATTGTGAAAGGGGGTCTGTGGCTGTTTGTGGCAGTCTTCAGGTGTAGTGGACACCTGACAACACAGAGTCAAAGTTGACCATCAACGTTTCCAAGAACAAAACAAACAGAACTGGCACGAATATTGTAACTGATGTAATAACACTTTTTTTCCCCTTTCAAAATTAACTTAGTACAATTTACTATGATAAAAGTAATTTAAGCACGTGTTACAAACCTTACCACCCACCTGAGGTGATGATAGTTATGTATGTCTTGGTAATTTGTTTTAAAGTTATTTGTTGGGGTAATTACAGGGGGAATTTGTTTCTGTTTCAGATAATGATTACAAATTTCTTTGGGTGAAAACAGATTTAGTTGTGGCCTCATGCATCACTGGTTTTAATTAAAATGCAGAGAAGTTCTCAAATGATTAATCATAATTCAGAGTTCCCCTTAGCTTTGCTCCTTCACAGAGTCTCTAACAGGAGTTGGTTTGGAGTGAGAGCCTCAGCAGGCACCTCTTCCAACCTCAACGGCGTACAGCGTTCTAGTTTGTTCTTTCTATTTCTGAAACAATACACAGGAGCTTTAAGACAAGGCGTACAATTAGTATATGTTAACAAGGGGAGGTTACACGTTCAATGAACAAGTTAATTGCTTTTTTACTCTTATGAGGAATGCCTTAGATCTCTTGTTGTATCTTCTCTGGCAAATGAAAAAGCTGCTCAGTGGCAGAATGATGATGATAACAAAACACATTCTGACTTGTTAAAGCGAGTCACCTTTAGCTGAGACTGAGTTGGAAAGGTGAAGGTAACAGGCAGGATGGAATATCAACTATTGCTGGGTTTAAAGTTGAAAGAATTAATTGGGTATAGAAATTGAAGAGTTAAAAAGATGTTTCTTTCTTTATAGATATTTTTCACTTGTAATGAGAATAATAATAAGCAAAATCGAATAGCAATGAAGGGTCAACAGAGCAGTGCCACTGGAGCAGGATTTCACTGTTTCTTAGTTGCAAACAAACAGGAAGCTTAGTATCCTGGTCATCTGTGATTCTCCAACAGGCGTTTTTAGTACTAGAATACTGGCTGTGAATGTGTGTTTGTGTGTGTGTGTGTGTTTATGAAGCCTATGGACGAAGTCCAGAGAAAGGCCATCTGTTACGATCTCACCTTGCCTATCTCTCCCTTTCCAAACCCCTGCTGTTTACCCTCCCACGGCATACTCCTGCTTCTATCTCTCAATAACCATATTAACTACTGCCTGCCTGTAAAAACGAATGGAAATGACAAGCTTTCATACTGATGTAACTAATGGGGGCTGAGGAGGACCAGATGTGTTCAGATTTCCAACGTGGAAACATAGACTTAAAGCTGAACTTTGTGTCTTTGAGTCTTATTATATACGATTTGATTAGCATTTATGCCAATTCAAAGGCAACTGAGTTTGCTGTTGTAGTCTGGAAGGTGTTTTTGCCAGTTAGAGGTTTCATCACTTCTACAGCTCATCCACTAATCCCATCTTCAAAACTAAAAACAGCAAATCCAGTTGCCTTTGACTTAGAATTGCATTTCTTGTAAGTTTATTAAACTTCTTGCTATTTTGGGTAAGGACAACTAAACAATATATAGTAACTATAAGACTAGGAATTGAGTACAGCCTACATTAAAAAGCCAAGAAAATTAGTTCAACTAAGTTTATTGAAGTCAGCCTATGAATTACATCTGACTTGATTAAATTGAGTAAAATGTAAGAGAACTGCGCTGAAAATTGAGTTGTATCAACTGTAATAGTACTTTATTTATTTATTTATTTATTTTACATTTTTACCAACTCTTTTTGTGTGTATTGCATAAAATTTACATGGAATAATTAATAGGTAGAATTAACACATTTCACATTTTAACAAACACAATGAAATAGAAAAATAATTTATCTTTAAAAACCAGATACATTAAGTAATTCTGATTGGTATCACTAACTTCCTGTAACACAACAGAGTACATTTTAGCATTATTTAAACTTAAACATGTAGACTCAGATGTTCCCCTTAGCTCTATGGAGCATTTTAGTGTTTTTCAGCTCATTGTTTTAGTTTTCCAGCAACATTACTGTTTTGGTTCACTCATCACTCTCATCAGCTTCACTCAGTTAAAAGGAGAGTTCATTTTGGCCTTACATTCGCCAGGTGGCCAGAAGCACAACTCCAAATAAATGCTCTATATCTGCTAGGCAACTGCTTGCTAACTTGTTATCCATATAGACCCTTTTACAGCCGATGTCATCAAAAATATGCGCACGCATTTCTGCAGCGGAAGTGGCATTTTCCCCCAGCCACCCAGACGAGTTAGCAAGTTTTAAACATTGAATTAAAAGTGTTACCAGCATCAAAATGTCTGGCTGTTGCCTGTTCGGTTGTCAGAATTGATATCCTCAAGTTCTACAGAATTCCAACAGGATCACAACCGTTTCAGAGCAACCAGCGGCGTCTATGGCTGCAAGCTATTAAACGTGTTGACTAGCACCCACTTTATATCCAATATATATGTTTTAATGTTATGACCAGGGCTTGAAATTAACAGTTGCTCTCAGCCAAATTTTGTCTGTGGCTAAGAAGTCTGTAAATTCTTGACATTTTAGCATGTATCCAACCGAAGCTCAATCAGGTTTTGACTGCAAATAAACAATATTGCCACTGTGTGTAATTCATGAAAAAGTTAGTTTCATGCCCTGGTTAAGGGGAGAAAATGACAGTAAAACAGAAGCAGAATTCACGTTTGCATAACAACTATATCATTGAGCTCTGGACTATGCTAGCTAGCAAGTCAACGACACAAAATACTACTTACCCTGCCATGCAGGTACAATTCGCTGTTAGGACGTAGTTTTCTGCTTTGTTAATTATAACCCAAGTCTCATACATAGTAGTCTTGTGTCCTTGACTTTGACTGGGGAGTCTATGTCATGATATTTGACGTTCTGTACATGACATGACCACAGATAACGTAGTCGTAAGCATCTAGTGACTTGTATGCTCGTAGTTTCTCGCTGGTGAACACGCTACGTTTTTCCATCAAATACGTGTATATATCTGGCCACTGAATATTGGGCCACTTGCTAATGTCTTCTACCCACACAGTAACAGCACACGGATCTGGAATTCGGTCACCATTTGTCAAAGTCAGTTTGTTTAGGTAGCCTTCGCAATCTTTGTTTGAGTAATGCCCTTCCATAGCTTGACAAGCCAAAATGCACGCGCATGCTTACGTTCATCATCATTGTTTACAAACTGTAAAAGGGCCTATACACTTAGAAACTGCTTATATGTTAGAGTTGTGTTTGGCTTGTTTCTGCTGCCTGTACGTAGCTAAATATCTGTTTTAATGTAAGCTAAACGTCATAAAAAAAACATTCCAGTCCAGTTTTAATAGATTACTAGTGGCTGTTCATCTTCTAATCACCACACTTACTGGGCTGTGCTGTCATCTGCTTCTCCAACAGTAGTGGGAAACTTCATGGATTTTATAACATTTGCCATCACCACTGATTCAGCGATTGCTTGGCTGTGTTCTTCAGGTAAATTGTTAAATATATAGAAATATACATACAGCATGTTCCTGTGCCAGTTAGCTTAGTCACTCCACTGGTTTTCCATGTCGTTGAGTTGAATCATACCCCCATTCCCCACCATACCTGCCCAATAACAAGCTAACTCACTCTTCGAGCTGCTGGGTTTCTATACATCAGCTTATTTGTGCCTGTAATTATAAGCTCCAGTAAAACCCATTGGCCAGGAATTGTTCTGTAAATAACCGCAGAAACTGCTGTATTGTCACACAAAAGTCAGTGAAGAGATTAATAACAGAAGTACATACTGTAGAACTCCACGATAATTGCTCTCAGGGGGGATTCAACTTGGTGTACGTGTGTGTGTGAGAGAGAGAGGGTGAGACAGAGAGAGAGACGGGAAAGACAGCCTATGAATACAGCGAGGGCAGCTGCAAGTAAATCAAAGCAGAGCCACATTTATCACTGAGGCTGAAACGTAATTAGGCTGTTGTAGCGAGGGCAGGCATATTCTCCAATGACAGACATATGCACAGACATTTACAGCTTCATTCTAGCCAGGAACCATCCTGGAGGTTATGCTATAAAGCAACACATCCTTCATCTACAGTATGCTGGGTGTGCATGTTTTGTTTGTGAAGCACTGTGCAGTATGTGTCTTTATGTGCATTATCATGTGGGCTGATTGGACTTCTACACTTACACTTGAGTGAGGACGTTTTTGCAAAGTCAGGTATAATGTGGGGTTTACATTGGGGTAAGCACTGCACATTGATTATGTAGTACAGATGTTTAAGGTTAGAGTTAATGGCACAGGCTTGGATGTCAGTGGAGGGATCTCACAAGGACACAAGTACAACTACTGTATGTGTGTATGTGTAAGTTTGCACTCACTCTTAATTAAGCCGGTCCCATGGGTGCAGTGATCTTCCCAATGGAGGCTTTTCACAGTGTGGATTGTGCAGGTTAGAGCGGCTATTGTACTCTTATGGAGGAATCAGCAATGAACTCATCCAACACAAACTGTTATTTTTGAGCAATGGGTGTGACCTTTTAAAACTGAATGGATGTCTCAGCTTTAAACCTGGCATGCAGTGCTGCTGCAGTCACATTCATTTAAGCCATGTCCACTCTAATGTGGATAAATGTGATCGCGCCATTTATGTGTTCAAAGCTTCTCTTTCACACCAGCGTTGTCTAAAAGTTTGCCATTAGCAATGAAATGCCACAAAACAATGATTGAAAACAATGACTTTAAACCGCTTTTATTGGCATGTGTATGCCACTTGAGCCAGGATCACCTTTGCACTGTTTATACCAAGGCTTACTAATTATTAGCCATGCTAGCGGTATGGCTCTGGGGATGGCATTGTTGGTCTGTCAGTCTATCACTTTGGTCCAGACTGAAGAACTCAACAACTACTTGACGGATTGCCATGACATTTTGTACGGAGATTCATGGTTCCCAGACAATGTATCCCACTGACTTTGGTAATCCCCCAACTTTTCCTCTAACACCACCGTGGGGTTGACATTTGTGGTCCAGAGGGAAATATCTTGACAACTATTTGATGAACTGCCATGAAATACATTACAGATTTTTTTATGCTGCCAGCTGGATAAATTCTAATGACTTTGGTGATCTCCTGACTTTTCCTCTAGCGCCACCAGCAGGTCAGTGGTTTCACTTCTTCAGTGAAATATCTCAACATCTACTTGATAGGTTGGCACAAACCATTCTTGGTTCCCTGATGATGTATTCTAGGGACTTTGGTGATCCTCTGACTTTTCCTCAATAGTAGCGCCACCATGAGGTTGACATTTGTGTTTTTTATTGAAATCTCTCAACTCAACCATTGGATGGATTGAAGAGAGTTTTATTAAAGATATTCATGGTCCCCAAAGGAAGATTTGTAATAACTTTCATCTTGCACCATCATCAGGTTAAAATTTCAGTTTGCCCAATACTTTGGTTTATGACCAAATACCTGCAAAAGTCATGACATTCCCATCAGCCCCAGCTGTCCTTTCTGTTTAGCATGTTAGCATGCTGCTGTTCCCAAGTACAGCCACTAGAAGGCTGACTCAGTCTTGTTAATTTATGTCTAATTGGTGTTTACAGAGAAAGTGTGAGGAACAGATTGCACTAGCAAGTCAAATTTTTTTCTTTCTCAAAAGATGTTTGTATAGGTGTTTAGGTGAACAGGTGAACAGTAAAGGAATTGTAGCCCTCCCGCAATTTTAGGACAATGATCCTAAACATAGAGACAAGGAAGCCAGGGAATTTTTAAGTCAAACTGAAATGTTTTTGACTGGCCAAGTCATTCATCTGACATCAGTCCAGCTGAGCTTGTGTTTCGCCTGCTGAAGACGAGACTGAAGCCAAAAAGCTCCAAAATGAGCAGTCGTGAAAATGGTAGCAATGCAGGCCAGTCAGAGCGTCACCATATACACCTCAGACTTCAGCCAGTCATTGACTACAAATATTTTGAAATCCTGAAAGTAAAAATAGAGGACTGTGGATAGAACGCAATTCATCTCATCCTCAAATTAAAGCTGAGGGTCAGCACTTTAACCTTATAGCCATTGTTTCATTTTGAATCCAGTATGCAGGAGTACAGAGCCAAACCAATGAGAAATGTCTTACTGTCCTGTCCTGGCTGCACTGTATATACACTATAAATAAGCCCAGAGGAAGAAGAAATTACACTCAGATATATACACAATTTATCTGAGTAGTATAACTTAAAAATATCTCCACATACATAACCCTTTAGTTTTTCTATCCACCCATACCAACTACATTTTCATGACTTTCATGACCCTGTAGCTGCAAAAGGAAATATGTGTGTTGCTCAAGGCTAGAACAAACCTGATTGATAACACTTGCCCCCAGAATTTTAGCTCATTACTTCGGATTCAAACCTGTGGTCTGTTTTAATGAGCCATCTCACTAACCTTGGACCCGCTGTTATTCTTCACATTCTTTGGTTTCAGGCAAGATTCCTTATCATAGAAATGTGATCCTTCAACCACAAACATATGGGGCATAATATAAATTCAATGAGTAGCGTGAGTGTTGAAACACCATTTGTGTAACAGATAAATGTGTGATGCATTACCTTAAATGTTTAACCATACTACAGTATATGTTGACTGTATCGTTCTCTCATGGGCAAGGTTGTTTGTGGGAGCACTCTTCTCAGCAGTAATACTGACTGATGCCACATCAGGCAACGACAGGCGCTACGGGGTCCCCAGCACATTTTGTGGATCTTTTATCTCCCAGCATGCTTTGTGCTGTTGTTATCTGGCGTCTGCAGCCTGCTGCGGGACTAAACAGTAAACAGGAAGTGCTGTGCTGACACAGCCTTGCCGCTAACGCTTTATTGTAGAGAGCCTTTGCAGTGCTCAGAGCACATTTTAATGATAATCAGCTATGCTCTCTCTCTCATTGTTGAAGCATCAGGCATCCACACCTGAGCAGCTCTGTTAGTGTGAGTGAGAGAAAATAAAAGAGAAAATAAGAGATAGCTGCACCATTGCTGTGTGAATACTGGATTATTTGTGATTATTTGGATATTGTCAGTGTTTTGATAGTGTTTCTTAAGTGTTTGTATGTGTGTCAGTTATATTTATGTTTTATTTATGTAATTCTGGGTGAAATGTTTCACATCAGGGGTTATGGTTTTGCACAATGTATGGTAATACTGTGTGTGTGTGTGTGTGTGTGTTGTAGTGACTCAGCCACAAGTAAGAAGTGAGATGAGCTGAGGACAGGAACGGAAATCAACAGGTTGTCACCTCTGGGCTATTTACTGTTCTCTGGTGATTGTGTGTGCGTGAGAGACAGCAACACACACAGACAGACAGGGAGAGGGAGAGAGAGAGACAGGCAGCTCCTAGCTCTGGGTGAGGCTGAATCATTCAGCGACACCACTACCCAGAGGTGAGGCTCTCTCACCCTTGCTGGTCACAAGTTCTCAAATTTTGCGTTCTTGTCCTGAGCCAAAGGGCCCCATCACATCAAGCCAAATTAAGTCACATATTGAGCCTCGCCGTCAACTTGAATTTAATTGGTGTTGTATTTGCTGATGGTGAGCGTGTACCCCACAGCAGGTAGTCATCAGGTTTACTGGACTGGTAAATGCTACAGTTACAAAAAACCCCCCCAAAAAAACCCAGGTCATTTCAATCTACGTTTTTGTTTTGTGTTGTATTGTATTTTTAAAGGAATAGTTTAGTTTGACTGGACTATTCTTGGCCGGGAGCAATGACTTCTTAGAGTCTCCACTGGTTGCCTGGCAACGTCACAGTGATGACAAGATGCCAGGAGGTCCCTGCTTGAGTGGTCACATTTGTGACTCATGTATAAATCACATAGGATGACACAGTAATTCTCATGCCATCGACAAGGAACCAGGACAGCTGAACCTTTAGTTCTTTGCCACCACTCATCAGTATGATATTATGTCTTAAATGCAAGTAATTCTGGAAATGATTACATCAGACTGTTTTAATTTAGAGAGTTTGCATGGTGAAAATATCATCAAGAGGGAAAATGATCAACACTCAAAACACCATTCAACACTGTACCTAATATTTTTAAATAAGCCAATAATTGTGCTGATATCACTGCTCAGCCCAAGTGCTCGTTGAAACATACTGTATTCAGGAATGTTTCTGGCTCTGGAGGTGGCAGGTGTCAAACAGACACCTCAACCCGCTTTCCTATTTTAGCAATCAAGAAAACAATCATGAAGCAACATGGAGTTACCATCATTCATTTACCACTGTGCATTACGGTCTGACAAATCACCTCCAACTCCAGGCTGACGGCTAATCACAGTTAGTTAGGGTGTAAACAGCAGTGGTAATTGAGACAATTTTGTTGTTAGGCAGCGTGAGCAGCAAGGATAATTATTGTGATCCTAGCTGTGAAATATTCCACTCAAAAAAGCCAGGGGTTTCAGAGGAGCAGGACAGTTTGTCGTCTGGGGCATGACATGCTGTTTTTCGAGGATAAGCTCTCAGCCCATTAAGGTTTTAAGTGTTGAGCCTCACTCTCTCTCTCTCTCTCTCTCTCTCTCTCTCTCTCTCTCTCTCTCTCTCTCTCAAAACGTCCTGGTTTACCTGCTGCAGTCAACAGCAAAGATGTTAATTAGCTCGGTGAAGCAGCACAGCAACGTACCTTACTGTACTTGAGTAGAGACAAATTGCTTTGCCATGCCTCAATTCTGTTGGTATATACATAATTCAAACTGGAGATTTTCTATGCTTACATCATCTGGGGATCTCATTATCAAAAGGCAGTTTGAACAAACCACATATCACTATGAAACCTAAAAGCAATAAACCCAAAGACTTACATAATGTTGTAGTTTTTTTCATCATCATTATTATTATTTGTAGTACTAGTAGTAGTAGTAGAAGTAGTATTAGCAGTATTTTAATGTTTTACTTTGTTATATCTGGGGAACCACATTGCCCTGGCATTTGCAGCTTCAACTGTATCAAATGTTTAATTCCATATAGTAAAATATGCTTAATTATGGGCATCTAACACATATCTAACACAAAATCATAATCATGTCAATTTTATTTCACTGCAATGTTATTTGTCTAAAATGTTACAACTCCTGCAATTTTGTATATTGTGGTATCAGATATGATATACAGTATTTTAGTCCAAAGCCACTTGCATGACAAAATTGGATTTTCTGTGAATGCAATCTGCTTAACACATCAAGATCTGCCCTGTAGTAATAATTACAATATATCTATGTGGGATATTTTTTTCACCTGGCAATAAAGTGCAATATTAAGCAAAAGTGTACAGCAGCATATCCCCCAATGGCATTACATTAATAAATCATACACAAAATGAAAAATGTTGGCTATAATTAACCTTGCTTAGTTTTAAATTCATAAGTGCAAATTAATTTGAATGTGAGTATCTAGTACAACACGTCAAGAACTATCTCAAGCTTCTTCAGGTTTGACTTGAGTGCAGCAGCAAAGTTAAACAAGTGAGTGGGCAGCAAATTGACTGCTTTCGTGAAACTGTTGTAATTATTCAGAGCTACTGTATGTAGAGAGTTCATTTACGCCAGTGTGGATGTTTGAAAGTGTTAAGAAGATGTGTTTTAACCAGTTTTTGGTTGCTGTAGGGCTAAAGGATGACACCATCAATCTAGAAGAATAAAACACAGCTTGAAAATAACCACAATTATTCTTCACAAGTCCCCACCTCAGTAACACATGTAGACTCAGCTGTTTCCAATAAGACCAGAGATGGATTTCTACCATAAATAGCTAGCATGAATGAATTAAGTATTAGAGCCCATGTATTGTAATTGTGATACTAAATGGGCAGTTATGTCAAAAACTAGCTCAACATTTGTTTGGTGTACTCTGAAGTGCAGATTTGCTGTATTTTTCCAATTTCATAAATAATAAAAAAGACTCATGATTGCTGAAAAACATACCCTCCACCTGTAGTGTGTGCTTTGTTGTGAGGTTAGCTGGTCCCTGTTGTGTGTAAAAGGTGTCTGGCAGAGGAGGGTTTTTTTTATCTGCAATGCAGCAGTTGGGCGAATTGAGGAGAGGACTCTGACTCTGCCAGGGACTTAAACACCCTCTGATTGATCCATAGCATCTCTCCCAACGTCTTGTGAACCCAAAGACCACTCTCTTTCTCAAACTGTCGGCTGAAATCCAAACAAGCTGATGGTGTTTTGTGATCCTGCATGAGAAAAAGAGAATAAACATGGGAGGGCAAAAAATCCATATTTGTTTCACAAACTGAAAACTCCAAAAATCCAAAGACAACTCTCTTCATCTTCATCTTGACCTTAACACTCACTTGTATTAAAGTCTCTATCCATGATTTCACAGCAGTGGCCCTTGTTACAGCTCTGCTTTGTGTACTTAATGATCCCTTAAAAGTGTTTTTTCACTCTCACATTGAATTGCTCAGCTTTTAACCTTTCAGTGAGCTTTGAGGACTGACAGTGTATCTTTTGCTTATGTTTTGTAGCAGTGAACATTTTCTTCTACATGGTAAAAACTAATAACACTGAAGTTAGTCTGTAGCGTCATTTGTTTTTTTAAAATGATGGATGGATGTGAACAAATGCTAAACTGTGATTAGATACAAACAGGCATTGCTACTTATTGTAAGTGAGGCATTTGGAAGAATAATGTAGGTAGGAGAAAAAAAAAAGAACCTTGATTACGTCTTTTGCATTTTCCCATGAGAATTGTATGTTGTCTTAAAAACCTTTGCATTCTCTCAAGAAACCAGGGTTCTCCTGGGAAATATTTTTCCTGTGGTCCACCAAAGCAACAACAATAAGTCTTTCAGAATAAAAGCACCATCTCCACAAATGTAAACTGACTGAAAAACGTATATTTTGGACAAAAAACTAGTCCTGGTGGTCTGTACTTAATCCACACACTATCACTTTCTGTGACTGTTTAAGAAAACAGCTACAAGTCATCAAAATCTACCATACTCAATTTTGACATTTTGAGACTAAAATGGACATTGTACAGTGCTTTGAATGCACAAATGATTGTTGCTGGACTGTCCTCACACTATCCTTTAATCTGTAAACGTTGTTTTTTTAACCTTTTTTTCTCAGTCTACTTTTATTTCTCCTCCACAGTGCTCAGTAGTTTCCTGAGTTCAGCTGCAGACATCTTTAGCCAGAAATACTGAAATATCTCAACAACTATTTGATGGATTGCCATGAAATTTTGTACAGACATTCATGGTTCCCAGATGACGTATCCTAATGACTTTGGTGATCCCCTGACTTTTCCTGTAGTGCCACAAGCAGGTCGCAGTTTTCCCTTATCCAATAAAATATCTCAACATCTACTCGATGGATTGCCATGAAATATTGTAAAGCAATTCATGGTTCCCAGAGGATGAACCCCAATGACTTTGGTGATCTTCCTTTAGCGCTACCTGAGGTTGACATTTGTGGCTTTGATTAAAATGTCTTAACATCTAGTGAATGAATTTCCATGACATTTGGTACAGACATTCATGTCCCCTTCAGGATGAATTGTAACAATTCTGGTGATCCCTTCGCTTTCCATCTACCGCCATCATCAGGTTAAAATTTCAATTTGTCCAATATTTACTAACCCAAGCTAATGACATTCCCATCAGCCTCAGCTGTACTTTCTGCTTGGTGCTAATTAGCAAATGTTAGCATGCTAACGTGCTAAGCTAAGTTAGTGAACATGGAAAACAGGTCTGCATGTATAACACCAACATGTTAGCATTGTGAGCATGTTAGCATTCTGACAGTATAGCCTAACAAAGTTGCTAGCATGGCTGTAAACTCTGTGTCTGGTTTCTTTGCTGACAAATTGGAGCAAATTGGTCAACAGAACTGGAATTTTTTATACATTAAGAATTTAATGGACCTCTGGAAAGATGTTCCTTGAGTTGCTTCAGGTGTGAATTTATTAAAGCACAACTTTAAGACTTCATCATCGCTGGACGGGTTATTTGGATGGGTGTAAAACATATTCGACCACCACCATTATGCTCTCAATGCCCCCTCTTCTCAATTCACAACAATTTTTCTCTGTTCACCAGGTGCTAATATGATGGAAATGTTAATCCTCTCCTATAGTGCTGAAGGCAGCGTGAATTGATGCCAGCTGTGTGTCGACAGTTGTGTGATCTGAATACACTCCTTTAATGTGCTCTCTCTCCTCTCAACATAAACAATAAGATATTTTCCTTCAAGCTGATGGTCATGTGCTAGATTTAATGCTACATCAGCCCACGGCCATCCCTTTATGCTTCAATGGATGGATTTTAACCGCTAAAGGGCTATGTAAAGGCCATCTGCCTGTCTCATTAGTGCCAACTTTCCTGTGTTTCTGCCTCCAGAGGATAAAGGTCTGTCATGGGAGATGGTTGTATGATATTTTTGATTATTCTGGGTTAAGATGAAAGCTACAACTCTTGATGTTTCTTAAGCGTGCAAAGCTTGTATCTGCAAAGGTCACAGGCGCACAAACTGGCTCAGCATTTAGCGTCACCTCTGCAGGTCAGAAAACAAAGCAAATACACACACAAACACACACACACACATACACAAGTGTATATATTCTATTGGCAAGGCTAGCCAGAGGTATGGTTCTCTGGCTCTGTGCTTTATATAGAGCAGTGAGCTTAGCCAACAGATTAGAGAGGTAACTCTTAAATAGAAAAAGATAATATAGCAGGCAGATTAATAGTAATAATCACACGAGCTTGGCCAACAGAGGAAAGAACAATACACAAATACAGTCTCACAAGAGAGTAAGTGAGTATGGAAACTGTTCAAAACAGAAGTTACAACAGAAGTTGCTTTCTGTTAAATTTGTACTGACTTGGTCTCTCTGAGGCTTTGAGGGAAGCTGTTCCAAAGATGATAATGAGCTATGATGAGAAACACAACATCATATTTAGTTTTCAGCCTTGACCCTGAATCATCAAACAATTCCTGCTCTGAGAATCTGAGACTTCTCTATGTAATGCCCCGTAAATCAAAAGTAATATTTTGAAATGCAATGAAGAGAAACCGTTATAATGTGTGAACTGTGACTTGTTCTTGTCAAAACTTTGCTGTAAAGTTCATGACTGTTTGGACCTGAGCTCACAGGTCAATAAAGTGTTAAAGGTGTGATATAACAGATGAATGAGGCCAGTAAAAGTAATCTTTTCTGCTGCGGAAAAGTTGGAGGAATTCTTTCTTTCATCGCACTAAGGCATTTCTTGGTCCATTATGGTTACATAAGAGATACAGTAGAGCGGTCTATCATCAACCT
The DNA here is from genome assembly GCA_005408345.1 of Macquaria australasica. NCBI lineage: Eukaryota > Metazoa > Chordata > Actinopteri > Centrarchiformes > Percichthyidae > Macquaria > Macquaria australasica. Next base: position 131,425 of record SEMN01000032.1, read on the forward strand.
AACAACAATAAGAGAGATTAAATTGGCAAACGTGGCCTAGGGGGAGCAAATACACAGAACAAGAACTGATCCCTGAGGCACACCACTAAAGGAGCTACTGAGAAATCACACTCATTTGTGAAGCACGAGAACGTTCTATAGACAGATATTTAAACCATGCATGTGCAGTTCCAGATATACTTTAGAGCTTATCCTGAAAGATCAATACTGTTAAATGCAGCACTGATATTGAGTAGAAGTAGCATGTAACAGTCCACCCACCAAATGACATCAAAATGTTATTCATGACACAAAAGTCGGTGGTCTCTGTTGAGTTAAAGTCTGCGGAAAACATATAGGAATTAATCAAAAATATTTGGTAATATTTTAGATTAGGCTCACGACGTACAGTGTAATTCTTCCTAATTTAGAGTGTAATTTTGTGTATTAACGGTTTACCAGTACTGTACGTACTGATACATAGGTACAAGGGAACAGGATGTGAAGTTGGGGAATAGGGGAGAAACAATCTGGGAACTTCAAAAGAGTTTATATTGTAGGTATTTTTAACTACATGGTACCAGTTCTAATATTACGGTATGATTGACCGAGCAAGAAAGCTGGAGTTTGGGGGAAGATGGGGTAATGAGCTCTGTAGCACTTCATAAATCTGCTGTGATTTATTTCAAAATGACCATTTACTACTTACCTACACTGGAGGAGTACAGATGATAACAAAATGAGGATAGGCAAACTACATTAATCCTTTTTGGGGGGTTTGGAGTACTTATTAAATACCTATGGGGTACATTTGAGTTTTTACTTGGGAACAAACAGAGGTCCAGGGAAAAGAGTATTGTCAGGAACATATAGCACTGTATGTCTATAGCCTACTGTATGTGTTACTGTGTATGTTGTAAAGTAGGCCTACTTATCGGATACAACATTGTACGAGGACTTCAGAAGCCTGAGGTGGTACAGGTTTATGTGGATTGACACTGCTGTTACACAGGGTGTTGTTCATTGATGTTATGGAGTACAGTTATGATGAGGTTTCTACAGTAGATACAGCTGAACAAGGCAGTTGTAGAAGATGATCAATTCGATGTGTGTCACAGTGTAACTGTCATGAACCGTAAAAGACACGAACACTACAGTCTTTGAGTGTCATTGCACAATATCAAATTAAAATATGATACGATGAGCTATGGGTCATTTCATAACTTTCAAACTCGGCACGTCTCTTCTAAAGGTAAACTAACTTCAAACAATTTCAACTTGCATCCAAAACTGAGCAGACCTAAAGCCAAAACCAAGGCAATTGATACATAACATCTCTATAGCATGCTTTAACAACAGCCCCACGGAAGACAGCCTCTGCTGCCACTCACTTCACCAGCAAACATCAGTGATGGATACTCGTTTGTGTGTGGCTCTCATCAGGCTCATGTACCCCATAATAATTAAATAGGTATAGTTAAAAATACCTACAGCATAAATTCCCCTCTTATTCCCTAACTTAACATCTTGTTCTCTTGTAAGTATCAGTACGTACTGTACTGGTACACCAGTACAAAAAAACAACACTGTAAATTGGACAGAATTACGCTGCATGTTGCAAAAGTGCTGCCAAATATATTTGTTTTCCATTATATCCAAGAACTGTACAGGCACTATTTTCTCTGGGAATTTTGGATAGAGATAGGAATATAGATAGATCTATAGTTGTATGGAAGTGAGAAATTAGTGCATTATTTTTTTCAGTAGAGATGCAGTGGTTGCTCAAAGTAGTTGGGGACACCAGTAACAGGAGAGCTTTTCACAATAGTGCCGATAGTGTCAGTGACTCTTTTCAGAACAGATGGCGGTACATTGTCAAATGGGCTATATGATGGATTCATATGTGAAGTGAGTTCAAGTTAGTCTCTCTTGTATCAGCACTTGGCCTGTCTCAAACTACACTATGATATCTTCATGGAGAATAATTGACAACTGCAACAGACCTTGTTTTGATGGCACATTGGAGTTTTTAGGCTAAGAAGCAATGCTCATTAAATCTGTTTACCAGGTCATCGGGGTGTACAGAGGTTGTTGTAGGTTACTGCCAAATCAGTATATTCACTGTAAATGAGAGCAAATACTCTGTTTATTTCCCTGTTGTCAGTTGAATTTACAGTGAAGACAAAACATTAATAATCAGAGACATGGGTATCTTTAAAATGGAATATGTTTAATTTGAAATGTAAACTAAACATTGTGACTGATCATGGTCAGAGACAGAGAACTAGAGAAAGGAATGGTTAATATTTGTTACACAAGCTTGGAGAGGAGAGGGCTGGAGAGAGGAGAAGAGGGTGGGGGTGGAGGTGGAGAAGACCTCGGGAGTCTTGGCTAGCTGTCCCTTGGCAGCTGAAGGCACAAACAGGAGCAAGGAGAAAAGGCAGAAAGTGGGAGAGTGAAATGCACAAGAGAGAAAGGGATAGAGAATGAAACTGAAATAGGGAAATTGAGGTATGGGGAAGGGGTGGACCCAACAGTGTAGGCTGGTATAAGGCATTATTGTTTTTTTTGTTTTGTTTTTTTTGTTTTTACAGAAATTACTTTTTGTAGTGTGATAGGCATTAACTGTGAGAGGTAGCTCTACAGTGTGTGATAAATGTTACACAATAAAATGAAATGCTCCATAATATATTCCAGACACAACTAATTTGCTCATTTACCCCAGTTTTAGATCACATTAGACTTGAACTGAACCATGTCAAATGCTAAAATAAATCAGCATTTGCTCTGCTATCTTTGGCTGAACACAAGTGCGCTGCAGTAATCGGAGGGGATCATTTGGGTCATACCGGCTCAGAAACAGCTGAGGTTCCAGTTGCTTTTATCACCAGCAGGGGGCGAGCAGCGGCCATGCACAGCATCAGCATCTGCACCTCTGGCCTCCAGCCCCCAACTGCACGCGCTTGCGCACACAGCCACACACACATCTCCCAACTCCCTACATCCTACCTCTCCCATGTGACAGAGAGAGAGAGAGAGAGAGAGAGAGAGAGAGGTGGTTTCGCTAGAAGGCCAGACAATTAGTGGCTGCTGGAGGAACGCATGACACATCTCAGCTGAGAGAAGAGAGCAGGACTGACAGAGGGAGGCAGACTCACGCGCTAGGAGAGGGGAGCTGAGAGATAGAGAGGGAGAGAGATGCGTTTTATTTGAACGCCTAATCACCAAGCAGGCTGGGGGGAGTCGGCGAAATGATGTGGACTATCATGTGACACTCTACCTGCAATGTTTTCATTTCACTGTGTCCGTCTTCATTTGTCCCTGCCAACATGAAATTAAAGCCCCAATTAGCGAAGTGTCACACAAGGACAAATTAAAGCAATTGGCTAAAATTGCCCCTCCTCCAATGCCCTGCCATTTTGTCGCGAGGTTAAGCGTATTTTTATTCCAAATTATTGATTTTTTTTTCGACAGTTGTGAAATTCAGCCACGTGCGTTTCCCGACGCACTCAGTACACGGATGACTAATCTGCAACGCCAATGAGCAATCACGTATGACGAAATATCCAGTGACGGACGTAATCGGGTGATGTGTGAGTGTCGTACAGGTGGGAACGGTCCTCTGTAGAGGCTGGAGATCGGCTCCGATCATAAAAGCGTGTGTTTGACAGTAAGAGAATGAAGGTGCGCTCCGCGTGCCCCACAGGCATGCCCACAACCCCGTCATGCACGCGCGCATAAAAGCAGTTGCCCGCGTGCACGGCAGACGCACGAGCCCTGACGAAAAATTAAAGCAATACCTCAGTAGTCTAACATTGTTCAGTGTGTGACTGTGGTGCTCGACGTTTATTGACCTATTACATCACTCTAATGTTTCCATCGGAATGTGTAGTTTTTGCAGCGGTGGGATGTTTCCATCGGAAACAGTTATCTAGCCAGCACACACACACACACACACATCATTTCATCCTCACTTTCCCTTCCCTTCTTTTCTTTTTGCTTCCCTCTCACTCAATCTCGCGCAAGCCTGTGTGTGTGTGTGTGTGTGTGTGTGTTTGGGGGGTTTCTTGTGTGTTTGTGTGTGTGTCTATGGGCTCATGTTCTCTCAGCCCGGCTCAGAGAGAGAGAGAGAGAGAGAGAGAGAGAGAGATTTGTACAGGGGAGGGACAGACTTTCTCCTGCCGGGGAGCATACCCTCACTCTGGGCAGCCACGAGTAGCAGCAGCGCTGTCTGCCTCCCCATCAGCGCCACCACCACCCGTCTGCATACCGTTTTGGACTAGACACCCCGTGCTGTGACACTGTCTACGAGCAGGGGTGTGTGAGTGTGTGTCAATCGTGGTGGAGCACATAAAACCCAGCAGCTTGCGGGTATTAAAAGGCAGCATCTTCGCACACCCCATAACAGGGGAGCACAGCAGAGGAGCGAGAGAGAGGAGCACAGAAGGTGGCATGGAGGAGAGGTGTGTGTGTGTTTCTGCGAGGAGGCAGGGCAGTGGGATGTGGCGTCTGACGGACGCGGAGAGATGCTGTGAGCTCTGGTATTAGCAGGCAGCTGCGCACCGAACCGCTCTCTCCCCTCCCTCCCTTCCCCGGCTGCGCTCCTCGCACCGACCATTCGCTGGAACCGGGGAATCGGCTCTACAGGGCTCGCTGTGCTCGCCACCTCTGGCGTCCTGCACGGAGATTTGACACAACCAGGTATGTGCAGCGGCGGAGCCCATTTAGACGCTGGATGCGTGCTTGCATGGCGGGGGGATCTTGACTGATCGACTCCATCCTGTAGCCTATCTTCTTGTTGCTTCCCTCCCCTCGCTCTGTGGCCCTGTCAGTGGATTAATGAAACGTTATTTGGGAATGATGCGTGTAGATGGCATCATCTGTCGATGTAGCTGGGGGGAAAATACAAGCAATTGTAAGGTGTTAATGTTATTTAATGGTTTTGTTGTTTATTCTAAAATCCATCATCTGATACAAACACTTTCGATTCCACAAATGTCCTATTGCTCTCATACTCACCTTTCCCATGTTGTTATGCATAACGCACAACATTAAGGCATGTGAGCAATGCTGTTGTTTCACACTGAGCAAATACGATGAGACTGGTTCTCGTCATGCCGGCCAAAGATATTGTAATATTTTGATTTATGAGGGGAGACAATCTGTTGTGATGTTGGCTCGTTTCCTAGGGCTGCAGGCTGATATTTCACTGTTGGGAAATACACAGGTTAGGAGAAGGGAGGCAGAATGTAGCTGATGATGGGCGTGAGGGCAATATGATCTGAGGATGCACACACCCTCACATGCTCATCCCCCACTGGTATTCTTGGCTCTTCTCTCAGAGCAGCAAATGCATGCTTAAAAGCAATCATGCACGGAGGCATGATTGCTTTTGGCGCACATGTGTGTGCACGCACGGCTGCACACACCCACATGCACACTAATCCACACTCGACCATAATCCATAATCATGTGTTCTGGCGACATGACGTAACACGTGAGCATCTCTCATCTATATGCATCTGCTCCTAAAGGTTTGCATAAAATATTCCTCAGTCTCAGCCAGAATGATAAGAGAATGAACAGCACATCACAGCATGTAGGCTAGTATAATTGCTTGCAGCATAATAACCTCAAATTGGCATACTTGCGTTTTCATTAGGAGAAAAGAGCAGATTGTACTATTGTGAGAAATAGGTTAGCATGCCTCCATCTGACACTCATTTTCATTAAAGGAGAGTGGCAGAGATTGTACGGCTGTGAGAAATGGAGTGTTTTAGAGTGCTCTGCTAATCAGACGCATTAGGAAAAAGGGGGGAAATAGGTCTCTGGACATTAATGCAGGGCCTGGGGTAGCAGTGCCTCAGAGCATGGGGAGTGGGTGTGGCTGAGGTGCTCCCCCTTTCTCTGGAGGTTTCTCTAGTCTGACTCACAAATGGGAGGGGCTCTACCTCAGGACCACAGGAAATCCCAGAATTTCTGTTGTCATGGTTGCTGGCAACTCTTTTTTGGATACTTTTATCTGTCCAAGCAAGTTGATTACAGAACACGTTATTTTACAACATGCTTGACATGTAGTTGGTGAGTAAGTTACATGTGAAGACAGTGGAGCAGTTGGAGGTTCAGTGAATCTGAATACTGAATCTGCTTATGTTATGCTAAAGCGAGGGTGAACAATAGTGGAGATGCTGAAGACGTAGAAAACCCAACATGTAATCTCATTCTCACATGTGCTTGTCATGCTGGCTCAAAATAAAGGTTACCATTTCTTTTGTAGCCCATTTGCTGCTGAGTGTGCTCACAGAGCAATTTCTTTGCAGGTCCTGTGGTCAAATTGATAAAACACACACAAGAGGGATAAGGTGATCTAGTTATCTGTCATCCTTTTCTCCTAATTCTTGCATCATTACGCTCTAATGGGACGATACAGGCGATACCTCGTGGGTATTATCAAGTCATTTGCGTATCAAGTCTAGCTCTGGAAGAGGGTGAATACTTCATTTGTCAGCCTTAACATGCAGATGTCAGGATGTTGGCTCTGTAAAGAAAAAGGCAGCTCCCAGTCCCTAATTGGTAATCAACACTCATTAAACACTAGTACTCTTTTAACATGATTTGTCCAGACAGAGTGAAGCCACAGTGCTTCGTATAAGTGACGTTCCAGTCACTGCTACAGTAAACAGTGGCATATCCCAGATGCTGTCAGCTATGATGGTGGCTGTAGCTCAATTTAATACATTAAGTACATTACCACAATTGCATCACAAATGCATTATGATAACTGGTCAAAATTAACCAGCAGTCATTATTAGGTGTATTTTCTATGGCGTGTTATATGATAATGCTCCATAATGGTTTAGTCATTCAACAAGATGCATCTTTAAAAACATTTATGTTGGTTAAATATACAATCTAAAATGGTGCATAGTGCATAATTTGAACTCAAAAGGTAGTATCTGAAATGTTATGCACAACTTACTTCCTTGAATCGAGATCTATTTCTATGTAATGAACTTAGAAAACAGAATCTGGACCTATAACTAAATGGACTATGAACTCTACCTTTTTCTTTTCACTTTTTCTACCTTTCTGTCTGTTCACAACCTCGTACCTGGTCTATGAAGCTGCATCCAAAACGACACAAATCTGATATTTACCACAAATGGACGTTTGACTCAAGAAATAATTCAAGTATTTTGGATGTGCAATTCCAAGAAAGAATTTAAGTAAATTAATTAGAATAAACATGACAAGTGAACCATGTACACTTTGTGTTTTCAACCCAATTCTTTAGCAATAATATTCATAAAAAAGTCTAAATATTTCTCCTGATGAGATAACATCCATTCAAGACTGGTTCCACAAAGATCTAGTATCAACAAGCCACACCAAGTATATACAATTTTTCAGTTTTTGTCTTTGCATTTGCAATTATTAATATTAATGTAATATGCCTCTTTTATTTTCCCTTCCTTTTTTAAACCACGCCAAAACCATTAGCTTGGTTTAAAGCCAAAGTTTCCCTACGTCCAGCTTAAGCTGCAACATGCTGTATTTTTCTTAATATTGGATCAATATTTTGCTTTGTTGAAATATTTTTTTCTATTCCAACCACTTTTGTACCTTGGATTTGAAAGTTATTTGCATCGTGTAACAGATAATTTGGTTATATTCGATTATTCTTGGAAGCCATATCTGGTCAGCATCCAGCACGCTGCCTAATACTGACAACCACAGACAGAAATATCTTCAGCTGTGCATCAGCAGCACATTTCTGCAACTTAAAGAGACTCTGCCTGTGCTCACCCAGAGACAACATCCCCTGCTATGCGTGTATCACCTCCACATCTGCAAAGGGCAACAAAAGTTTATTTGATCATATAGAAAGAGCCGCCAAATCTGGGGAAGACCCAGCAGTGCTGACCCAAGAGCCAAGCGAGAAGCGCTTCATCTCAGCCCTGACAAACAAACCAGCTATAGCCCTGCTTCAGAGCCATGACCTCAACCACTGTCTTGCAAAGGCCAATACCAAACTCTCAGCTCCATATAACATTAAAGGAGACAATAGAGTCTGATGCCAAAGTTGATCTTAATGCATTACATGCTCTTTTTGGATAAGAAAGGTTGGCAGTTGTTCATCACATAATCCACCAACTGATTTAGTCTCTTTAATCTGCTATTGGTTTCACCCACGTCTAACTCATTTATAATTTAGTGATATATTATTTTCAATTTTGTTTCATTTTAATTCACCACAATCCACTCATAATTTCCATCTTATACTTATTTCATGTCCACAAGCAATTCTGCTCATTATATTGTGTTATTCAAGTGTGTAGATAATAAATAAATATATTTATTTATTTATTTATTATACAGTCAGTTTCTTTCTACAAGCTAAGAAATCCCTGAATGGGAAAATAAGTCTAATTTCGAATTGACTGATTATAAGTAAAGACTTGTTTTCCAACTTTAATTAAATGGTGCCTCTCACAACTGTGTAATATTAACTTTTTTTTGTCTTAGTTCATTCTGCTGAAACTCTTTGTAGTCACAAAGCTTATCAGTCACTAAAGCAGTGTACACCTACATAAGTGTTTTCAATTACTCGGGCTGATTAGACCTTTGTTCAGGTTAAAGATTGGCAGAGCTATACTGGGAATTACCAAAGTCTAAGTACTAATAAGTATAACTGTGGAAGTTTTCCCACCATAACAGAGCAAAACTAACAAGAGAGTGGGGGAGATGTCAATCAGGTGTAGTCTGTACATGCCTAAACAGTCCTGAGTAGAGGTCTAATCAGGCAACATAAGTACATACACTTGTGTTGGTCTGTAGCGGCTTTAAATATTCAACTGAATTGCAAGTGTAATCATTCCTCGAGGAATGATTTTTTTATTGGGATACCATACCATAGAGAACATTTTTTTTTTTTTAACACAGAAATGGCTTATTCCCTTATCCTGGTGGAGTAACATAAGTGAATAAGCCATCACTCTCCTACCCTAACAACTACAGGTGCCCTTGAGCAAGGCACTTAACCCTCAGTTGCTCACTGATTAACACAAGTTGATTGTGGTTGTGCTGTGGCACCTCTCCGTTTTTGCGTGCAGAGGTTTGAAATTCATGTGAGAGCTAAAAATGTCAGTACAATGTCAAGACATATTTAAACAAAATCTGATGTGATTTATTTATGGAGGGACAGTTTTGGGTCGTGACCCATCAGTTGCAAAAGGCTGCTCTTGGCTTTAGGCCAGTCTACAAGAGAGCTGAGTCATGAACCACCTCCTTCTATAAAATATACTGTAGTCCTTCTTTACCTCATTCGGCTGTCATTCCATTTCTGTAATGAGAAATTTGATTTGATGCTGCTTTTTTCTTATTTTCACAACTCAAAACCATAGTGACCTGTGACTATACAGTTTTGGTGTACAGAATTCTTTTTACATTTGAATGACATCTTAGGTTAGTACTTTATTAGCTGCAGTTAGTTAACTGCAGCTCACCCCTTAAGATTGGTACTATTGCACTATAAGATCTTTCAGTATTACATATAACAAAAAAAATTTTCCTTGCACAAACTGCCCCAAACCTTATACTGTGAAGTTAACAAGTAGTCAAACTCCTGGATCCATTCCATCATACATGAATCTGGCAGAAACACAACTATGCTGGCAACCATAGTCTTAAGCTCTATTTGCTAATGCCTGGTCCTTCTTCTGAGCTCAGCAATAAAAGCTAACTGTGATGCTGTGTTTCACAGCTCATTTGAAGTGAGCATGTCTCTGTGGTCATGAGACTGTAGACACATCAAGCCCTAAACCCCAGAACTAATGTGGAGCAGCTGTCAAGTCTTCTCCACAATAAACATCCCTCTTTTGACTCAGTTGGCCAGTTCCACTCAATAGAAAACACACACCTCTCAGAACCACTCCAAGCTGTTGACGGTTTAACACTGTGCAGCATGACTCAAGAAGTCTCTGGCCTCTTTTCCACGAGCCTAAAATGGCCATTTTGTCCTCTTTATAACTATATAGTCTGCTGCACATATGCATTATGATACCTGAATGGTTCAGGTGCTGAATCATTCCAATTAAACTAATTGGGACATTAAATGTATGATAACATAGGTCATTAACTTTGTAATTTAAATAGTGATAACATCCGCATCATTATCACCAATATATGGGAAATAGCCAACAACCAGATTTTTTCTTGTGTTTGAATCTGATTTTAGAAAATTGATTTTTTGAAAATGAAAAAACAAAAAAACAAAAAAAAACCTATATAGCAAATTTCAGCCTCTGTATTAAGGCCAAATATCATCCAGGTTTTTTTAGCTCCAGCATTTTTCATCAAGCTAGATATTTATTTATGACGAACACACTGTTGAAGTATAATGACGGTATAGATTGGTGCTTCCTATGTTTCACAAACACTCTGACAAGAGTATTGAAGCACTGAATCAATTAGAATAATTGGCTATCTCTTGCTGTAGAAGCTGGAAACATCAATGTAGCTACTGGGTCTATTGACCTTGACTGACACACATACACATACATGAATGCACACACAGTCATATACACATGCAATTGATTACCCCTGAACCACCCTACTCTCACCCACACACAAGCACATACAGTATACTTTCATTCTCTCTCTTTGTCTTTCCTTGTCTCTCTTCGTCAGCACCTCTGGCATACAGTTTAAGTGATGTCTAAGTAGGATGCGTGACTTGGATGCTCTGTGGGATTTGCTGTAAAGCCACGCACTTAAACATAATGGTTAATAATACATAAAATTAAAACAATAAAACTGAAAAAATGTCCTTTACTTGAATGTTCAAATGAATTGTCCATTTTTCTGCATCTGAATCATTGGTTTCTTTGCATTATAAATTTGGAGATTGAGAATTTTTACATTATGCATGTTAAACAGTGCTAACAGATTGTCCACTGTCTCTGTCATTGCAAAGTAATAACTCAGTAGAGGTTCTTCTTGCTTGTGTTTAAGTGTGATCTGGGAATCTAAAACCAAATTGTTGAGTAATTTCTTTTCTTTTTTTGTCTTTCAGAGAGATGTCCATTTTCTGGAGGAAGGCCGCTGGATTTAAAAGTATTAGTGAGTCTCTACACGGACTGTGGTTTTAGCGATTGTGAGCTGGGCTCCCTCTGTCAAGCACAGGTTGATTGTCCTTGGCACACTACAGCTGTATTCTCAGTCAGCTTCTTTCACTAGATGATAAAAAACAGTCCACAGGATAGCCATCCATGGTTTCTGCCCTAATAAAGACTATATCATTCTACATTAAAAAGATTTGCAAAGGAATGTTTACAAAGAAATTGGCAAACCCAATAAAGAAGAAAGAGAGAAGCGAAAATAAAGAGCCCAAATTGACCACTGATTTGCAAGCCCACAATTTACCTCTCTCTACCACACTGAAAACTACAGTTAAAAAGATTTCCAAATGCTCTTCGGCACGTAACATATCGCTTGAAGAAGACGACGGAAAGAACGACTGCTCATCCCTGTCACCCACTTTCAGTTATCGTGTAGCTATTGCAAATGGACTCCCGAAAAACTCTCTTTTTTTGAATAATAATGAAAGTATTTTTCCAGAGGTTCTTTCGATTGATAGTAATTACTCTGACTCCTTAAGTGAGACAAAACCTGTCAGGAGACTGGATGAGCATAAATCATACACTATGCCAGTAAGACGAAACAGGAAGAGCCTCATCAGTTTGGCTCCCTCTGATGGCAGTTCTGAGGGTGAACGAGTGGAACGCTCCAGTCTACACACACTTAGGCTGGGGGCTCTACGCAAGTTAAGAAAATGGAAAAAGAGTCAGGAATGTGTCTCCTCAGACTCTGAGGTGAGCAATTGGAGGAAAACTCTGGGCATCCGGAGCAAGTCCTTGGACCGTGCTGGACGGCAGCAAAAGAGCTCGACCCTGGAGCCTGGCTCCTCCTCCACAGGTTGCATCAGTCAGACCCAGGATGTCATGGAGATGATCTTCAAAGAACTTCAGGGGATCAGCCAGATAGAGACAGAACTGTCTGAGCTACGTGGCCATGTAAATGCCCTAAAAAGCTCCATTGATGAGATCTCCAGCAGTGTGGAAGTAGTTCAGAGTGAGATTGAGCAGCTACGCTCAGGATTTGTCCAGTCTAGAAGAGAAACACGTGATATTCATGACTACATAAAACAAATTAGCCACCAGGCCAATAATTCAACCTTGCGGTTCCTCAATGTTCCTGAAGATAAGTCAGAGAAAACAGAGAGTCTAATATATAAAATACTAAAAGACAAAATGGGTTTCATTGATGCCCATAAAACAATTAAAATTGAGCTTGCTCATAGGTTAGGGCTACAAAGAGAATGTTCTAATGCAAAACCACGTCCTATTATTGTTATTTTTGCAACAACCCAAGATAGGGATGTAGTCTTGAAAAAATGCTATAAACTTAAAGGAACAGGCATTACAGTCACTACTGATAGCTTAACTCATGATGGAAAGGAGAGAAAAGACAAAACAATGTCTTCCTCACAAACCTATGAAAGCATGGATATAAAGGTCTCAGGAAAGGATAAAGTAGTGGAGAGTGATGACTGGGACTCAATGGACAGTGATAAAGAATTAGATGAATTAAGCAGAAATAAATATGCAATGGTGATTTCAAAGCCTGTTCACAAGAGCAAATCAGAGAAGAGGCGATCCCATGACCATAGCCGCTCAGGAGAGGAAGCAGGCTACTCAGGTGCAGTTCACTATGCTGATGACTCTTACTATGACCCAGACAAGCACGCAAAGGCTTACTACTCTGATTTGACCCCTGGTTGGCTTTCCCAGAGTGACTATTCCACCCCTAAACTCAGCCGCTCTGAGTCTGACTGCTCAAAACTTTGCCAGTCATACTCAGAAGACTTTTCAGAGAGTCAGTACTTTACGCGGGCTAATGGCTGCTCCCTGCTGTCCTCCTCAGATCAGGAATTGTGGCAGAGAAAACAAGAAGACATGGCCTCCTCCTGGTATGCTAGTCCCAGTCACCCACTCAGCAATGAGAATCAAACCTTTGAACACAATGAGGTTGAGACTACAGAAACTATTGACAGTGGGGTGAGCAATGGACTTGTCTGCATGTCTGGAGACAGAAGCCACTACAGTGGCTCCCAGGTCTCTCTGCAAGGTGACCTATCACCCTGGAAAGACTGGCATCATCTGGAGCAGGGTACTGACTCTGGCTTAGAAGCCTCTATAGAGGTTAGCAGTCCCTTTGACCCATCAACCATCCCTGGTTTTCCAGAAAACATCACTAAATGTCAGGAGGTTGATTTACAATTTGAAGGAGATGAGGAATTCATGATGCTTGACAGAGAATCTTCCCTACCACCTATAACCACCCACATTATTCCTCCCATCACAGAACGGGAGTCTGTCATCAAGACATCTGCCCGGCAGTCTAAAGAGGGATGCAAGGTGCCCACAAAAGAAAGCACGAAAGTATCATCTAAAGATGCCCCTAAAGCAGCTGCTAAAGTGACACATAAACAAACTAAATTGGCTCCTAAAGAAGAAACCACCAAAATATTGCCAAAGGAAAGCCCAAAGGTATCTGCTAAGGTTTCACCTAAAGTAACCTCTAAAGCAGCTCCTAAAGAGTCACTTAAAGATATTCATAAATCAGCAGCTAAAGAATCTTCTCAAGCCCTCCCTAAAGACAGCCCTAAACTCACAACTAAAGATGTCATAAAGCCCACTGTTAAAGAAGTATATAAAGTGACATCTAAGGTAACTTCTAGTGAGGCTGCTAAAGTCACTCCTAAAGTGACCCCAAAAGATAGCCCGGCAATGACTCCTAGAGAAAGTCCCAAAGAGTCAACTAAAGAGAGCCCTAAAATGACCCCAATTGAGAGCCCTGTCTCAACCCCTAAAGAGTCCCCTAAAGAATCCCCTAAAGAGTCCCCTAAAGTAATTGATAAAGAACCCCCACAAGTTGCATCTAAAGAAGGTCTGAAAGTTGCTGCTAAAGAGGTTTCCAAAGAGGCTGCAAAACTACCCCTGAAAGAGGTCCCAAAAGACATGCCTAAAGTAGCATCTAGGGAGACTTGTAAAGTACCCACTAAAGAAGTTTCTAAGAGTCCACTGAAAGAAACCCCACAGGTAGGCCCTAAAGAGAGTCCTAAGGTGCCCCAAAAAGAGACCCCTAAAGCTGCCCCAACAGAAGCCCCTAAAGTAGCACCCAAAGTAGCCTCTAAAGATGCCCCTAAGGGAACCCCTAAAGCACTTCCTAAAGAAAAATTCCCTGAACTGGATGTCAATCATAGCTTTCACCAGACCCAGACTAAGTCTTCAACTATGTACCGCAGTCAGAGTGAAATTCGAACAGAGAAGGTTGAGGAGGTTCCCAAGTCTTGGAGCAGTAGGCTCAGTATAGATCTCAGTGAGAAGTCCTTTGGTTTTGGCTTTGGCTCTACACTGCAGAGGGCTAAGTCAGCTCTGGAGGTTGTTTGGAAGACTGGCTCTCAGACCCCTGCTCCTCCTGAAGAGCCCACCAACTCCTCTTCAACATTTATGGGGCGTTTTCGCACCCTGTCCACCTCCACTGCAAATAACTCTAGTACTACAATAGACTCAGATGTCGGCACAGAGCCTGTCTTCTACAAGGCAGAGGAAGGAAAAACAGGTGCAGAGGCCGAAGATGGGGAACAGCTAGTGGACAATGAGACCCACTATGTTGAAGTGATGGAGCAGGTACTAGCTAACTTGGAGAACAGAACTAATGCTAATGAGACAGAGGATATAGATGAGCCTGCACAGGAGTGTGAGACCTCTCAAGACTATGATGTGTCTGATGACATTGAGGCCTCTCAAGACAATGAGGCCTCTCAAGATTTTGAGGCCTCTCAAGATTTTGAAGCCACAGAGGACTATGAGGCAAGTAAAGAGGCACGTGTTCTGGAGTATGATTGCAGTTTGGATGACCAGTATGATGAAGAATACAGTGAGGACTATGAAACCCAACTCACTGAAGACACTGCTGAATATGACGCAATGGTGGAGTATGTAGACATAGAGGAACCGGATGAGACTGAGGACAATGATGTGACAGAGGAGATGGAAGAGGGTGATGAGGAGTTAGAGGAGGTAGAGGAGATAATAGATGAGGCAGCTGAGGTGTCTGAAAAAGTGGAGCAACAGCAGGAGGATGAAAACAAAAATGTTCCAGAGGAGAAGCCCACAGAGGCCCCACCCAAGAAACGCGTTCGACCCACATTCAAGGAGGCAGCACTAAGGGCCTACAGGAAACAGATGGCTGAACTGGAGCAGCAGATCCTGGCAGGAGGTACGACTCTTCACTCCTTTTTGTTGTCACAGTGTCACTTTGATTTTGTACTGTTTTACAAGGCTTTACATTGGCAATACATGGCAGGTCATAACTATGTATCTCTATAACGCATATAAACATTCGCATGTCAATATATTTTTTCAAACTGTTATTTTTGTCATGAGTACTTTCACACAGAAAGCGAATATTACGCGGCGAAAAAGCAACGTAATTTTTCTTTGGAACAAGGTCGATTTTTCTGGCATCACAGACGTCACAACTCCGGACCTGTTGATTGTTTGTGTCTCATCAGCTTGTATTATATGACAAAGGACACAAAATTATAAAGACAATGAACTCAGGGACAACGTGTGGAGAAGCACAGCTGGATGCAGGATAGTGAGAAGATTAGTTTAGTGAGAAGATTAGTTTAGTAGTTTAGTAGTAAATATTCGCAGGCGAGTATTTCGCATTTTCGTGTTGTTTATGTGTTATGTCCCCGGTGTGTAAAGGCCTTAACAGTAACAGTAAGTAGTAGATCGCCTCAGACAGCAGCCGCAAAACGGGCTTCAACGCAATCCTGGGGGAAATTGCATCTGTCAAAAGTACATCCACTAAAAGTACTTGTTTTTGCCACTAACAGGCTCAGATTGTTATTCTAAGTGTCTGACAACAGACAATACACCAAGCTACACTTTCTGTACTCCAACACAACAAACTCCTTTCTCCAACACTAACTTACATTTACACTGTCATCTTCATGCCACAACTCACCTCTCACAAGATTTCAGAGTGAGACTTCCCCTTGAGTGAGAATAAGATCTTAATCTCCTAAACATCTTTTGGGTCCTCTGTGTTCTTAGTGGAAGTCTGAATTCTTTCTGATTTATGTGATTGCAACAAGGCCAAGACTTGAAACTTGGTGGTTTAATATCGTTAGATTTATGGGAACCTCAGACTTTGATCCACTCGAAGGATGTCTCTTTGAATTGGTAATTTATTTTGAGTTGAAAAACTGAAGAGGGGACTATCTCTGAAGGTGGATGGCAGTGATACTGGTGGCATTGACTTTGTATTTATATTCCCATGACACAGTACTAGATTCTCTTGCAGCGGACTCTGGCTCAAAGGACAAGACTGTCAAACATGTTTTCTGGAGGTTTATTATTTATCATTAAAATTTAATAGACCTTAAAAGCTACAATAGGGCTGGCCTCTAAAACTACATCAATTCTTCACAATGAATAAAAACATGACTACAGTCTGTTGTTGGGTGTCATTGTGGTGGCAGACAGTTAAAGCAAGTGTGAACACAAAGTCTGTACATATTGACTTGCCACTGAGAATGTTCTGTATGTGACTAATGTTTGCACCACAATGTTTTAAATTAGATATTTTATTCTCTACATGTAGCAGAATATTATTCCAGTACTCTAATTTGTCTTTTTGTATCACACTTTTCCCTCACTGCAGTAGTTGCCTTGAATCAAAATGCTGTATAGCGGATAGGTCAAGGCTTACTTTTAGTAGAAATTTAAAATCAACATGGGTGTATAAATGGTTAAGACTGATTCATTGAAGGAAAAGTAGTCTTTCAACTGGAATGAAAAAAAGAGACCAGGGAATTTCCACTCTTACTTAAAATGAAAAAGCTCTTGACCTACATATGTACTGTAGCTGCAAATGTGGTACTAATGGTGAGTTAGGTACTGTAGTACAGGGAATACAGGCTATACCTGAAGACTGTGTGACAGATGTGTGCACAAACCTTTTCAGTGGCCACATTTACCAAACACGCTGCAGAGAATAAATTCAGTACTGTTATTTTCTTAAACTCTTAAATTAGGACAGATTCCTTTCTCTGTCATAGGGTTGTATGTGACCATGCCTACCGACCTTTTAAGAACAACAACAACTGCAGCTCATATGAGGCATTAGTAGACAAGATTGAAATGACACTATACATTGTCATCAAAATTATTACCATAGGCCTATACACAGTACACTAACATTTAAAGTATTCAATTAAATTCACTCATCCATGTCAACACAGTGAGAATATAGGCCGAAGGGATGCACCAGAAATTCTTGTTGAAATTAAGGACCAATCTGTCACGAACTTTGACACAGAACTGGAGGACTCAAATGCACGACTCATCAAACAGAGTATGGTGTATCCAAAATCTTTTACTGAAGTAAAATATAACAAAAAACGCTCACGAGGAGGATATACAAAGTGCAAAACAAAACGCTCACAAGGAGGATATACAAAGTACAAAACAAAACACTCACAAGGAGGATCAAAAGATAACATAAACTGTAGAAAAACCTGATGCATGGGAAATCGCTGGTACGCTTGGCTCAAATCTTTTTACGGACGAAAACAAGACGAACTGGCACAGGACAAAGGAAGACAAGAACTATTTATATATGAGGTAGGGGGAAACAGGTGAGACCAATCAGGGGTGGGGTAGACAATCACAACGGCGGGAAAATCACACAAAGGGAGGAAGTCAGGGTCTGAAATGAGAGGGAAAGGTGAGTACAAAAAAAAACAGGAAGTGCAAGACGAGACTAGACATGAGTGACTACAACTTAACATATCCGACAAGACACAACACAATCGATTTGAAGCTAATACCAATATTGCTATTTGAGAGTTTAAAAAGTCTGGTACAATATATGTGCCTATGTTTTTAACATAACAGAAAACATAAACAAGCATGGTAATTAAAGAACTGTGACCAATACATACTCAGCAGGACATTTTACAGACTTGTCAGTGATCTCTGGTGTATAACTTATGTTACGGCGACACAAATCTAAATCCCCTCAAACATGTCTTGCTATTTATTGACAGTGATTGTCCATTTTTATTCTTATACTTTGCTTTTGCTGGTCTCACAGACGAGAAGAGCTAAGAGTCGATCTCTTCACTTGTCATCGACTGACTCACTTCTCATTGTTGAACTGTGCATGTGCGAGGTTAGGCATGATGTAGACTGCAGGCATATGACTCCAAATGAAAATGTGTGACCAATTGTCGTTACTGTCCATTGGCTTTTGGCTCTTTCCTTCATCTTTCTATAAGTCAGTTAGTTGCCTTGTCTATAGCATCCTATAGTGTTTCTATATTGTTCTATTGTGTTTCCTGGTTCTGTGAACAGTGACGTATGAGTCCAGATGTCATAGTCATTGTTAGCAGGGTTGGACATTAACCATAGCTCGATGGACCGTGGCCACAAAAAGTTACTCCATGTAGGTGGCCCCCTGTGGCCACCAAGTTTTATCCCTATACTGCGAACCTTTGCCAAAGCAACGTTACATTTCCACAAACATCCCGATTCCTTCACACCTTTTAGTTCAACAATCTATAATTCTATCTGTGTGAGGAAACTAATGTCAGATGCCCCAAATCATATTTTAAAAATAAAATCTGATGTAATGGAACTTCCT
This sequence comes from Macquaria australasica, assembly GCA_005408345.1. Lineage (NCBI taxonomy): Eukaryota > Metazoa > Chordata > Actinopteri > Centrarchiformes > Percichthyidae > Macquaria > Macquaria australasica. The sequence continues at coordinate 150,187 of SEMN01000032.1, forward strand.
GTAGTAATATATATGATCAAGTATCAGTGTATACGATGGAATAGTGGCATTAAAATGTGCCAGAGTCCACCAAATTTGGGCTTTTCTGACAAAAATGCCCCAGGGGGCATGCCCCCGGACCCCCCAGCTGGCTACTTTTTCCCCAGTGGCTGGCTACTCCATATCCCTGTGGAAAGCCCTGGTCACATGGTTATATGGTATTACACTGTCGCATATTTTTTTTTCGACTTCGGATAGCTGTCTCTTTTTTCACCATACACGTGTTTGCATCCCTGATTCTGTTAATGTCTTTTCATTTATTGGAGTGTCACAGTTAAGGAAGGCTGTGTTAAATTGCGTTAAATTGCCTTTTCTGACTTGTTTTTACATAACATTACATTTGGGCTACAAAACAAACATTTTGAGACAGGGTGAGAAAGGCAGAGATGAGGGGAAGAAATGTCTGGCACGATTAACTATGAACAAAAGAAAGGCTAATGTTTGTTTCCACTGTCATTCAAATTGACACATAAAATGTGACCAATGCTACCTGACATTAAAGAACTCAGTCTGCCCAGTTTTTAGCAATCCTTGAATGTTGCATTACCATCAACCACCTGACATTATACACTTTCTCTTTCACTTGCTCAAACAGAGTTGATAGAAATCAATATGCATTTATGTGACATTTGGAGCAATTTTTTAAAATTCATATTACTACTGATGGAGCTGTAGATGGACACACAGACAGGCATACTCTATGCCCCCCTCCCCCCCAATTACCTTTATGCCTTCATCTCTTGTAGCTGATGTGTGCTCATCATGCTCGTGCTCTGAAGCGTGCTGGCTGGTCTGTGTTGGAGCTGTGAAGGGAGTCTCAGCAGTACTGCCACTCCTGCCAGGCCTGTCTTCAACTGGCTACAGCGGCGTCTGTATTCAGATGCTAATTCACACTCCCAAGGGCATTCTGTAACCAGGTCAGCCTTGCTTAGAATATTTATAAAGGTCTGCTGCTAGGGAAGTTTGCTGCTTGCTCCTGGGGGAGCAAAGGAGGTAGACCCTCTTTATGCTTAGTGCAACATTTCTCGAAAAAGTGTGGATATGAAAAATGCAGATACAGGGAATGAAGAGTATCTGTTGTTGTTTTAGGTGATACCATCCAATTCAAAGCACTGACTGATTCAACATCACTGTTTTCATCTGACTGCTGTAAATGGGGAAAGCTTATTCTCCACAGTTTTACGCTCAGAACTTGGAGGAGCTACAGTATGACTCTAGTTTGCAATACATTACCTCTGGCTTTCAGATTAGACACTTAAAACACTGCACTCTTTCTCTGATTGCAGTGTTGCCATCATGAATGTACATTCCCCCCTAAACTTGCACTAGAATAATTTCATTATAAGTCAAATTAGGGCAATAGTTCTGCCTTTTTGTGTACAATTTAAATCTCAGTTTCTAAAACAAAACAAGCATATCTCTGATTAGGGCAGATAACCCATTTTACCACATTGCTCTATTCCTGGTTCATGCCTATGGGGATTCTATTTTTGTGTTGAAATTGAACTAAATAAACCCTCTGACATCAGCCTGCCACAGCCTCAAACATTTAGTCATAGCTGAAAAAAGGAGCTGAGGGGCACACAAAGTGTTAATATTGCACATATACTGTAGTTGATGTGTTTTCTTCTATATGGTCTGGTCATGTGGTATTGTTTGAGTCATCAGAGGGACAAGCAGTGAACAAATAGCACAGGCACCCAGAGTGTTCATAGCTCACTCTGAGCTACCACATTTCTTTACATCAACGCCTAATAATTGTAAATGAAGCAAACATAAACATATAACACATAAACACTGAGCACATTAACTATGGCACAGGCGTTTTTCCATGTTAGACTTAAACACTGACAGTGATGGACAGCTTTTGATAGAAAGGGGACTGGTACTGGTATTCAGTTACTCTAATTATAGCCTAACTATCAACATTCTAAGTAACTGGAGACAAAACATTTTTTTCTACTCCACATAGATCATAAACCCTTGAATATAAAAACGAGTCATCAGCTGAGAGATGTAAACTTTATAGTGCCTTTTATCCAGAAAAAAACGCAGCTCCTCTGTTTACTTGTATTTGTTTACAGGCCAGTCTTGCCCTTTCCAATATGGCGAACGTGCTGACCTATCGCAGCAACGTTCCGAAGCTGTCAATGCGGCGTCTACGTATATATGTCTATGTGTACGACAGTCTCTAGTAGCCGTATTAATTATGACGGGATCAAAGGCAGAAGTCCAGTAAGGTAGTATAAAGACAGACTTTCACCCAGGACACTGCTGTTTGTGTCCCTGTGAAACCAAAAGTCAATTCCTTAATAATAATAATAAACACGTGGTTAATGGTCGCAGTTTGGTTAGGTTTATGCACCAAAACTACTTGGTTAGGTTTAGGAAGCTCATGGATCAAAACAAGAATACGTGTTTTTTATTTTTTAAAGAATACAAGTTTGTAAATACAGTACAGTCCTATATGACTCAGCTTTGGTGTGTAGACACACAGAAGTCTAAAAGATCGATATAAACTCCAAAGGGACAAGATCAATAAATAGGCTATAAAAATGTAACTGTGACGGATAAGAATAATAATTCTTAGGATAAATTATTTAATTTTCAGACAAGCTCATTTCGTTCTTGTCACAGTTATGTTATCACACTATTCCATTTTCAGTATAACTCCACTGTTGTTACAGTTTAAACATGTTGCTAAAGTGCTGGTCAGTGTAAAGAATATGTAGCCAGTGTTGCAAATATGCAGATCCTTGTTTGTGTGGATTAATTGTGCGCAGATCGGTTGGTAATGCCTCTGGGCTCCAGTAGGGGGGGTTATCGTTATTCTCCCTCACTCAATCTGACAAGAAGGCGAAAGTTGTGTGTTTCTACATCTCTCTCCCCTCAATATTTCCCCCGTTTAAACTAATTACTGCACACAAAAGCACTATAAACTTGTAAACACATTTGGTTAATCATTTTATTGTTGAGAAGAAAGACATACGCGTTTTGTACTTGTATGTCGTTTGAGAGGGTCTCGCTTGGTCAGCATGTAAGCTAAGCACTGCCTCTCGGTCCCGCCATAGGGTCCGACTGTTGGTCTGTCATTGTTTTCGCCATTTAAGCTAATTACCAATACATTGATACACACATGGTGTGTGTGTGCACAGTTCAAGGGTCAACTGGAGATGTTGGTGGTGAGAAAGATGGATAAATAATACTCTTTTGTGAAGGGAATATAGTGTGAGATACTACCATGTTGTTTAGTTATTTTCTCACTGGTAGAAATCCACGTCTTGTAACTGTTAGGATTTAGACTGCCGATGCAGATGGAAAGAAATCGGTCCGTGTAGGCCATGGGAACTCATTACCTTTGAAATCCAGTAAGAAACTGTGTTTATTAACAATGTTAAGAAGTGTTATTTAATTTCTCCTGTCTATCTGAGTTAGCCAGATGTGTTTAGTAGTAAGGAGAAATTTTGTCTGTCTGGGGACAAAATTAAAGGAGCAATCCTGACAGAATGCGAAATAAAGACCCAACATGTAGTATTTGAAGTTGTGTGTGTCACTTCCCCTGCCTTCAAAGAAATCAAGATATTGCATGTAGTAGTAGGTAACACACAGTAAAATGAACTAATTTCCTAAATTGCAAACTATTTTATTTAAACTAATGGAAAAATCTGAAAAAAAAAAAAAAACTCAATGAAACCTTCAATCAATCACAATTAATATTTCTTAGCAGTCCAACTCATGGACAGAACACACAATGCACTGAAGATGCACCTGAGGAGCAGCAGAGATATTCGTTTCTTAAATTACTAATGTAGAACATTTTCAGAATCATTTAAGAACAAACAATTTCCTGTCCTCTTTTGCTGGACATGCAAATCCTTGATTGTGTTATTTACTTCAACTTTAAGGAACATTTGCATCTACATATAAGTGAGAGGTCAAATTGGCTTAAATCATTTCAACAAAAACAGTGGATTTCTCTAAATTTTTTTATTTTTATTTTATTTTATTTTTTAATTTAATTTAATTTAAATTGAATTTTAATTCTATTTCATTTTTAATTTGATTTAATTTAATTTTTATTTTATTTTTATTCATTTGTATGGAGCAGCCAGAACTTATTATTAATAATTACTTATTTACACAAAGCCCACGAGATAAGGCCACCCCCCCTCAAGCGGGCAAGGAAAAACTCCCCCTTAAACCCTTTAACAGGTAAAGATGGAAGAAACCTTGAGAAGGATCACATGAGAGGGGACCCCCTTCCAAGGCTGATGGGTAGCTGGTGGGCAGCATGACAGATGTTACTTTAGTTCAGGGCTGAATTTTTCTGGCATCTCAAAATCACCATGGGGTCACTAGTGCGGCTGTTGTTAGGAGTCCTCATCCATAGTGGTGGTGTGAGTTTACTGAAGCTGAGGGTCTGACCTGTATGCGCTTGTATCGTATGACGTGGATGTCATGCGCTGAATGAGGGCAAGTGTGGTTAGGGCAGCTAACAGATGCCAGATTAAAACTGTGTGCTTCCTCTGCTACAAAAGCTGGTCTACTGAAGGCTGTACCCTGAATGCCTCGAATGTCTCCAACTGTCCTATTTAGTATCGGCTTTACTCTTTCCCTCTCGGCCCACAGAACCCTCGATACTCTCTTCCTCTCTGGTGACCAATTAGGCTGAATCCTGTTCTTCTTCTTCTTTGGCTCCTGGACCTTTGGTGTTGTAGATCCTGCACTAGTGCTCTCTGTTTCTGGTTCCCTTGGTTCTTGAATGCTTTCTGGTCTTGGTACACTGGCTCCTTTAGGTTTTGCTTTTGCCTTTATTGGCCCCAGTGCTCTACGTACTGGAGACCTGCTGCTGGCCTTTTCTGACTCCACCTTCCTGTTCACTGGTGAGCCTTTCCGGGGTTTAGGGGACACACCTTGGACCACAGATACCTGGCCTCTTCTGGTTTTCTTCTGGGGAATAGGTGGGAGAACAAGGTTTTGTGTAACTTTGGGTACAGGGATACTGGGAAGTTTGGAGGGCTTACTAGCAGCGCTGGACTTTGAAGCTGACACACCTTGGACCACAGATACCTGGCCTCCTCTGGTTTTCTTCTGGGGAATAGGTGGGAGAACAAGGTTTTGTGTAACTTTGGGTACAGGGATACTGGGAAGTTTGGAGGGCTTACTAGCAGCGCTGGACTTTGAAGCTGACACATCTGAAGGTGTTGATTTTTTTAGGATTGGTGTCAGTATGAGCCGGCCTGTTTGTGGCGTTTTCATGACATCGTCAGTGGTTTCTTTGCTCTGCTGTTGACTAGCAAACCTCACTGAGGACACTCTACGTGTCTTTATGCTGACATTGCGGGGAGGTGGTGCAGGCTTCCTTTCCCCTTTAACAACAAGGAAAGGTGGTGGTACGTTCTTCCCTAACTGTCTTCCATCTCGTGGAGGCGGTGTTGGTGTTGGGTACATGGGAGTTGCAGAGGGCTTCTTTTCTTTTCCGGTTGCCTTTTTTGTTCCCAATCTCTCCTTTTGACTCTTAAGTTGTGTTACCGCCTTTTCTTCAGTAGAAGATGCCAAACCTGAGTACAGCATCTTCACAGCGTCCTCGATCTCGGCCTGACATGGAACTTGTGGTGATGCTGCAGACGTCTCTGTGGTGGCGATTGGAGTCTCTTTTGTTACCTTCATGTTTCTCAGGAATTGTTTCTCTGGAAAAGACCATATACAAAAACATGACATTAGTACACTCTATTTCATTTCCAAAACATGTATCATGAGTGATAAAATTAATTGATCTTTTATTATCATAGATTATTTTTAGTGATGTCCCACTTTTGCCTTCAATCCTTATTCAAGTGAGTTTGTGCCAATATGTAGACTAAACTAGCCCTGGATTAAAATTGATAAAGCATTTTTGATATGTTTGACAGTTGAGTGGGGTTAATTAGATTATTTGATTTTCCTTTATTTTGATATGGGACATTTATTGTGGACAGGGTCTGAAATTTTACATGTAGAACCACAAATATTACTTTTTTATATGATCTTTTGATATCAAAACGTGGAAAATCTTTAAAACAAAAGCATCTATATTATAAATTAATATTAATCTTATTCACTCCTCCAGAGTTACTATGTTACTATTGGTGAAATATTTGGTTTGTTGTCTTTATCAATCTGAGAAAACTAACATTACTTGACTGATCTGTTACAAAGAATTTAACGGATAAACTCGGGACATCACAAATGTTAACTTTAAAAGACTATATTTGACATATTTGAACAGTAGCTTACCCCACAGCTCTTGGTAGTTGAAGGAAACAATATTGGGATCAGCTTCAGGGTGAGATCCTCTGAAGCTGATGAGCTCCGACAAATACTGGTGTAAAAAGTTGGGGATGTTGGTAGGCTGAGAGAGGAGTGTCGCTCTGGTGATACACTCCACCATGCTCTTCAGTCCATACGGACACAAACTCTGGAAATTCATCTTTACGTTTGTTAGAAAGTACTCTTTCCGACTGTAACGTTAGACTGTGTGATCTGAACTGAGCTCCACTTAGTGAACCCCCTCTTGTAGAATGCCTTTATGATGTCATAGAATGTTCTGAAGCAGTTTGATCTTTTTGATCTTTTTAAAAAAATCTTTTTTGGAATGTTTTCATCTTTACTGTTAAACACTGCAATGTATTTTGACATTTTTATGATATTTCATATATTTGTGAGTAATTTCCTGACAGTGACTAAGTACTAATACTAGTACTTATTACATAATCAATTATCTGATTACATTTAAAAGTAACCAGAATCTACCCACAGGTGGGATGAAGATACACCAGCCCACATGTACTTTTTGTCAAGTTTAGGAAACTAAAACTGGTTGAGGTCAGGGAAAGACTAGTAAAAGATACCAATGTTGATGTTAGTAGTAGACACAAACTCTGGTCTCTGGGTAGAAGTGGAAGTGTTGAATGCCACTGTTGCAGCAGTAGATGAAGGTCAAACTAATTCCTGTCTTAGCACTGAATGGAAATATGGGCCATTTAAAGGTGTTTGAACACTGAACACACCCAGCCAGCACAAAACTACTTTTTGGCTGTACATTTTGTGTGCCATTGAGTACTAAAACCTGCCCTGCATTTTTGAGTAGTAGGCTGGTCATAAATATCAAAAAAGTTTGAACTTGTCAAATATTGATTCACTTATGTTATTTGTCTTTTAAACTTTACCTGGTTAACTTTTACCTGAATGTTAGTTGCTAGTTAGCTAATAGTGTAACATTATTGCTGGTGTGATTGAAATTGTTAAACACATGTCATTAAAAAAGTTGGCATATAATGTTTAACTTCAGATATGAAGTTAGTCATGACTGGACTTGAGTTTTCTCCAGTGAGACTTCTCTGCTCCGGTGAGCTTTGATATATGTATAGTGTGACTTGTATTTTAAGACTGACAGACAAAGTTGAGATGGTCACACTTGTGGTGGCGACTTTCTCCTTTTTATCGGGAAATGTGCACTGTGAGTTTTGGAGTTGTGTGTAAGGACTGGATAAGCTGCAAATGAATTGCTCTTCTTGGGATCAATAAAGTTATCTGAATCTAAAAGGTCTACAGCGTGCCCATCTGCACAAACTGGTGGTCGTGTCAGCCGTGACCCCATGATCACTTCCAACTATCCTGCTACAATAGTCAGTCGCTCCACTTCTATACAATCCTCGTCCTCTCTGCTGCTCTGTTAAATTAACTTTGTGCAGGATGGGCCAAATGTCTGCTCCAAATCAAGTACTGTATATATACTCAGATTTCAAGCCCATACTGAAATAATATGTGATGTGGGCAATGTGGATATGATAAAATTAAAAAATGTTGCCCATCTCTTCTCTAATATACAATGCTTTAAGGTCAAGTTGATGCGACACTGATGAAGGCAAGGTAGCCAAAAATATAAGGGGAATAAAGCCTGGTATATTGGAGAAGAGGTGTATAATGTGTTTAATTTCGATGGACTTGTACTAAAACTCTGGACTGCTCCTCAGTGTGTATGTGTGTACTCAAAGTTAAAAACGACAATGTGAACATGGCCATAGATGTTATCTTAGCAATTGTTAGTAGCTGTAGCTTTTGGCAGCGCAGCGGACAACCACATGCTGCACATTTGGGATTTGTTCATGCCCATACACTCCTGCAGTCTTTCTAGCATTCATGCTTGAACCTACAACTTCAAAGTAATGATAGAAGTTTTGAGTTGCTGTCACAGATCCTGCTCCTCTTTATTATCTTGATTTCCTCAGTTTTTCATGAGCTCCTTGGAAAGATCCCCGTGCCATCACACACTCACTGTGTTAGACGGAGATCATGACATTATTTGTCATTGTGCTGAATGCTGAAAACAATCTTTAATAACTAGGAAATCAGTCATCACTGACTTGAGGTTTCTTGATTTTATAATGATTTTTGTACTGGTACATAGGATTTTCTTCTCTTGCTGTATGTGTATATACAAAGACACATACCAGTATGTGTACGTTAGTGTGACTCTGTATAAATCTGTGCCTGAATGTGTCCATATAAGAACACATGTTGCTGTGTGTGTGTTTGAGCAGGGGGTCAGTCATGGCTTTACTATCAGCCATGTGCAGGCTTTTCTGCTCCAGAGAGCTCAGATCTATGCACGGTGCGACCATGTGTGTCGGCACTGAAACGCAGGATTTACTGCTACTGTTGATACCTCAACACTTTGCCCACAGCACGCACACGCAGAGGTTTCCTACCAGTCAATTACATTTTTGTTCCACAGATTTAAGGCACCTGTGAAATGAAGTTTATATCAGCAGCCTATAGCGTATCTTCCTGGTCTGGCTTTATCGAGTGCAGCTGCAGACTTGCTGGTAGAGGAGATGGCTCTATCTTGTACAGCCGTGCTGAAAGTAGCTTAGCTGATCGCTGTCCATGGTACCCACTTCCAGCTTAGCTCCTCTTTGAGTGCTGTGTCTCTGCGTGTGTGCAGCTTTGGGTGTCACCTCACCCAGTGACAATATGTTGTACCAAAAATGTAGTGTCTCTACAAAAATCAACCTTTTCAAGAGTTTATACAATCTAATTGGTTTCATGTTGAGTTTAATGCATTTTTAATGTTTTTAATGACCTGTGCCTCCATGAGGACCATCATCATGAAAAGATATGGACTTGTGGTGAACACTAATGGCACTATAAAGCACTCTGGGCAATAGCATCCACCAAATACTGTGTACTGTGTTCTAAATCAATGCGTAGGTCCAGAGTTATTGATATTTTAGTGGTTATCAATTAATATTTTCATGATGTGATTTTTTTAACAGGTGTCAACTTTCAAGTAAAGAGCCAAAACAAAAACAGATAATGGCAAAATTAAAGAAAGAAGCTAATCTAACATTAGCTTATGCCGGTGATGCGGTAACTGCACGTTAACAACCAACAGCGTATCGTGTCATTTTAATCAGAGCAGCAATTTGATCTTTCTCTTGTGAACAGCTGTTTTCTGTTTGTAGCACATTAGATCATGATTATGCTGCCATTCATCACCCATGGATCAATAGCACAGTAATTACAACTCTGCAGTCTGGCTTATTTAAAGGGCTTGTCCTCCCGCAGTTTGTCTCTAAAATGGCAATATGATACCAACCGCTTATGCTTACCTAATGTCCCATGTCTCCATAGCTATCTGTGTTAACTCAAGTAATGTTATCGATCAGAGGCATCATTTTTTTAAATTCGTGCTGCACTGATTTAAAATGTTCTCTAATATTCACATTTCAACCTTTAGCCGAGAGCCTTCTGTTGTATAACAGAGCTTTTTCTACCGGTTCTGCTTTATACGGTATTCCTCTGTTCATAGCCATTCTCCCTGAGGCACATGTTGACTCTGTCTCCATTTCTGCATAAATTGTTTGGCAAAACAGAATTGTGTCATCAGGCGGTAATAGTAGATTAGTGTCCTAACTAAGTGTGTGTATTTTCCAGTGAGCTGCCTCTTTCCTAACTCTCCAACCTCCTGTAATTTTCTCTTTTCAGACAGCAGTGCTTTGGACACACAGGTTTTAAGTCATTGTTTATCATCAGCTGCTTGGACACTTGTGATTTCCTTGCATGTGCATATGTTTGTAAATGTGTCTTGTGTGTTTTGTGGTATGTGGTGTGATGGTGTGTGAATTTTGTTTCTCCCTTGAATTGGATTTGAAATAATATGTCTATCTGAGTGAATCTGTGAGAGTGTGTGTGTTTTGTTTTTCTGTAGATAAATGGAAGTGATATCTGTAGGTATGAAAGAGAATGCAGCATGTGCCTTTGAGCCACCTTGCTGTCACTTTGTGCTGGTTATCGTTTTATTCCTCTTTTCGGAAAATGATTTGTGTTTCAAACTTGACATTTTGGTCAGTGAGGAGGGAGCGTTACACAATAGGCAAATCTGGCCTGAAGCACCAAGAGCGGCAAAACTTGAGCCCACAAATTACATTGATGTGGAATAATTTGATCTTTTGCCTGTGGAGCTTCCCTCTCTTCTCTCTGTGCTGAACTCCTCTCCTACCATTTATCTTATCCTGAATTGACCTCCAAATGTACTGTATTTTCCCAAGTACATTTTGTTGTACTGTGTATTTCTTTTGTTTTAATTTAGCTGCTGCTGCTTTGTGTTTAGTTGTGTGCACTTACCTTGTACTTCTTGTATTACACTGTGTGTTTGTTCTCTCTGCAGCCTCGCAGTCTTTTGGATCCCAAAGTGCTTGGCTTGCAGTCTGGAGGGTGAGTGGTGGCTCACTCCCTGATCTGATCGGTTCAAAATTACACAAAATCTGAGATGCTGTGCTGTTTTGTGCCCTCATGCTGAGGCACATGTAGCAGAAATGTTACAGGCACGCTAGTTCTCTGGCATGCAGCCCCAATTAAGGTATGCTCCCTGTTTTGTGACATGCCACAGAGAGAATAATCAAGATCAAGAATAATCAAGATGCCTGATGCCTTCACGACATCTATGAAGGAACTTAACCTCTTGGCTTCACATGCCTGATTGATGTCTTATTTAGAAAATGTGCATGAACAATTAATCATGAAAATCTACATGACAGATAGATGAAGACAACTGTTGTCATATAATGTCATGAGGGAAAAATAGCTAATAATCATATTTAGCCTCCATTACCCCAGCTGATGCCATGACTATGCAGCCATCTGCAGTATGCATAGCGCATAAAGGCAGCGAGGACCAGGGGTCCTAGGGTGAGGCAAGGGCTGGCGCAGCTCGTCACGTTGTGTAACTTTAGGGTCATACCACTGATGTCGCTCAGAGGGCTGACAGAAAAGCTTGAGGAGCTTTATCTGTGTGGAGGCATTGGGGCCTTGATGTCATGTTGAGGTCATTAGAGAGGCTTTGAGTGACAGTTGAGGTGATGCCACTGAGAGCCTCACGGGAAAGGAGCAAGACTGGTGGGAAAGCAGTGAGGGAGCCGTGAAGTGTACACCAGGGAGTTGGAGGGTGGAGAGAGCAGAGACGTAGAGACTGAGAAAAACTCATCTTAAAGTGGCCATTTTTGAGGCGTGGAGTGAGTTGTTTGCATAGTTTTTGCTGCAGTGGGCCTTCCCCACTCAATTAATCTCATATTCATCATTCATAGTATGTAATATAAATCCAGTAATAGGTATAATATGTATCAGTAGCAGGCATCACTGCAGCGATACCCTGTAAAAATGTAGATAACATGGAAGAGAGAGAACCTGTGGGAACAGCAGAGGGTGAGAGGGATTACATGGAGCCCCAGTGTAGGTGGTCGGCACCATGCAAAGCACAGAGGAAGGGGTGAGACAGGTTAGGTAGGAGGCATGATCCATGGTGTTTGCCGGCTGTATAAATCAAGGCCCCCATTTTACCGTAGTAATGTCTCCCCCTGCATGGCATTATTATGATATTAATACACCTTAAATCTGTCTGCTTCTCCAGGACTGGCAGTATTCTTTATGGTATTGACAGCATGCCAGATTTACGCCGCAAGAGGACAGTGCCTCTTGTCCGAGACCTGGTGAGTCATCTGCCTCAACAAGGTTATATGTGATTTATGTCAAATGCATCTAAGTGACCCCACATTACACTGGTAGATTCCTGCTCTGTGTGAGTATGGACCCCTGCTGAAGACAATAATAACTTTACTGGGAGCATGATAAAATGTGATGGTGCTTTAGAGTGACGGTGTTTGTTTTGTATCATTCGCCTATATAATATCCTAGGACTAGCCTAGGACCTTAATATTAATAGCCTTAATATTCTCTTAGCTGAAGCCTCTGCAACAATAATGATTATTAAAACATAACTCAGGATTTGTGATTTTAATTACAAGTTTGTTGCAGCACATGGTTGGGTTGATTGAAAATACTTTCTTCACGTGTAGACTTGTTATGTAGTTTCAAAATGAAATAAAATACTAATAAATATAATACAATAATAATAAAAATAAATCACAAACTTTTGTTGTGATAACAACAAGCCAGTAAGGAGTTGATTGGTGATAAAAGCAACCACTTAAAACTCTGGCTATTTAGTGTAGAGCACTGCCTTTTGGGAATATTAAATGTAACCTTAGCCATAACTCTGTGCCTTGATTAATTAGCCTAGAGAGGGTGTTTAAGACATTGCATCACAGTGATGCTCCCCCATTTGTTTTTATTGCAACATAATGTGTCATAACATATCCCACAGAGAGGCCTGTTGCAGTGCAGTCCACTTTAGCACTGCGCCACATGGTTAGTCTCTGTGAAAGGCAACAGGCTGTCGTGATGCAAATAGTATCCATGTCTGTTTATAACTGTTTGTCCATTATGTGCTGCACAGTGTGTGTCTGTCTTGTGTTTGTTTGTTTCTCATCTTCATGTATTTTAGTCAAAAGGATGGAAACAATTATCAGACCTCTTATATTGAGTTACTTAAAAACATGTTTGATATTTAAACATTCTACTCTTTAAAGATTTAGAGTTTCTTGTGAAATAATATGATAATGTAGCTTGATGTCATACACATAGATGCTGATGAATGTTTATATCACAGTGAACAACATGAGTTGATGCTGTATTTGTCCATATCTCTCATGAAATTAATAACCAACAATGTCTTGGTAAGTATGGGTTGTCGTTTTTTATTTTGTATTTTTTTGGATTTTGCGTGTATATTTGCCATTCCTACATAGACCCATAACAGCTATGGGTGATATTTTTCAGTGAGTTGTCAGATTTCAGCCTCGCCGATGCTTGGCCATTTTTCTTCCTTTTTTTTGTTTTTTTTGTTTTTTTTGCTGCTCGGCAGGTGTCGAAAAATTTGTATTTAACTTGAAATGTTGACAACTCAACCCAAAAATATATCCGAGAGACTTCATTGACTTCTGATTTAACTGTGTGAGGCTTTTAAATCATGTAAAAGTGACACTGAGCAAGCCTTTTACACATGGGATGAAGTCAGTAGTCAGCAAACTAATTGGTCCCCTTTCATGCCTCTCCTTTGTCAATGTCCCCCATTTGCTGTGTGATTGCTTCAGGGCAGCAACAGCGTTTGATTGGAACGGACAGCAGGCTTCCCCCATCTTATGGCGGGATGCAAAAACATAAACAAGCAAAAAAAAAAAAAAGAAAGTTGACAATCGGTTCACAAAGCATTGAACACTATATTTCAGCTGTATAGGTAATATCTGGACACAGGGTCATATTGTATTGCCCGTAGCAACCTCAGCAGTGCTGGTGCATGTTGATAAACTTACATCAACACTCACAGTTCATGTAGAGGTCACGTTCCCTCCTACATTCTCCATGGCTTCCATGGATCTTTACCATAGCTGGGCTGTGCAGACAAGAGGGTCGTGGTAAAGACTGATTCAATATTGTCAGCTGTCCATGTCTGCATTCCTATGTTACGTAACTTCCTTCAGTATGGGATACATGTTTATCAATCTCTGGTCACCCAAACTCTGGATATTAATATAACAGCTAATATACATGTGTGTATCTGTGTGCGTCTGTGCGTGTGCGTTACCTGTTTGTGTCTGTGAGAGTGCCGTGTGTGGGTGTGTACTGTTTAATGTTTGAGTAAGTTTGTGAATGTCTGAGCCGATGTGTGTGTGGTGTGTGTGTGTGAGAGAGAGTCGGTGTTGTGCAGTACAGCTGGCTTCACCCATACGTGAGTTTGTGTGTCTTGTGTTTCTCTGTTTGTGTCAAACTAATGTGCAGAGCAGACAGCAGAAAATATGATCAAAGCTTCATCCAACAGAGAACTGAATATAAATGCCAAGCATGACTGCAGTTTAGTAACTTCCAATGCATGAGTGGATAAAGAATCATGCAACGGCTGTAAAATCTCTCTTGATGAATAGTTGAATCTTTCGAAAGCTCTGTGCCCTAACCAGCAGTCCTGCATGGCAGTTGAGACACCTATTCGCTCAGTATGGATAAAATATACAAGTTCTATGCTGTTTGTGCTCTCATAATACACCCTCCCACTCCTTGTCTAATTCAGTTTCTTTCCTTCTCTATTCGTGGCCTCCTGGAAATCACAGGCTTTGGTAAGCTTACTTTCTGTGTGCAACAGATGAATTCTTCATCCATTACAGAAACTTAAATAGTCTTGTTTTTGTTGTGATCTATTGATTTACTATTGTTTAGCTAATTTCTCTATCCAAATTATATTATGTATGTAATTCATTTCTACTCAGGGCTTTTCTTCCTTCTACAAAATATTATCACCCATTCACAAGCTGTTTAACTCTATATAGATGTGTGTTCTACATGCCGCTCTGTGTAAATCCATTGAAATACTGCATAAAACTGCAGTTAGGTAAAATGGGTCGGTGGATTTATCCCTTTTCATCATCTTTCGTTTCCTCTTCTTCTCTTAGACCCTCACTGCTCGAAAGGCAGGCATCTCGTTCGCTCTGGTGAACCGGTCCACCCTGAATAATGAGGACCTGGTGAGTACTAACATGCCTGCAAAGCCTGCATGGAAAGTCATTGTCCGTTCACTGTAGAGTCTTGTGTTGGTAATGGAGGGTCCTGCATGGACATGAGATGCTGGACCCATGTTCTCATTATTTTTTAGGGCGGCGTTTGGAGAGGAAGGTGCTGGGACTGTGACAAACTTTAATAGCTGTGCTGTTTGCTGCAGCCATTGTACTTTAGGGCCCGGGATCACGTTGCCAGGAACACGGGGTTCCAAAATGAAAATTAGATGGATTGCATTAGTTACTGGCCTTATTTCTTTAGATGTACATACAGCATGTCATCATCTGTCTGTCTGCCTGTCTATAATACATACTGCAGTTTATTCAAATATTCTCTGTGGCCAGCTACTCACTCTTTCTGCTGTGCTCCTTCTGTCACATCATTTGGCTGAGTTCAGAAATTAAGAGATGGGCCCCATCATATCATTCAGACAATACGATTAATAATAAGCACTGTGCATTGAGGAAGATGGAGCTATAGAGAAAGGGCAGAATGTCTCAGTCGATGGTGTGAGACACTTTTGTGTTGACCTCCAAAGCTCTCTCTGCATTAATTGATTGCAATTCTTCCCTCCCAGAGGGAAGACAGCGTTATAGGAGGCAAACAGCAGGAGGAAGCAGTTTCTCAGCAAGACAAACACGCAGAAAATTTCATATCCGCTGATGTGCAACAAGGGGCCTAAGCCTACAAGATTACTGCATTCAAATGTGCTTTGTACATCATGCACACATATTTCATCTTTTCAAACAAGAGACGTGGCCCTCAATTTGTAAACACTGATTTGTGTACATGTTCGTATCGCTTATCTATTTCACACACTTGACTTCCTCCTCATGGTCCACATGCCCAGTTGCCCTGAGGTGAGAGGGTCTTGATTGCTTACTAATAGCCCCAGGGCTGATTAAAGGGGCTTTAGGGATGAACAACTAAAGTCCCAGATGAGGGAGAAATGACGTGATAGATGCACTGTGTTAATTGGTGTCTGAAGGCAGCTGATGCCTGCACAAATTTGGAGATTGCACCACAGTGGTAAGTAAAGACTTGAACTTTAGGGATAGATGTCCAATATTCTGATTCAGAACAAATAAGAGTTTAATAAGTGGTGGTCGGGGGGAGCTGAGTTCCGAGCAAAGCTGCAGATTGTGCGGTCTTGGTAAGTAGGACAAGCAGATGTCAGTGTTTTATCTGCTGCATTAAGTCCAGGAGAGTGCTTTCCTGTGAGGACTGCGAGAGTACTCAGTAAACGACCATATGCTGTTCAAGAGTGTGGAGGAGTTAGGAGAAGAAAGGAGAAAGGGAGAGGGAAGGAAGGGTGAGAAAAGGAGGGAAATGAGGAGAGAATGAGAGAAGATCACAGCTAAGAGCGACTTGCCATCATGCCCCCATGGCCCTGATGTCACTGATGAGGCAGCCATATTGAACAATCTGCCCTTTACTCCCTGGAGAGATGTTTGAACCTATTTAGAGTGCTTCCTTCCCCACCGTCTATTTGTCTCATCTCTGCCCCACCTCTTCCATGTTTTCTCTTTCAGCTTAATGCATTTGAATTTGATTAAAATGTCTTACTTTGTCATTGCTGACATATAAAAGTCTGTCTCTCTTGATGGTATTCTCTTCCTGTGCCATGTATCTGCTTTTTAGAGCAGAAAGGAACATTTTGTGTGGGCCGGCTAACGGCCCGTTTGTCTGCTTAATGTTCTGAGCTACATGTGATCTGAGCACCAGAGCCTTTCAACGCTGACTGTCAACATAAACTGGGGTCTTGCTTACCTGCTGAGACAAATGCAGGGATGAAGGAAGAAGGGAGCCATGGTCTGACATGGATCAAGAAGTATCTGGAAATAAGATGTGATGTGTTGCTTTTAGTCAGTTCAGATATCATCAGGCAGGTTGTTAACAGCTAAATATACAACGTTGGTTTTAAAATGCTTGCCTGTAATTTCTGCCCAAGTCATTTGGATAGTTTTGTGAATCTTGCCAGACAGATTGATTAGATTGACTTTAAATACTTGCGATTGTCTACATTTTATGCCATTTTATAGATCCCTTGTTAGGGCTGAGATAGTACAGTAGTTAAAGCAAAAGATTAGAGGTGTAGAAGGCTGCAGCAGGATGAGGAAGGATGGCAGTGTCAGTGAAGTGGATGACAAGGACAATAGGTGGTGAAATTGGAAAGGAGGGGTGAAAGGAGGAGGAGAGATTAGATTCTTCTCTGTCATGTTGCTCTCAGGCAGAGGCTGTGGCTGTCAATCAATTCTAGCAGTGTCTCGCACAAAATCACCAGGGTTACCTCCCAGTGTAACACATGAGACTCACATATGCAGCACTCTCCCCACATCTGCTGCACAGTGTGACATGCAGTGTCAGGACAGAGATTGAGGAGACAGTGAGAGGGAGGGAAATTTAAAAAGACAGGAACAGACTGTGTCAATAAAATAAGATGAATAGTAAAACACTACTCATGCAATCGTCAAAGCAATTGAAATGTAGTTCTACACTTAACATGCTCAGTACCATTCAAAACATTTGGTTGGCTGGTAAAATAGAGGCTATAAAAAGATAGGTATTTACCAGCCAAGTCAACTCCCTGAGATAAACAGAGATTGAGAGGTCTCTGAGATTTCCCACGCTCATAGAAATTTTGGCTCACTCATCCCCTGCAGGCTGCGTCAGTATTGAACGGTTCAGTATTAAATTTGCTGAGGAGCAGGCTCCCGGGTGTGGCCCTGCTGGTCTAGCTTGTGTGTAAGTTGTGGATAAATCTCAGACATCTGCTTCATCTCATCGTTCTCAGATTAAAAAGGAAAGCTCTCTGTCTCCCTCTGTGTTTCATTAAAAGTCCTCCAGGGTTCAGCAGCCTCTCCGTCACACCAGCAAAGTTTCATGATGTTAGATAGCCTTGTTGTCCTGTCATCTGGTGTCATTTAATCATCTGTGCAAGTGTATGTGTGTGCGTATTTGTGTCTGTATGTGTGTTTGAGGGAGCAGTGCAGTAGTCTTTGTGGTAAAGTGGAGAGAGCTACTATTCAGGTGTTAAAGCACAGGGGGCTGACAGCAGAGGGAGGGGTGGAGGAGAAGGGGTGAGAAGTGGAGCACAGTAGAAGTGGAGAGCAAGTACCTCTTGAAGATTTATTTAACCACCATACATCTCCTTCTCTTTCTCTGTCACTTTCTCTTTCGCTTGCTCTCTCTCTCTCAATCTGGATAATGCTCACTTTTAAAAACCTTATTTACAGCATCCATTGATTCTGCCTTCAAGAATTGGCAAGTCCTGGCCCGTTTTCCAGTCCTTGTGGATGGCAGGGCTGCTGCAGTAAAGCGTTCAATTTGAAGAGGCTTCTGTTACACAGCAATCAGTCTAGACAGGCCTCTAGTAGACTTTAGTATTTGGTCTGGAGGAGCTTTAGTCAGTAAACCACTCAATGTGAACAAAGCCTGTGGGCTAAGGATGCTGTTAATCTAAGCTTAATGAGATGTAAGACTGATTTACTCTCATACCGCTGACCTCTCCATTGATGATAAGGTAATCAGAAACGGATCAACAAAGCCTCCTACAAGTTATCTCTTGGAATAATGTAATCTGTTAGATCCCTTTCTCTAATAAAAGAAGCTGAAGAATGCTGCAGTGCTGATGAATGAAAGCTGCAGTTTAGCCAACTTCTATAATTGCCAAGATTACTATAATGCAGAAGTGTATTGTAAATTTCATCCAACTCAGACTGCAGATCAATTTGAATTAAGCCCGCTGAGGCTGTTAAACTTCTAAACTTTGACTAAAACTTTATATTATGATATCAGGATATTGTGGTCCCTCAGCAGGTAGAAAAGTATTCCTATTTTTTGAAGTATTGATCTCTAGATGTATTTCTGAAAAGCAATTTAAGTACAAAGTTGTTTTTTTTAATTAACTTATGAGGTTGTTATTAAATCTTATTTTCTCCACTTTATGGTGCCATGCGAGTTTAACATCAGCCGGATCTCCTCTGTTTCTCACATCCCCATATCTTTTCCATCATTTACTTCATACCTTATTATTTCTTACACGTTCTCGCTGCCTTCTCTTTCTTTTCAGAAACTACATGTCTTCAAGAAGACTCTCCAGGCCTTGATCTACCCGATTTCATCCACAACACCCCATAACTTCGAGGTGTGGACGGCAACTGCTCCCACCTACTGCCATGAGTGCGAGGGGCTGCTGTGGGGCATCGCACGTCAGGGCATGCGCTGCTCAGAGTGTGGCGTTAAATGCCATGAGAAGTGCCAGGACCTGCTCAATGCAGATTGTTTACAAAGTAAGGAAGTAGACTCATCCCATAATGCTTTGGTGTACATTTCACAAAGACTGTTCACAAACATGCCTTTGTGAGTATAGTGCTGTGTGTGTGTGTGTGTGTGTGTGAGAGAGAGAGAGAGAGAGAGAGAGAGAGAGAGAGAGCATTCAAGATAAGTTGCATTAATTCTCATTTTGTCATGATCAAGACAATTGTCATGATCTGAGGCTGATCTTACGATTGACTATTTTTTTTGCACTGCTGGCTAACAATGAAACAATTGACCAATCATTATTAAAATTGGTTAAATCTAAAAACACTGTTTGTCCGGGAACCCGTTAAGTGCGCACAATGCTAGCATGGCACTTCATCTGTACTGTTTTGGGTTTAGTGTTTTCTTCTCCCGCTCTATAAATACCAACATTGTACTGTAAGTCATACAGTACACGTGAATGCTGTTACGGGGATTTGTGTAATGCATATTACATATCTCCTTGCACTCATTGCTACAAGTGACATGGTGCATTTACACTGCTCGCTCAGTCACTGGCACTCATTACAGTTTCCAATCAGCTTTTTCAATCAGGCACACCCCTGTTGTTACAGTGTAGAGTAATAGGAACAATGTGACCTGCAGGCTTCAGGATGATCCTCACGGCAATCCTCACACACTCTAAGTGGATTAGCTACACCCTGGCTGTTATAAAGCTCAGTGTTTTATAACAACAGCATAACAATGCTTTATAGTTCAAACTGCGATGCATCTTTATCACATTTCAATCTGCACTCCTGAGCGCACTCCAGATACATGATGCTGTGATCAGATATAGAGAATTGTCTTGTCACATGTGCCTCTTTCGTCTTACAGACACAAATTCACATAAATACGCACACACATACACACCTACGTTTGAGATTTCTCATCCTCCACACGTACTCACACAGTCAGTCATAGTGGCACACATTATGAGTTGCTGGGTGTTGTAACACAGTATTGTACACTCGTGCAGTATTTAAGAGAAAACAAAGTTAGGTAATTATTTAAAACATAAGATACATATGATAGATGGCACTGGATGGAACACCATGTTTTATTCCAGTTCCTGGGTATTACTATAAATATGCAGACTACTGAGCCTAAACACTGTAGCTATTGGCTTGTTTCAGGGGCAGTGGAGAAGAGCTCTAAGCACGGGGCAGAGGACAAGACCCAGAATATCATCATGGCTATGAAGGAGCGCATGAAGATAAGGGAGAAGAACAGTCCTGAAGTGTTCGAGGTGATCCAGGAGATGTTCCACGTCTCCAAAGAAGACTTCAACACCCATCTGAAGACAGCCAAGCAGGCTGTGCTGGATGGGACCTCCAAGTGGTCTGCCAAAATCAGCATCACAGGTTAGCCTGGTTCCTGTGATTATATCACAAAGTTAATTCTTCAAACCACACACTAAAATTGTATTTATGAATCTTAAACATGCATAATATGAATAATAGAACCTGACAATTATGATATGAAGTTTTTATTAGCTCTCATTTACACATTAATCATCAATCAACTGAATATTGATAAATGCTTTGTAACTAGTGATGTCCTGATATTGCTGCAGATGACCTTTGACCTTTGGACCATGACCTATAACCTTTTACGCCTTTAAAGCCAAATCAACAAAACTGCCATTACAAGTCAGGCTCATCTCAAATGACAAACAGTGTTATTCTAATTAGTATTTACTTGTTATTAACCTCAAGATCTTGGTCATTAACCTCTAAAACTGAACCACCAACAGCAATGCACATTTAATTAGAAACAGAAATTGATTAGTTCGTTTGGGGAGAAGTAATTGTTGATAATGGCGTGAAGGTTACTACTGCATCACTGTTTTGTGGACAATAATAATGATTTTTTTGGTCATCACGTTGAGACTTTAAAATCAGGACACAAATTCTTCACTCGTCTACTGTACTATCTTCTCTACTCGAATCATGTAGCTAGACAAGGACATCTTTTTAATAACACATACATTTTAAATAGGACACGTAGCTCTAATGAACACAATGTACAAGTTGAGCAGTGGGAGATCTTGTCAGGTTGCAACAATGCTCTCCAAGTGGTGGCACAGAAAATACAAAGCGTCTGAGAGGCAGTAATAATGAGGCAAGGATGACTTATTATTATAGTGCAAGAGTACTTGCTGCAACTGACAGAGATCTTCATGTCATTTTTGAACTCACTAGTGTGCTAGTTTGTACGGTTGGAAATGACTCCCCCAAGGCTGCACATCAAGCTCTCTCAGAGATGCCAATCAAAATGTCATGCCCCTGAGTGCAGTTTGACAGTCCAGCACTTCACAGCATGTTCAGAAGTAAAATGCTCTTCTTTCATTTAACTACTTCATTTGCATACACATGGTACATACTATCACTTAATCACTGGGTTTCATTTTATTCCTAATTAAGTGTCAGAAAGAAGGTCGTGAAGTTAGCTTTGTAACCTCAGCCCCGGACTCCAATCCATCTCTGTGCTAACTGTGCCAGGCCCAGCTCATTTATTGCTCACCTCGCATTTCTCACAATACACCAGAGAGAAATAGAAACGGAGAGGGAGGGAGACAAATAGAGAGGGAGGCGGAAAAAGAATGCGGATAGCGAGAAAGAAGACTGTAAGAGAGGAGGAGGAGAAGAAAAAGAAGAGAGAGAAAGTAAAAAGGGAGTGAGAGAGACATTGGAAAGACCCAGGGTTGCCTCGCTCAATTTCCCAGGGGCTTATTGAACGTCCCATTTTTAAATGTAGTTATTGAGTTGTTATTTATTTATCATTCATTAGATAAACACCGACTGGAATTGACTCTGCAGCACTCTGACAGCGACCATGAGATATTCTGTGTCTGGTTAATGCGCACACTACAAGGTCTGGCAGTGAATATGAACCTTGATCTGATGATACTATAATCAGCTAATTAAATCTACAAAAATGCACTGATCACATAATTATCAAACAAACACGCAATGAGGAAAGTATATAACATTACTGTACATGGTAAATACTTTTTTCCTTTACTTAAATTGTCTTAGAACAATTATATTACTTTTTTTGAAAGCCTTGCTCAAACGCATCCCAACAGAGGTCAATGAATTGATCGGGAAAACATGCAGTCAGTCTCCTCTGTTCAGTGTGCATTCTTCATACCACAAGCATACTGAATCTGTTTATGCTTCTGGGTATGGCCTCTCTGTTACTCTTCTCTTCTCTAGTCAATATACATTTTGTGCTTTTCTCACCTTTTTTGTACTTAGAAAAGTTCTTGTGTTCCAGTGTATTCTGTGCTTCACAAATGGCAAGACAAGCCAAGCAAGCCAGAATGGTAATTAAATAAGTATATTTGGGAATTACACAAATAATTGAAGCGATGACCGTGGTGAGAAGCGATGACCATGGGGATAATGGTGCACACTTTCTGACCATCTTTCCTCAAAGGGATTGATACTGTTGCACTTGTTTGTTCATTGGAAATGTGAAAGACTCTTTCACCTCTGCACATCTGGCCAATTGGGATTGTCTGTTTCAGAAAATATCAGATGCATGCCCCCCCAACTCCAATTTAGAAAGGCGTCGGGTCGGGGGTTTAATATGCAACTGAATGATTCGACAAGCACTTTGTTTGAAGCATACTGACCCCTCTATATGCATGTCACTGTCTCAGACCCCTCTTTTACTACAGCAGGCATTTGATTTTGAGTACTCCTGGAGTAAGCAGGCCATGGCTCTTCGAACCTCTATATCCTGCCCACCAACTCCTGTCAGCATTGAGCTGAGGGATATATATGTACCCTGAATTATTTAGACTGTCACTTATGCATTTTTAATGCCTCAGTGTCCTTTTTCCCTTCTCTGCACCTTCGTCTGTGTGTGTGGAAGTAAGATTCTGAATCACGGGTCTTTCTTTGAAGACACATCTTAACTCAGCGTAGACATGTTGTAGCAGTGGGCAGACTCAGGGGTGGAATCTACCTATAGCCTGGATGTAGGAATAGATAAATCATAGATTTACTCAACACTTCACATATACACAAAAAGATAAATAATGGCTGCTGTCAATAAACCAAAGAGCTGCTTTGGTGCCTCAGCTTTTGGCAAGCGCACAAAGCTGTTGTAGGCAGAGGAGGAAGTGATAAGGCTGTCTTAAGTTAAAACCATAGAATCAAATAAATAAAAGTCAGGCAACTGAGTAGCTCTAAAATAAAACATAGAGGTAGATTCATGGGATTGAGACTGTCAAACCTCACCCACCAGGCCAGTGCTTCCTATTTTTGACTTCCAAAATAATATGCCCCTGAGAATGAAGTCTTAGATCAGTGATGTTATTATTAACTTCAGGACAAGGAACCTTCCATTTATAAAATGTAATTTTCAAAACCTTAAGATGGGCAAATGTGTTGCATGTGGTACTTACATGACTTTTCACTCTTCTCCCTTGCTGCTTTGTCGCCAGTCATGAGTGCACAGGGCTTACAGGCCAAGGATAAAACTGGCTCCAGCGACCCCTACGTCACCGTCCAGGTGGGAAAAACCAAACGCAGGACGAAGACCATCTTCGGCAACCTCAACCCGGTCTGGGATGAGAAGTTCTACTTGTGAGTACTCTCTATTAATTTGACCTCGATTCGACTAGGTAATCCCCACTAAGATTAAGAATCATCTGTTCAAGGAAATCTTAAGGCATTAGTAAATAAGTAAAAGAATAAGTATTACTGGCTCTTACTTAATAGCTCGGGAAATTGCTATGAGTTATGACATGTTACACACCATCTGCACTGCAGAGATTTTGGAGATTGCAGACTGCTAAAAACAGCTTTACGATGGCATTCATAAGGATAAACAACACAGATCTTAACCCTTTAAATCCTTACGTGCTTTACTGCTTTAGTAGTACGTGGCTCCTCATTCTGTATGACCTCTCTGTTGTGCTGACCAGGCGTCTGTCTCTTTGTTTTTAGCACTGGCTATTCTCCATGGTCAGTATATGTATGCAATAGTCACAGGACTATCAGCACTAAATCTACTGTTTACCCCTCTGCCTCCATTTTTTGTTTGTACGCTTGATTTTTTCCCCCCACACAGCTACAAACAAAACTGTGTGTACTTACGAATCAGTTGGCAGGTTATTATGCAGATCTAACAGGAAGTAGATTGGCAATGTAATGAATGATTGTAAGTGAGTTTCCAGGAGACTACTTTAAATAATTACTAATAAGTAGTTTAGAAAATGTGGAAATTTAGAGCGTTTGAGAACCCTGTATGAGGCTTGCTATGCTTATCCCAATAAAAGCTGTCATCTTTGTTTAGTGGAGTGTCAGAACTCTGAAAATAAGAACCAGGTTGAAAAGGAAATGTAATTTTCTCTTAAGGGCCATAGAGCTCAACCCAGACCTGGTGCAAAATAGCATTTGCCAGTAGTTCTTAGCGGTTGCTCTGCTACACTTTGAGCACCACATTCATAGGTTTCCTGCATCAGGTCAGTCCAAGTAGTAAGGACAAAGGTATAATAAGCTGACTTGCAAATACTTGTTATGCTGTCGTATGTCAGATATTAAGACCTTCTGAACCTGTCTCTAAAAACAAACACAAAAATAATGTGGACATGTAATTTGACCCAGGTCGGGCCCCAACCTACTCGGCTTCAGCAAAGCCTTTGCAATATTTATTATTATTTTTTTTTAAACTTATTTTTGGTTCTTCCTTCTTTTCTTTTTAACTGTAATCTTGTCTGGAGATGGGGCACAGGGGAGCCACAGTTAAAGAATCGGGGAGGGTTTTTCATGTTTACTTAAACCAAAGAGAGCAGCTAATGGCATTTTTTGATTTATGCAAGTGATGGGTTTTCTAGCGTCATTCCTCTGGAGGTTTCTGTCTAGTTCGAGGTCATATTCATGTAAGAAACCATAGTTTTTTAAATGCAAAGGTATTTTTAAATTATTGCTAAGAGTACTTTGTATGCATGTGTGTTACTTTACCTAAAAAAAACAATAGGATCACATGTATACTACTGAGATTTTCTGTATATGTGTGTGTGGTGTGTGCGTGTGCGTGCACTATGCCAGTTTAAAAACAAGGCTCCACACCTGTAATGAGACTCGAGTGGCGGCTGTAATAAAACTCTTTCCCATTACTACAGGGATGTAGATTAATAGAGCGATACATTACTGTGTGCTTGGCAGAGAGCAAAGTCCCGGACTAGTGCAGGAGCAGCAGCCAGTGCTTCCCCCGGAAAGGGATTAGTTAAAAAATCTACTGCAGATACAGTTTCTCTGGCTGTTGCACCCAAGATGTCATTAGAACAAAATGTAATCTGTCCGTTTTAATTCCAGAGCCGAACAGCCTGACCCCGTCTGAGGCTAAGTGCTTTGGCCACCTCTGTTCTATTTAGCAGAGTCATTATTGTGAAACTTCTGTCAGCTGCACTGATGCAAGGAGGACCAAAGAGACGGACACAATGCTTTCACAAACAAATAATCCTTGCTATGAATGCTGTCTTGTGAAAAATATAGAGATGCAGAATAAAGGTCATGCAATGTCTTGGGGTCAGTCATCCTTCCAGGCAGAGGGCCCTTCTCCAGACACATATACTGGGCATGCACACTCACTCATACACACCCATGTGCGTACACAAATACACACATTCTCTCATTTGAATCCAGACAAGAATTGCTCTCCATATGTTGCTTAGAAAAGGGTGAGAAAGGGTGTGTGTCTGAACTCATATATGCTTGAATTATACATTTGATTCATTCTGCGCCAGTGAATACCCCAACCTGATGAGCTGTCACTGAATATGCTGTTGCTGTTGTTGTTCACGTTGTTGTGATTGTTTTAACCTGCCGTAATCATCTTCCAAATTGCAGTGAATGTCACAACGCCACTGACCGCATCAAGGTGCGTGTGTGGGACGAGGATGATGACATCAAATCACGGGTGAAGCAGCATTTCAAGCGCGAGTCAGACGATTTCCTGGGCCAGACCATCATCGAGGTTCGCACTCTCAGTGGAGAGATGGACGTTTGGTACAACCTAGGTATGTTACCCATTAGATCTCAGAGTCTTCTTAGAAGAGATATTGATTAACTGAAAATCATGGTGGCAGTTATTGTAGCACTTATCCAGATAATTCAGAAATTTATCACAATTTTGTCAATACAACATTTTCTCCACAGTCTTTTTATTTTTGGTACTATTTAGGTACAATTTTTTTTTGAGGACTTAAAGAATAAAGTATGGAAGCTTTATATTACAGTTGTATGGTGCCGCTTTATTGTGTTGTGATTGGTAGGTCTATTTATCTTTTAAATTAAAATTTTAAACACAGGATTGTTAGTAATTAAAGTAGATATGTGTACTGGAGACAGAAATTGTTAATTAATGCTATTCCAACGTGTGTGTGTGTGTGTGTGTGTGTGTGTGTGTGTGTGTGTGTGTGTGTGTGCGTGCCACCCCTGCATAAGTCAGTGCCCCACTTGGGGCACAGTCAAAAAAGTCTGGACACGCCACTGCCAAGAAGCCGCAGAGACCTGTGGTTCAGTTTGATGCTGTTGATGCAGGTCTTTTACTGTGTCCGCTCTCATACATCACAGGTTTCTGTGTGCTGCATGAGGTGAATGGCAGCATAATGGGAGCTCCCACTTCTGTTGAAGTATTATGACTGGCGGTTGCTGTCTTTGTTTGCCTCTCTAGCTAAAAGGAAGCAATTTGTGGTAATAGTGACCCCTGCCCACTGCTGCTGCTCTGTGCCTTTTTAAATGTCCACAATGAATGTTTAAACAGGCCTTTGCTGGTGTGGGTGTCCACCCCTCCAGCTGCTCTCCTCTCTAAGCCTCTTCAGCTCCTCTTCAATCTGGGCTTTTGTGTTAGTCTCCGTCACTTTGTCACGTCATTATTTTTCACTTGCCTGTCTCTTGACCAGCTGATTGTAGAGGACAATTTTACTCATTTGACACAGTACAGATGAATTATATATGAGAGAGCAGAGGGGGGCCATTTAAAGTCTCTAACAAACCCGGGCAGCTTTGGAGTCATTTGCTCTCAGACCTGTCAGGAATGTGTGTGCCTGTATCTTTGTGTCTGTGTGTATGGCTGTATGTGACATATAGTGCATGTGCATATACAGTATGTGTGTTAATATTTACATGCGCAAAATAAACTCCACTTCCCCAAACCCACAGCCCATCATAGCCAATGATATTGTTAATGCAGGGTACATATGATACGATGTCATGCCATTAATATTTCTCCTCATTAATGTATTATGTTTTAGATGGAGTCATCAATGTCTTTTGTTATTAATCTTTTAGTGTTTTATGTGTCCTTCTGTTATGGTGTGGTCAAGGACAGATTCCTACCGAAGTGAACAATAATGTTGCGTAATGTATTGAATTGTACATTCTTTCACTGGCTGGTGTCAGTCCTTATGTGCTTGAGCTTTTCTCTTTTTTACTGAATGGAAGAAAACTTTTAGTATAGTGTTTAATGGGTCTTTCAGCTGGTCTTCCTGATGGATAGTAACTGTAGAGGGCAAAAATGGTACTTTAATATTATAGTTTCTGTGGATTTAGGAAGGTTAGCCAACACGTGCCTACTGTACTTAAGATGTGGCTTGTAATTGGTAGTTACTTTACCATTCAATTCTAGTTATGACTAATCCAGCTGGGTTGTGTGTTACAGATAAAAGGACCGACAAGTCTGCGGTATCTGGTGCCATCAGACTGAAGATCAGTGTGGAGATGAAAGGGGAGGAGAACGTGGTTCCTCCTCACGGCCAGTATACCTGTTTACATGAGGTAACCGTCATAATGTGATTAGGCAAAATGAGTTCTCACTCAACTCCAATCATCGTCTTTGGGGAGCTAAGCATTAAGTTTGCAAAGACACTTACTAACTCTACAAAGTGACTGATGAGATTTAAGCCACAGACATTGACATGAACTGTTTTTAACGTGTTATCTGACCTTGTCTATGTGTTTGTTTTACAGTTTTTTATGATGTTGTTTCTTGTGTTTGGTGAGCCAAAGACAAATTTCCCCCTTGGTGGACAATAAAGATATATTCTATTCTAAAGAAAACATGATTTGTTGTGATTACATTGGAAAGCAACAGGGTTTTTCAACAATCAATAGTTACAGCATTGTAAGAAGTTGAAGATGTCTCCAGCTGTGATAAAGGTCTTCATTTGCTGGCGCACCTCGCACAAAAAAACATCTCTTTTATTGCTTGTTGTGACACAGTGCTCCATCTCCGTAACCTGTTCTGTCTTATCTCTCGTGCCACTCACAGAACCTGTTCCACTGCCTGACCGAGGTGAAGAACAACGGGGTGGTGAAGATCCCGCAGGTGAAAGGGGACGAGGCGTGGAAGGTCTACTTTGACGACGTGTCTCAGGAGATAGTGGATGAGTTCGCCATGAGATACGGAGTGGAGTCCATCTATCAGGCTATGACGTTAGTACCACCCTGATCTATGGCCTTTTACCTCACCAATCTGTCATAATCTCATTCGGCAGAGAGGAGGAGAGAAGGAGATGAGAGAAGGAGAGCAGAAGGAGAAGAGGAGTAGTAAAGATGTCTCCTCAGCAGAATCAGAGCTTGGAGGACTATCGAGCTCCTAAATTTGATTGATTAATTGCTGGTATCCTGGAAGAACTCCCAACCTACCTTGGTTACATTGATCATGGACACACATAAACAGTCTCGTTTCCCTCTCTCTCTGTCTCTCTGATCCTATGTGACCCTGTCCATCCATAAATGTCTTTATCTCTGTTTCCTTCACACACACACACACACACACACCCTGGCACATGCAAAGACACACCACCTGAAACATTAAAATCATTGAATATTGATCAAGGCCATGCAATGCCATGTTACATTGTGCAGTGTTGATGTAATGGTTAGCACGGCATAAGTCTGCATCATGCATCAAACCTTATGTGTATTTATCTTCAAGTGCACTAGTGGCCACTGTAGCTTTTTTTTGTCTTTATACAGCAGACATTGATGGCCAGGTTTACTCACTTCAGGTGCAGTGTTTCCCATATATAAGACTTTTCATGCGGGCCACCGAAATAGATTTGCCCCTACCTAAAAATATTTTCCATTTATTATTTCTTCCTTTCAAAACTCTTTCTGGTACATGTGGTATAAACTGTAATCATTGAAAAGTCTGCCAGAACACAGTGCATTTACAATATTTCGCCATTGTTCACCACCAGACAAAGAGGATACGAGCAGCTGTGGCTGTGTGGTCTTCTGGGAGAAATCCGAATACAGACTTTTTGGGAAATAAACAGATACAGATAGTAGCTCTGGTTTGCTTATGACTTTTATTGCATTTAACTAATTCAGTGAGTAATACATAGTTAATGAGTGTCTGCAGCATTACCACATTGTGACTTCAGTCTGAGCTGCTTTTTGAAAAATTAAAATCGCATCACTAAACGGGACTTTTTAAGTTCTCCTTGCCTTGCAGACTACGCTTGTTGGGCAGTTCCAGTAGCTAACTATGTAATTAGCTGCTGCTTTTGAAAATCAGATGCTAATTAAATTGAATGAAAGGCGCAGCTCACATTTGTGCTTTCATGCCCAGACATCTGGCCACATGCATCCCTGTTGCTTTTATGGTCTTGATATCATTTGCTAAAAAGAACATTTAGCGACATAAAATACTTGCAATGGGTGTTTTGATGGTCTGTAGCAAAATGAGACCAGTGGTTCCTTCAGCTGGTCATTGGATGACTAGTTTGTATACTGTACCCTGTTTGTGATTTTTAGATTTTAGATTAGGCCCCAAGCATGTTTGATCCCGCACCCCCTACTCTCCCACTTTTGTGATACCAGTGATCATGACTCAGCCTCATATATCCCACAGCAGCTCCCTTATTTACCCTCCTCTACTGTCCCTGTAGGGCAAACATGTCATTGGGTTTCTGTTGAACCCTTGTGTCCACATAAGTAAGGAGTGGAGCTGCTACAATAACAACACATATACAGCATAATATGAGTGTTGTTGACACATTTGATTGTTTTGGTGCTGCAAACTGGTGTGAAGTTGCTAAGTGACAGACTGTTGTTTCAGTGTCAAAGGGTATTGCAGCATATGAGGGATTGCTGGGTTATTTAAGTGCAGACAAGTGAAGCAGTAAGTGGCTGTATTACCATTTTTTTCAGGTGGAGTTAATGCTTCAGGCTTAAACCATTGTTTAAGCTTGGCGTTTCTCATATCAGCAATTATTATGCTTCATCAGGAATTTATGAAAGGCCCTATCTTTCCGTTTTCTTCATCATAGAACCTTGACTCCCAGTCACTCCTGACATGATGGCTGCATAAATCACAGCAGCTGTGAAGACTCACTCTCCATCCTGTGCCCCCCCCCCCCCCCCCACAACAACCCCCAACATATCCCTCCCTCATGTTCGTTTTTCTTCATCTCACTCTATCACCACTCCCTACCGCCCTCACCTCCCACCCCCCTGTTTCTCATCATCTTTTTCCCATTTCTGCCAGCTATCTGAGACCGTAAAATGATATGTGAGTGTGTGCGTTGTGCATCTCATCCGCTGGTAAAACCCAAGGCAGGGTAACACTAGGAGAAGCAACGTCTTCCTCTTGAAAATTGGCTCAGGAGATCCAGCTCTAAAAGCACCATGGGAATTCAGCGGATACCATCATCACTCTCTTTGCGTCACTCTCTTTGCTCGCCTAACCCCAAGTGCTCTTGGATAATTTGGAGGCTGAAAGCAGAGTAATTAAATAGGCCTCCCGATGAGAACATGTTTGTGTTTCTATTTGTGAGTGTGTGCGTGTGTGTGTTTGTGCGTGCATGGGCTGCACTCAGGGGGGGAGTAAGTCTGTAATCATTGCTCCACATAACTCGGTGCCTTTTCTAACACTTGGTTTTATGAAGCAATGACTCACTGTGCAAGATATTCTCGGTTTCAAATGCTCAACATCCAGGTTCACGATACTTATGGTCACCTCTAACTTGAGATATATATATATATATATATATATATATATATATATCCATTTCCTTCTTTTTATCTTTTAAAGCAACATAACTCAGTAGATTTTAGTGAAATCTGTTTTTCCATAGATTTCAAGAATGAGCATTAAAAAAGGGCTATATTTATAAAGCCCAGCCTACTTTTTCTGACTTTAAGCTCTCGGGCATCTGTAAAAAGCGTCTGATGCATCCAGATGTTTGGTTGCTATGGGTCACGCCAGAGGCTGAAAAAGAAGTGCTCCCGTATATTATTCTCAGCTGCATTAAAGTAAACATACAGATTATTGCACATATATTTTTTATATGTGGTACACAAGCTAGAATAACATTATCCTTTATGTGCTGTATAAATGGCAGCCAGTCTCGATGTTCACTAATAGGAACCAGTGAATTATAACACAGAAGGCATTCCACATGGCTTGCGAAGCAGCAGTATGAAGTGTTAAAAGGAGCATATGCTCTTCACTCAGGCAGAGATCCCCGCTCAAACCAGGCCTCTCAGGCTCCAGCACTTAATTACTGCTGGGTAGCGCTGTTGCAGATGTGTGTGTGTGTGAGAAGGGAATCTGAAGTGGTAATACATGTGCCTCTCTGGTTGTGTGTAGTTTAAAGTTCAGGAAGTTAAAAAAGGGTGCTGCAGACAGGAGACAAAGAAACAATATTTATTTAAACAGGAGACATCAAGTTTGCAACAGTAAAAGGCTCCTGCTTCAGTCCTTCTCCTGGGAAAAGATGACTTGTGTAATTTTAGCGCACTGCATAGTATTGAGATCTAGTTTATGCTGGGTTGACACATGTGGATTCACCTCAGTGGAAAACACTTACATTGGCAAATGCTCATACTGTGCATGGTTTGGTCTCCGTGGTATTTGTTACAGAATGAAACAAACAAGGAAGTTTATTGGAACACAGTAACACTTACATTTCTCTCTTCTCTCCTTCTGGATATGATTATATCTCAGCCCCCACAGGATCCCTTGATTTACTATCAAACTTACCTGCTCCATCTATTACTTTGCAGCCTTGTGTCCTTAATAGTATAGGTTATACAGCAGTGATTTATGACATAATTTGCTATAGATAGTCAGTTTTTTACTACATGAAACAGGGCAGTGAACCACTTATGCACTAACTCTTCCACCAGAAGTAATTGTTTGGAACATTAAAATATGTTCTCTTTTCTGCAGTCAGAAGGTGAATATAATGAAGAAACACTGTACTTCAGTATGTCTGCTCACTTGTTGATTTTTACTGCAGTTCAAAGCAATGGATAGAAGTAGTGTACGGGATATTTTTGAGCTATATATTTCAAGGGAAAGTTTTCATAACTGAACTATGTTTTTCTTTCAGCTGTATAAGTGTGGATTTTGAGGATTACTGAACACCATGTCGATTACTTGATCATTTTATCTCTGTCTGGAATTATCTAGTTGATGTGCGGTCTCAAACTGTTTAATCTTTTTTCATGTGATTGTTTATTGATCCTCGGTGGAGAACTTATTTTTATGTTGCCCCAAAAATGGCTACAGCACTGCCCCTTTATGCTGCCCAGAATAATAGCTGTTTTTTTTCCTCCTCTGCAGGCACTTCTCCTGTCTGTCCGCCAAATACATGTGTCCCGGTGTGCCAGCAGTGATGAGCAACCTGCTTGCTAATATCAATGCTTACTTCGCCCACACCACCACCACCACCACAACCACTGCCTCCGCTTCTGACCGATTTGCTGCCTCTAACTTTGGGGTAAGTGCACAGATTATTGTCTTGCAGTCTGACATCGGCAGACATTACAGCAGTGATATATAGTAATATAGTGCTAAATGAAAATGTGGGTTATCTATGGTCTCCAGTTAGATGTAAGTAACACCTATTGCTGTCTTGTAGCCTGATACTGAACCCTTGACATCACTACTTTTTGTCATCATTCTCATCTAGAGTTATTTGTCTGAAGCAAGTTGTGCACTTGAAATCAACAAAATCGCAGAGGTTGCCAGTGCTTTCCGATTGAACTTTTAATAAGCTAATGTTGTAAGGCATCAAATAATATTTCCAGGCAGTAAGCCGAGTCTGGCAAAACAGCTAAACCACTAAATTTTGTTCCAGGAAGTAAAAATGAATCACTGCAGGCCACAGCAATGCTACCAGCCACGCAGTGTTGTAAATTTTTAGACACAATGCTTATGATGTGGTGGCACTCTGAACTGAATTATGGAATTCTCTTCCTGACAGAGGGAGAAATTTGTCAAATTACTGGACCAGCTGCATAACTCACTAAGGATCGACCTCTCTAAATATCGGGTATGTATGAACTTACATTTTCATGTGGCGTGTTTGTTACCTGAAATCATGTTGTTGTCTGTCTCAGTGACATTTGTCACTTCAAAAGAAGGATCATTTTTACAATTTGCTGTTAAACGTCCACATTAATATTATGTAGGCAGTCGTGTGGACATTGTGTCTCTATTTCACAACCTGCAGGAGCAATTCTCCTTTCCTGTGAAAATGCAGGTTGCCATTTAGTATGCTCTGTTTGGTATTTACATCCTTTAAAACTGACTGTACTATTGACTGAAGTGTTGCCATCTAAGCTACCTGCCACCTGGTTGATTTGATATAGGCTTCAGGTTGTTTACTGTACACTGTGTGCTTACTATATCTGGCTTGGCACAGCAATCCATTTACACTTTGTTGTTAAAGCCAAATGTGTGTCTGTCGCCCTCCAAACATGGTTATTGACTGGATTCTCTTCTTACTTGGATACAGTTCAGTGTGTATTTTATGCCTGTTTGCCTCATTTGTAATCAAACAGGATGCCAGGTGTAAAGGTGCTCTACTAAATATCGGGATTAAGTCGGGGTAAATGTCGTTGTCATACCAAGAATGACATTTAATAATGTTGCATGTGCCACACTCATGTTCCCATAGTATTAACAATACTAAGTATATGCATAACATATATGGCTTTGAAGACTTTGTGGTTTTAAGGTGTGACAATGAAGGAAGACTCCTGAAAAGTGTGATTCATATAAACACATGCAGATCTCATGTCATACATTGTTGTTCAACACAAACAAAAATGACTGAATTAAATATCGTTGAAATGAATTGAATCATATATGTGTGAAGTGCTTTTACAGTTTTCAGCAGACCGTAGCCAGTGGTGTAGCCAGGCACATAAATATCAATAATCAACCTGCGGTGTCAAGGGGTCCATCAGCATCTCAAGAAATAGTGGTCCTCATGGTCCAATAAATAGACCCTGTCGTGAGTGTCCAGCACTCTGTCTGCCATGGTGGTTCATGGATTTAGGGTATTGGACACCTTGTAAACACTGTAAACTTGTAAACTAGGCTATGGACTCCCATGTTTTTATATGTAGGCTATAGCATCTACAGATTGGTTTAATGTTGGCCATTACTATAGAAAAGAACATGTTGTTTCAAAAGAATATGTAACAGCTACATCTCGGAGTGTGCACTACATTAAAAAGACGCACTACATTAATAATACAGTCATGTTTTCCTCCTGCCATGCATGTTTTATTCAACTTAAGAGACACACTTTTTATTTTTGTGGTTAAGCTGCAGTATCCAAAGACAGAGGCTTCATCATTAACTACTAGCTACTTAACATAGCTACATACATACTGCAGCAAAAACCTAGGTGGTGCACAGAGTGGGGTGGGTAGAGGGAGAAGCAGCTAAACTCTATAAGCTCCTGCTGCAATGAGGCAAGATCCTTAGGAATAGCCAGTAGCTGATAACTACACATAATCATTAGGGTTATTTATCAATGACCACATTTTTTGAAAAATATGGCAAATTATATACTTGTAGTTACCTGTGCAAGCTAATGCAGACCTTTATAACAGCACTGCAACAAACTATATATTTGTGAATGTTACTGTCAGACATGTTTTGTTGATATTTTTTAGAGAGGTGTTGTCAAATCCATGGTACACTCATTTTTGAAGTCTTAGTGGCAGTGTTTTGTCCGCCCCCACTTACATACATGATGGGGAAACACATTTTCTGCGTCAACAGGTGTAGTGACATGTCATCCCTCACTGAGTCAGTCACATTTGTCGTATGATATAGGTTCATTCTTCATGGACATTTCATGACTGTCACAGAATGATGAGCAGTAGGCAACGTCTGTTATATATATATATAGAGAGAGAATTTTCTGGTTGACCTGTTACATCTATACCATCTGTGTGTTTGATGCAAACTGCTGCCTGTCACCATTTGATGCCTCAGTAGGCTACATGTTGTCCGTGACCACGAAAGTCATTTGTAGAAAATGGCTTGAAAAAAATGGCTAGAAAATGAAATATACCTAAAAACCTATATTTAATAGAACAAAATATTATAAAATTAAAATGAACAAAAATACATTAAATGTTTGGCTCACCCCTGCACACATTATGAAAATACCTCCTAATGAATAGGATATTAATTTAAAAGAACACAAAAACATTATAACCCAAATATATGATAAAAGGTGTCAATCAAACATATGGTTTAGATTAAACAACCCCCCCATAAAATGTTAAAATGAAGAAACTGTCAATCAGAAATTAATCTCTGATTGCCAGAGATCGACCAGTCGGAGGCCACTAAAGGTACCCGATATTCTACTCAGGCAGATTGAAATCCTGACATACAGTACATAATCTTCCAGAACAATCCCAGGAGAGCTAATCCTGTTAGACACCACACACCACCACAAACGCAGCCACACACTCATTTGTACACATGCGCTCACCAGCAGGTACATAATACAAATGTGCACAGAGCTGTGGCCATGCACACAGGTACAGCTTTCTCTCTCTCTCTCTTACTCACACATACACGGACACACAAACCCACTTTCCCAAATGTGCAGACATCCACGCTGCTGTTTGACTGCGACTGCTCGCTGACACACAGAGGTATGCCCCTGAGCAGCCCCACACACATCTCCACACTTCTCTCCAGCTGGTGGCATTACACAGTGAACCGTAACTGAGAGATGACCCTTTCACCTTTAATGTGACACAAAAGGCAATGTGTCGTTGGGTGGGCGATTGCTTTAGTTTCCCTGTTCTTTGCCACGGCTCGCTGTGTGAAGCCACGTGTGATTACAGAGAAACACCCTGATGGCAGCAGATCCTGCTGTCTGCCTTCAAAGGGGGAAAAAAAGAGAGGATGAGAGAAGGACAAGTAAGCAAGTAGATAGCAAGATAGAAAGCGAGAGAGAGAGAGAGAGAGGACTTGAGGGAGACAGTGAATGAAGTTGCAAATAGTGAGGGAGGGATAAAGAGGATTTGGAAAAAAGAGAGGTGGGTGAAACACAGAGAGGGAGAGAGTTGGAGGGAAAGAGAGATGGATTTGGAAAGAGAGGAGAGGAGAAACATATGAAGAATGAAAGAAAGCATGGTGGGTGGGCAACAGAGAAGAGGGAGGGTTAAGTGACGGAGAGATGGCCTCTTTTATTTTCACATGGCCTGACTGTCTGGTGATGACACGTTCACTGAGAGCAGTCACATAATATCACATTGGCTTCACCTGCCAGCACTGCTCTGCTGCTCTCTTGTCAAGCCTGCCACAGACCAGTGGTTCACACACAGACACACACACACACACACACACACACACACACACACACACTCATGCACAGTACATACTCTCTCTTTCATTCTCTCACTTTCTCAAGCTGTCCCACAGAGCCGGCCTGCCACTATTGGACAGTAATAAGATTCAGATCTGGCTGCCCCGCCCGTTCACCGTATGGATTTCCCTATAATGACATTCTGAGGGAGATTGAGTTTGCTTTTGTAAAACTGAGGGCTTGAATCAGCAGAGAGGGAGCTGGGGTGCAGCTGCCACTCTACATTTCGCTACATATGCATTTCTTCCCTTTAAACTTAATTTTAACAGCCCTGATACACGGTGATACCTTGTATAGCGAGTCTGTCCCAGCAGGGATTTGCAGGTTTCTCCGGGTCAAACTT
This sequence comes from Macquaria australasica, assembly GCA_005408345.1. Taxonomy (NCBI): domain Eukaryota; kingdom Metazoa; phylum Chordata; class Actinopteri; order Centrarchiformes; family Percichthyidae; genus Macquaria; species Macquaria australasica. The sequence goes on from SEMN01000032.1 coordinate 187,521, forward strand.
AAAATCTCAGTATTCAGAGCATGCTGCGAGGGATTTGGTCTGTTGGCTTAGTTTGGACAGTTTGATATAAAGTGATGTTTGTTCAGTAAGCACCCCTGGGAGCTGTCCGCTATTCTAAAAAAAAAAATGGAACTCTGTGCAGTATTACAGGAGGCCTTCAACGAAAATGTTACTTAATGCGAACAACTGGTTTGTTGCTTTCTACGGTGCAGTAGTTCCTGCTGTCTCCTCCTCTAAAAAGAACAGAGAGAGTTAAATAGTTTTTCCATACTGTACCTGTAGCTCTCTACAGCAGGATTTCATATTCAGTAACACTGAGCTGTTAATGGAGTTGATAAAGCATCACATTAACAAAAAATTGGGATAATATCCACAAGGATGCTCAATAACACTGGCAAGATATACTTATACATATCACAGTCTGCTGTAGAAGCAAACAACCAGCCTGTGTCATGCTCACATGGCAGACAAACATAATTTTCTAGTTTCTGGAGGAAGAAAATGTTTACAGAACAAAGCTGCATCTGCATAGTTGCAAGTATTTGGGATAATCTTGTACTTTGCAGAGCAAAACCTGCATAATGCAGAGCTAGCCCTTTGAAATTTATGACAGACTATGTAAAAAGCCAAGCACAAGAGACGAGCTAGTATCACCTTTCCCAGAGTGCAGAAGATAAGACACCTCTGTGCCAACTCTGATGGGGAAAAAAATAAATTATAAAAGTTATTGAAAGGCCACAGAACTCAAAGTCACAAATGTGTGAAGTTCTGCTCCTAAACTAACAAGAAGGAAACACGGATATCCATTGTTCATAACCATACATGTATATGTACTGTATGTGGTTGTACAACACGATGTTGCATCATATCTATCAGTTGAAGCAGCAGCTGATGTACATCTAAAACCCATTAGTATAAGTATACTATTTTTACCTCATAACTTCAATAGACACACAAATCCACACAAACACACACACACACACACAATCTGTGGCATATGCCTTCGTGTGCAGGGTGGCCAGTGCAGTGTTCCTGTGGCAGTTTGAGGTCCAGTGCCCGTCAGTGCATGACTGCCTTTGATCTCTTTTTCCACATGATTACCTGCACTCGCTCCACTTGTTGCCCGGTGTTTGACCAGGAACTTTTTTTGTAGCCATTATGCTGCCTCTAATCTGCAAAGAGCATAATAAACATAACAGTTACAGTCATCCAGTCTGATTTCAACTTTCAACCCAATATTTCATCACATAGAGACATATTACTCGTTAAATGTTAAAATACAGTGATATTCATACATGGTAGTTCTGAAGCTGTACAGTCTATTGTATACACCAACATTAGAGCTAAATGCATTATATCAGAAGAAGCTGCATCAGAAAGACTGTGCACATGACCTGGGATTAACATCACACTTCAGCTGAGTAATTACAAAGTCATGGTCAAGTCAAAGTAAAAGTTGTTGAAGTTGTAAATGGTTTGCATGCATTTTTATATATATACACATATATTTATATAAGGGAATGTGCTGACATTTTTTTATTTTGATGATAAGCAGTCACTGCTTTGAAATTTTGCACTCAGTGTAGGCACTGGCCCAACATAATATTCAATGTAGACTAGAACAAAGACAAGGAACTAAAAGCTCATCAGCATCACTCACTCCTCGTCCCATCTCATAATGGACTTTCTGTCATCTTTGGAAGGCAGTGCTGATATTGTCTCTACTTTTGGCTCAGATATGGATGCTTTGCTTTTTTAGTATGCTTGCCTGCTTCTGGGCAATAAATCTGTTTCTTTTCCCTTTGTTTTTCTGCTGATGAAGTTGGAGTTTCTCATTTCTGGTCTTTGTGTATTCAGACATAATGTCTGTCAGAGGTAGACAAAGTTCTTCTTTACACCGCTGTCACTGCTTTTAGAAAGACTGAACGCTGAAAACAGTGTTTCTACAGAAAAAAAGATCTTCGTGAAACATCACCACTTCTGAAAGGATTAATCATATTTGTATGTTGGTCAGCAATAGTGAGAAGCTGAATTAAAATTCACAGTTTCTTGTGTTTTGTAAGCAGTGCTTTACTGGTTCACAAGTACATGCTTTTTTAAAGCTATTTAAGCATCCCAAACTTGGTTTCCCTGCCTGAAGCTGTGATTATAATTTAAATAAATCCCATTTAGCATCTCCTTGCTTTACACAGATGTCGTCAATAATGAATGCATTTTTGTGCACCCTTGTCATCTGCAATCAAAACAGGTTGTCAAATATCAAATTAGATTGGTAGCTGAGATCATAACATTTTGTATGTAGACATTTGGTTTTCGCGAGGAACCCACCTACCTCCTTTGCATCAACCATAATGAGTGTCAATGAGCACTTGACTTTACTTGATTTCAATCACCATAATTACACAGCTAGATTACCCTTTGATGCCAGAGAATCCACCAATTAACAGCTTTAAAATGCTACACTGTGAAGCATTTTTTCCATGTAAATGTATAGAATATTCTATAAGATTTTATTGTGTTTGCAATTTGAATGAACCATTTAATATTAAAATCAGGTAGACTCAATGGATCAGACTTCCACTATCACTGAAAGGCAGACTGGCAGTTTTTTCTGTGCAATTTCAGCTCTTTCATAGGTGATTTCCTCTCCTAGATAAAGGTGTTAATGCCTCTATTGGAAAAGCAAGAAAGCAGAGATTGGTTTGACATTACTTGAGGAATGCAGTGGCCTCAGTGGATCAGCTATCTTTATTTTTCAGAATGACTTTTTAGCAACAAAATCACATTGCAGTCTTAATTGGTTTCACTCTAAAACAGCTGCAATTCCTACACCCAAAACAAACAGATAAACCACACTTTGAGCTGTTATAACTGTTAATAACTGTATAGCCCAGTGATTTTTAGGAGGTGTATAGACGGCAACATTCAAGGTTGCAGTGGCAGCTATATAATCCATGTTTCAAAGGGACTGATGGTTTCACTTGTGTCTGAAGGCTACATATATGTGAGCTTATTACAAGAGAACATTCAGTGTCAGCAGATAGAGAAAGGGTAGTGACTGATGGCACTTATGGGCTTCATGCTGTGAATGAGACTGATGGCAGTACAGTAGCTGCAAGAAAAAAAGTATTTTCTTTTCTCTTGCTTGTTGTTGAAGGATTTATATTAAAAGGAGACAGGATGCTCGAGCGTCTTAAATCACATTTTAAAATTTAAACTGAATACAGTCTTTCACATAGAAAACAAATGATGAAATACTAATATAACTATATTGTTCATATAAAAGGCAGTGATGCAAACTGCATTTTGTCTGAGGCAAAAAAAACAAAACAAAAAAACAGCTCAAAACTGATTTTCCTTTCTTTTTTTCCTCATTAGCAGCCAAATATAGTGTAACTGGTACACATTTGCTTGTGCAGGATGTGTGTCAAGCTTGTTTACCTGGAGGCTGTTTATCTGTACTGGGGACTACACTCTCACCTCTGAACTAGACTGCTCCTATTAATCATAGATCTAGAGGAATATACTGTACGCTCTCGGTGGACAGCTGACTGTCTGTAAAGCATTTTTTTCCCGCTCTGTTGGTTCTTTTTGAGACCATTTTCCGGGTTGTGTTGAACAATTATTCTTGGAAACTCCACTGTCCGTTTTGTGTTTTTCTTTGAAAACAGGTCATCTTGAATCATTTATCAACCCAATAAAAACCTCTATGCTGCTCACAAAGATGTCAGGCGAGTTTTGCTTCTGCTGATCGGCCTTGATCTCAGATAGACCTCTCCTGTGCTTGTGCTGTCAAGCCTGCAGACTGCCGTGAAGATTTGGCTCTAGTTCCTGAATTTCCGTTGTTCGTCTGTCGACAGGTAGAGGAGGGGATAGAAAACAGGCAAAATGTGAGGCAAAGCACTGAGAGAGCAGGAGAAGTAGGATAATGTATGGGGCATTGATGCCTTTCCTCAGGGCTATCAGGGCTTTATATGCTCCCCGTCACGGTTCTCTTCTCTGCCTGATGACTTCATGGCCCCGAAATAGAGGTTTTCATCAGCAGAGACCTCCCTTGTCCACTAAACGATTAGACAGACAGTCATTTCGTTATGATTGCTGGGCGTTGCTCTGTAATCAATTTCAATGATTTGGCCTAAGCGAAGTGATGTGGTGGGTGGGGGTGTGTGACGTTAAAAGGCTGCTTTCAACAAGATGTCCGCTCTCCTCATGTTATTTTCTTCTCTCTCTCTCTCTCTCTCTCTCTCTTACTCCAGGATAATTTCCCTGCAGGAAACCCAGAGCGTCTCCAAGATCTGAAGTCCACTGTGGATCTGCTGACCAGCATCACCTTCTTCAGGATGAAGGTAGCTTGTGTGTATGTGAGTGTGGTGTGTGTGAAAGAGGTTGCATGGGCAGGGTACAATTTGAAGGCCAATGGGGGAGCATGGTACTTGATTTAAGGGAAATTGAAAGGTACATAAACATTGTAATAAATGATGATGTAGCACAACACTAATCTTTGTAGATGTATAAAATACATTGTGTGATTTATAACCTTTTATCACAGAAATGTGATAAAAAATGCCCTTGACTGAGTGACTAAGACACCTTCAGTACTGGTCATGGCCATCAAATCCCCCAACATTCAATTATAAACATAAACTTTGATTGATTTTAGGCACGTTTCATTTAGGTGAAATCAATTCAAACTCATAATTCCTGAAAACCTCTCAACACCACTGACCATTCAAATCCAAATGATTTACTGTTGCACAATGTCTTGACTGCAGGCTGATGCAGTGGGGTTGTGTTTGTGTAATGTGTGTTGACCTGCATACTACAGTAAGCCTCCATGTTTAAAACGCTCCCAGCTCTGTCTTGTTTCCTCTCCCTTCCTCTCTCCCCCAGCAGTATGCCTTGTCTTGACTTTTCTTCCGCTATATGAAAAGCTCGGCTCCATTCAGCTCTCTTTTGGCGGGAGTGGGGGTGTAGCGCTGGAGCACTGAGGCATAGCTAAGATGGCAGCTGTGAGCAAAGGAATGAAAACTGTCACTTTAGGTTATCAAAGCTTTCAGTCTGTGCCACGTCCATGCTGAGCTTTGCTGTGTATACACACCGCTGCTCACAAACAAGAGCTACAGTGTTACTATACGATATACTGCACACATACCTAAATGCCAGTCTGGCCACATGTCAATTATGATATACATAATAGATGTAGGAAGGTTGCCCTTTTTTCCACAAGGAAGTTATATCCTGGGATTAATATTTCAAACATGTAAAATTATATCATTATGTTATCACTCCACTGATGGATGATAATGTACATATAAATGCATTTAAGACACAGTAACTGTCTATTGATTTGGGTTGCTAACATCATATACAGTTTTTATATAGTATAATTCTGCAATGAGACCTAGGAGAACACTTAACCCTGAAAGCATCCATTCATACATTTTAATCATGCGTGTGTATTTGTGTGTGTGTGCAGGTACAAGAGCTCCAGAGTCCACCAAGAGCCAGTATGGTGGTGAAGGACTGCGTGAAAGCGTGTCTGGACTCCACATACAAATACATTTTTGATAACTGTCATGAGCTGTACAACCAACTCCTCGACCAGGTAAACAGCTTCCAGATCCTTTTGACTATCACTACTAATCAACCTTTGCAGCTCATTAAAGTCAAGCCTCTTCTGCTGCACAGTTACACATATAGAACAGCTCTGCAAACTCACATGCCATGCACAAAGGCCTTGTTCAGACTGCCAGTCCAAATCCAGTTTTTGGCATATCCTTATGAGAAGTGATTTTTGCAAATCGGATGGTGGTTCGCGATTCTAGTCTGATTCCGGATGCTCTGGCCGCTCAAATCAGAGTGTGCTTGCATCACTCACAATGCGACACATGACAACGACGTCAAATCCAGAGTGACGGAAGTGCATCAGAGGGGCTGTATACCTGCCTCCTACCAGGAGGAGTTCTGCACTGTGACTTGACAGCACAATTGTTTGGAGGGCGAGATGATGGATCTCCATTTCTCATGCTTCCGTGTTGGGAAGCCGCATCACTAGTGTACGTAGTTACTGATGCCTACTTTGTTACCACAGCAATCCATGCAGATAGGTTGGTGATGTCTGGACACACAAATCTGATCTGATCACTTGCAAATAACAGTGCGGACTGTCTGTCTTAAAAATCAGATTTGAGAAACAAATCTGATTTGCCTGCAGTCTGAACACAGCCAAAGTGAATAACTGCCATGTCTTGAGATCTCTGTATTCCTCACATTACATCTTGGAGATGTTGTTGATGCACTAAACAATGTGTCACTTCCACACTTAATAACTTCTCGCTTGGATTTAGTTCTCATGTATCTTGAAACCCTAAAGTCTAGTCAAATCATACACAAACACGACTTAGCTAAAATACAGTTTGAGCAAGAAGAGTTGCTGTACTATAACTGCATGCATGCATTTCTGTCAAAAAGATGAAGAAGGGCGTCAGGTGCCAGGTTATAAGGTGTGGATAGTGTTAGTTTAATCAAAATAAGGCCTGCTGCATAGTTCTCGTGCCTTTCAAAATCTGAATCATCGCCTTCTCGTTGGTCAGTCAAACCCCTGACCCAATCACTTTCTCCTCCACCTCCTTCCTAAACACACCGTCAATCAGAAAGGCATTGTATTTTTTTTAAAGAAGAAGAACAGGGAGGCAAACTCTGCTTTGAGGGTTTTGCATTTTATATCTGGTTTCTTGTCTTGAAGAATTATGTGTTTTGATAGTTGTTAGCACTGTCCCAGTGCTTATCACTCATCTTGATGCACTTTTTACTTTAAAAACATTGCCTAGCCTGTGGCTGAAGCAACCAACATTTGTTGTACAACAAATGTTGAAAAGCTGAATATCCATGCAAACTGCAATTGTAAAAATGCGTTTGTTTGCCTCTGTTTTAGTATGGGATTTGTCTGCCACCTGTTTAGTTGGCTTTAGTGTTCTTTTGTTACTTTCGTTATGGCTGTTGTTATTATGGCTTCCCTGGGCTTAAAAGCCATAACCCAGCCCACCAATGGCCCATCCAGAGCAAACAAACACTCAACAAGATATTATAAAAAGACAATTTGTAACAAGAGGATCCGATTTTTATGGATAGTACACAGGATAATGGCAAGTAGACTAATAAAATCTAGGCCTATGTGGTTATTGTTATTGTAAAGGTTCTTTGGTAATATTTTCTGCATTTCTGAATCTTGATTTGATGAGTAAACACAGTGCGAGCAAGAGCTGCTAAACCTTAATGAGAGCAACTCGCAGCAAACCTGCTCTGCTGATTTATGCAATCACATTTAATCTACTAACTATCTACTCACTATCTGGTAATTAGCCAGGCAGATAGGCAACACTAACTAGATAACTGACACTTAATTGGGTCTTTAATAACTTAACTACCTGCACCTGCATTGCAAAAATAAATTGTCTAAACTTGGTGACGTAGCTCGCTTAAATTCATGTCGGAGAATACCTGAAAAAATCTGCCTTTAATTACTGGTAGTTTTTAAAAATCATTAATATCGAATACAGTTATTACTTCAAGGCCACTCCTACTTCATTTATTGGAAACTTTAGGTAAAAATACTCTCTTAAATGTTCTCCCCTCTTTCACCTCATGCCTTTATCACACATCACCTCCAGCCTGTCGTAAAGCTGACGTCACGCCTTCCCTTTCAGCTTTAGTGTGCTTTGTGTTGATGTGTGACAATATAAATTCTATCCAGCATGGCTGGAAATCAATAGGCTGTATATCACGACTGACATTTACCTGACAATAAAAATGTACACCGTGTCTATTGCAAACTTTACATGAAGGACTTCAACCTTCTAAGAAAGAGAGAGTCGGCGGTGAAGAGCCATATAAAAGCAGCCAAGCGTGAGGCAGCACCTACCTGATGCAAATCACCATCTCATCTGTTTAGGGCTCTCTTGGCTGTATGGATAATGTATGAGCACCAAAAATAAGTTTCAAAGTGGACGATATACATAAACTGGCATGAAAGCATACTGCCACACTGCCTCCTCATGTAAGAATGTATCACTAGCATGCCACAAGCAGCTGGAGGCATGTTCTCATATTAAGAACTCACAGACTCGCTGTGCATTTTCAAGAAAAACAGCATCACTCAGTCCCCAGCTATGGTTTGCTTCTCGAACACGCTTTGGCCTCCCCTGAGTAAATAATCAGTCACCAGGCAGCTCCGCCTGATTACTTTACGGTTTACTTGCTAAGGAGAATGGCCTCCACACCACAGAAGATAATGTCTTTTAAGATAATGGGTGCAATCCGCTCAAAAGTTGAATAATAAGTTTCCTTTGTTTAAACAGCCTGAGGGGTTGTAAGCAATTACCAAACCGGAGAGATAGACACTTGCGCTAATTACATCTTCGTCCACCACAGTTTCACAATTGACAGCCTCTGCATCAATGTTTCCTCCTCGGCAGAAGAAAAAGACATCAGCTTCACCCCAAAGCAAATCTCACTGTGACTATAAATTATTATGTTCACACACACTAGGTAGCCTTTGACTCAGCGGATAGAACATTACAGACCCCAATTCTCCAGTCGCTAACAGTGACTGAGTGCGGCGACACAAGAGCTGACACGGTGGCCAGGCAGGCGGTGAAATATCCCAGCCACAATGAGGCATCTTGCATAACATCACAACAAAGCTCTCTGCTTCTGCCTGGGCGTAAAATGACTGCGGGGAGAAGAGGCAGGGGCAATCTAGCTTAACAGTCCCTTAAATCCTGGCAGGAAAGGGAGGATTTTCAAAAGCAAGAGGAAGGGGAAATGGAAAGAGGGCAAAGGAATCATGGAAAAGGACGAAATGAAAAACAACCATAAGTTTCTTTCTGGCTCATCCACTGTGAAGGAATGTGGAACGGCAATGATGGTGCACACACCAGAAATGCCCGGTAACATGCACATGCATCTATGAAATGCACATATGCACACATGCATATGCATTATGTAAATTTCAATGCATAAGCAGACAGATGAATAGAAGCAATCTGGTTTTAAAGAGGTAGGTTGTGGGATCGTTGACAGGCGTGCACAGGCAGGGATCCACTGTGCCTGTTTGTGAGAAGAGCCACAGAGGAGCTAGAAAACTCCTCCACTTGTTACTGAGCAAGCAATTCAAATTGATTCGATAGTATCTCTCTCACCAACATCATCACATATTTACCAACAATACCCAAATGGTCGATTTAACTGTGTTTTGAAAAAGACGTTTGTTTTTTCAGAATGTGTGCCTTTTCTATATGTACAACATGTACATATACAAACTGTTCACTGCGCCTTAAAATGCATTGCAACAGCTTCAGTTCCACCCACGGCTCTTTCACTTGGGAATTTGATCACATTCTCCGAGAACATCCTTCAATCAGAGACTCTGTAATTTGTGTCACATTGTGAGAATTGATGAGGATCCAGTTGTATGCTAATGCTGATTTCTCCCACACAGGGACTGAAAGTGCTAAACAATAAACATAAACCACTAGCTACCCTCTAGAGGAGTTATATGCTGCTATGAATATTTCTGCTAGTGCCCCCACCAACCCCGTGCACTGGAAGTAGTGAGAAACTACACTGTGCTCTTAGTTCAGTACAGTATTCACCTCCCTAGTGGAACTGAGAGTGAAGCCCATGGGTGTGTTGTTAACTGTAAAACGACAGCAGGCTACTTAATCACCTTTAACAATGCGTTTGTACCTACTTGAGGTGAATATAGATGAGCAAAGGGAGTCTACACTCCTACACTTTAGTAGGATGCATACTGCATCCAATTTAGAAGGGATGAGAACCTTCAGTGTCCTTCATACATGCATATAGCTGTGCATGCACACACACACACACACACACAAAGATGCACGCACAGACAGGTTTTGCATAGCCGGCTCACCTCCTGTGGAGATATTTGTTTTATTATTCATGCCTCCAATTTAACAGAAATTTACCTTGCTGCATGTAGTAGCATATCTCCCCCTGATGGCCCAGGCCTCTCTACCAGGTTATATCTTTTCTCTTTGAAGTAAGCATCACTATTCTAATTTCATAAACTATGATTTAGGGGCCAAAATGGATTGCAGGCCTATTTCTTACAGATTTGATCTAAACTCATAAATGCCTCATTTTTATTTTCACTGGTAATCAGTTGTTAACCTCTCGATATTTTGAATTTCATGATTAATGGACCGAGCAAGTATGTCTTCGAGCTGCTTGCCATAATTTATGATCACACTGACCAATGTTGTTTTACTTCTCAGCTATTCTTCTCCAGTTCTAGTAGCGCACACTGTAGATGATTTACTCTTTTGTCCCAACACAGCCTTTGAGTTAAGAGTCTGTTACATATAAAGCTCAGACTGCCTCCACATTGGAAACCAGTGCATTTTTCATGTCTTGCTACATAGCAAACATAAGTGAATATGTAAATTAGGAATTCATGAGCCTTTGATCAATATGATGCCTGGGATGAAGTGGAATGAGTAGTAATCTGTTTTCATGACCATGGCACATAAGATGATAGACTTGACTTTTGCAGCCTCAAACCCAAATGATTAAAGTAGTGAACCCTGGGTTGACACGATCGACTGTCACAGAATCAGCTGTAAGCACTATCTGTGCTTCTTGTTTCTGTGAAATTAAATCCTGTAGCTCCTCCAGCTGCAACGCCTGCAAGACATGCCACAGCATTATATGCCTTACATCTCCAGATATTTAAAACAAGAATCAACGTCATCAGACACAAGTTGATTATTGTAGAAATTGATTAGATTCTAAGGATTGTATTGATGATAAATGGACTCATGTTGCATTTTCATTTTCCCAGCTCTCACTACGTCTCCTCTGTGTGCTGCACCAGAATCAATACGCTTAATGTTGTTATATAATTCACCCTAAATGATTAAATAACTGATTTGAACATGTTTCATTTTTAACGCAATTTTCTATTCATCAAAAATACATTTAGCTTTACTCAGTTACATAAATGAGAGAATGTGTATTGCATCCTCTTGGGAGGGTATGTCCCCATAGTCCACATTCAGAGATATATTTATATATATTTGCCATTGTCATTGTGCATATGTGTGGGTGTGTTTGTATGTAATCATGTCAGTGTATTACAGATCTGTCAGAATGAGTTTATTCCAGGCTCTGTGTTTTCTGTGTACGTGGCCTTGCTCGTTTCTGTGGAACCTGTCCATGGCAGAGTGAAAGACTGTGACAGTTACATGCTGACTGGAGATCAGTGTGGTTGCACTCAGTGTGGGGTGAACAGATGGTAGCGTCGGTGTGAGGTTTTAGATTCAACACCTTTCACCTGGGACAGCCACACTTTGACGCACACCCACATCTACATAAACACGTTACTGGAGGGTAATGCTTTTAAAACTTTAAAGTTGTAGTCCTTAAGATTTCAGCCCTGGTTGATTTGGCCACAACCATCATTAAAAGAGGTAATGGCAAGTGCAGTTTAATACTGCAGATCCCAGAATTCTGTGGGTAGCAAACACTCGTTGAGCAGCTACTTTGTCAGGAATGCAACATAAGAACAACTGGTGTATCTGTTTCCAGTGCAGCCAAACAAACTCGAGGTCAGTCATGCTCTGCCTTTTTCCATGCTATGAGCAACCGCGATCTGATTTAATGCGTTACATGGCGGGAGTAGTTTTCCACACAACAGCAGGGGACATTAACAGTAGTTGGTAAGTTGGAGGTGTGCAGCCTGCAGCTCTTCTACCAGCTCACTGTGGGGACTCGTTCTTTCTTGTTCTTTTACTCACTGGAATATAAAAAAAAAATGCTGCAAATGACCATGTCTTGTTTTGTGGACAAGACAAATAGACTGTGTTTGCTGTGACTGCTTCCCAATACAAGCCACCCTTTATTGTAGCTGCGGTAGGAAAGGCTGAGTTTGCATTAGCAACACATTAGACAAACAGTGAACAGTGAGGCTGATATCGATGAAATAAAATTACAAACAGTAATGCTGGGTTACATACATGCATCTTTTTTTTTTCCTGTGAATGACTCGTGCATGTGAAGGTAATTTTAATTCAACATGGGAATATCACTGTATTCAATCATCACAGAATGTAAATACATTATTGCTGAAAAAACGACCATCTATAGAATCAAAAACTGGCTTTGATTTCATGAAACTCTTAAGGATTTGTTACAAAACGTGACTCAGGAGGCACGACTAAACTCACAAAACGGGTCTCAGTCTATAGACTCTTTACTGAGGAAAGGAATAACAAAACCACTCACACGGCGGATAAGAAAAAGTACAACAAAACACGCTCTCGAAAGAGGAAAATACAAAGTACAACAAAAAACGCTCTTGACGAGGGAAGCAAACAAACAAAACCTAATCCAAAAACACTCTCTTGAAAAGGGAAAAAACCAAAGTACCAAATTAAACCAAGAAACCTGACAAGACCTGAGGCGGGGGGGGATACGCTGGCTCGCTTGGGCTGGACAGACTTACAGACTGAACAAGACGAACTGGCACAGGACAAGGGGAGACGAGGACTATATATACACAAAAGGTGAGGGAGCACAGGTGAACACAATCAGGGGCGGGGCAGACAATCCACACGGCGGGAAACCACACAAAGGGAGGAAGTCAAGGTACCGACACCTGAGGAAAAAGGGAACTACACAATAAAACAGGAAGTGCCCGACAATACTATACATGAGTGAGTTCAACTTAACATGAAACAAACATGACATCTTAACAAATCTGCCGCGATACCACAGGATTGTAACATTCAGAATCTGGTTTTGGGTGATCTAGGCTCAGATTAAGTATGGTAACCAGGCCTCATTTTAAGTTTTTCAGTTGTTTGGTTTTATTGTCCTTACACTGTGAATGTGTGCCATAATGCTAACTTCCTGTTCCTTACTTCTTGTTCACCTCAGTTTCAGTAAACTGCAAGTATAGTATCAATTGCATAAAAAATATCATGGCAAGATAATATTATGACATGCAATACAGAATATATAAATGCATTGAAAGTCTGTTAAGTATGTCAACCATCTTTGTTTGGCTTTCTCTTTGTGATCTCAGGCAACTTATTATTTTTGCGAAATCCCAAAATTCAAATTTTCTCATCATCATATCTACTGCTTCACCCTCAGCACACTCAAACTGTCTTCTGACTCTCACCATCCTAATTTCCTTCTCCGTAGAGCCGGAAGCAGGACATTCCCCGTGAGGAGCAGGGTCCGTCAATAAAGAACCTGGACTTCTGGCCAAAGCTCATCACTCTCATGGTGTCTGTAATCGATGAGGACCGGATGGCTTACACCCCAGTCATTAACCAGTATGTACTTCTTTCTTATACCACACATGCTTTTTACCAAGCAATCTGACCAAGTACATGTTCAAAGTCTACTTAATTGGTTGCTATGCCAGCTTTTGCGGTGAGCAGATAGGTCTCATTACACATGCATTGTTGAACATTATAATATTTGCATGTAACCGTAATTTGCCAGTGTATTTCTCCATTTAAATTTAAAGGTATAAATGACCATACTGAAAACACACTTAACAAGCCGAGAAGCTGCATTTTTAGTACGTGATCTTAAAAGCTTCATGCTGTATTATTTATGCCCAACCATTCGTGACCAAATGGACATAGATGTAGTTGACTTGAAATGTACAATTACTTGTGCAGGTTTAAGGAAGTGTTTCACATGGAAATATTGTATAAAAATAGATAACTAGCTGATAAGTCATTGTTTGGGTCTTTAATAAGGCCCATTCTGATTAAATATTTATTCATTTGTTCAATATTATTTTTTTTACTGTATTTATGTATTTATTTAGCTTAATTTAGGCCAATTTGGGCTTCATTATTCATCACACAGGATTAAACAGATGAGGGAGAGACATCCGCCTTAAAGTATCACCTCATATTAATTATTTTTTAAATTTTGTTAGTTATTTTTTTAGAGAATGTGAGAGAAAACAAAAAACCTCCTTGCGCATCAGCTCCTGTAAATGTGTATTTACTGATTGTGGAGACATGAATGAGCGCAGCATTGCGCAAGAAGGCTGCGAGGCAGCCAGAGAAGCCAGCAGTAAAAAAATGCTTTGTTTGTATGGTGAGCCATAGTATGGATGGATAAAAGGGGCAGTGATGCTGAATTATATAACAGATGAGAGATTTATTTGTAGAAAAAAGGGATAGAGGGCTGGTTGTGGTGTTGTGGGAGGTGCAGGACGTTTGTATTTGCGTACTTCCGATGATTTGGCTAATACAATCAAATAAATTACACGACCTGAAGAAAATGGAGTGGAGCTCGCCCTAGAAGAAATAAGATTAAGCATATTTTTCTCTTTCTGTCTCGCTCATACATATCTTCTCACACTCTCGCCTCCACCCTTTTCTTTTCTCCTTCCTCTTGCTGATTTACGATGCTTATTAAGACTCTGTTTATGCCCTGAGCTTTCTCTCCTACACTGTCTAATGATAGATTTGCAATATTCATGCCCATTTCCTCCACATTCCCCTGGTCAAGTTCCAGAGTGACAGCAACTCCGGTGCTTTTTCACAATAAAGGAGTGGACTTGTTGCCTTTAAATAATGGGAGCTGCAGCCAGAGGAAAACAAAATGTAGCTCTGTGCTGAGAATATTTACTTGGAAATCTTGCCTGGAAATTTTTGAGCCAATAGACTGATCTACAGAATTTATTTTATGATTGGAAATATAAAATTGGATGCTGCAATTGTTTTTAAAAGTGTAAAGGATAAGAAGCTTTAGAGATTATTTCCTGAAATACTCATCATGCAGACTGTAAACCACATAACATCATTTGTTTCACCACATAGAAGTAGATTGTAAACCATCTACAGGCATGCACAGTAGCTGCAGATGTTACATTCATTTTTTTGCCATCAAGAGTTTTTCATTGTCTGCCTCGCCTACAGTACACCATGTGGGTGCATGAGGAGACTGAAGAATAACCGAGGTTGAGAGAAAGATTCTGAGAGCGATAGAGATGAAAGGGGG
Organism: Macquaria australasica; assembly: GCA_005408345.1. NCBI lineage: Eukaryota > Metazoa > Chordata > Actinopteri > Centrarchiformes > Percichthyidae > Macquaria > Macquaria australasica. The sequence continues at coordinate 202,581 of SEMN01000032.1, forward strand.
AGCAATTGTTTCTGGGATTGTTGTTTTTTTCTCCAGTTGCACAAATCTGCCTCCTAGTCTCAGTGTTTTGTTCTTCTGCTCCGTAAAAGGATGTGCCGAAGATTGTGGAGGGAAGAGGAAAGTGTGTGTGTGTGTGTGTGTGTGTGTGTGTGTGTGTGTGTGTGCGTGTGTGCGTGCACGCTCGGGCATTGGTTTCTGCCAGAGTGTCCCGGCTGAGCAAATGATCACTGTTTTAATAGAAATCATTGGACAAATGTGTTTGTTGTTGGAAACAGGGCGGTCTCCAGCAATAGTAAAACATTTCCTGATAAATTGACCTTTCTCAGGCCAAGGCCCCATCATCCATAAATGTCCTCCCATCACTGTCTGAAGATACGGATAATTAAACCATTGACATCTCACATTCAAGCTTTGACTGAAAATCTATAGGAATTCAAAAAAGCAGATTACTTGCCAAATAGGCTGCCACCCCCTCTCCCTCTCTCTCCTTTGCTGTGTCATTTCCTCCTATATCTTTCCTCATATTTAAGCCCCGTGCATTCCGCCCCAATTCAACCAGGTTTGGAAATGGTGGCGGATTATTAGATTATGAGATTCACCAACCATGTCTTCTTGCACATCTGTTAAGTCGTTTGTTAGAGATTCAGGCTGGGCCAAACCATCAGGCCACCTAGTCGAGTGTGTCATTATACGGAAATGAGTTTGATTGGAATTCCATTTCAATTCCACCAGGTTCCCACAGGAGCTGAACGCGGGCAAGATCAGCGCTGAGATCATGTGGAACCTCTTTGCCCTGGATATGAAGTATGCAATGGAAGGTCAGTAATGCTGATGCTCAGACAATTAGCTCTTGCTTGAAGGCATGTGTGTTTGTGTGTGTGTGTGTGTGTATGTGTGTTAAGGAGTGAATGAGAGCTGAAGATAAGTGATATAAATTGATGGAGTGTTGGTGAAGAATACATCCTGAGTCGTTACCACTGAATGTATAACTACTTGTTATCTAGTCACTAAATTAGCAGTTAGGTCTAATTTGTTTCCTGTGTAACTACTGAGGTGTTACTGTGTTTGTATCTGAGTGCTGTTTATTGGCTGGTGTCTGGCTGTGGTCAGCTAGATTACACTTCCCTGATTTCACTCTATTGATCATTATAGAGAAACTGGAACTTCTTTTAATTAATTGACCAATGGCATAATTAGGTGTGTGTGTGTGTGTGTCTCATTGTACTGTGGCACAAGCAATATAAGATAAGAGGAAAATCTCCAAAGTATAGACAGACATATTATTTATGGGAAATTTAAGGTTTAAAGTGATTTAAAATTAAGTATTTAAGTTAGAAATGTAGGGGTGAAAGCAGAGATGTGTGTCTTAGACTTAAACCCATGACTAGTGTGCAGCTTTTTGAACAGTTACCTTCAGTAGGCAGTAGTAGGTAGGTAGTCAGTGAGTCAGTTTGAAAAATTATCCCCAAAGGTATTCTTGTTGTGGCCTAATAAACACAGTATTGAACTGTATAATGCAGTTAGTATATAAGAAGAACTGTCTGCAGTGTACAGGCTAAAGGCATTAAAAAGGGAAATTCACACCATATGCAAGAAGTGATATACAATCTGTAACTCGCACGAACCAAAATAATCAATCAACTTCCTCCACTATCACTAATTACTCAAGAGTGTAAATCCATCATTCCGTAGCAGTAGCAGCCATGTTGTGCCTAATTTAAACAGTAAATATGTTGCAATGTGTAATTCATGTTTAGTATTCTTGTAATCTTTAATAGTTTAGTATATATTTTGTCAACATGAGTAAGACTTTTTCCAAAGACAGCAGAGACTCACAGTGATCAAGTAATAAATCTCAGATCTGCTCTGCTGGCAGGAAGACAGATGTGCCTCATTTTAACGTGGGTTTTGACTTCAATCCCCACCCCCTCTATCTCCAGCTCTCCTCCCAAAAGGCAGCAAATGCCTCCAGGAGGTTATTGAACAAGCTGTTTTTTTTTTAGTTTGGAGGCTTCTGGATCAAACCTCCAGGATATCAGGATCTCTGATGGGGAGGCAGAATGCAGAAGGGGGTTAATGGGACTGGGGTTGTGAATGAACGTTAAAATGGCTTTGTGTGTGTGTATGTGTGCACTTAAGGACTCAGCAGGGTAGCACCCTGGGTTATGACTTTGCGTGACGCTTTGCTGCGAAGTTGTACTCAGCTGAAGTTTGCCACAATCATGTCTCTAAAAAGCAATGAGGCTTTTCGAGCTTTATTACCCAGAAATCATGCAGTATGACATCAGTGCGCAGCACACACTGTGCTCATGGTTACCAAATTCTTCTCACTTTGTGATCAATTCATGTCAAATCTGGCCAATCTCTAGACAAACTGATTGTTTGCTGCTGTGTAGGACATTGTATTTGACTTGGGTGGAGAGGATTACCATTCCCAACACCAGTTTGGAAATAAGAGCAAATGTATTGCACCTCTTAGAAGGGGTTATGTAGTGCTCTTATCTGCTGTGGCCCCACTATAACATTTAGGTAGCTAGACATGACAGAGGCCATGATATTTGCCACTTTAATGATGACAGAAGAGGTAGAGAGGGAGCGGCAAGAGAAGCTGGGATCTGATTGAGGTCAAAGTTTGGGAAGGTTCTTTAAACTGTGTGTAAGAAAAAAGGCAGAGAGGCACAAGAAGAGCTTATTGGTGATTTATCCTCATCTACACAGCACATACCTGCTGCTTTCTCCGTGCTAAGCCGTCTTGTGTTGCTATGGCAACCAGGTGCCTAGTGAAGACTGCAAACTTATAGGCACACATGTGCATAAAGGAAGGACTGTATGCATATAAATGTCCCCATGCATCAGATTTCAATAAGGCATACGAACATTTATAGGCGTGTGTGTGTGCACATGTGGATGTGTAATTTTGTGGTGAGGTAATGAGCAGCTATAAAGCAGCAAGAAGATGTCTGGATTATGTGAACTGAGATTAAATTAAATTACTAATCCCACGTTTTTTCACAATGCCATGATTATCATTTTAACATTCACCATATTCTTGTAAAATGTAATACCTTGGTGCCGTTTTTACTGAAAACAAAGGAGGCAGCAGTCGAGACTATCAGTAGCCTCTATCTCACAAGAGTGGCATTGTTAAAGTTATATATTTTCAGACTCCCATTGCCTTCTGTCATAAATATGATGTTGTTGCTTGTTACCCCATTTCCTTCCTTTGCCCTTAGGAGAAAAAATATTTTGACAACCTTGTTTCATCATCTGGCAATGCAATGCTCTCTGAAACTGTGTCTCTGTTTTTACTGAAAGAATAGTGACTTCTATACTGTATGTTTTGTGCTGTAACACAAACCAGCAGATTTTGCACAAATTCCAACTGACTGACACACTGTAAATTAAGTGTAGAGGATTGCAGTAATCCAGCAGTCTGGTTTGAGAAATTAGAACAGTACAAAGTGCTCTGATCACGACAAAAATAAAGGGAATACCAACACATAATGTGTTTTGTTTTTTAGCTGTCATCACAAACAAAGCCAGAGCTGGAACATGTGTTGGTTCTACACTGAAAGCTGAGCTTTAGCTGCAACATGTGAGCAAAGCATCATCACTCCAGAAATAGACTTTTTACTGCAGCACATGTTAAAGAGGATATCTGGAAAGTACAGTGGTACTTTTCCACAGGAGAATAGCATGTGTTTAGTCTTATAATTCGTTAAAGTTAATATAAAGTGTTTTTTTAAGTGCAGAGAAGAAAAGAAAAGTTGCACATTTTAGCATCTTATTGCATTCAGTAAATAAATACAGAATAGTGTGCATCAATTAGGTAAAATTAATATAAAGAGAGATTGAACACTACCTAGTGTGCACATTTTTATTCTGGGAGCTTAGAAACCACTGACAGAGCGCTCAGTCAAATGATGACCTAAACAAAAGCAGCACCACAGGTTTATTATTTTCAAATGATTACAAGGCTTTTGCTAAACGCACAGTTTCATGATAGTACAATAACTATTTAGACCACTAGTCTTTTCACTATTATGAAAGATAATATACACAGTTAAGTAGATCAATAAAACGATAGAGAGACAGAGAGCGCAATTGTAGCTCTGTGTGTATGTGTGCATATCTGAGTCAGGGCAGCTGGGCATGTGACCACCTAGGGTGTTACTGACTGCTGTCACAGCAGATTTGGGCAGTGTGTGTTTGTTTGTGTGTGTGTGTGTGTGTGTGTCTGAATTGCCTGAGGGTGTTCGTGTTACAAAAGGAGACAAGAATCATGGATGCACTCAGTCACATATACCCTCTTTCTCGCTCCTTGAGCCTGAACCCTCTTCCCCTGCTTTGCCTCCTCTTGCTTCATCGTGTCAGTACATCACTGCCCGCCCACAGCGACACGTGCCAGGAGGAGGACATGACTGTCATGTTGCTCAAAGGGGCACTTTGTATGAATTATTGCTCATTTCTTATTGGCCCTACTGGCTGCCAGAGTTCCAGGTTTGGTTTGGTAGCTCGTAGTTAAATAAAGGAGAGTTTGACAGCTCATAAACCATATAACGGTGTGGTGCAAACATGCCCATTGTAAACCACATAATGTGTTTTACTGTATAGATTGTAAAACCACATAAAAAAAGCAGATGGTACCCGTTGCAACTTGGAAAGCAGAGCCCACTTTTATTGATTGAACCTGTGTATTACTCACACTTAATATCCCAAGTATGTGAGTATAGTGTGTTTTTGTTACAGGATATGATGATGATGTGCATCTTTAAAATGCCTGAATGTGTGATACACTGACATTAATATCTGTCCACTAAACGTTACAGAGTGCCTCATAATACATTGCTGCTGTGTAAACAGGCTACATATCACTTTCATATCACTACATATCACCAAGTGAATGGTGTTTATGTGAATCACATTATGTATTATCAAAAAACATTTTACAGTTGAAAATGCTCCTCATGGCTAAATGGACCAGCTAACAATTTTGCCTGCTTGTTGTTTGTTTTTTCACTTTAAATCACTAACACATTGGGCCTCATCAACTTTCAAATGATCCCATTCTGCACTGCAGAGTAACACGAGCAGCGTAAGCCAACATTACCCAAATGAATGCTCAATGAGTATTAAAGTAAAGTAAATTATTAAAAGTATTAAAAGTAATTTGATGTTTTTATCGGCCTGGTCATAGACACGTGCATGTATCTGGCATATGCATACATGTGTGTCTGTGTTAGAGCTCTAGAAAAAAAACGTGTGGCTACACAGAAGAGAACTTGATTGGTTATATGTAAAAGAAAGCAGTGAAACCACAGGGGATGAAATTACTCTATATTAGTATTACTAATAACGGCGTACTGCTTTCTACAAAGATCAGTCATTAAACAATCATTCAACTGCACATTGATTGCTTAGCATGGGTCATCTTTGATTCAATGTTTTGCATCCATCGTGTAAGAAAAGGACTCAGGAAGCATTCAGAGTTTTGAAATGATCGGTAGAAAAGCTGCAGAAAAGTTCACAAATGGCTACTGTATGTGTAGGTAAGCTCACATTTGAAATCTATGCATGCTGTGCACACATACATCCTGTCGTGTGTTTGTGGATATTCCTTCATTCCTGCATGTACTGTTTGCTTTTACACAATGAATGACAATAATGAGGTGGTAGGAGAAGGTACACTACCAATCCAGGTTGCTGCCTGTCTTTCTCATTCAGACAAATGAAAGTAAGTGACCTGTTTACATAAGAAGGCACACAGAACTGGCAGGGCGGCTGACAGAGACACCCTGAAGGAGGCGGGCCAGAATGTCCTGCTCTGTTGCTGTGTGCTTCTCTGGTTGTGCATCTGTGCGTGCAGGCATGTTTGTCTGTGCATTTGTGCAAGCGTTCAGTCATGCACAAAAGTAAGAAAGAATGAACGACAATAAAGAGGAATCTGTGCGTGTTTGTGTGTGTCTGTGTGCACACATGTGCATTAGTTAATGAAGTTTTTGATGCATCCTCTGCTTCCTCCTCGGAGGCCTTTGGTGCCAGTGCTGGTGCAGACATGGATGCTGCTAAATTTAGCATCTCTGTGTGAATCTCTGAATGTGTGAGAGGGAGAGAGAAAGAGAGCGACAGAGAGAGGTCGGAGGGAAGACAAAGAGAGAGGGGATAAAATAAGAAACAGAGAAAAGGAGAAGGAGGATGTGAGAGAGCTGAAATCACTCTCTCATTCACTATTACCTACATGGTACACACTCAGAAAGGTTGTCTGTAGTTGTACATTGACTTTTCAGACACTTATCAATCATCATCATCATTTTCGGTGACCATTGACAGGTAGTGTGGAGCCAGCTCACCAAACGCCAACATAAGATAAACTGAGGGTATCACTAGCTGATAAAAGAGGAGGAGATCCTCTGTGGCACCTAAATCCAAAGTGTGCATTAATAAAGGGTTTATATCAATAACTTCACTGTGTTTTGGCAACAAATAAGGATTCTTTATCAAGAGGAGAAAAGGTAGTGCTACTTCTAGACTTCTGTGATGAAGTTCTACAGTACATGCTGCATGTCCACTGTATAGCTGTTTAATGGCCGCAGTCTCTGGAGCATGTCATTAAAGATCCAATGCTCCAGCAGCCCATTAACTCATCTTCAGCCTGTTGGAACAGCCTCACTGCATAGAATATTTTAATTGAATTTCTATTAATGTACCTCTTCAAGGGGAGTTTTGTTTCCACAGAAAGAGGTTGTTTACGGGGCTGGGGCATGGCTAAAGGTTGGGTCTTGTCCTGCAGTGTGGTTTTAATAAGCTAGTCTCTTCTCCAGCTGTGAGTCTCTAATGCCTTTTTGCAGTTATTAGCATAGCACTGCACACTCACTTCTGATCTCTCTGTGCCTCAGCTAACAGCGTATGGCTTTTTATATTGATAGAGTTTATAAAGCACTGAGGGAGCCTGGCAGGTGATGCATTTATTCCATATATGCAGATCTCATAAATGCTTAATAAACTCTCTCCATCAAATGTAATGCGTCAGTCCAGTTAAAAAGGGTAATCTTCTGGTGGATTTTTCGCGACTTTCCCATCTGTTGGAAATTCTGTGCTGCATTGTTGTCAGTTTAATTTACTGTAAATACACAGATCCACATTTAGGATTTTTTTTTTTTTAATATGAAGGTCCTGTAAATGCCCCCTCTTAAAGAAGCCCTTGTACAATGTTATTTTAGTGTATTTGTTTCCTTAAAGTTGATGAAGATAAATATGATTATAAATTGATGTACAGATTCAAAATCTGAGTGTAAATTTGTAAAAAAAATTACACTGCAATGGTGATTCACTATACTGAACCAGAGGGAACTCTTACATTAGTAAGTCGGAAGTTTGGCAGTGTCCTAATGCATTATATGTTTGAGTCACATCAACAGGAGTTAGTGTCTCTGTGGGCTCTGGTGTTATAGCAGAGCTGTGTCAGTAGGCCCCTGCGATACAGCTTAGGAGGCCCTTTGACAGAACTGGGTCAGTAGCCAAGATGAAGGAATTATGTCACAGAGGGAACTATACTGGCCTTGGCTGCCATTCTGGTCCTCCACCCTGTTGTCTCGAGCGAATCTGTCTAACCACACGCTTCTATAGATACATTCCCTGAATGGTAATTAGAGGATGGAAATGCTGTGGTGAACCGCTGCAGTTCATCATAATATCCACGGCATTTAAATCAATGAGGCAGAGAGTGAGTGAGTCTCCTGTGAGTTTGTCTGTCCCTGTGGGCCGAGTCAGACAAGATGACATCCTCACCAGGGACCTTGAGCCTACTCCTCCCTCAGGACAGCCCACACTGTTTACAATCAGCAGGGCACAAAGGCGCACACACGCACACTCGCACACACACACACACACACGCACACACACACACACACACACACACACAGATATGAGGTCCCTGTATTTTAACGGCCTGATTGCAATGCTAGCTCTTGTGCGTACAGATAATGACAGCTCATTTAAGCACACTTGATACTTTTGTTTATATATGTTTGTATATATTAGCAAAAGCGTGGGTGAAGTGGAATATAAATAGGATGGGTGTGGTGATTAATCATTATCTGCTCAGCCAGTCACGTTATCTATTGAACAGCTGTAGCTCCAATCACAATGGCCTGTAATATAAATGTCTCACTAAATGAAGAAGAGAGATCAGACTGGCTTCTCCAGGCGTACTGTTGTTGTCCAGAAAGTAGAGAGTGGCAAGGTGCGAATATATGGTGCCACAAGCCATTTGCATGATTGCATAAACAGAAAATGAACCATTATAATGCGGTTTGGAAGACGGGCAGTGTTGAAGAAATAAAAAATAGATGAAGCACAAGTTCTCCCCTCATCACAGTCTAATTTAACCAAACCAATTACAGCCATAGTTCTGCTGTATCACATCATATTGCAGGTAACAATGCAACAATCGAACCTGTTAAAGCCAGTAAACTAGTATTTTTGGCTATAATATGAAAGGACGATGAGGGAGTTCAGTGATGTAGAGAGAAGAGTGATTTTTTGTTTTTTTGGAAGTGTCTGAACTGTGTGTGTCCAGTGCATCCAGGATGTTACTGTTCCTTTGTGTACGGTTTGCCACGCATAAAAGCAGGACAACACTGGCCAGTTTTATGTGCAAAGAAGACCAGCATGGTTATTTTGTTGCAGCATGTTGTTGGTACCGATGGAGCACATATCTGGCCTGCTTCCTCAGTTCAATTAATTAAAGGGAAGGTCTTCATACAGTCTACTAGCAGTTTTGGATGATAATCATTAATCTTTAGCTCATTACTTGTTAGACTCAGCCTTACTGGCATTCTTGGCATTCTTGCTATAATTACATTAAACTTGCTTTTTTGTTTGTCAAAACATCTAAACTAGTTGAAGAATGTGCAATCAAAGTCTTCTAAACATAGTCCACATATTAACTTTGCAGAAAATGCTGACAAAAATGCAATTCAGTTCAATTCAGTTTTATTTATATAATGCCATATCATAACAAGGTTTTCTTAGGGCACTCGAATGGGGAAAAAAAGCATGTTTCATTGTAGCGCTGCTTGCTCCAGTCTTTGTCATGCTACACGAATAGCACACATTCAAACATGCACATACACACTATGTTCAATGCTGTTTTATTTTTAATGTGACACCACGAGGAGGCCCCTGGAGGCTGGATTTATATAAACAGCATAAATAAATATGAACTGACTTACGTTCCAAAGTGACAGATTGCTCATTGGAAAAAAATCTGACACCTGAGCTTTACAAAATAATTACTGTCATGGAAGTGAAGTTCTTCAATGAATGATAAATTAATCAAATTGAAGTTCAACAGCCTGTAATTAAATTTTTGAGGAGGCCGTGACTGTGTTTGAAAACACAACAAATGTCTGTCGCCTCCAAACTTTTTAGCAGAAATTGTAAAACATTTTTAACTATTTTCTGAAGAAAACAAAAACAGATGACTCATTCTGAAGTCAGGCAGCTTCTGTATGTTTTAGTGCAGTATTTTAAAAACACTGCCCCCTGCGGCCTCATTTCCCTCAGATTCTCTCCTCTATTCAAACAATCACATTGGGCCCAGTGAATGGAAAATTATATTCTTTTGCTTTCATTCAGAGTGTGCAAAGAAGCGCATTCTGTCCTTCTGCGTTTTAATTTTCTAGAGAGAGAATGTGAGCTTTATGACTCCCAAACTAAAGAGTTTTGAAAGACGGAAGCTTTTCAAGAACTTAACGCTCTTTTAACCTCTGGCAGATATTTCGGTCTTCATATCACAGATTGTGAAGCTTTAAAGAAAAATGTTATTGCAGAATATTTGGCTGGCACAATGAACCATTCCATTTAGTAAATGAAAGGCAGTTACACATGATATAGACCTTTGTGTGTTAGAATACGTTTGTATTTAATGGCCAATGCATCAGTGATACTGATCTTAGACAATGATGCGTACTCCTCATGCTGTTCCGAGAAATTTGGCATGCATTCCACTTTGCATGAGAATATCTCTAAAGCCGTCAGAACAAACTTAATCCTTTTAGCCCCACCACTGGGAAGGATCTAAGAATTGCAAAACTGTCAGTACAGCAAGTTGTTTCTGTAACATACAAAAAGCATAAAAAGTGTACAGCGCATCTAACAAAGCTAAAGACTGCTCAGACCTCTTATAAGGCATTCTTTATACTTAGCCTTATTACAGTAAATGAATCTCCCTTCATAGATTTTATGTCTAGTACAATATCTGTAGAAAAAAAACCCAATGACAGTTGACTTAGATGCACCAAACCTGTTGTTCTTTTTACTTTATTGATATTTATTGTATATAAAGATGGGGTTTATGTGAATCATTGAAACCTTCTAGTCAAGCAGTAATGTATTATTTCTGGAGACAAATTCTTATTTTGGGCAGCAGAAATGTATTACGTATAGTATGTTCAGGTATATATACAGTACATGTGTTTAAGTGGCAGTGACACACACACACACACACACACACACACACACACACACACACACACACACACACACACACACACACACACACACACACACACACACACACACCCACCCTGCAAACACTCACACATAGCAAGCTGGCAGAATCTGGCTGGCGGCACCAAACAAAACACCTGCTGACCTCTACTTTTCTGTCTCCCAACTGACCTCCATCTGCTTCCGTTAAGTGACTGTGAGTGTGTGACAGTGTGTGTGTGTGTGTGTGTGTGTGTGTGCGTGCAGTCAGAGCGTAGGGCAGAAAGGTTGACAAACTGTGATTGTGTGTGTAAGTGTGTGCATGTGTGTGTGTCCATCCTGTATGTGTATAAGCTGCCTTGCAGTGCCAGCTCAGTTATTAAAGTGGCGCTGCCACAGTGGATCCCTCTGTTCAGATATTACGCAGCCTCTGCGGCAGAATAACTGCAGGTCCTCTCTTGTAAAACAACCTCGACTCAATATTCACAATGTTTAAGCCAGCTGCTCCCTCTATGACACAGACTGACCAGGTGAAACCAGGTGAAACCTGAAATCCCTCTGCAATTTCAGCCATCACAACCACTTGGCCCATGAAGGTTAGGTGTAGATGAAAGCAGTGATCCCTGCAGCTTTCCAGTGTTCGGCTCCAAAAGAAAATAACTGTAAGGTGCTGGGATCATTGTGGCTTTTCATATCAGTTATCAGCAGCACTTCGCAAAACCTTAAACAGTCCCTTTGTGTAACTCCTGGCTTTGTGAAAAGACAGCATTTACTATATGAGTGGAGAAAATGACTTGAATAGAATAGATAGTCATGCTGGCCAACACAAAAAATGGCACCTGACTTGTCTGTCAGTGTTGCCAGTTCTGTCATTTTCTGCTAATCAAGGTTCTATTTCTGACGCTCTGTTACCTACAGTTTGCGTTAAGCCATGGTGGGACAAGAGACATTTTCTCAGGGGATACCAACACTGTCAAACCTTCCAATGAAATGTGGTGAAGCACTATTATGTTCCATCTGGTTTTGCAGTCCCTCGAATGAGTAATGCTTAAGCCTTGAGACACTCATTTTAAGTTGATTCTAATTCTAAAGTTACACCTTAACACAAATGTGTGTGTGTGTGTGTGTGTGCACAAACATTCGCACACATACATCCTGTATATGACAGCCTGTCCTTGTCATTTTAATTAAGTTTTTTGTTAAGTGCAGCCTAACCTCAGCTTCAAAAGCAGGTTTGAAATGAGCAGCAGTAACTAATACAACAGACTGACTTGAGTGGAGGATCTTCTCCACTCTAAGGAGTGAAATATCGCAATGTGCATTTAAATACATTATCCACAGGTTAATGTTAATTATACATATGTAAATATTTGCCTTGGAGCTTAGAGAGGAGTGTAGGCTGGCAGGCGCTGCACTATTCATCAGAGTAAGTACCAAGGTTCTTATCAGGATTAAGGCACGACAGCCAGGGTGCAATGTGTGGATTCAAACATGTCTTTGATGTGGTGTGAATGTATGTACTTTGTATCTGCTTGAGCGTGTGAATATGTGTGTCTTTATTTCTGCTTTACTATCTAAAAGCACCTGCTGTTTAATTCAAAAGAAATCTATCACACTTCTTTAAATTCCCTGCTTCTTCAACCTTGTGTGAGTCTTAGTATCTTGTGTCCAGATATAGCCAAATCTTGTCTCAGCATAGCTGAGGTGGATTGGATTGGAATTCACACCTGGCATTAGAATATGTCTCAAATGTGTCTCAAATAACCATTTATGATCAGATGTAGCTACACCACACCCCACATTTTATCTGTGGAAAACGGTAACAGCTGCTAAACCAAAAATGGATATCTGCACTCTGCCATAGAGAAAGGGATTGTATGGCTGTTTGCATACTGAATAGAAACTGCACACAAAAAACCCCTCAAAATGAGAAATTAAAAGGTTGGACAAAAAAGTGAAACAAGACAATGAAGAGCCACAGAGAGCAGCTAAGAGAGAAAGAGGCACACAGGAAGAGGTGGAGTGAGACAGGGAGATTAAGAGCATGGTGACTTGCCTTGGGTCATTTGTCATGTAATACACACACAGCATTTATAGTGCTAGGTGATTGTTTAGGATGCCTTTGTGTTCACACAACACCGTAATGTTAACAAATGTGGGCTGTGACACGAGAGATGTGTGTCTTCCTACCTACCATCTCTGTGGTTAAGGTTCGGTTAAGTTTATGCAGTTAAAGTCTTTTGGTTTAGGTCAGGGGAAGACTGTAGTCATGGTTCAGTGAGCTCAATGTTTGCTGTTGGTAGGAGATGGGATGCGCAGTCTCCAGTGTCTTAGTCAGACAGTATCTCTTTGTATCTTTTTCGCATGCAATGTTGACTTGCTCACTCGTCGTTTTATTCTGTTTTATCTGTGTTGCAATAACGGTTTCCTCTATTTTATTTTCACGATAGAACAATTGCTCCCATGATCCTCTACGCTGCCATGATATTTCCTCGTCTCCTTCTTCTTAGTGCCATTGTCTCATCTGCAGGAATGTAGCAACGGCAATTTAGTTTACTCACCCCTGCAGTTGCAGAATAGTTTTCTTCTTATTGGTCTTTTCTCTTTCGTCTTATATCCAACTCCATTGGTTTTTTTCTCTCTTTTTTTTCCCTCACTCCCTCTCTTGTGCCGTCACCGTCCATCTCTCCTCCAGGGGATCCCATGGAAATGTTTAATTGTTCTGAAATGTCTACAGTGAGCTGGACTAAATGAATCAGCAGCCATGTCGGCTGACATGAAAGTCTAATCCGTTTTAACTTCAGTTTGTTTGCAGTTATTCAAGGGCTTTCTTTATTTTGAAGGGAGCTGGACACATTCACAGGCTCAGTTTTGTTTTCTTATTCTTTGATAGCTCAAGGCTGTACATAATTTAGCCTGTTAAGATGTCAGATTAAGAGCAACCACTGCTTTTTTATGCTTAATATATTTGCACATTTCTATTAGTGTGTGTCTGTACTTGTGCTTCCTTTTGGAGGAAGACGCAGTTCAAAGAAACTAAGGTGCTGTTTTTTGTCCAGAGCACATGCAACACATTTATTAAAGACTGGAAATGTAATGTTGCCGTGCTGTCCTACAATTCAACATGCTCTCAGGTCAGTCCAGAAGTGTTCCCATGTGTGAGAGGTATTACAAAACAAAGTTTCTCTGTTTAAGAACTGTGACTTCAGCAGATATACTGTATATGCTAACATTTGTACTTCTCATGTTTTAATCTGCATTACAGAGCATGACAAGCACCGCCTATGCAAAAGCACTGAATACATGAATCTTCACTTCAAAGTCAAATGGTTCCATAATGAGTATGTCCGTGACCTGCCGGCCTTCAAGGGTGTTTCGCCTGAATATTCTCTGTAAGTAATCCTGTCATTTTCACACACATGTTGCCTACATGCACAGATGCAGAAACATGCATACACACAAACAGCATATTACTGTATGAACAAAATTCTGAATCACTGTTAAGGGAAATTACAGGAAACATTACATAAATATATGCAAGTGTTCAACTTTTACATGGTAGAATGTGATTACTAATGCATAATATAACATGAACAGGCTTTTTTGTTGCCAAATTGTTTGTGTTAAAAAATAAAAGTTAAAATCCTTATAATAAACCCAAGAAAATATAATTTACATAAATGAGACTAAAGGAGGGGGTCCAAAGATTAAACTCTGTGGAACTCCACAGGAAACTGTTTAGTAGCCTGATTAAATCTTTTTCCATACCAAAACAATGTGTTATTAATTTTAAAAATCATTTCCGACAATGTGAGTGCAGTACATACTGTATAAGACTATGAATCATTGTAGCTCAGATCCGTTTCTGGTTAAGACTGAATCTGTAAAATTGTCACGTTTGTGTAATCTGTGCTGGCAGTTTATTTCAACAAGACTTTAAACGAGCTGATCATAAACGGTTTTGGATGAGGAGACAAATTTATAGCCTAAAAGCATGTTTTTGTTCTTCTTTTCACTTATGCCCGTTTTCCATTGTGCATGCATAATTATGTGCAGCAAAGCAGGGGTAGCTGCAATATAAACGCGTGTAATGCAAGCAGGGAACGCAGTGCCCTCTCCCATCCTGCCAGTCTATCAGAGTAATGACTCACCCTCCCCCCCTCCAGCACTGTCACTCAAACACCATCTCTAGCAGGATTGATTCTTCCAAAGGCATACACATCATACAAACACACACACACACACACACACAGTCCTTCTCTTCTGTCTGCCTGTCTCTCTTCTCTTTCTCTGCCGTCACGCCCACCTTATTTATTGGCTTTCCCTTCTGTAGCAGATGCCCTTAGCCAGAGTACAAAGCAGTTTTGGGGGGACGTCCGTTGCTCTGAGGACAAGCTCAGGCACTATATTAAACAAGAAAATGGCAAAGTGAAACAGACAGAACAGCATTATTATTCCACTAACAAATGTACTTCCTTACTTCCTGCCCTGACTCATCCGTCCCGGCCTGTCCTGTCCTCTGCTGTCCTCTGTCTGAGCCTCACAGTCTAATCTGTCCACAAACTGAAACTTGATATCAGTGCCTGCATGAATTGCGGCCTTGGCCAAAACCACACAAAAATCTGCTAGGTCTTTTCAGTATAACACAATTTTCATTGATCTCCCTTAAATTCCCCAATCATTTTTAAATAACTAAAAAGTCTTGGTCTCTCAATTGTTCTCATGTAGTAAACCCCGACTCGTCTGCTGCTCCAGACAGATGAGATGACCCAAGTGCTAGAAAATACATCCAACTACGATTTGACCCTCCAATGATAGAAGGCTTTTCTTTTTTAGGTGGTTCGAGCCATTTGTCATTCAGTGGCTTGATGAGAACGAGGACGTAGCCATGGATTTCCTCAATGGAGCACTGGAAAGAGACAAGAAAGATGGAGTGAGTATGGCATTGAATTATTTCCCAATATGTAGCTTTATGTTTAACCAACAAATCCACCTTAAAACTGCTTTCTTATTCACAAGGACAGCCTGCTGAGACTGAATTTACCTCTTGAGGAAAAGGGTGTGGGGGATAAAGGAAATTTCACACAGCCAAAAACACTCCTCACCCAGAGACATGACAAGACAGGAATATGAATGAAATTTCAATTAAAAATGGACAAAAACAGGAAGCAAAACATCACGTTCAGGGCAGTAAATAGCACAGAAGGAAATTAGGCAATAATAAGAGGAAATGTGTATACGCTTGGCCCAGAAATTATTGCAGTATATTGATGCACCTTTTGTGTGCATGTGTGTTCATATGTACCTGAATGATGGGATGCATATTGTTTATGATGCTTATTGCAGCTGAACACAAAAAGGCATTACACAGCACTATACATTTTTGGTAAAGTTTAAAGTGAATCGTGAAACAATTTAATTTATAATCATTTCAATCTGGACAATTTGCCCTTTATAATGTCACTACTACTGTAAAAACAGGGATAATGTTGTATAATGTCTTCTCTGGTTCTGTAGTAGTAGTTCAAGTCAGAAAATGATTCAAGTGACATTTCCTTGTGAGCTTGAAGACTACAAATTTTTAACAAAAAGCTTATGTTACAAAATACGGATGTGAAGTTTAAAATTTGTAGGTGTTAATAAGTCTGGCAGGGTCTAAACAAAAGACACTGTGCATTATGGTAAGTGTAGGAACCAGGGTTTTTATTTGTTTTATTTTTTGGAGCCTGACCCATACATCAGACTGGCATCACGTCATCAAGTGCCAAGGCCACGCCCCCTTTTGGGGGAAAGAATCAGGCTTTCACATGACGAGAGAAAGCAGGTTGTAAAACTAAAAACAACCATATCCATAACCAAGGCTTCACACTGAAATTTGAGGCATATGTGATACATGAATATTCACTGTCAGTGTGGTAAATAGCTAAATGATGCTGGTGTTAGTACAGTTAGTACTGATACATAGCTAGCTTGAGTGGGAGGCTGCTGGAGTACAGTCATACAGTATAGCAGCATCAGACTGTCTCTAAATCTCAGGCTAGCTGAGCTCAAACAGTTGGCTATTAACAGGTTGGTTATTTATAACAACACTTAGCCTAACAATACCTGGTGATAAAATCAAATATGTATAGATGTCCGGATAAGCAATGTCTGGCCGCTGTGTTGGGTCATTGATCTGCTTGGACAGGGGAAGACTGTCTGAAGGGGCGTGACGACTGAGCAATCAACCTTAATTTATTAAGGTATCGCAAATGCTCAGGTTCAGGCAAGGTAGCAAAATAACTATTAGACATGTATATAAAATAAAAGTTTGTTTCACACGAAATTAATACATACAAAATTGTAATCCAAACACACGTCAAGTTGCAGTGGCATCTATAGGATCTTCGGTTTTCTATCCCCCAAAATGGGATGGGGCCATGACGTTTTACGAAGTACCCACATATGCCGGCCTGATGTATTCTAGGGAGTAAAACTCCCCAATATTATGGAAGTAAAATCGCTAAATTGCTTGAGTACCCTTAGGTGAGACAGTTTGATGATCTAGTCTGCAAAAGTTAATTTTGCTGAGAACAGAGCAAAAAGCTTTAGTCCTATTTGACTGTCTATTACCTCCATAAAGCTCACATTCACTCTGGCTAAGTGTAACTTTTTCATTACCACTGACTGAAAAGTCCTGCCCAGAATGTCCATGAACAATGTTAAAAGTTAAAACCGTGATTCATTTTTGCTTTAACTCATGAAATGCATTATTAAATCTAACTTTTATGTCCATCACAAATAAATTTAGGAATTTATATGCGCTCAAGAGAGTTTCAAAGAGTTTAAGTGCCATGTTATTAGTGCACCTCAGCGGTTACTGAGCATTCACGCATAAAGGGTTAACAGTACATCTACCTGCTAGCAACATTGGCAGTGAGCGGTCTAGATTCCTGCTCTGTGAGTGATGTGGTTGTAGAGTAATTGGTACACTAATCGAATGTTGTCTTCGCTGTCCTAAATAATGTCTCATTATTATGAGGCTCTTAAAGGTCTTAAGATCTGAAATTCTACATCTGTCTCTTTCTCCCAACCCCTCCATCACTCTCTCTCTTTCCTGCAACAGTTCCAGCAAACCTCAGAGCACGCCCTCTTCTCCTGTTCGGTGGTCGATGTGTTCACTCAACTAAACCAGAGTTTTGAGATTATCAAGAAGCTGGAATGTCCAAACCCACAGGCTCTGGCTCACTTCATGTGCCGCTTTGCGAAGGTCAGGCTCTTTCTTTGGAAAGGTCCCCCAGTGAACCCTGAATACTCCTGTGGGGAGTGATAACTCACAGTTAAAGAGTTTGCCATTGATCTAAGGAGACTCTGTGGTATATTTATTCAGTTTGATATTATCTGATTATTAGGTTGACTGCTTTAGAAGTTTTCAGTGAGTCCCAGAAATTCAATAATAAAACAGTAAACAAACTGTAATTATAAAACTGTCTCTCTCCCTCCCTACAGACTATCAACAAAGTTCTTCTGCAATATGCTGCAATCATATCCAAGGACTTTACTTTGTATTTGACTAAGGAGAACGTGGTAAGTGCCCACTCAAAGTTGCATTGAGTTTTGTTGGTCGAAATGCAAATATAGTAAGTCAGATGATGGTGTTGCCATGATGACTGTCTCTAACAGTGGTTTGCATGGAGACCATGTGGAAAATGTTTCAGATAGCAACCCAGTATGTTCTACGCTGAGCCCTGCCCTGTCTCCTGTAATGCACTTAACAAAGTGTCTCTATTAACCAGTTGCAATAATTCATCTCACAGCCCACAGCTGATAGGGAAAAGTCATTGGTATTTTCTGGGCTCTCTGTCCATTGTTGTAATGTGACGGATGACTAAATGCAGAGCCTTCTGAGTGGTCTAATTATCCACACTGGTCTTTGAAGTTGAAGTGAGAGATAACACAAGGGTACTAGCGGAGGAGGCAGATGTTTCTTTACAGTGTTGACAGGCTCATTACAAATGTCCAAGAGAAAACACGAAATGTCCCTCCTCGACACAGGACTGAACAGACAGATGATGGAAAAAAGGAAATAAGAGTCAGATGGAGTGGCAGGATTACATCAAATTAAACCTAATCTCTGATTTGTTAAACTGTCACATATATAGCACATGACCTACATCATAGCCATCTTTACCAAGAACATACTTTGTCTGTGTTTGCCACCAACACACTGAAACATACATTAAGAAAGAGCAGTTGTATTTGTAAAGATTAGGAACTAGAGCAGTGGTTCCCAACCTGTGTGGCTTCTGACCTCGTAAATCAAATCAGTGTCTACTTGCGACCCTACATCAAAGGCCATAGTGTCGACATGAGTTGTTAAAAGACTGCTGCTTCAGTTACCTTTAAGGATTTAAAAAAGCCTAAATGGGTGTTAAATTATACAGTATTTTACTTAAAAAAGCACAAATTTGACAAAAGCTACAATAATAAAATGTTCATTTTTTTGTAAGAGAAAATGTCTGTAACCCTCAGATTTATCTTGGCATCCCCAGGTTGGGAACCACTGATCTAGAAGACCTGCTTTTGCAGACATAGTGCTGAATACATTTCTTAATATAGATAATATTTGCAGACAAACTTGTCAGCTTAGCATCACCCTATTCAAACATCATTACCCCTGTAAATCAATAAATACACCACCAGTAGCTTTTTTTCCTCTTTGGTATCTGCAGTCCTCAATCAATCAATCAAAATGTATTTATATAACACCTTTCAAACAAATTAATTGCAATACAAAGTGCTTTACAAGCAAGTGACAAAACGTAGGATTTTAAAAATGGATTTAGAGACTAATGCACACCAAAACAACCAAAAAAGCATAACAAAAAATAATACAAGCAATAAAAATAACAATAAAAATTAAAATCATGAAATACTACACAAAATAAATATACAATAGTAAAATAGTACAATGTTAACATAATAAAATAGAATAAAATCAATAATAATCAGCAGTAAAATGTTAATAAAACATAAATACAATAAAACAATGATAGTAAATAAAATAAGCATAAATAATAAAACCATAAAATGATAAAACACTACATTAAAGCCAGACTAAATAGATGGGTTTTTAGTTTACGTTTAAAAATATCAATATTTTCAGATCTTCTGGAACGCTGTTCCACCTGCTCGGAGCGTAATGGCTGAAAGCAGCATCACCACATGTTTTTGTTCTGCTTTGTGGAACAGCTAAAAGAGAAGAACCGGTGGATCTGAGGGGCCATCCTGGTCCATAAACCAGAAGCATTTCTGAGAGGTAGTCCGGTGCAAGGCCAGGTAGTGCCTTATAAACTAATAAAATAAATTTAAAATCAATACAAAAACAGGTAACAAGTGTAAAGACTTTAAATGTAATGATGTAATGTGTGCTCTGCTTTTGGACTTAGTCAGCACTCGTGCAGCAGAATTTTGGATTAATTTATTCCTGACTGGTATCACAGCAGCCCCTGGTATTTAACTGATAGATGACGATACATCCAGTGCGAGTGTTAGTGGACCAAACTCTTTATTCTATATTTTTCACCCTCTCTCAAGCTAGAAATATGTAGCTGAGGGACATCTCCATTGCTTTTATTCAGATTTAGATCTAATCACTCCCATACAAATATGCTCATAAATCTAGTAGAGAGCAAGCCGTTATGTGCTGCCGCAGAGACGCTATTGGCTCCTTTGTGGATTGAAGACACCAATCATCCCTCTCCTCCTGTGGGGCGCAGAATTATCATTTTAATACTATCCATTACCACTGTCATAATTTTGGGGTGTTGTATGTTTGTCAGTTGTTTTTTTTGGGCACATAATGCACATAATATGTGACTTTCTGAAAACTCTGACGAATTACTCACAGTCTCCATAAAAAGCAGTGTGATTAATGTCTGTCATCTGTTAAACTTGTTGTGGAGCTGAGAATCGATAATGCCTGACATATTCAGTGCAGACATTTCTCTCCCTGTTGTTATGTATTGCGTTTCCCTTCTGACTGTCGATGTCGCGCAGAAACCTTGCATCTCTGTATAGATGATGTGTCAGGAAATCAAAACTGATGGATTTGGCTGTTTTTACCCGGTTGACGTTTTGCAATGTGTTTTCAATTATATGGGCTAGCCTCAAGCTCACAAGCTGCTACAGTACGATGTCAATAGCTGTAAAGAATTTAATGTACCAGGTTTCTGGAGGATGTCAACAACATTAAATATATATATATTCATTGTTCTTCTGACACACAGGACTGCACACTGTACTGTACAATTAATCTAATAACATTAATTCTTGTACTTTTACAGCCCTGCATCCTCCTCAACAACATTCAGCAGCTCCGTGTCCAACTGGAGAAGATGTTTGAGTCCATGGGTGGCAAACAGGTCTGAGCCTACCGAAGTGTATCTGTCTGCCATGTCTGTGTCAATTCACTTTCAATTCAATTGAGATCTTCTATCTCTTTTTTATTGGCATATAATATATGAATTATTACAATGCAATACTGCGTTGATCTGTGTCTTTCCACTGGAAGGTCAAACCACAAGGTTAGCTAAAGAAGAGCATCTCCAGGGCTCCAAAGGATTCAGTGTCTTGCTAAAGGACACCTCAGCAGGGTTGATACCAGTTAAAATGGAGGCTTAAACCTCCATCCCCAGATCAGCCCTCTGCTGTGAAATAAATGCTGTGTCATGATTATGTAAATGATCATTTCAGATGACATTTATATAAAGTGAAAGTGAATTGACCCCAACAGTGTTGTTCTGTAATCCTTAGCTCAGGTCTGTACTTAATCATCCAACAGACTAATCTGACATGTAGTTCAGTTTGTTAATATCACCTTTTCCACTTTTATAGTTCCTCAATAACTCTCCCATCATTTCCCACATGTGTATAACATGTGTTGCCCTTTTGTAAATATTGAGTTAAAACCCTATAAATCTGTGTGTTGGGTTTGAAACACCTTTCAATATCTTCCCTGTGTGTCTAACCTGAGAAGACGCAGCCACGGCTTCTTATGACTTACACGCATGTTTCTCTTCAGTATCTAATGCCTGTCTTGCCTTGCGTTTTGTCTCCTGTCGTTGTGTCTCCTGTTTCCCCCCCGTTTCCTTTCTGTGCTCTCTCTCTCTGTCTCCAGGAGGAGGGGGTTGTGTCCTTCTGTAAGGTGTGTGCAATAGGACTCGTCAACACCCCTTCCCACCATTTACCGAATGATACGAATAAAGCACGGCCCCTCCCCCCTGTGCCTTCCCCGCCACCCCTCACGCTCCTACGCTTCTCACCCCCAACCCCCCACCCCTCCAGCAGCATGTGCCACAGAGCATACGGAATCTGAATTACCCATCACCCCTCTGGACAAGCTGCTCAAGCTCACCATCCCCGGCGCTCTGGGGATAGTGGCTCAACCCACCCGATCCCATCTTTATTTTTAGCTTGCTTTTTTTTTCTGTCAGCCACTTCTCTATCCATGGCTAATTTAGAAGTGCGATATTTATTTTAGCTCGTTGTTCCCCCTCTTTTTCCCGACGCAAAGAGCAGAGTCAGAGGCTCACCAAGTTGCTGGCTGTGGTTTTGATCATCTCTATCCATTCCCCAGGCTGCAGCCACAAAATGCTTCAGACAGGATTTTTCAGACCG
Organism: Macquaria australasica; assembly: GCA_005408345.1. NCBI lineage: Eukaryota > Metazoa > Chordata > Actinopteri > Centrarchiformes > Percichthyidae > Macquaria > Macquaria australasica. The sequence goes on from SEMN01000032.1 coordinate 224,730, forward strand.
TGTTTAATGAGCTTCTCAAACACTAACAAATCTCTCCAGCTGTGCCCTAGGCTGACGTGCTGCTACCTCCCCACAGTTAGCAGATCTAGACCTGGATCGCTCCCAGGCCATTATTGTCTGAAGAATAATGACACCAGAAATCTTTACATCCCTTCAGAAAGTAAAATAATGGATATTAATTGTTAAAAGACAATCAGGTTTATCTTTAAGAATGTCTTTAGTAATTTCTCTTGAATACTAATTATACAGCCAAGGTGTATTTCAGGTGAAAGTTTTCCATTAGTTTCCTCTCTGCACAGTAGCCTTTTCATTACACAATATTTCCTATCAGCAATTAACTCCCAGAGAGCCAATGTAATTACCAAGAGCTGTTATCATAGCATTACCAATAACAGAGATTAGCAATAATCTCTTACAGTGCCCACATTTATGGAATCATCATGGATTGATCTCCCCAGATAGGTATCAGGCTTTATTTTGGGTGGCGGCCTGTTTGCTAATATGCTTTTCTCACTTTAGAGAAGGGGGTCTATTAAACCTTCATTTACTTGGCACTGTTTAGGACAAACTATGTTTCCGAATAACAACCTGCCAGTGAGTAGATATTGTATTGTTGAAACAGGCAAAGGGAAGCAAAGCTGGGCTGCTGTTGATAGGCTGTCAGCCAGGAGGGAGTTTGTACACTCTGGATGTCCGTCAGTGTCGACTGAAACTAGCTACCATGGAGGAGCCAGGTGCACCATAGTTTCCTTTGCATAAAGTTGAATTAAAATAATTAAAATGTTGTCAATCGTTAAGTGCAAAACATGTATAAGAATCTCTTGTGGTGTTAATGGTACACATATTGACAACTTAAACTAGTTCCTGACAAATGGAGAGTAAAAGACATTTGACACCAAATCTATTCATAGTACTCAATATGCATTTATGTAAATAATATTCATCATTTTATTCTCAACATTACATCCCGTTTCTGGGCTAATCCAAGACCTAATCTTTAACCTGACATTTCAGAAGACGAATCTTTGATATTTTCAAACTACAAAACTGCCTCACTTGGCAAGTCAGAGAAATGTCTGCGACTACCTTTGAATGGAGTCCTTTATGACAGGATTGCAGTCTTCAGGTAGACATTTGACTGGAGCATCAGGGACCACACGGAGTCAGAATGAACTTTTCTCCTCTCAGGATGCGACAGGTGCCTTGGTTTATCTAACAGAGGGGTGAATTTCCTGTGGCAGCATTCCCATTAAGAGACAGTGTTCTTGGAAAAAAAACCCAAAACAGAATCTCAATTTCAGAGACTGCCATGCTGCGGATTAAAGGCCCAGTCTAAAACTTTCCCCAAGCCAAGGGGAACTGATAAAAGACCAAGGCCTACAGTATTTTTCTGCGATCGCTTGAAAGATGTTATCAGTTACTCAAACAGTAAAATAACAACTTCAACCTCTATGAGCAATTTTCTCTGTGACAGAAAAATCTTGCATGTTGCGATCCTTTCCATTGAAGTGACAGCAGTATGAACACGTGCGCATGTGAACACACATGCACACACATATAAATCTATCCCGTTCGTTCTGCAGATAGAGGCATGTCTGCAGAATAACAATGTCTATAAAAGGTTTAGTTTACACATCGCTTCCCAGCTGAGCCATCCGCCATTAGAGTGTGAGATGAGCGGCTCCATGGCTGAGCTTATCGGGTCTAGTGTGACAATCTGTTATGCATGTGGTGCGGTGCCTGGCCTCACACATCCATCTCAGGCACTGAGCCTCAGCGACGTGTTCTCCACCCCCATCCAAAACATCAATATTTCAACATTTGTACATGGCAAACGTAATTCATAAGCACTGAGACAAACAGTGACACAGATGCACTCATACATGCAGTTACTGACACACAAATACACTCGCACACACACACACACAATATCCACCCATGCATTTTCCCAAAATATGCTCCACACCACAGAGAAACACAAACATCTGCACAACCATCACATGCACATGCATAAATACGGAGCTGCAGAAACCCAACACATGCCATGCATGGGCACATACATGCTGTGAATCAATCAAATGTCTTTGTGTGGGCTGGTAATGAAAATTGTTTATTGCAGTGTTGTGTCTGATTTGTCAATACATTATGCTGTACATATTTAGGCTTATAGTACATGGATTTGAGAGGCTTGTAGCAAAGTATAGCCACTGATATTAATTTAGATGCACCAGTATCTCCTGAATAATAAACAAAATTTAGAAAAGTTGCACACTCAAATGAATTTCATAATGAAACAAACAGTTTTTTCCCCTGCAGCAACAATTTCCCTCCTGAACAAAAAACGTCAGTCAGAGGATTTCAGTATCAGGACATCTATAGATACAAGGATTTATGTATATATGACAGTAAGCTTTATTCCTCTGAGATGTTACACTGTCGAGGCTGCCCGAACCGCATACTCTCTCTAACGTAATTTGTGTAGTGGTGCACCACAATTCCTTCGTTCCCTTTTGAGAGACCACTAGCTGGCTGCTTCTTTGCTGACACCATGTCTTATGACTCGGCAAGCAGTCATCATTGCAGCGCTCGGAGGTGAGCCGTCCATTTGTATTCTGAACGTCGCTCGGCACAGATGGCAGACACAATGAGTGGGAGGCCACTGGTGAGGCAGGTTACCTCTCCTCTGTGCCTGTCGTCTCCCTCCCCCTAACACCCCCACCCCAGTTGAGGCGGAGATTCAGAGTTCTAGTCAGAGTGGGCCAGTGTATGAAGTGTAATGATGTAGTAACTGTCTGTCTTCCGCTGACAGCTGGATGCCGAGGCCAGTGATCTGCTAAAGGAGCTGCAGAATAAGCTCAACACGGTGCTGGATGATCTCAGCGGAGTGTTTGGCTCCAGGTGAGCATTAGTGTGACTCAACGTGTGTGTGTGTGTCTGTGTGTGTGTGTGTGTGTGTGTGTGTGGGGTGGGGTGGGGGGGTGGATCGTTTTCATTAAGGTTAACGTCTCCATTCATGTCTTGTTCTGTCAAAGAAATTGTACTACAAGACTGCTTAGTTATTGACAGACATGTACTCAAAATATAATTGACTCGAGCTCTTGCTGTGCACCATGCTTAGTAAGCACAGCAAGTTGCTAAACATTTGAGCTTGAACAAAAGACTCCCCTGCTCTTAACACCTTTTCAATAATCTAATAGGACGAGCAGGAGGGCGCTAGATCCTCCTTAAAGTTGCCTCATTGCTGCAGCCTAAAATATGGACCCAGTAACCATGGATTTCAAGGATTGTTGTTTTCCATCACACAGTTTCAAACCTGTGATCGAGGACTGTGTGAAGCAGATGAATCAGGAGCTGGTTCAGATGAAAGGTTCAGCCAAAGGGAGCAACGCTGCCATGGATGCGGAGTCTGTCCTCCGGCCTCTCATGGACCTTCTGGATAAAAAGTGGGTATATACTGAATGGTCAGAGTTTAACCTCTAACATGTAAGGCAGTTTTGAACTTTTGTCTTCAGTAAGTGCCACCGTCTTTTGCAAACCAATTGAAAGTCATTAATTCACGAGTCAATAGGCTTGGCCATCCATTACCATCAAGTTTGAGAGTTTTGGCCTTAAGGTGATGTTAGAATAGGATTTCGCTTGGTGAAGTTTGCTCACATGGTGTGATGAAAAGTAGACGGGACAGGAAGTAGCATTGATGAGGTTGCATAAACTGCAGGAGCTAGCATGGCTAGTGGGCTAGCAACAGCAGTCCACAAATTTGTAAATGACACTCATTGTTATGAATCAATCTTATCACTTAACTGTTCTAAACCTCTGTCACAGTCCTTGCACTCACTGCCTTTTTTTGCTGCTTGTATTGTTTCAGTTATGTCACCAGTTCAATCAGATTGAACCCATGAAAAGTGAAACCGGCAAGTCAATACGTGACCGGCAAAGAATACGTCTCGCCCCATTTTTCATAGAAATGAATGGGAAGGGAAATCCGGTGTGACCACACCTTTAGAGTTTCTGAATAGTTTGATTAATCACGGTTAATTTTGGTATGGTGTGGTTGTATCAGAATCTATACGGTCAAAATCTAGTTTTAAGAGCTTTATTGCTTTAGCTGAAGCAACAGGTATACAGGTTATACATTGCACAGAGATGGTAGCTGAGGTGTCAGTAATGTCATTCTAATGAATGTCGAAAAGAAAAGCATGTTTTCTACAACTTCTCGGTCACAGTTGCTCAAACATTGCTCTGTTAACTATTTTTCTCTGTGGGTTTGTTATTGCGCCTTTCAATATTAGGTGGCTTTCTGAATGGTCAAATAAGCTGTTTTTAACAGAGCCATGCAAATAGTAAACTATAATAACAATGTTTCTGACCAAATTAGTTTTTATATTGCACAGACATATGAATTGATGATTCTTTTATCTGCCAGTTATATTAAAAGTATTACTGGTGTTCAGTAACTAACAGCACAGCGGTACTACACATGCAGTATATTGTAAAGGCACAGTGATGCCATGACTCAGTAGTTAGATGTCCATTCATGTATAGTTTTTCGGTTCTGTTTTATTTCCATTTCTAATTCCAGTTTAGTTTTGATAAATGAGTAAAAAATAAAATTGCCCAATGAAATGAATACAGCAGTTTTATAATCAAAAGAGAAAGACCAGCATTATCTGTGAATGTCTATTAATTCAACCTAGGGACTGTATTTACTTCTGTGGCGTTCTTGAAAGAACCGTAGCGATGATATGGTTCAGCTGAGCTCTGGGAATCGCTCTCAACCATTTGTCAAAGCAACATTGAGGCCAATGGGGTATTACAGGGAATCCTCTTAATGATATGGAAATACCAAATCCTTCCTCCTGTCTCTTAGACCCTGCCTGCACAATAGGGTGAGATTAAAGCATAAAGCTGCTGCATTTATTCTATGAATCACAGGTGTTTTTCTTCATTTAATCTTATTATTTATGAAGACGTCATCACTTGGAGCCTTCAGCCGTGTTGCCTCAGTTTGAGACTTGTGCTTTTGACTGTTGACCTGACAAACGCCCTTCTTTTGTCGCTTTGCAGTTTGATGTTATTTGCCAAGATTTGTGAGAAGACTGTGCTGAAACGAGTCCTCAAAGAGCTATGGAAAATTGTGCTGAACACCATCGAGAGAACAATTGTTCTGCCTCCGCTGAATGACCAGAGTGTGAGTTTGATTAATTATCTGTCTCTTTCCCTTTTCTGTTACTCTTTTCATCTCTCGCCCTGCCCTCCACCTCCCTCCTCTTCTCCACCTGTCTCTCTCTTATGTCCTCCATCTGTTCAGCTGTCTCCCTCAAACAACACAAATTACTGTACAGGAGATGAAACAACATGGCATCTCTAAATCTTCACACACGTGGAGTGAATTTTTTCATACTGTTAATCCTCCTGTATGAGCCGGGTTGACATTTTTCATCTCAGAAATATCTTATTTGCTGTTTTTTGTTGTCAATGGAAACATGAAAGTGCAGCTTTATGCCATCATGTCAAGCAGTTTTCAGACATTTTTCTCTCTCTGCCACACTACAGTAATGAGTTCATTTTTTTGTTTGCCCCTTCATCTTCTGTTGCTTAGTTTGTTCATATAATTATTATTTTTTCATATTCATCTATTGAGTGTTTCCTTGTATATTTTGCCATAACGGAAGAATATCTGTCTCTCCAACAGCAAGGAGCTCAGATGATCTTCAATGCTGCCAAGGACTTGGGACAGCTGTCCAAACTGAAGGTAATTTTTCGATGAACCTGCGGCAGGTGTTGCTAATCTCAGCACACAAACCCTCTACTGTCTGAACCCTATAATGTCTGATTCTAAAGGGATTTCTCAAAGCCTAGCCGACTCGTTGTCATCTCAGTAAAACATGCATCATGCCTATGCGTGCACTGAAATCTATGATTATGCTGAACATGGATTATGTATTATATTGTAAACAGTATATCAGTGCATTATAGGTAATGCAGATATACACAGACTAAATGCACTACAAGAAACTAACCACAGAGCCTATTAATTCATATTTAAACATATTCATATTTGTATGTAGCTAGCCAGATATATAACTAAATGTCAACATGACAAGCTACCAAAATATAAAATAGATGTTTTAGATAGTTTTAGATGTTTTCTCTCATCCACACTCTATAATTGTTTAGATGAGTTGAGGGATCAGTTAGCACCTGCTCCTAATTGTGCACTTAGATTTACTTTATCTACACATTTGGATAGATGGATTATGTCATTTGGAAGCATAGTCATGTAAGCTTCTTTAGGCTTTTGCATTGTACAGTGTAACTCAGTGCAACACTAGCTAGGCTGGTATCTAATTGTTGATGTGACCGGAGGATGTTTAATCCCTCGAGCTCTGTGTAGGGAGGCGCTGGAATGGATCAGTGGTTACACTGTGGTTTCACTAACAACTGTGGTATGACAGTACCTCACAGAGGTATTTTAGCTCAGAGCCATACAGGGGAATGCAAACTGAATGTGTGTTTATCGCATCTATATGTGTATGTTTAGGTGTTCGTATTCATGTGTGTGTTGTGTGTGTCAGATGTCCTAACTTCTGGGTACTACACATTAGTACAAACATGGGTGTGTTTCAGTCTCCCTACTAAAGCATTAAAGTGGTTTATCAACGTCTTGTTGTTTATGATTATGACTGTTAATCTTCAGTTCACTTTACTGAAGTATTTCTTTCATGCCGTCCAGTATGTGTATATGCTCTGATGTAAAGTTAATGGTGATACTTGCTGTGTTGTTTGGTTACAATTAGTTACATCCTTATTCAGTTAATTCTATTCTATTCTATTATTAATGCATGTGTGTAACCCCATTTACTACAGGAGCTAGCATACAAAATAAATACCTGTCAGATTACTATTCAAGTGCTGTGACCTTTGACCCATGTAATGGATTCATGGAACAGCAGAGTTACTCGGGCAGATATGTTGTTAGTCTAAAACAAATAAGGCTGTGTGCATGACCACTTTGACAATCACATAACAAGCACAGTGTCCATAAATCTGCATCATGTGGTTTTCATTAGAGAGAAGTATTTCTTCCTGCCTGCAGCCTTTAGTTATTTTGGGGCTCGCCATTACAGTGTTTTCACGGGATGGGGAGATTACTGGAACGGAGTCAATACAAATCAAGTGGGCCCAGTGCAATTTTGGCATCTTAGCAGAGATTATTAAAGCATTTTTTGTTTCACACCAGCTCTTTAAAATCTGTTTAAAACAGACTTCATTAAATCTATATCATGAATACAAAAGACATATGTGTGTGTCTGCAGCCTCTAATTTGTTGGATGGGATGTGCATTTTCACAGTGCTGCACATTGTACATGTCTCTTCTAGTGTGGCTATGTTGATTAAATCTTAGCAAACAACACCAAGCTTGTGCAAAAGTTCACAAACTTGTGCTTTTGTACACACGAGGGGCCAGACACATGAAACTGTGTAGATTAGGACCAACGCTTGTAGCAGTGTTCGCATCTGCAATTTAGTTTCTTCAAAGCTCCTTTTCATAAAACATTAATGCCATTTTGTCTGTACTCTATGAGGGAAACACCTGGGAAATAAGGCAGTGACCGAAGATATTTGCTGTAATAAATAAGAAAAACTTAAATTACAATTGACAAAACGTTTTTATGATTAAAATGGATTTTTAGAGCTGGTGTGAGACAGCAAGGCTCATATTTATCAGACACTCTGCAATTGAGTGCAACTGATGCTGTTTTGGCTCAGCTAAGGTTCTTACCATTATGCTGGAGAAACATCTTAAAATTCAAAAGAATCTGATTGCGACTTGTGTTCCTGTTTTGCCAACTGTAGAGTGTTTGACTTGATCTGATATCCCTCCAGGAGCATGTAATTCGAGAGGAAGCCAGAAGTCTGACTCCACGACAGTGTGCAGCCATGGACCTTGTGCTTCCCACCATCAAGGTGAGTTTTATGTCTATTATACTGTTGGCCGTACACCAAGAGACACCTGGATGGCTCAACCTGACCTTTAAAAAAGACAGGAGAGCCACACGAGGCATAGCACAGCAGAGATATGCAAATTGACTTAAATGAGAATTTTGCTGTGGCTCATTGTCATGTGCTTGGGACATCATGGCCTGAAATGTTATTGACCCCCCCCCCCCTCCCCCCTTTAAATTAATAATAATAATAATAAAATCTAAAGTATGACATAGGTGCTGGAATAAGTCAAAACACAACAGCCACACAAAATCCCAGGCTGACAGGCAGCAAGACCTGCAGTCCCATGTCCAATGCCTCTCCTCAGATGCAGCCACAGGAGCTTTTAGGGCGTTTTCACACCTATAGTTCATTTGTTCTGGTCCGAATCAATTGATGAGTTTGAAAACTTGGAGCGTTATCCCCTTGGTTTCTTTTCACACAGAGAAATATCCAAGCGAACCAGAATGCATCACTACAAACCATGTGAGAACGTTCACTCCGCTTATTGGTCAGATGTGTCTGGGGCGGGAGCAAGAAAGTAAATACAGGAAGAAGGTCCTCTGTTCTGAACTATTGCATATTTCTGTGAGAGAAACATTGCTGGTTCGTCCTCCGGCTAGCTGCTATTAGTAGAAACAGTTTGCAGGCTCTGCCGCATCCCAGAATGCAAAGCACACCTGGCTACAGGAGCCATTTAGCTCAAACTTGCGGAGTATACTTCGCAGTTGGGTCGGATTGAGTCGGATCACGTTCTCACCACAAACTGCTCCAGAGTTTGTTTGGAACCGGACTGAGACCACCTCCTCTAAAGGGCCTCGGTATGGGTGTTTTGGTCCCACCCGAATGCGATTACTGTGTTCACACCTGCCTAAACGCACAAGGGTTCGGTCCAAACAGGCTAGATGTGAAAACGCCCTTAAACACTTAATTCCCAGGCCAGGTGCACCTTATTGAACAATCAAGATGTAGCACACCTGGGCGGAGCTAGAGAGGACAGAAGAGGAAAAGGGACAAATAGCACAGGGAAACACATACAGCCGTAACACCAGATATTCACATGCTAGAAAAGGTGCATTTAGAGTACAAGTACATCTCAAACGGAAAAACATACTACATTGTGTGCATGTGTATTTTTTATTTTATTTTGATGTCATCATACTAAAATGGAGAGAAATATTATTCTTCAATGTCACTTCACAAATTGCAAAAGAGACTGGAGAGAGGATGGTATGAATTGTTCTAAACCTCCACTTTTTGATAGAACTTGTATCTCCTTGATGTTTCTTGATGAGACACAATGTAGTTGCACCCAAAGTGCTTCCAACACACAAAAAAGTACCATTATAACTTTTTTTTTTTAAATGACACAAAGCTAGTCTAGACCCATCTGAAAATAATTAATATCCAGGAATATGGAGAGATGCCCAAAGCCTCTCAGCAAAAGAAAGTGTGAAATGCAGCACTGTTAATTTACTGTCATATGACTGTTTGTTGTAAAGGGATATGAGACAATTTGAAGACCACGCCTCAGTTCTACAGGGACAAGAGGAGAGTTATGGTGAGGTGCCACTGGGGGAACACTGCATCATAAAGTGCTGAGAAAAGTAATTGATTCTGCTGTCTCCAAGGAAACTACCTGCAGGTTTAGATCAATCATGTTGCTGGAATTCTTTTCATCAGTATTCCAATTAACACAGTTCAGTAGTGCCTCAGGAGGGCTGGTCGATCACATCAAGAAATGCTAAGCAGAGGGTTACTTGCATCATATCCAGGCACAACAGTTTTAAACCTCTAATCTAAAAGATGCAAGAAAATGAGAGCGATTCATTGAAGTTAAACCAAATATACTGTAAATATTGACTACAAATATATATGACTGACTACTAGTATTAGACTAGTATATCCAGATGTTACCCCAAAGGTACGTACTGTATTAAGGAGCCAAACATATATAAATGCAGTAAAGTGGCACAAGCAAGGATTATAAACTCTTACTTAGTAAATAAACCGCAATATGTAGATATACCAGTACATCTATTTGAATATTTGGCAAGAGTACATTTAGTGATTATCCCACTGAAAATATTTCATCCGGACTGAACTCTGAACCAATGAAAACTAATGGGTAGGATAATGGCTAAATGCACTGGGCCATAGAGAAGTGCATATGTGACAAAGACAAAGTCATGCAGTCCATTTAACTTATTACCGATAATGCACCATTTGTTCCTTTCTTTGAACTCTGACCTGTGAGTGATTGTAGAAGAAAGGCAGCTGTTTCTTTCTCACCAAATCTAGCTTTGTTGTTCTAAATACATTTGGATGATACACGTGTAGTCTATTTCAGAATAGATGCCATTTTTTTTGATACCATGTATTAAAAAATATAGACCCATATCACCTGTTTTCCCTATAGTCAGATACTGTTATTACATACTGTATTTGGAAAATATATGAAAGCACCTGTTTGCAGAGATTTATCATCACTACACTCAAGAGAAGACTGTAAGCTCATGGTTCACTGCAAGATGCAAGCCCCTGATAAGAGAGAGAAGGAAAAAATAAAAAGGGAAACCATGAAAGAAATAAGAAAAAAAGAAACGACACAAGGAACAAATAAAGACATGAAAGAAATAAGGAAGCATATAAGGAAGAAGGGAAGGAAAGTTAGAAGGGAAAGAGAAGAAGAAATATTGGAAGGATGACAGTATTGCAGGTAATTTTTGCCAGAGGCAGGGCGATATTTTGAGCGTGCAGGGTGATTCTGCTGGGTCGGCTGCTCTTTTTGCCAGAGGGGATGCAGCATTGGTGACTCTACGGGCGTCTTCCAACATGACTTTCAACACTTTCGGTTTTGATGCCATGACGAGGTGATTAGAAAGGCATTTTTTATTAACATAAACATGACCACAACATGAAAGTTTAACAATACCTTAAAAGTGCCCCAACAACAAATTTAAGACAAAACTATTGAATACACGCATACCCATATGAAGACTGAACTCTGACATAGACTGAATAATTATTTCTGTATCATGTTGAGAAACTCCTTAAAAGAGGCAACCTGGACTATTATATCTTTTTTTTTTTTTAAAGTGGGACTTCTTTTAGGCTCTCAGAATGTAGCTTCTGTTAGTCCAATGTATTATTGTATCCTGTAACCATTTCACCACTGTTTTACAAAAAGTACAGCAATATCATCACTTACAGTAAGCTCAGCATTGGTTTCAATGTTCATTTGTGACAGAAAGCATATGGTTTTATTCATAAAATATATTTATTGTTTGCTGTAGGCTACATTTTGGACGAATTATATACATTTCCCATCGCGTTTCCCATTTAATGTGTGCAATTTTATTTTCTTTCTGTTGATAATCTCCACCCATGACTCACCCCCTGCATGCCAGTTTATGTACAGCTCATGAGAGGCACGTGTCAGAGAAATTTTCTGATTCATGATTCATTAGTGATTCAGAAAATAGTGCCTCCTACTGTGAATCACAGTCGCACAAGTCAAAAAATATTTACCGACACATCATAGGGATGTCATTCTATGTGTGATGAAGATGGTGTGGCTCAGATGTCACCTGGCAGCTCTTTACAATGTGTGGACCCTATCTCCATCTATTGTATTTTTTTTTCCTGTGCCTTAGTGGGTATCGACTTTTTAAGTTGGATCACGACAACAGACCCTACATTAAACCTGCAAACACCCCAACAAATACGCCTTCGTTCCTGTAATGATCATATGGTACACAGGAGCGCTATCTAAACATAACAAGCACAAAAGAATAAAGGCTATAAAGGGTTTAGAAATGTGTCTCCAAGTTCCTACATTCATCTTCTTTTCAGCGACGCCTCCTTTCTTAATAAGATCTGTCCATGGCCAACCTCCCACCTTCCACGAGTGGGAGTGGTGACAGTATTTGAAAAGAAAGCAAAGCTTTGTCTGTCCTCAGCTATCAGGCTTATCAGCACAAATGGGCATTAACCATCCAAGCATGGGTTTCAGATTTAAATGCATGGTAATTAGCTACAAAAGTGGCTATTACTGCTGTCTCTTGTCTGGTCTCTATGTGTCTGCTCCTCCTTGTAAAATGCATACTGTCCATATAATCCTAGGCTATTTTCTCGGCCAACTGTAACCTGCTGCAGTGTATAAACTCAAAAGAGGTTGCCATCATGTTCAAAGTTATTCCAAAGTTTCTGTTTACCTTGGAAAAATATAAATCTAAGCTGCTCTTTCCTTCTTTTTTTTTTTTTTTTTTGCAGCAATACTTCCATGCTGGGGGAAACGGTCTGAAGAAAACCTTCCTCGAAAAGAGCGCTGATATGAAATCCCTCAAATATGCTCTCAGCCTTTACACTCAACCTACAGATGCCTTGATCAAGAAATATATATGCACCCAAACCTCTCAAGGTAAGGAGCTGGCCAAGGTCAGGCATAAACAGGTTTCAGTTCAGGGAGGGGAATTACTTCAGCATTCAAATACTGAAAAGCTTTTGGGTTAAGAACAGCTTTCTGTGTCCATACAAAGTGTCTCACATGGGTAGGTTCAGACTAAAAGAAAGCTGCTATAAAGGCAAGAAATGAGACCAAGTGATGCGAAAAGATGCTTAGATAGTGAAAGTGGCTGGAAAGGTGCGAAAACAAAGCACAGATTGTGGATATTATTATGCAGCAGCTCTTTAGCACGTTCTCCAGACACTAGTTAGTCAACATATTCTAATTAAACTTGATATACTCTTCTGTGTATGCAGCCTTGCACTACTATAACCATATACTCTTTATGTGATAAATGAGAAGGAAAGCCTTATTACTACCAAATCACTTGCTGCTTCAGTTGGTATTTAGAATGGATTGAAAATAATCTGACTCCAGTCTCAGCTCATTTTAACCTCCACATTGTTCTGTTTTCCCATCAGTCTTAGCTTCCTTTACATTGCAGTATTTGTGTTCTGAGCATCTCTCTGTGTCACTTTATGTTCTTTAGGCTTATATGTGCAGTGGATATTGCAGTAATGGCATTAATCCCCTAACTGTATAAATTGTTTGTCTCTTTCACTGTAAATAAAAAATAAAAAAAACAAATAAGCAAAGCTATCTATGGCCTCTTCACCCCATACCCCGAAGGGCTCGAATGCTCTCATGCTCCTTTTCTCTCTCTCATTAGAAACACTGTCAAGATACATTTATAAGATATATGTGTAGTGTCAATGTATAAATTCCCTCTCTTTCCTGTTTCTCTCCGTCATCACCGACCAACTTTTATGTGTTGTTGTCTCTATATGGAACTTTTTTCCCCGTCTCTCTGCGTAACAAGTCTGAAATACCTTCAGGTGTCCGGAGAGATTCGAGAGGGAATTCAGTCCAGTGGGGAGTTGAAGCTTTAAGCTCCTGGTTGCCTCAGTGTGTTCAGCCTTGCGGAACGCTGCATAGGCAGGCGGCAGCAAACAGAATGGCAATGGGAGAAAGCTAGGCAGCCAGCAGGCCCAACCAGCGTTCTCGCTCTCAGTGACTGGCAGATGGGCATAGACGCACAGTGTTTCACTGTGTGCTATTTTGAGATTGTTTGTTGCGTTCCTCCTCTTCCTCCCTCATCCTGTCCCTTCCCCCCCTTCTGAGTTCACACCATGTTGTCGCTCTCTATCTGAGGTGGTCTAATGTGATCTCTATAAGTGGAGGTAGTGAGGTGGTTGATGTGCATTAGGTCAGTAAACAGTGCGGGGATGTGCTGATGCTTGATATAGCACAGTGGACACTGTTCCATTAATCACCAACCCCTGTGCTCTGGCAGCGACACATTTAGACCACGGCGTGCACTAGTCTATTCCTGCCAAGTGTGCGCTCGGAAGCGTACGTGTGTCTTTGTGTTTTGTAGGGAGCGGGCTGAAGGTGTATATCTGCTTTATGCTTCAATGGAAATACAGTAGTAACAAAAATAAGCACATCTTTCTTCATAGAGTAATTTCATGTGAATATTTCACAGCTTTCTGCTAATAAAGAAGTCCTGTGTGGGTTAAGGGCAGCATCTTCGAAGCAGCAAAGGGGAAACATTCAATTAATTAAACTGCTACTCTGCAACAATTAATACCTACTACTCACCTTTCTTATCTGTCACTTCCTTTTGTTAGCATTTTTCTCACTTAATCTGCTGACCCTCCTCACTGCCGCCTTTGTTTTATCTGCTGCTGCTTTCCTTTATCTTCCTCGTGTACCATTCATCTTATTCATACTCTGCTCTCCCATGTTCTTCAAACTGCCCATTCCAGTGTCTGCTGTGTACATGCCTGTTTATTATTTCATAAAGGCACTAACTGACAGTGTCTCGTCTCAGAATCTTTTTATTTATGACATTATTTCAGCCGATAGCTGAAGTAAATGTGCTGTGGCATTACTCCGTTCATTTCCCACAAGTCCAGGGCTTAATTGTGCAGCAGCAATGTTTTGGTGCCGTCCCCGAGTCTCTCAGGGCATCATTACAATAAATCAGGAGGCTTGTTTCTTCATTACCAGCTATAATGGGCACTGCATGTTTGGCACATATTGATTAGCTATTGGATCAACATGCCCCTTCATCAACCACACCAGCACTTGCCTTCCAGTGTTCAACATCTGTTTGTCCCGGGCTGGGTGTAACACAAGGCTGTGTTTACAGGCAGCTGAAATGGGCAGGACTCCCTGCATCAGGCAAAGTGAGACACATGGTCAGCGATCAATTCTAATTGGTTCCTGGCACCAACATGTCCCCGTGTGATTGAAACTGTAACGCTGACATAACTGTGCAGGGTGTGATGCCCAAAAGGGTATTTCCTCCTTTGCACTCTCTACCTTTCTGATATGTTGTTTTGCTTTCATGTCCTCTTGTCCACATTCAGTCAAATCCAATGTTTTGTTTGTATTTCTGTCGAGTTGAACAGTTTGATGATTTCATTATGTAGAACATTATTTATTTAGTGCATCCTTTCACACCATCTGCCTCCTCCATGGCCTTCAGATCAGTCAGATTATTTCATGCTTCTTTTTTCCCCTTCTTGTTGTTGTTCTTGTTCAGCCTCAAGCTAAAGGAAACCCTGGCTGTGCCTGCTACAGGACTGCCATGAGGGTGAAATCAAGTCGAGTCCCCTACCGTTTTACTTGGGTTTAGTATTCTAGCTTTGACACACAGAGAGGTGTTTATACACCGCTTTTTGGATCAATTTCTGAATACCTCATCTACAAAAAAAGCTGCACCCACAGTTTTGGATTCTGTCCTTTCATCCTCTCTCTCTCTCTCTCTCTCTCTCTCTCTCTCTCTCTCTCTCTCTCTCTCTCTCCTTTATTTCTGTTTCCTGATCTCTCTATTTCTCTCCCTGGCTCCTTTTCTGCCACCCCTCCATTATCTCTGATTTTCATTATGCCTCTTTCCAATTCTCATGTTGTTGCTTTGGTGTGTGTCCAGGTCAGTCATCCAACGGATCAGTGGGGGAGGTGTCAATGCAAGTGAATCTCATCTCTCACCCTGGCACTGGAGAGCACAAAGTCAGCGTGAAGGGTGAGCTTTTCCTATACTCAGGCCTGCTTTTTGTCATTTCTATTCAAATGTATACACCTGCAAATGTTCACCATGGATAGCTCAGGGTGTTAATCTCATTTGGGCGATAATGCTGCTGGGCTACGATCAGCAGCATTGTTCTATAGTCATGGAGCTCGCTTTAGAGAGAAAAAAAAGGAAATTAACATCTGAAAGATTGCTGATGACATAATTAAAGACATTATACAGGAAGCCAAAACCACAACCACAGCTGAGGTTGTACTGTAGGTTTCTTTTCTATTCTTGCAGAGGCTATAAAAAAGTTGTGGCTTAGCCAAACACTTGTGATTGATAGATCTGAAACGTCTGTATTTTTGTTGATAATGTTGATCTGTCAGTCCACCACTTTGGAAAAAGACTGAAATATCTCAACAACTATTTGATGGATTGCTATGACATTTTGTACAGACATTCATGTTCCCTATCTGATGTATCCTACTGACCTTGGTGATCCCTTGACCTTTCCTCTAGTACCACCAACAGGTTGAAATTTTTGGCTTTTGGTCAAATGTCTTGACAACTGCTGGATGGATTGCCATGAAATTTGGTAAAGATATTCATGGTGCCAAGAGATCCTAACTACGTTGGTGATCCCCTGACTTTTCTAGTCAAATATCTCAACATCTACTTGATGGATGGCCCAAAATTTTCTACAGACATCCAGATTATGAATCCTGCTGACTAATGGTGATCCCAACTTTTCCTCTAGAGCCCCCATAAGGTTGAAATTAGTGGTTTTAAGTGAAATATCTCAATAACTATTGGATGCATTGCCATGACATTTGGTACAAACATTCATACCCCCCTTAGGATGAATTGTTATAACTTTGGTGATCCCTTAACTTTTCATCAAGCGTCATCATCAGATCGAAATTCAGTATATTTTGGTTTATGACTAAATACCTGTAAAATTAATGACATTCCCATCAACCTCAGATGTACTTTGTCTTTAGTGCTAATTAAAAAATGTTATCATGCTAACACGCTAAACTAAGAACTAACATTATACCTGCTTAAGAACAGCATGTTAGCATTGTCATTGTGAGCATAGCTTCACATCCTCAGAGAGCCACTAGCATGGCTATAGACTCTTAGTCTTGTTTCAGACTCATATATGTATGATACAACAACTTCATTTACCTCATTTTAATCAAAGTACAAATAATTGAATTTACTTGTTCAGATTCCAACTGCCTTATGCACTTAAAAATACTTGTACCATTCATTTTTAATGCTTTGTTCTGTGTTCATATCTTTTTGCAAGATGGAGAAAAACGTGCAGACTCTTGTGTCATTTCCTTGTTTAATAGGCCATTTCTAAAATCACACTTGTTGATTTTTGTTTCTTAAATGTTTCCTAAATGTCAGCAACAAAAATTAACTAAAAAAACATCACCTCAATAGACTCTTGTGTCATTTCCTTGTTTAATAGGCCATTTCTAAAATCACACTTGTTGATTTTTGTTTCTTAAATGTTTCCTAAATGTCAGCAACAAAAATTAACTAAAAAAACATCACCTCAATAGCTGCAGTGATACCTGTTCCACCTCCTGCAGTAGCACCTTATGCACCACAGCTGGCTATAATCAGCCGACAGCAGATACATGACAACGTGAGTGCCAGTTAGGTTACTATGGCAATCATATATGGATGTTTCTATTAAAGGAAAAGCCATTGTTACAGGATGAAGAGCTGCAGTTTAGCTTTTTCGTATTTATTTTCTACACTTGTCCATTTCTGTTAGTGATTTTTCTACATTTCCCAGAATTACATTTGGCAATCACCCCAGAACCAAATGCAAACCAAAAAACCAAACCAGCATCTCTGTCTCCTTTTTGGTGGGTTTATCCTGGTAGTCTGGCACTGACATCTAAAGATGTTTACCATTAATGTTCCACATAAGTGGAAATGTTTCTGCTATCAACTTCTATTGTACTTGCTCTGACATAATCTCAGCATAATGACATTTTCTACATTTAGCCAGTTATCTGTGGGAATAACATAAATACACTACCAAAAATAGAAAATGGGGCCAGGAATACACATTTTCAGCAATAGTGTTTGACGTAGATTTTTTTTTTTACTTTCTCCTACTATGTCCTTACTATATCTACAATGTCGCTGATAATAATTTTCTCTGCATTTCTCAGTGGTCGCAGTGAACAACCTCATCTGGCAAACCAACGCCATGTTCCGACCGTTTGTAGAGGTCAACGCCGTGGGACCACACCTGGCTGACAAGAAGCGCAAATTCAGCACCAAGACCAAGAATAACAATTGGTCACCAAAGTACAATGAAACATTCCAATAGTGAGTAATCGTGCTTGCTTCGCGTTAGTTACAGAGGTGGAGAGAAGAGGGAGCAAAGCTGAGGAGGTTTTCAAAAGCACATACTATATTATTACTATATTAGCATTTTACCTGCTTGCATACAACCTACAAAATAGTGTGCTGCTGTACCTTCAAACTAGTATTTAGTATGCTATCTGCACACTACAAAAGAGCCCCTAGCAACCTACAGTATATACCACATAATACCTGTAATACCTTGCTGTCGAAATCCTTCCTATTGTTTAGCAGTGAATAGAATGCAATTGCTTCTGTTGAAGGAAGTCAAGCGACTGCTTTAGCAATCTATCATGATAGACTTGTCCCCTGTCATTCTCTGAGCTGAGCCAACTGAGGTCACAGAGCTAAAGTGATCTTAGACTGAGTTGTAGCAACACCAGTGTGATCAGTGCAGGCCCGGTGCTGCCTGCATATAGATTCGCTGCTGGCATTGTCATTTGAATTTTAAGAAGCCGTTAATTTGCTGGGGATAATTAGAAAACAGCCTAAAATAAAAGCTGGCTCAGAATAATGGCTCATTTGAATAGAAACATTCATTTCACTCGCAAAACATGACTGAATTGTTTCATCACAGCCACACATATAATAAGGCGGCTTTTCGATGGGAAAATGTCACCCAGCCACAGTCTCTTACTGACACGTTATATTCAGCTGCGAACAAAGCCGAACGTCAGTGTCCAAAAAGCAATTGGTTTGCACTCATGTACAGTTTCTTCAGAATGAGACTTTGGGCTTTTCATTAAGTTTGAACAATAATAAAAAAGTACATCAAAGTCAATTTAGTATACTTTTAAGTGACGTACAACTTACTTGAGTTTCTGAACTGTCAAGATGTGGTAAACCCTACATTTTTATTATCCATGCCAGGTCAAATAATTTCCTTTTTGAATACTGAAGTACTACAGTAGAGTAAAACATTACTGATTGTGCATCATGTCAACAGTGAGTTTTGACCTTTCTGGTCTCTCCGTGTCATTTCTCCCAGTGTTCTAAGTAATGAACATGGTCCGGAGGCCTACGAGCTGCACGTCTCAGTAAAGGACTACTGCTTTGCCCGCGAGGACCGCGTAATCGGCATGGCGGTCATCCAGCTCCGAGAGCTGGCGGACAAGGGCAGCTGCTCCGCCTGCTACCCCCTGATGAAGAGCATCTCCATGGACGAAACTGGCCTCACCATCATGAGGATACTCTCTCAAAGGACCAACGACGAGGTGGCCAAAGAGTTTGTGCGTCTCAAGACGGACACACGCTCGACGGAGGAAGTGTCGTAATGTGAACGCAAAAATGCAGTATTAAAAGAGTTGTGTTGTCTTAAGTGAGAGATAAAGAGAAAAGGGAGACAGAGCAGTAGCAACAGTTGTTCTTTCTGGATAGCTGGAGAATGAGATTGTCCAAAGAGAAGCGAAGGAGGCCCAAATGTGGCGAGGCAGCGAGAGAGAGAGAGATGTGTTTGTTTGTTTTTGTGCATGTGCGTAAAACATCTGTTGGAATGTTCATTTTAAAACTACAGTATGTACAAGTGTTTACTTACCGTATGCTTACTATTAAGTACTATATTCTACGAGTTATGTTAACGAGACATGAAATACCTTTTGTACAACATTTAGTCTTTTTGAACAGAGATTTGTTCCAATAAAGTGCCAAACCAGTGAAAAAAAGAACAAAACCAACGTATATGAATTATGGTGAACTTAGTATGTTTGAAATTTGCTCGATTATTTTGTCCGGTGTGAGTCATTTTCTGACCGTGTGGCGTTTTGATTGTTGCAAAGTCTTTCATTTTGCACCCTCGTTTTTTGGCTTCACGTTTTTCCACACAGCACTGTTGTGCATGTCCTCTTCTCGGTCATGTCTCTCCCATGATTCCACAGTGACCACCGAGCAGGGTCCTGTCCCCTTGCCTTCAAACTGTTTGTATTTTAAGTCGACCTGAAAATAGACCATGTTTTTTTAAATGGCGATGACTGCTATGTAAACCTTCATAGGTGTTTGTAATTTTATAACCATGACAACAATGACGACAGCCTCCAGTGCTAACAGTCTTAGCAGAAAGGATGGAAATGTTTTCTTTTTCTTTGGCTTTTTGTTCCTTCTTTTTGGCCATCAGCTTCCAGCCTTTCTGAATGACCACTGTGAACATGAGCTTTGGAAGGCAAGCTTACATGACATTGCTGACAGTTTGATATTATTGTTTCATATTTTTCCGATAACTTTGTTCCTGATAAACTGCCAAAGTTATATAAAATATTTGTACAAAAGCAATCCATTACATGTATGAAGATATATATGTACATGTGATCTATTACTTTTTCAATGCTTAATATTTGATTATTAATAGGGTGGTACTAAGATTTTATTTTTTTTATTTCCTGTGAAGCTGTTAACCAATATGAAAGTTGCACATGTTACTTTACACATTAGTTATATCAGCTTCTGTCATTGGAATTATTTTTCTTCATAAAGGAAAGAGTCTAACATTTGGTAAATATGCAACATTCCTATGTATTGCACTGATGGCGAATTGTATGTCATGTAAATATATTTAGTGAGATATTGTACAAAAGTCTACTTTTCTTCAATGTGCATAAAGTATGTGCAAATGTGTTAAAACATCTGGGTCGTTTTGAACAATTTTCCAGTAAGCATCCCTTTAACTCTTAGAACGAATGTTTATCATGAAGCTTCAGGTAGCTACAGTAATTAGAACTAACGTGTCAACTACTATTAATACAAACTCACTGCACCTGCTTTCTTGCATTTTGTGTTGAGATCTACAGTATATAAATGGAAAGAAATCATCTGCTTTTGAGGAACAGTTTGGAAAAGTTTGCATACAATTCTGTCATGTTCGATCTGAAATAGCCTTAGTTGTGGTAATAGAACTGTATACATTAGTCAGTCAGAATCAATCAGGAACCAATCGATGCCAGAATTTAAGAAAAAAAATTAAAAAGTTGCGTTCAATGAAAAAATGATTTTCATTGGTTTGCAGTTATGTTTGCTTCCATGGTGGGTATTTTAGGTTGATAACCAGCATGACCACTGTGAAAATGATATAACCTCTTAAAAGAGCACTCCAACGATTTAGCATAACTCTTATAACATTGTTGGAGTCGAGATGGACAGTAAAAAACAAACAAAAAAAAAAGGATCAAAACCGATGCATCAGAACCAGAGATATGTTTTTTTTAATTCCATGCATTCTTCATCCTTATCAAAGCCTGAGTCCTACATTACCCACAATGCAACTCGACCACTGACAGTTTGCTGAAAGATTCGGGTGTGTTATGCTAGTAGCGGCTAACGTATGGAGTTAATTTTGTGTCTTTATTATGCAATCAAAAAATAGGTTTGACAGCAAAATTATTTACACTGCAATCAAAAAATGGTTTAGTTTTGCTTGCAAATCCAAAAGTTTTGCTTGCGGTTCAGCTGAATTCCGTGGGCAGGACCTACGCTGAAAGACGCAAGACACGTTTCTATTGGCCAGTCTCGATCGGAGTGACAGCTTGGCAACATCCGCAGTCAGTTAACGAGAGAGGGTGTTTTGAACTCATGGAGAAGGAGACCGGAGAAACTCAATGCGCATGAATGTTTCTTTACACATAACCTCCGTCTTAGTGAAAGCAATAATGTTATGTTTGAGCCGGTGCATGTAGATTGCTTTTGTTTAACGATCTGTGCTGTTGTAATGGATTAAACAAATGCATATTATTTTGTCAGCCTGTAGCTGCTTGCTTAGCTCAATTAGTTTGTCACTCGCACGTTAGCCATGTATTGAAGCCATTGTCACCACCAGTAACATCAATAATACCGTGCCACTACACTTTAAATTGGCTACAAGCTGATACAATAATACAACACATCACAAATATAAGAAACTCAGGTTAGATCATTGAACACAAATATTCCTGTTAACTAGTAGCTTCAAGCACGGCACCACGTGTGAGTGATTTGCAAGCAAAACTAAACCATTTTTTTGATTGCAGTGTGAATAATTTTGCTCTCAAACCTATTTTTTGATTGCATAATAAAGACACAAAATTAACTCCATACCTAACGTAGCCTCAAGCTGCTAGCCTCAAGCAGAGATGAGGAGTGGACTACAGAAGTCTGGTAAGCTCACTTCTTTTCAATTCCCCCAGACCTTTTTTCATTTTCAGACTTGTAGTCTTCAGACCCAGCCGACGCTGACTCACATGACGTCACTTCTCCCTCTGGAGCCACAAAAAACTTTGCACAATTTTTTTTTCACATATCCAGTAGTACTCCCCATGGCCTGACAGACTTTGATGTGTAAATTTGGTGGAGTTTCCCTTCAAGCGTTACAAACATCCCTCAATACACCATGAAGCACATTTTGCATCCATTAAACAAATGTTTTAACTTTGTCTTCCAATACTCTTTCAATGGGACATTCAATGGCTAATTGTACACATTGCATGTGAATACACTCAATCCCAGAGATAACCTTATTCCAAACTCACACTAAAGAGCATTATGGCATTTTAAAACATGTAAAGAAAATCCATAAAATGAAGGAATCCGGACAGGTGTTTTAACTATGGGATTGACTGGCCAAGATATATATATTTTTTAGAGTTTTGAGATCCATGGCGATAGACACACTGTGCTGCTGGATAGATAATGTTTCAAGAGCAATTTCCTCTCCACCTGCTGCAGAGAATTTTCCTAGTGGTGTCTGCACATGGCATCTGAGACATATTTGCCTTTTGATGCGTACTCTTTGGAAAACACCTAGAGATACTTTCACAAGATACTGTAATCCTTTGCACTGAACATGAAGGCATTACTTAAAGTTTCTCTGTTTTTGTGTGTGTGATTTCATGGTGCCTGAGATGAGTGTGCGTGTCTATGGCAGGAAAACAAAAATATGTCACCTGCCAAAACTTTAATGCCACGTTCGTGTCTTTTTATTTGGGCCATCTGTGTTACTTCAGAGAGCAGTTAATTTCTGGCTAAATGTGAGAATGTAGCCTAAAGCGCAACACAGCGTAAAGCCTTGTACATGACATGGGTAATATTTTAGGGATTTGCAAGCTGTATAAAAGTAGACAAAGGTCCTTGCTACAATTCAAAATGATACACAAATATTATTTTAAAGAACCACTACTGGAGCCACATTAGCAATAACTTGTACTTCAGAGATGACATGACTAACTACTGTTCAACGAAAGCTGATTATTCTAGGCCGTCCATTGGTCAAAAGCCCACACAGTGGATCTAATCACCTGGAACCAGGACGCAAGAGGGCCAGACAAAGTAAGTCCATTTATCAGTGTCAACTGTTTTGTCTTTTCTTTTCTGAGATCAACAGAAAAAATGGATGTGAGAGAGAGCAATAAAGATATGAAGAAACTATAGAAAAGAGATACAGACAGTAAAGGAGTTTAGAGAAAAGGACGGGATAGGTAGGAGATGTTTTTAGTCCTGAGTCATAATGCTTAGGGAGATCAATGAAATTCTTTCACTTTGACATGATGACACTGCTCATGTTTAAAAAGTAACATGTTTCCCCACAGGGATTTCATGACTGACTAATAATGATACATTTGTGTATTTCTATGTTTTTTAAGTGTACAGTATAATTTGATGTATGAACTACAGAATCTATCAGCCAGTATTTCTGCACTGTAAGTTCTATTTTTAACCTCCTTTAAACGACAAGGTAACAGAAGTGTACAGATAAGTCACTGTATGTCTAATAGACATTTTTCACATTTGACATTTTAGCATGTCATAGCAGGAAAAGCACATGTGTAACTGATAACATTTAAATGGGACTTACTGGGACACTTGATGGAACTCAGCCATCGTTAATGAAATTTATTTCACCATGTGCTTTTCCTGCTATTACAAGTCAAAAT
Organism: Macquaria australasica; assembly: GCA_005408345.1. Taxonomy (NCBI): domain Eukaryota; kingdom Metazoa; phylum Chordata; class Actinopteri; order Centrarchiformes; family Percichthyidae; genus Macquaria; species Macquaria australasica. The sequence goes on from SEMN01000032.1 coordinate 248,530, forward strand.
GTCTGCTGTGAAAAAGGTCAATTTATCTTCAATTCAGTTCAATTCAGTTTTTTTTATATAGCACCATATCATAACAAAGTTATCTCAGGGCACTTTTTTGTATAGAGCAGGTCTAGACGACTCTTTGTATTTACAGAGACCCAACAGTTCCCACCATGGGCAGCACTAGGCGACAGTGGCAAGGAAAAACTCCCTTTTAACAGGTAGAAACCTCGAGCAGAGCCAAGCTCTAGGTGGGTGGTCATCTGCCTCGACCGGTTGGGTTGAATGGGGGGGGGGCTGCAGGAGGAAAGAGAACATACAGCAGCACAGTACAGTTCCACATAGAGATGTAAAGCAATAGTTGTGGTAATGGTATTAATGATAACACCAACAGAAATAATACTAAGAGCAATATTATAATAGTAATACTAATAATAAGAGCAATAACAGAAACAGCAGCAGCGGGTGCAGAGCAGGAGCACGGGGGCAGCAAGCGGCTGCAACCATAGATCCAGACTCTACAGCTCCGGAGGCAGAAATACCTGCAGAAAGCAACAGAAGGAGAGAGGGAGAGAGAAAGAGGAGAGAAAGCACACAACTACGGGAAGACGTTGAATTAGTAACAAGCATCTTCCATTACATTAGCCAAACAACATAATCACACACACGCAAAAGAAAAACAAACGACGCCGCACTTTTCTGCTCATGCTAACACACCAGCAAGTAAGACCAATGACAAAGCTGATTTACAAGATCAAAGCTTACAAGCTTTATGAGACAGGCACCACTTCAGATCTGTCTTCTTCATATCTGCAGACGTATTAGCTTAGCTTAGCATATAGACTGGAAACAGGTGAAGCAAGCCCGGGTCTGTCCGAAGGTAACAAAATCTACAAGACAGTACAGGTAAAACTTATGATATATTTATTTTTTTAAATAAAAAAAGGGGAAAAGCAACAAGCGGAGACTGCAGGAAGTTAAGCCTACTGGCCAAGAAATAGTCCGCCATGTAACCCCGTCGTTTTTCAGCTTTGTTTTTGTAGATATGGCGTGTTAATTAGTCATCTAAAGAGGTGCTGGTAGGCAGACCTTTAGTTTTGACCTTTGGACAGAGCCAAGCTAGCTGTTTCCTCCTGTTTCCAGTCTTTATGCTAAGCTAACCAGCTGCTGGCTGTAGCTCTGTATTTATTGTACAGATATGAGAGTGGTATCAATCTTCTCATCTAACTCTTGGCAAGAAAGCAAATAAGTGTATGTTCTTAAAATGTCAAACTAATCCTTTCATAATATTTAGCAGTTCTTCTGGTGGTCAAACCTTTAAGGAGAGCTTCCACCAACAACCAAAACTCCTGGGAATTATATTCCTATGTAACGTGTGTTTTGTGTAACATATGAAACATTCAAATTGTGTATTCCAGTAAAATTACTTTTAATTTTGTTATTGCTACAGTAACTACATGTGGTAATTAAGTATGTGTTAAGATATGGTTAATGATTAGAAAGAATTGTGGTCAGTTAAGATGAATCTTGAAAGAATGGGGAGATAGCAACACGCTAACTCTGATATTTTTGTCCATAAACTGACATTTTGACATATTGCCTTCTTCAGGATAAAAACACACTTCATCTGAATTTAGTTTATAGGACTGATGATTCAATCAATGACATTACAGGGCAATCAAAATAAATAGGTCATTCAACGCCATGAAGTATTAGAATAGCTAATACAACAGCCAATATAATAGCTGTATAATAAGTATAGTAGATACTGGATATTAGATGCCTTTCTGAAATGAAGGGTATTGAGTGGAGGACAAAGAGATGACATGTTAGAAAAAGAGAAGAGCTGAAGACCGCTGTGTATAATAATTTAAACATTGTCAGCTATTGAGAATGTCATTTTCACTAACTACAAAAGCCTGTACCATTAATAGGACATCTTTAAATACACACACTGTAGCTAATAGTGTGACATTACAGCGTCACGGCAACATTTTGTGCCATTTTAATGTGTCTGAAATTAGATTGAATTACATTACAGGAAATTGCATCATCGTTTTCAAAGAAAATTCCCACATGCTGCAATCCCCCACCCTGCCTGAAATTGTGTGTGCAATTTTTAATCTTCTATTCTTTTCTTTTCCCGAGCCAATTATGCCCGTCACACCAGCTTGTTTCTTCGTCATGTATTTAGAAATTGTGGAAGTAGGAAGTTAAAAGAGGAAAGCACACGCAAAAAGAGCAAAGTGTAGCAGGGGGGAGAGGAAAACACTCTCGCTTTTGCACTCCCAGAAAGGAGGGAAAACAGAGGACAACACTAACCTGACTCATCCTACAGTTAGAGCTGCCAAGATGCAAAAATTACATCAACTCTGACTTCCACAACCTTGACCTCTCATTTGCATATTGTCGACTCCTCCAGGAATTTTTAGTCATCATCTGCGGCACATTTCAAAGGACAAACTGATTCTGATCTCTGAGGATGAGCTGGTTGATATAATTTATGGTAAGATGACAACCATGTTGTTAACCTCATGGTCCTATTTGTGTGTGTGTGTGTGTGTGTGTGTGTGTGTGTGTGTGCGTGCGTGTGTGTGTGTGTGTGCACGAGTACACACCCAGTCTGGCAAGCAGCAGATCTAGGCAGCTGATTTCTCTTACTACTACTTTGGATTAAAGTACTAAAATAAAGCCTAAAGATGAATGCGGGGGCAGCTAATTGAGCATATGACAGGAGGATTAAACAGCAGTGAAGCTCAACAAGAGGACGATACATTATCCAGAAGTTATGGGCCACAGGAACATGTCCATCTGTGTGATAATGTAATGCAGCCAGCTGTTATGTATGAGTAACAGCCCAACAGACATGAAGCATCCAACCTGGTCTTTTCTGTGTCCTTCAAAGCAGAGGGCTGTTTATTCTTCAGGGGAAGATTGATGAAGCTCACCTCAAGGGAGGGATAAGTCATTCACAGCAGGATGTTTTTCAAGATCCAAACTGGTGGATTTCTAACCTTCAGGCCTACATCTATAAATCTGATATTAAAGGTATTAACTTCAAATTATCTGATTAAAATGATTTGATATCACTGCTTCATGTAATACGATACTGCAGGATGCAAGAGAAGACGACCTGATCCGGTTCTACACAGAATAAAATAGTTTAATCAAATGCAATTAGAATACAATGAAACACAATGCAATGCTAAATTAAAACACAACATAAAAAGGGCCAATATTGTACGACATGGCTTAGTTAAATAGAATACCTATTTTACTGCATCTGATTCCTCCAGCGTAAGTTATCTAAAGGGAAACCTATTTAAATATATTGCTACTGAAGGTATGCATATGACTGTTATTTTGATTATCCTGTGGACTTGAATTTCAACACACTTTAATGATTCGAATATATTATGACCTTCAGGATAAACAAGACTTTATACCTGTTGGGATTGTTGGAAGATATTTAGCTTGAGACCCGTTATGTGCAATGATATATTATATTATTATTATAGTACTGCAGTAAGAAGGAATGTGGTAAGAGCCTGATATTCCAGGTAGATTTCAGTAACCAAGTGGGTTGTATGTGAATATTTATATTTATGAAAAACTAGTTTATACATTAAAGTTGTAAAATTGAGTACACCACCAGATCATTTTGATTTGTCATAGCATGAAAAGCACCAGTTTAGAGGCTCTGGACAACTACGTAGGTGTTCATTTATTCTAGCAAATAGATCTTTTTCAAAGCAGGAATATTAACTTGTCAAACACAGGTAGCTAATGGCTGCGTCTCTTTAAGGTGTTCCAGAGCAAGGTTCACTGTGCATATATAGTGCACTACATTTATCCTCCGTCATTTTGTTTGAGTGTGCTAATTCTGAAATTAAGTTTTATTCACTACATAGCGCCCTGCAAAACTTCTCACAATGGAATGAACAAAGTCCATGACATGTTCACATTTTCATACATTCTCATTTAGGTGTGCTGTTAAGCCGGACCAGTGAGCCAGCATGCACCACTCCAGGGCAGTAGCACTGGCACACCTAAATGGAATGCAGCCTTGATTAATGTTATTTGTTACACCTGTGTTTGACAAGTGAGAAAGAATGTCTGCTGTGAGAAAAGTCTGTGTTGTAACTTTCCAGCCCCTGCATTACACTTCCTGGGATTCATTACACTACGAATGGTGTAATGTGTTACTCTGCAGCTGTATCATACTTATCTTGTTCATCTTATTCTTCAGATGTATTAACCTTGAGAAAACCCGAAGTTGCTGCAGATTACAATTACAGTAACTACCTTTAAATCTAGGCAACTCGTTTTACTTTATTTTCGTCCTTTTCTCTCTTGAAAGCGGAGTTTCCCAGCCGGATCCACTCACACGCTGTCCACTGTCGCTGTGACAAGTCGTCCAGGTCTGCACCCCACTTCATCTCCCCACGGCTCTCCCCCTCCCTCTCCATCACTGCCGTTTGGTGCTTCTCCTTTTCTCCTCTCGCTGCTTTAATAAATCATCAGGACCATGTGTCTGGAGAGCTTTGTGTGTGTGTGTGCCATATACAGTATGTGCTGTAAGAAAGATAACATTGTGTGACCTGCATGTGGATGTTCTTTGTGTGTGTGTGTGTGTGTGTGTGTGTGTGTGTGTGTGTGTAGTGTCCCCATGAACTATATACATAGTATGCCCTGCCCTCTCTCCCTAACCAATCTGGCTGAGTGTAATTACAGCTCTATGTGTCTCAGTGGGCATGTGAAGGCTGCTCCTCCTCCTGCCATTAAAGAGAGGGAAAGCAGGACTACAGTCACAATGGGGAAGTAAGAGCCAGCCATTAAACCACAGAGGTGGACACTATACTTGTTGAGCACTAAGTAACGCACCACCCTAAAGGCACAAGGTGGGATCTTATGATGATTAGACACGGCGAGGGATCGCTGCAGCGACCTCTGTAACGGTGTGCGGAACAACAGGGCTACCGTTTCTACCCTGATAGATGAGATGTTGAACTGAACCATGACACTGAGCAGCCAGCCGTTAGCGTGTAGTCGGCACAAACAATGCTGTAATTGCCTCTGCTGGTTGACAGTTTTATAGCAAACACACATGACAACAAGGGAGGGGGAAACATAATTTATTTCCCTCTGCGATACAGTCATCTGGGGGTAGTTTTCAATTGACTGCGCACAGTTTCATTTTGCAGCTTTTGATTAAAAGGAAGTGCCTGCATCTAGAATCTGGTCGCCAGATCGCTCAAATGGCAAGTATATCACTTTGATTTGACAAATCATTACATTCGAAAGCCCGGAGCTGTCCTATCCCTATCAGGCTTTTTTTTTCAAAAACAGCTCAATTGGGCCCCTGAAACAGTAAATATCTCTTGTTTTGTTCCAGAGCTCTGGGGCCTCTGAATCATTTGTGTGGTGGCCCTAAGTACTTTGCATGAAGCTTTAGTTAAGAGGTAAATAAATTCTGTGAGAGTTTCTCCCTGTCTTTGCCTAAAGAATAACCAGAGTTGGGTTGAAATATGCTTCTGTCTGCACTGGGCCACTGACACACAGCAAAACACAACAGAGGCATTATTCGTATTCCTCACTCGTAAATCACCTGCATGATTTCAAAGAGAGAACAAAGGACATGGCTAGCACAGCAAGCATCTACCCCACTCCATCTTTATCTCATGGGAGTCCACAGAAAGCCTCTCAGAAAATGCCAACTGCACCGTAATATATACAGTTGTTTTCCTACTGCTGCGGTCAGTGAACGCAGTGTTCATTCAAATCTAAGAGAAAGCAAATGTTTTCCATGTTATGCCCAATAAATGCATGTCTCACGAAATGACGTCAAACACATATTCATGTTCAGGGATGTCTTCTCAGCGGTATGTGCACAACATACATCTCTAGGACTCACATTGTTTTATACTCTGCTCAAAGATGGTTAGCCATGGGGGGCATGATGGTTTGGCTGTTGTGGTGATGGAGTTCATAGCTCTCTGGTAACAGTCTCTCTTACTGTAAAGCCAATCTGCCAGCCCCCCCATATACTGTGGACAATAATCTATGTGCAACAATGCTTTGACGGCAGCGAGAGCTCAGTGCGCTGCAGGTAGTAGGTCTGAGAGAAGGAGGGATTGAGGGAGGAGAGTCCTCCAGCAAGGCCATCTGTTCATGTGTAATTACAGCTTTTGGCCTCAGTTGAATCTCTCTCTGCTCAGTCTGAATCCAGGGCCCTCTGACCAACCTATAGCCTGGCTGTGAGGTAAATGCTGGCTCTGTCTCCTGCACCGCAGCTTACATGGTTTTAAGTCAGGAGTGAGCTGTTAAATACCTCTCTAGCTGACTGGATTTGAGCATGAGGGAACTCTGGAAAGGAAAAAAGAAAATCAGACAGTGGTTTATCATTTAAGACAAGAGACAATGTCTTTACAATGTGGTTTATGGGCTATTTGTTCTGACAATTTATATGACAAATAGCTTATTTACAGTTGTTTCCAGCCACCAACCATTAAGATCCCCTCTGCTATTTTCTGTCACGGCTAAGGTAGCGTCGTGGACGACCTGCTTATAATGTTTGTAATGTCACATAAAATTCTGTGTAACATGAGGGCTGTCCAACGTGTTAATGTAAATTACATGTGGAGGCGCTTGCCGCCTCGCAAATCCCCCATAGCTTCATGGAGTGGAACATAATCTTATATGCAGGCACTCAGCCATAGCTGTTGCACGGTGACAGTTTTGCTATTAATCATAATCAGTGGAATAACTCCACTTTTCACACGTCATTCACACACTGTATGCAAGTTGCCCATTTTCTCAATGACATACGGTGCGATGGCTTTTCTTTCTTCTTTTTTTTTTGCATGTGTGTATATTTGCTTACTGGGTTAAGTGTATATTTGTATATGCATGAGTATGTCTCTGTGTGGGTGTGTGTTTGTGTAGCATGACTTTTGGGATTCGGGCAGGTTGTCAGACTGCAAATATCAGCAGTGACAGTTTAAGACGTACAACTTCCTTGTGGCTACATCTCCCACTCTGACCATCAATAATCAGGCAGGGACGTACTGCCCAGTTGGAAGGCAGGCTGTGTCTCGGTTTCGACATTAGGTCACCACAGTCTGCCCCTGTTTCTGTCCAGACTGCAGAGTACAGAGGAAAGCCCCGTGGCAGATGGTCAGAGAGAGGGGTTTCATTACTTTCCACCAAATGTGCTTAAGTGTCTGTGATTCTCTGAACGGACATGTGGCACTACAGCGTCCCCAGCCATTTATTCTAAACTCCACAAGTCAAACTTAGAGAAAAAAACAAAAAACAAAACTAGCACTACTATATAATATAGATTGAATTTACAACATGTACAAATACAAATAACAAATGTCAACCTCATGTACAATGGTTTGTACATGAGGTTGACATTTGTTATTCTTAAGTGAAATGACTCAACAACTATTTGATGGATTGCTATGAAGTTTGGTTCCAACATTTATGATCCCCTCAGGATGAATTATAATAACGTTGCTGTATTCCTATCACCACGTCAACGTATTTAGTAGCTTTATCATTTGGTTAATGACCAAATATTTGCAAAACTAATGACATTCACATCAGCCCTTAGCTTCACTGTGTGTTTAGTGCTGTTTAGCAAATGTTAGCATGTTAACACACTAAACTAAGATAGTGAACAATTGTATGGTAAACATTATACCTAAACATCAGCATGTTAGCATTGTCACTGTGAGCATCTTAGCTTTCTGACTTAAGCATTTAGCGCAAAGCATCGCTTTGCATTAGCATGGGAAAACATACTTTTACCTTTTTAAATAATCTGATGGTTCAAGTATGAAAAATATGGTCAATATGAAGGATAAACAGATGTCCTACCTAAGTATCCTGACATGACTGCTTGCCTTCACCTCAGCTAAAAGTTTAGAAGATAAAGATAAGCAAATAAATGGCGCAAAAAATAACCTAAAAGAGCATATATCTTTGCTTTAAATAGTCCAAAACCAACTAAAAATAGACACAGTGTCCAGTAGTGAGAGTGAGCCTGCATGTTATCTGTACATCCACAGGCACATTTCTGCAGTGTTTTTAACGCTGCCTGGCAGCTTTTTGCCTGTAAATCCAGTGTTTTGTCATTTTGTTGAAGCTGAATCTTGGTGCCCTCTTGTGCACACAGAGCAGAATCTATTCCCACTATGGACTTGTGAAGGTTAGGAGATAAAAACAAATGCTCTTTTGCAGAGAAAGTACTTACAGCTGCTGATTCTGAAGACCGACCAGTGGAAATCTGAAACATGTTGAATAAAATACTTAAAAAGTGGTATTCAGCCCATACATGTTAAGCATGTATGTTTAAGATTTATTTTTGACGAGTCAGCAGCAGCTGAGCGTGTTGCAGGTTTAAATATCCTCAATCAGTTGGATAATATTGTTTATTCTGCTTTAATATTATTTCAGTGCAAGTTTCAGATTTAACAACAGAAAATGTAACCTATTACATCTGTCAGTTGTTCTAAACATTAATACAAGCATGCACTTACAATAAGCGGTTGGGTGCATGCAGCCCCCCCCCCTACTGAAGATACGTTCCTGAGCGCACGCTGCTGTGCTGAAGTACAGCTTCACAAAGCCGCTAGCATGGCTGTACACTAGATGCTCTAGTCTTGTTGTTTTATGGTCACATACTGTCTGCACATTACTGTATGTGACCATAAATTACTGTAGGGGTTTCTTAATTAAAGAGACACAGTAGTAAGAACAATACATTGTATTATATTAATATAATTCAGAATATTGGATCACTGCAGAGATCATGAAATCATAGCAAGAGAAAAAAGTTGATTTACCAGCAAAATAGATTAATATTGTGCATGACCATATTACAACTGCAACATATACAGCATATAGGTATAAATTAAGAAGCACGGTTAACACTTTGAACAGCTTACTCTTTGTCTGAGTGAACTCCTCCACAGCAGATTATCTTCAGGCTATCACATCCAGATGTATAGAAGCATAAATCCAAACTAATCAACTCCCTCAGGTCAGTCTGGATGCAAAAAAGGAACATTTTACTCTTTCCCTGATGATTTGACTATATAAAGACCATTTAGCCACACTGCCAACTGTAAATGACTATCATTGATTCACTTTTACTGTATGTTGTGCTCTGAAATCCATTCAGTTATTTCCAAGAGTGACTGATGTCGATTGCACCCAGATTCCCAGTCACCACAGCCCTGGGGAGCCTTAGGCCAACTCTTGGAACTGGAAATAATATCAGTCCTAATATGATAGCACAGGATTTTATGAATGAGAAGTACCTCTGCTGTGCCTTGGTGCCTGGGTAGCAACAAACCTATTTACGCTATATGAATTTACCCTCCAGTAAACCTCTCTAGGCCTCTGGCTTAACAGCATTACCTTTCACTGTTAATAATGTTTGTATTGCTCCTGTGTAGGATTATTCGTGAGAGAAAGACATAAACATTAATCCATGCTTTCCCCAAACTTTTTGTTTTGCTCAATTTCATATTCCACATGTCTGTGTATTCCTATACTCCTTAAACCTACTGCTTAACTTAAGCCATGGTATAGGTGGCGTGTGCAGACCTTTTTCCTTGAAGCTTGAAGAAGCTTGGTCACTGAGTGTGTCGGGTGCGAGTCTGCCCTGAATTTTTCTTTGATCTCTAGAATTCGGATGGTTCACTGTCTTCCTGTCTTCCTTCCAAGTTTTCAGTTTGAGCTTGTTCATTTCTTCCTTTAAGTGGAGCACGCTGTTCTCCCAGTCCACCACTCTGGCAGAGTACGCATTCGTTGCTTCCTCTCGGCTAGTTAAGCGAGCTTCCTGAGCAGCACAGCTAGCGCTTACCATTAAAAGTTCAACACAAACCGTGTCAACCTGGCCTTTCAAGTCAGTAGACAGAGAGTCACTTATTTTATTCAACTCATGTGATTTTGAGTCACCCTTCATTTCTTGCTGGTCAGATTTGGATATGGCCAGCGTTAGCTTAGCTACCTCCTCAGCTCTGAAGCTTGTTTCTGAGGCTTCTCCTCAGGAGAGCCTGCTGCTTTGGACCCATTTGAGGTGTTGTTTTCCTTGGTATTTTTGCTCAAGACATCACTGTGAATTTACAATATTCATGTAGAAAAAAAGGTTTCTCTGTGTGGTCATGTCTCTGCTCACCAGCGGCCCCTTTAGCCAGGATATAGGTGCTGTACATACCTGTAGATCTGTCAAGCCAGCAATTACCAAGATACCCTGAAAATACAGAACTACCTTGATGAAACAAGTCTGAGGTTTCCTAAAATATTGAATTTATAAATAGTTCTCAATAAATGTATAAATATGTGTTTATGAGTAGTCGTATTTTAATTATCTTAAAAGGTAAGTCAAGGCATTTAGACTTAGGAATTTAGAAATACCTCAATACATACATTTCTAAATTTCCGATGTAAGCAACATATGTTAAATTTGGGCTTCAACACTTAAAATATCCAGGTGGAAAAGGAAAATGAAAAAATATCCTTTCCTGTATTAGGCAACCATTTTGTGTATAAACCAATATGAGGGTGTTCCAGCCAGAGAGCCCTATGATTTTGGGGTCTCATCTCATTGAGCTGGTCCACATTGCATTGTCTAAAGAATGAGGATTGGTTTCTTTTACCTGCATTGAAAGACTTGATGATTTGTAGTTCAGGCTCATCCATAGGCTTAAATGGATGTCTGGGTCATTAATCTCTATAAGGAGAGGAGATGGCACGGGTGTACAGGCCACGTTAAGGACCTCCCCTCCTCGGATGATGCATCATCACCAGCAGCCTACCTCTTTACACACTCATGTTTGTTTCCACGTCTGACAGGATCCCTTAACACCCACAGAGCCTCAGAAAGCCAGAAACAGTCTAGGTTGCGGAAAGACGACACCAAAGTCACTCTCTGGCTGACAAGTGCCATGGTCATAAGTTTTTATTGCATATATAGTGAGTAATATATCCAAGGGGAAGGGAGGGAAGTTGTCTTCAAGTGATTATGGGATGGCTTTCTTCCACCTTGCTGCATGGAATTGGACAGACGAATCAAAGATCAAGACAGACATTTCCGTTGTGTAGAAGAATAACAGAAGAGTAAACTTTAAAATGTCAGAAAAAAGGTTAACTGTATCCAATGCAGACATTGTCTTGGATTTTCTCTGGTCTCATTACCATTATTAATCTCTGAAAGGAATAGGAGGGAATATATTTCGAGTTGGAAATATGAATATGCTTATTATCGGCTTTCTTGCTGAGAGTTAGATGAGAAGACTGATACCACTCTGGAAGAATGAATTTACAGCCAGCGGCTGGTTAGCTGGTGGAACATAACCCCCTGTAAAGCCACACGTGTCGTTTTTACACTTGAGGACATGTTACTTGCTAAGCTTTAGAGGAGCTGTTAAGCAGATTTTGTTACCTCTGGACAGAGCCAGGCTAGCTGTTTCCCAACCTTACAGTCTTTGCGTCAGCTGCTCACAGTAGCTTCATATTTAGCGAGTGGTATCAATCTTCTCATCGAACACATGTACTTCGCAAACTGTCTATTTCTTCAAGAATCAAGTCTTCTTTAATGTAATGCATACATATACAAAAAAAAAAATCTGACTGCTCAAAAATGACCTTTTTATTTGAGATTTTTCTGTCTCTGATAAACTGGTCTTTTATTGATCTCTCTTTTACCAATTCTATCACTTTGGAAGGCATGTTTGGGGTAGGCAGTTTTCTTTTGGTGCCACTGGCAAAAATGCCATATTAAACGTGCAGCATATTGTAATTCAAGTGGTCTGAGAGCAGACCTCTACTTCAGCTCCCCCTCTTTCCTCTGTTTTCAGGCTTCAGAAAATCTATCCCGTGACGGTAGACTTTAGCCAATCACAGGTTATTTCAGAGAGACGGTGTGTTCGTATTGGCTAAGCTACAAGAGCAGATGTGTGTACACGTCCCTTCAGACGGTGAAAACCTGATTCAGTGGAGGAAAATCCTGCCGAAAATCCTGAAATTTGTGATACATTTCCAACACCTCCTTTACCTAAAGCGGCATATAGAACAAAACAACACGTCCCAGCTCCACACGGAGCTTCAGTCTCATTACATTCGATGTCATGGCGCTCATAACAACAAGTGGCAAAGAGGCATGATGACAAACAGTGGGGAATAACTTTTGACGGGGGACAGTGGTGTGTGTGCGGTGTACTAGCCTCTCTTCCCGCTGCTGGACGGCGTTGCAGCTCCCTCTGAAGCCTGGGGTGCTCTGCTCTGCGGCCGCAAAGCGCTGGAGGGGCGTCTTTGAGAAAACAAGTCACGGAGGGAGGGACCACAGTCTCGGTGAGGCTCACGTGGTGGAGAGCGAGCCCTATGAGGGATACAGTTTCACTGGGGAACTGACTCCTTCTGCTGCCGGTCGAAGTTGTGGGAGGGGCTTAGCGGAGTGATACGAGGCAGCAAAGAGAGAGGCGGAAGGTGTTGCCTAGGTTGCACAGATTTTTGCCTACCCCAGCTTTAAGAAGAAACTGACTTTTTGTCTGATTCGGGGATAATACACATCACCAATTACCTCTTTTCAAATTTGGGCTGTGAAGACTAATAATTATAGTGATGTTCAATGACTTCACACTAGAAATACCTTCAATTTCTAAATCACCAAAATCACAGGCAGTGAAAAAGGAGGTCTTTAAAGGTCTGGGTCTTAATCATGTTTGCTGATTATTCCTGGGTTTAAGGTACAAGGGAAATAAATAGAACAGTCGAGTAGAGCTGGAATCAATTTACTGTTTTTAGAGTGTAGAGCAATGTGATGGCATACAGTGGGGAGAGAGAGAGACATACTAAGTAGTAAGGTATTACTGTAGGAAAAAAATGTCCTCATAGTCAGATAAAACAGCAGTATACTGGAGCAGGGCAATTAAGGACTATGTGAACTGTAATTTCCAGGCTAATAATTGTCTGTTTAATGCACAAGTGCTTAAGTAGACTCTTTTTCCGTGTAACTGCTAAGCCATTGCCAATGATTGAGAATCTATCAGGCTTGTTTGAAATTGTTTATGGTTAATAAAAACGATATTTTAATGGCATAATAGGGAGTGACTCAAAATGTAGCCTGGGCTCTGGTGCTACAAAAAGGACTGGTCTTGCTGCTTAATGGTGGTGACTCATCATCTGTACATTTGTATTGCCCAAAAAAAAAAAAAAAAAAAAAGGTCAGATTAGCATATGTTTAATTTGAGCACACTAACTGTGCTTTGAATGTATATGGCCTAAAACAGGTTTGCGTTTGATCTGGGAATACAGGGACTGAATAAAACAGTGGTTAATGACATGATAATGGCAGCTAAAATGCAACAAAGACCGGTCAAATGTGACTGCAACAATAGTGCTATGCATTTTCAATTGGTGGAAGTAATTACCATACATTTAGACTTGTTAAAGAACCTCTAATACACCCTGTTGCTAGGACCAGTAATTAGGGTCCTTGTTGCTAATATAACCGGAACTATGGCTAAATTAAAAGACAACCAGGGAGCGTTACCCAGGTCCAGTCTGTACAGTACTTGTAAATTTATTCCCATACCCAGTGGTGATTACTGTGAAGCTGCTGAAGCCAAAAAGGGAGTAAACCACGCTCACCATTAATATCTACCAGAAATATGAATCAGAGAATCTGCTCTTAGGGTCCTTTGTATTTGAAGAAATTTGTATTTTAAATCATGTAAAGAAATGCACCTTGGTTCACAGTGAAAATGAAACAGTGTGGTGAATTGTTAATGACGGCACGGCTGATGGTTTGTTTGTTTCAGCTTCTGAAGTGATGGCACATTAGAATGTCGTTAGAGATATTGGTTGTATTCAGCCACGGCTGCTACTGCTGCGCGATAATAAAATGCTTTGGAATGAGGCCATGATGAGTTGAAAAAGGTTAGCCTGAAGGAGGACAGCTACAATAGCTCACACTTCTATTGTTGTGCTTTCAGGAGAGCTGCTGTCAAAATAAATCTCACTGATGACTGCCTAGCTATTGATTATCCACCATGTTTATTGATAATAAATAGATTGGATGATTCAAAGTATACTAATGCGAAAACAACACGTCCATAGTCATTTATTCTATCATTTTCCATACTCACACATTTCTATTCAAGGGCAGGAGATTATTTGAAGCACTCGGTGGAGGGAATGTAGGCAAACTCCTGGATAAGTCACCAACCAGGGCTAAGACACACAAATACACAGACATCTTCTTCATCTGGACTACATGTCTTTGGACTGGTGGAGAAAACCGGATCAATATTCCAGCTTCACACAGAGTAAACCAAAGCCAAAATTTGAATTTACAGCCTTCTTCCTGGGAGGTCAGTGCTAACTGAGCCACCACACCACCTGTGTCCATTACAAAGATACAATTATGCAGCCTTACAGTTCATTTCAGTTACACAATGTTCTCTATGTAGTCAAATTGATCATTGAACATTTTTTACAAACTAGAGACAGTTTCATTCAAAATACCTTTAAAACAATTATTGTTCTAATAAAAGAGATAATAGATAAAAAGGAAAATATTGGCAGTGATTATTGATTCATTACAAGTTCAAAGTGAGAGCAAAACCAGTCTTACTCAAATCCCTATTCCTCTGAAGTGTTGGTCCAGTCTGTGCACAGGTGTAATTGCATGTTAGGTTCACTAAATAGTTCAGGACAGGGCACAGAGGTTGTTCAGATAGAGATTCATTGCCCTTTAGCGTCTGGTCATTTGTCTTCCAAATGAAAATTCTTTTAACGAGCCATTGAGAATACCTTTGGTGATCTCTCCTAAGCCACCGGATATTAGTGCAGGCTGACTAGCAATAGCAGTCCCAACAAACACATACATGGCAAAGAAAATGGCTTTACATGACAGAGCCTGGGAGGTTCAGTGCAAAGGAGGGAGAGTCAATCCCGTATCGATTTCCCTCTCTCCCCAGAGGCCCTGCACACAGTCCTAGTTAGTCAGGTTCTTGGTGGGAACCACATAGATGGGCTGATAGCGGCTGTGCTGTGAAAAGGCCAAGCTCAGCCTGAGATTAGAAACTTATATGAGAGAGTGAAAGTGTTTGTATTGAATTCTGCTGACCGGCTGCATAGAAGTGATCCCAAACCCCTTTGAGGGCTTGGATCCACAATGCGCCAGTTAAAAACTCATCTGTACACGGTCTCTCCGTATGGCTGGACGAGGAGTGGTAGAGCACCTCTAATAACCTTTATGGGGCTGCTTGGGGCCCAGGGAGCTGCCTGCATAATCATCTCAGCTCAGGCAGAGCGCTGAAACCATAAATCAGCTGAGCACGCTCGGCCTGAGCCCTCGTGTCCTCGTGGCACAAGTCATCTGTTTGGCTGAGAGTGTCTCAGAACCTTCTCTCTAGGACAATGATACTCTGTTATTGTCCCTCCTGAAAAATCAGTCTGAGATGGGACGCCTGTAAAATAATTAGAGACATTCAATATGTCATCGTGTCCTTATTGTGCCGACCGAAGTCACATTTGCAAATACTTTTTATGACTTTGTTCACCCTCCTAGAGCAGGAATTGAAGTAGCAGGGTGGTGAAAAGGTTCAGCCATTTTCTTATTTGAAAGTCAACTTAATAAACTATTCTATAATTGACAACTTGCAGTACCTACCACTGACACATTACTCATGGTGCTTTTAGCAGTTTCTAGTTGAATGATGTTTCCTCTCAAAGGTGCGCAATGTCTTGCAGCAGCCTTTTAAGAAATGCTTGCTCTTGTTTGGCCAGGGGTGAGACCAATACATCTGCAGTAAAAACCAGCTGAGGCTGTGATTTATGTACATACAACAGTGTTCCAAATAGGCATCAACGCACCATGGAGCACATTTTGCATCTTCAGACTGTATATTTAAACCTTCAACTAAACCGTAAACTTTCAATCTTCTCTGATGATTTCTTAAAAGTAGACATACAGAATGCCATTTATCGACTACAGCAACCAGTATTAATGCTTTCAAACAGGATGTTTACACCACCATTTATGAGAAAAAGGAAAAGGAAAGCAGTATGTTTTTCCAGTGCTAGAAACACCTCTGATCTGAATATTCCTGATGCAGTGCATGCCAGATATCTGTGTCTTCCTACATTGTAACCTGGAATGGACATCTAGAGGATGCCTGACGCCGCCTCCTTGGAAGATTTGTTGATAACAAGGTGCAGGGTATTTCTCCAGGGTGCTGGGCAGGAGCCAAACCTTGGCTTTACAATAGAAACAGAAAATGAGGATCAAGTCCAGGCCATTCCTGCATCAAGCCTCAGTGAGATTGCCAGCAGATGAAATCTGATGAATAGAAAACCGCTGTCAAGAAGCATGATTCAAATCACCCAGCCTCTGTGTTCTCTCTTTTGTTTTAATTGTTTTGCTTTGCAGATGCTCTCAAGTTAGACCTAATAGCAGACAGCCTATTAACTCCTTCTAAATTAGAAGTGAAACAATGAAATTGAAGTCACTTCCGGAAGCTCACATATGCAGACTCTTCTGAAGGTTTCCAAAGATCTCTTAAATGTAAAATCCATCGGAGAGATGCAGAAGGATGCAGAACAGGCAATGCATCTCAAATATGTAATTAACCTCTGCCTCTTGTTTCCTGTATCTTTCCACACAATGTACCAGCTGTTCAGGCAAGTGGAAGGGAAGGTGCAAAGCATCTTATTATTTTTAGAGCTCTGAATTCCACATGCCTCCACTTGAATGGGTATTATGATTTTCCATAATTAGATGTATTTTTCATGCATGTGTTTTAATCATTTATTTATTGATTTTTGTCAGCACCGAACAGTGCAGTATAGTCCATCTCTCTGCCTGTTTATCAAGCATGATAATAATGCCATGGTCTACTGCTGAAATGACGGCTCAGTGGTGAAATACTTAGAGAAGAATGAGAGAGGGAAGAATGAAAATCACCTCATGACTCCCAGGTTGAGAGCCTCTGGCGTAAACTTCATGAGGAGGCCCTGTTGATACATCATCCTCCACCCAGACGGTCTTTTGCATTAGCAGTGTAAACCAGATTAGATATGCACGCTGTAGATCACACTAAGGAGCTGTTTTCACGGCAGCACTTTGAATCTCATACATCAAAACAGGCAAGCCATGCTTTTTATATCAGTAACGTCTGCCATTACCCTTAATGAGGCTCACCACCTACATTATTCCTACCACTGTCCCCACACTTTAGCCCCATGTATGAATGATATGGCTATAATAATAATGGGGCAGACAACACTGCAATTCCATAACACATTTTACAGGTATGTGGCCCTTAAAGCACCTCGTGGGCATCTACTGTAAATAAGCTCAGCAATAAACAAGCCATGCATAAATTGCTCAGGCCTTGAGCAATTTTCTTGACTGCTTTGTGTGAAACCCATGGGTCACTGCTGGTTCAGTGCAGCTTGAACGGACTCAAATGTAAATGTAAAGTTTAACTGTGTAATTGTACATTGTATGTTATGGCCGTGTTTGTGGGTGGGAGGCCAGTGAGGGTCCTCGTCGCTGCACTGACCAGGTACTGCTGTACCTCCTACTGCGTCTCAGAGGCAGCATCTCCCAAAAGGTAGAGGTAGCAGCGGCTGCAGTGCAGAGGGAATTGGACATTCCAGAGCGGGAGAAAACAGCAGCAAATCTTTGAAAAATAATGTTTGTTAGCAAACTTGGTTTCCTGTTCTAGATTTGATTAGCTGAAAAAGAGGCTCCACAATGTGTGTGTGTGTGTGTTTCAGAAATAACTAAAAATTTGAAATCCTTTAACTTGCAGGGAGAGATCTCTGTGAGATAAACTTCAAAACTACAAAATAAATCTTGAGTCAGCCATGATACAGTGCAGTGAGTGCAGTGACCCTTTTGCTCTCTCTTGTTTGTTAGCAGACTCGGTTGCCTGTTGTATATTTGATTAGCTGAAAAAAAAAAGGCTCTGAGTGCTTTGTGAGTAGACGTTGTTACTTTAACACTTTCAGACATAAATTGACTTTGACAATTTTACTGTGTTAGTACTTGCTTTTTTCACTCTTGAGTCATCCTCTGGAGCACATTTACTATACTGTCGATTATTAAAATTTAACTGAACTAACAGTGTTTTTAGCAGTGCAAAATGTGTAACTACTCTTTGTATTGTGTTTGTGTGAAAAAATGTGTGTTTTTTGTGTATTCTCACTGTATGTGTGTGTACAATATGTCCAATATCAATATGTCCTATATGTGGGTGTCTATGTGTGGAGACCCAGACAAAATGCACACTTCTGAGACAGCAGAATGTGCAGCTGCCTGCCGTAGACGGACATCACTGACCATAAGGCATACAGGTGTAATCTATAGGTCTTATTTGGCCATACACTTATTCCCAGTTATTTGTATCGTGGCTGCAGGCAAGGAGGCACTTAAGGATCCCACTGTTATTATACAAGAGTGACAAAGGAGATATTTTGGTTATGCTTCTCTAAAGATTTTATGGTGTCACGGCCATGGCTGTACCCCAGTATTTTCCCTTGTGTTTCCTGTGCTCCCCTTTGTGTGTGTCTGTCTGTCTGTGTCTGTGGTGTGGGCGTGGCAATCCCTCTCTGACTCTCCTGGCTCCTGGATCCCTGCTTGATTATGCACACCTGCTGAACCTGCCCACCTGCTGTCCATCAACTCATCAACCCAGCAGTATTTCAACCCTGGCTCTTCACCAACTTGCTGCCCGATTGTTTGATCAGCTTCAGTATTAGTCAGAGCTTGTATCTCTAGTGTAGTGTATATATCTGAGTACTATTCTTTGCTAATATTGATTGTCTTTTCCTGTGTACTATAGTGGATCATCTAATGCCTGCTTGCCTGCCCGCTAACTAAGAAGTTAACTCTAGCCTGCCCACGCCACTTACCCTCATGCGTCCGTCCATCCGTCCGTCCAGCCTGGCCCAGCTCTGCCATCCACCATCGCTCCTCTGCCCTCAGTTTCTGCCAGCCAACTTCTCCTCATTTCTCCACCTTCTTTTCCCTTTTTCCCTAAAATAAATCTTCCTTATCACTCCTGTGTCTGTGTCCTGCGTTTGGGTCCACCTTCCAAAACCATAACATATGGAGTCCAAAAACCAAGCAAAGGAAAAAGAAAGTGTTACATTTTTCTACTATCTACATTTAGCTGGCCCCTCCTTGCCTAATTTTTCCTCAATTGTGCAATTTGATAAAAGCTGCAGACTGCTTGTATGTCACATGCTTGTGTTCCGATGGCAGCAACAATGTTTAGTTGCATTTAAGAGTTTATCTTTAGGTGTACAGTTTGACTTGTCATTTCAAGATCATGGCTGTATATTGCTGTATAATTGAAGAACTCAATTAAAAAAAAAGACAATAGGAATTTTGGTATGATTAAGAAATACTAATATTAGAGTAAACTGCAAGTTTGACTGTTAACATTGAATAATTTCAGAATGAAAGCCATAATTCCCCAACTGTCCCAAATGTTATTTGCTTAAACATTAAGGAAATGATTTATTTATTCTTTCTTTATTTTTATTTTATTTATTTGTATACAGCCAGAACTTATTATTAGTTATTACTTATTTACACAAAGCCCATGAGATAAGGCCACCCCCCCTCAAGCAGGCAAGGAAAAACTCCCCCTTAAACCCTTTAACAGGTAAAGATGGAAGAAACCTTGAGAAGGATCACATGAGAGGGGACCCCCTTCCAAGGCTGATGGGTAGCTGGTGGGCAGCATGACAGATGTTAGTTTAGTTCAGGGCTGAATTTTTCTGGCATCTCAAAATCACCATGGGGTCACTAGTGCGGCTATTGTTAGGAGTCCTCATCCATAGTGGTGGTGTGAGTTTACTGAAGCTGAGGGTCTGACCTGTATGCGCTTGTATCGTATGACGTGGATGTCATGCGCTAAATGAGGGCAAGTGTGGTTAGGGCAGCTAACAGATGCCAGATTAAAACTGTGTGCTTCCTCTGCTACAAAAGCTGGTCTACTGAAGGCTGTACCCTGAATGCCTCGAATGTCTCCAACTGTCCTATTTAGTATCGGCTTTACTCTTTCCCTCTCGGCCCACAGAACCCTCGATACTGTCTTCCTCTCTGGTGACCAATTACGCTGAATCCCGTTCTTCTTCTTCTTTGGCTCCTGGACCTTTGGTGTTGTAGATCCTGCACTAGTGCTCTCTGTTTCTGGTTCCCTTGGTTCTTGAGTGCTTTCTGAAGAGCTGAAGAGCTTGATAGCTGAAGAGCCTTCAGCTATCAAGCTCCTCTCCTGTGGAACTAGATCCCAGTTTGTGTACGGGAGGCGGACAACCTCCTCACATTTAAGAGTAGGCTTAAGACTTTCCTCTTTGATAAAGCTTATAGTAGGGCTGACTCAGGTGACCCTGAGCCCCCCCTTAGTTATGCTGCTATAGGCCTAGACTGCCGGGGGACTTCCTATGATGCACTGAGCTCCTCTCTCCTCCTCTTCCTCTCCATCTGTACGCCCTCATATCCCATCAATGCTTGTTATTAATTCAACTTCTTCCCGTAGTTGTGTGCTTTCTCTCCTCTTTCTCTCTCCCTCTCTCCTTCTGTTGCTTTCTGCGGGTGTTTCTGCCTCCGGAGCTGTAGAGTCTGGGTCTGTGGTTGCTGCCACCTGCTGCCCCCGTGCTCCTGCTCTGCACCCGCTGATGCTATTGCTGTTGTTGTTCTTGTTATTAGTGTTGCTATTATGGTGTTGCTCTTAGTGTTGTTTCTGTTGGTGTTAACATCAATGCCATTACCATATCTATTGCCTTACATCCCTATGTGGAACTGTATTGTGCTGCTGTATGTTCTCTTTCCTCCTGCTCTCTCTCTCCCGCTCCCCCCCTCCCCCTTCAACCCAACCGGTCGAGGCAGATGACCGCCCACCTTGAGCCTGGTTCTGCTCGAGGTTTCTACCTGTTAAAAGGGAGTTTTTCCTTGCCACTGTCGCATAGTGCTTGCTCATGGTGAGAACTGTTGGGTCTCTGTAAATATAAAGAGTCGGTCTAGACTTGCTCTATTCGAAAAAGTGCCCTGAGATAACTTTGTTATGATATGGCGCTATATAAATAAAACTGAATTGAATTGAATTGAATTTCTGGTCTTGCTTGTCTTGTCTTTGCTCATCCCGGGCAAATTCGCCACACAAAACACAGATGTGGGGTGGTAATTTCTAAATCACATGAGGTCCCCTGGTAAAACTAGTCCCATGCGAATAGGGCTAATGTCAATAAAGTGAAATCGTATTACAGTAAATGTTCAGCCTAGGTTCAGTCAAGAAAAAATAGAACATAATTAGTCATTGGAAAACATGTCATTCAGCAGTTTATTTAAAGAATATACAAAGCCACCTTTAACAAATAAAATAAGTTTTTTTCTAGCTATTTCCATTATATGTGTGTTTTTCACTTTGAACACAATGTCAACAGTTTTCATAGGGACTATTTCTTCACCAAAAGTAGTTTCAAAGAAAACTGTGGCTGTGGACAGTTTTGTGCATATTGGAGATAGGTTTTGAAAGAAATGTTGCGCCTCATTTCGTCTATGTCTATGACTGGGGAGACACACTGTTAACAATACATATATCACAGCCTGGGTGAGAGAATCACTTCAGTCCATCAGAAGGTAAAGTCTAGCTTTATCATCAATGTTTGAACGAGGAAGATAGTGACACAAAGTAAACGTTTACACAGCAACTCTAATTTTTGTAATGTTACTATTTGTATTGTTAGGCTACTTTTCTATCATTACCCTTTAAGTATCACTGAAAGTGTGTACTTTTACCTATATGCAGTGGTTTTACATGTTTAAGGGACCAAAAGTCAACTCCTTCGTCATCATGGTAATAACAATGAACACGTGGTTAATGGTCGCAATTTGGTTATGTTTATGCACCAAAACTACTTGGTTAGGTTTAGGAAGCTCATGGATCAAAACAAGAATATGTACTGTATTTTTTATTTTTTAAAGAATACATGTTTGTAAATACAGTACAGTCCTATATGACTCAGCTTTGGTGTGTAGACGTACACACACAGAAGTCTAAAAGATCGATATAAACTCCAAAGGGACAAGGTCCTCCACCACGTTGGAAAAGCCAAGTTGTGTACGCTGTTAAAGTGCAGCGACCTGTGAAGGTGGAGCGTGTAGTGAGATAATAAAGCAAAAGTAGAAATTAGTACAAAGGATCAATAAATTGGCTATAAAAATGTAACTGTGACGGATAAGAATAATAATTCTTAGGATAAATTATTTAATTTTCAGACAAGCTCATTTCGTTCTTGTCACAGTTGTGTTATCACACTATTCCATTTTCAGTATAACTCAACTGTTGTTACAGTTTAAACATGTTGCTAAAGTGCTGGTCAGTGTAAAGAATATGTAGCCAGTGTTGCAAATATGCAGATCCTTGTTTGTGTGGATTAATGTTGTGTCTCGTCGGATTTGTTAAATGTATTTCATGTCATGTCTTAGTTTTAGTTTTATGTTAAGTTAAAGTCACTCACGTCTAGTCTCGTCCTGCACTTCCTGTTTTATTTTGTACTCACCTTTCCCTCTCGTTTCAGACTCTGACTTCCTCCCTTTGTGTGATTTTCCCGCCGTTGTGATTGTCTACCCCGCACCTGATTGGTCTCACCTGTTTTCCCCTACCTCATGTATAAATAGTCCTTGTCTCCCTTTGTCCTGTGCCAGTTCGTCTTGTTCCGTCTGTGAAAAGAAGTGAGTCAAGCGTACCAGCAAATTTCCATGTCCCAGGTTTCTGTATCAGTCCATGTTATTTTTTGATCCTCTTTGTGAGCGTTTTGTTTTGTACTTCTTTATAACCTCCTCGTGAGCGTTTTTTGTTGTCTACTTCAGTAAAAGATTTTTGATACACCTTACACGGTCTGAAGAGTTGTCCATTTGAGTCCACCAGTTTTGTGTCGGAGTTCATGACAATTAATTGTGCGTAGATCGGTTGGTAATGCCTCTGGGCTCCAGTAGGGGGGGGGTATCGTTATTCTCCCTCACTCAATCTGACAAGAAGGCGAAAGTTGTGTGTTTCTACATCTCTCTCCCCTCAATATTTCCCCCGTTTAAACTAATTACTGCACACAAAAGCACTATAAAGTTGTAAACACATTTGGTTAATCATTTTATTGTTGAGAAGAAAGACATACGCGTTTTGTACTTGTATGTCGTTTGAGAGGGTCTCGCTTGGTCAGCATGTAAGCTAAGCACTGCCTCTCGGTCCCGCCATAGGGTCCGACTGTTGGTCTGTCATTGTTTTCGCCATTTAAGCTAATTACCAATACATTGATACACACATGGTGTGTGTGTGCACAGTTCAAGGGTCAACTGGAGATGTTGGTGGTCTGTTTGTTGTGCATTTCTTTTACCAGAAAAGGAGGAACTGCTGTTGCTGATGGTGAGAAAGATGGATAAATAATACTCTTTTGTGAAAGGAATATAGTGTGAGATACTACCATGTTGTTTAGTTATTTTCTCACTGGTAGAAATCCACGTCTTGTAACTGTTAGGATTTAGACTGCCGATGCAGATGGAAAGAAATCGGTCCGTGTAGGCCATGGGAACTCATTACCTTTGAAATCCAGTAAGAAACTGTGTTTATTAACAATGTTAAGAAGTGTTATTTAATTTCTCCTGTCTATCTGAGTTAGCCAGATGTGTTTAGTAGTAAGGAGACATTTTGTCTGTCTGGGGACAAAATTAAAGGAGCAATCCTGACAGAATGCGAAATAAAGACCCAACATGTAGTATTTGAAGTTGTGTGTGTCACTTCCCCTGCCTTCAAAGAAATCAAGATATTGCATGTAGTAGTAGGTAACACACAGTAAAATGAACTAATTTCCTAAATTGCAAACTATTTTATTTAAACTAATGGAAAAACCTGGAAAAAAACAATTCAATGAAACCTTCAATCAATCACAATTAATATTTCTTAGCAGTCCAACTCATGGACAGAACACACGATGCACTGAAGATGCACCTGAGGAGCAGCAGAGATATTCGTTTCTTAAATTACTAATGTAGAACATTTTCAGAATCATTTAAGAACAAACAATTTCCTGTCCTCTTTTGCTGGACATGCAAATCCTTGATTGTGTTATTTACTTCAACTTTAAGGAACATTTGCATCTACATATAAGTGAGAGGTCAAATTGGCTTAAATCATTTCAACAAAAACAGTGGATTTTTTTTTAATTTTTGATTTTATTTTTTTATTTGTAATTTATTTTTAATTTTTATTATTTTATTTTATTTTATTTTATTTTATTTTATTTTTATTTCATTTCATTTCATTTCATTTTATTTTAATTTTATTCACTTGTACGGAGCCCCGGAGTGGCCATAGAGAGAAAATAAAATATTTCCAGGCCACATTTTACTACATCGAGGGCTCGAAATGCTATTGCGTGCGCACGAGATACAATTCGTTAACCAAACATGGTAATGAATTGTATCTCGTGCGCGCGCAACAGCATTCCGAGCCCTCGATGTAGTAAAACGTGGCCTCGAAATATTTTTTTTTCTCTTTCTATGGCCACTCCGGGGCTCTGTGCATTATTAGCTTATTATTAGTTATCACTTATTTACACAAAGCCCACGAGATAAGGCCACCCCCCCTCAAGCGGGCAAGGAAAAACTCCCCCTTAAACCCTTTAACAGGTAAAGATGGAAGAAACCTTGAGAAGGATCACATGAGAGGGGACCCCCTTCCAAGGCTGATGGGTAGCTGGTGGGCGGCATGACAGATGTTACTTTAGTTCAGGGCTGAATTTTTCTGGAATCTCAAAATCACCATGGGGTCACTAGTGCGGCTGTTGTTAGGAGTCCTCATCCATAGTGGTGGTGTGAGTTTACTGAAGCTGAGGGTCTGACCTGTATGCGCTTGTATCGTATGACGTGGATGTCATGCGCTGAATGAGGGCAAGTGTGGTTAGGGCAGCTAACAGATGCCAGATTAAAACTGTGTGCTTCCTCTGCTACAAAAGCTGGTCTACTGAAGGCTGTACCCTGAATGCCTCGAATGTCTCCAACTGTCCTATTTAGTATCGGCTTTACTCTTTCCCTCTCGGCCCACAGAACCCTCGATACTCTCTTCCTCTCTGGTGACCAATTAGGCTGAATCCTGTTCTTCTTCTTCTTCTTTGGCTCCTGGACCTTTGGTGTTGTAGATCCTGCACTAGTGCTCTTTGTTTCTGGTTCCCTTGGTTCTTGAGTGCTTTCTGGTCTTGGTACACTGGCTCCTTTAGGTTTTGCTTTTGCCTTTATTGGCCCCAGTGCTCTACGTACTGGAGACCTGCTGCTGGCCTTTTCTGACTCCACCTTCCTGTTCACTGGTGAGCCTTTCCGGGGTTTAGGGGACACACCTTGGACCACAGATACCTGGCCTCTTCTGGTTTTCTTCTGGGGAATAGGTGGGAGAACAAGGTTTTGTGTAACTTTGGGTACAGGGATACTGGGAAGTTTGGAGGGCTTACTAGCAGCGCTGGACTTTGAAGCTGACACACCTTGGACCACAGATACCTGGCCTCCTCTGGTTTTCTTCTGGGGAATAGGTGGGAGAACAAGGTTTTGTGTAACTTTGGGTACAGGGATACTGGGAAGTTTGGAGGGCTTACTAGCAGCGCTGGACTTTGAAGCTGACACATCTGAAGGTGTTGATTTTTTTAGGATTGGTGTCAGTATGAGCCGGCCTGTTTGTGGCTTTTTTATGACATCGTCAGTGGTTTCTTTGCTCTGCTGTTGACTAGCAAACCTCACTGAGGACACTCTACGTGTCTTTATGCTGACATTGCGGGGAGGTGGTGCAGGCTTCCTTTCCCCTTTAACAACAAGGAAAGGTGGTGGTACGTTCTTCCCTAACTGTCTTCCATCTCGTGGAGGCGGTGTTGGTGTTGGGTACATGGGAGTTGCAGAGGGCTTCTTTTCTTTTCCGGTTGCCTTTTTTGTTCCCAATCTCTCCTTTACCGCCTTTTCTTCAGTAGAAGATGCCAAACCTGAGTACAGCATCTTCACAGCCTCCTCGATCTCGGCCTGACATGGAACTTGTGGTGATGCTGCAGACGTCTCTGTGGTGGCGATTGGAGTCTCTGTTGTTACCTTCATGTTTCTCAGGAATTGTTTCTCTGGAAAAGACCATATACAAAAACATGACATTAGTACACTCTATTTCATTTCCAAAACATGTATCATGAGTGATAAAATTAATTGATCTTTTATTATCATAGATTATTTTTAGTGATGTCCCACTTTTGCCTTCAATCCTTATTCAAGTGAGTTTGTGCCAATATGTAGACTAAACTAGCCCTGGATTAAAATTGATAAAGCATTTTTGATATGTTTGACAGTTGAGTGGGGTTAATTAGATTATTTGATTTTTCTTTATTTTGATATGGGACATTTATTGTGGACAGGGTCTGAAATTTTACATGTAGAACCACAAATATTACTTTTTTAAATGATCTTTTGATGTCAAAACGTGGAAAATCTTTAAAACAAAAGCATCTATATTATAAATTAATATTAATCTTATTCACTCCTCCAGAGTTACTATGTTACTATTGGTGAAATATTTGGTTTGTTGTCTTTATCAATCTGAGAAAACTAACATTACTTGACTGATCTGTTACAAAGAATTTAACGGATAAACTCGGGACATCACAAATGTTAACTTTAAAAGACTATATTTGACATATTTGAACAGTAGCTTACCCCACAGCTCTTGGTAGTTGAAGGAAACAATATTGGGATCAGCTTCAGGGTGAGATCCTCTGAAGCTGATGAGCTCCGACAAATACTGGTGTAAAAAGTTGGGGATGTTGGTAGGCTGAGAGAGGAGTGTCGCTCTGGTGATACACTCCACCATGCTCTTCAGTCCATACGGACACAAACTCTGGAAATTCATCTTTACGTTTGTTAGAAAGTACTCTTTCCGACTGTAACGTTAGACTGTGTGATCTGAACTGAGCTCCACTTAGTGAACCCCCTCTTGTAGAATGCCTTTATGATGTCATAGAATGTTCTGAAGCAGTTTGATCTTTTTGATCTTTTTTACAATGTTTTCATCTTTACTGTTAAACATTTTAACTGCCTTAATTGAATTAAGTAATTATATCACTTTTTATATCATCACACTTTATTCATCATTTAGAATCCCTAATGTTCTAATTTTATATTTCCAGCAAATCTCTTGCACTCTTATAGCAATAAACACATTAACTGTTCCAGTGTCATTTACAAAATTTTGCAAGCAAGATAACTACCTCGAGAAATTGTAAATAAAAATGTCTGACTCACTTCTGTTTCACTTTTGAGCCTTTGGCCTACATGTTTCTTAAGTATTTTAATATTACTAAGTGACCTTATTCATTATTCTCCAATGAATAAGGCCTATGCAAGTATTTTATATTACCAAAATACATTGTGGGGAAATTCCACCTGGTTTATGTTTAAATCAGCATGTTTCATATTGAACTTAACTCAAACTGCCAATTTATTTTGTAGGTACATGATGTATTTCCATATCTTTTCATTTGCATTTGCATTTACATATATATCTTATTAAATAAAATGTAATAAATTAGGGAAAGATTATGGTTATGATTAAATTATACATATTTTAGTTTGGCTGGTCAAAAGAAACCAGCATTTATAATTATTTTATTTATTAGCAAATATAAAAGCTGGAATCTTAATCACCCTGATAGACAGACTGTATTTGCATCTTGGAGGCATGATTTCCAGTATGGTAACATTGTCTCATTAAGATCTGGCAGGGAGGGTATGGAGACCCAGTTTATAGAGAGGGACCACTTCAGGGTCAGTATGGACAGGAGGATTGATTACAGTGACACAGTGATACATAGTTGAAAAACTGTGAAGCTTTTCTTTAATTATACTAAATGCTGGCAGTATGTCAGTATACTAAATTTGCTTAATCTCCAAATGTGCTGTTGATGGACACTATATCTTCACAATGTAAAGGACAATGGAAATGGAGGAGCTGCTCACATTTGTAGGAAACTGAAATAAATTGTAGACAGAGACAGTTGCATCAGTTGTCATCAGTATAATCACTGTCAGTATACAAAAACAGGGCAGCTTGCTGTTAGTTTTGCCATTAAGTCTTTGTTGTTTTGCTGTTGTTGCCTGCCAGTGTTTGTTGTGTGTTTACGAGTTACCAACCTGTTCATATCCTGCCTGCTATCTCTTGCTTCCTCCCTCCCTTTTGCCAGTTCCTTATCTTTCCTACTACTACATTAAGCACTTTCTAAACAGTTGCCAGTGGAGCAGTTGGCATACTCTGGAATATGTGTTCAGCACAAGACATTTCACTCCTCTACTGGAGATACTGTAGATGACATTGGTGGCACAAATAAAGCAGAATAACATGAGGTGACCAATGAGCCAACTCTTGACGCTGTTACCTAATTTCAAATTTAGCCAACAGCACAAACAACAAAGCTTCTTCATCAGGGATGTGATGGTAAAACTAAAGCAATAGCCTATGTAAGATAAACAACAAATGATTCTTAATGACTTTCTTGATGCTCTTTGGCTGGCATGCTTCGCTGTCGTCCCTGCGTTTTGCCACAAGAAGCTGGCAGCGGCATGTGAGTGCATCTAGATAACGGCCGAGTGCTGTGTGATGTGCAGCGCACAACGCTTCCATTGGAGAGCTGAAAAGTGGGTCACCCAGCCCACTGAGATTCAGCCTGTACCATTCACTGATGTGGAAATAAGTCTCCTGCATCAGGCCCAGCTAGCAAGGCTGCGCTACCAAACACTGCCACAGTCAGCACCCAGCTTTGTACTACACAAACCTCTCCAAAGAATGAGTCATTCTCACCACATCTTTGTTTATGATGCAGGACTACAGTCATTGTTTTGTCATTTTCAACACATGCTAAGAGGATAATGTGTTGTGTTGAGATGGAAATGCATGCTGCATACATGGACATGTTAAAAATGGCCTTTTCTAGATTCGCCTCAAAAGAAAATCCACCTTAAAAAACTTATAAACCTGCATGTTATTATCACAATTTAGCAAAATAACACTAATATGTAATTTAGTTGACTCTGGAGACCTTTCAGTGGTAATGGATGACAGGCTCAATTTGTGCACTAGAACTTGAATCTAATTTTTTAATATGATTATTTAGCATTGAGGTTATTACCACTAAAAGCACCACATGCCTATAAATGCTATCCGTTGTCCAAGGACTGGCTTTATGACTTTTTGTCATTGCCATTCGTTATTGGCAAATGAAACAACCCAAGTTATTTCTGTAGTATTCTGTTGTACTTTCTCTGCCTTCATGAGAGTTATGCAGAGAGCGAAATGCAACAAAGCAAACAACAAAAGCAGGGACAAAAATACAGGGTGCATAACTTTGTATTGCTAGCAGGCATAAACACTGGTAGAATTATATCCCTCGAGTTTGGAGAACCTGCGTGTTTGTATAACTCTGAAAGGCCTGGTGTAATGTATGCAGAGATTTGAGCTCCTGCAGCGTTGACATCAGGTCAGAGTTGGATATAATGTAAAGGCAAGTAAAACGCTTGTCGGATGACTGATGGCCAGGAGCCAGCACTTTTCTCTAAGCAAGCCCTTACTGGCAGGCAACATGCAGGCTTCAATCCACATGCATTGCCCAAAGCTGGAGATTTTCATTGCCATGGTTGGCTCACAACTATGGTTGGATCAATTCACTGTTGGCCCAATGTAAAGCCAGTCAGACAGGCATGCTGTCAATCCAGTACCAGATTCAAGGCATCCCCTTATCACCCATGGACCTGCGTGGTTTGGGTTGTAAGTAGGAGAGGAAAATGAAGGAGAAGACTGGTAAAAGTAAAAACTAAATATCAGAAAACAACACCATATTGAGCTTAATAATCCTACATTGGCTCTTGAGTTGTTGTAACTACATAGTAAAACTGCCTCCATCATCCATTCCTCGCACTTGTCTGGACAAGGGAGTCAAGGATGCACCATTTCTTCACTTCAAATAACAGTGTTACAATTTGCCCGTGGTTGTAGTATAGAAAATTGGTATACAGTGAATTTTAAAGCTGCTCGCCTTCTGGGGTCCTATTGTGGCCAGCCAACAGTGAATGGAAAGCGGCACACAGATCCCAGGGGAGAGAAGAAGCTGGAGCAAACAGTCCACAGCCATTACTGACAGATCCCTGGTTTCTCTGCCAGCCATGCCCCTGTGAGCTCACCTTTTACAGCTACTTTATTAGGTATATTAAAGCTTATTGTAAAGCACACAGGATTTAATATAACTCCAGAGTTATGTAGTTCAAATAAAGCAGATGACTTCCTCCACATTCATCCCCCTCTCCCTGACGTCATTCATTTATCTACCGCCTCATCCTCCTTCATTCTCTTTCTCCCCAGGCTGTCTCTGTTGAGTTTGGGGAATAGTTGATTGGCAGGTTATAACCTGCAGTCGGGCTGATATTGAGAAAATGTCTTATCTGTAAGTAGCATCGCTTCTTATAGTAATTTCAGAGAATAGCAAAATGAATGCAGGGAAAGAGAGTACACACAAATGTAGATACTGACACACAGAAACAGGGACATGCGTGTGTGGTTGTGAAATCTTTCAGTCCAAAAGTATACAAACAGCAGAATATAAGCACACTTTAAAAAGGACACACTCTTATGTATTCAGTTTAGTATTTGAATTCTCTGCTTCATTTAAAGGCAAACAGTAGGAAAGACAGCAGAGATGGAATGACATTCAGCTAAGGTCATGCGCCATACCCTGTTACCCATGATGTCATCACCACATGTCGAACACCTACACCCGCTACTACTCCCGCGGCTTTTATATGGGGATGTAAAGCAGGAATAGCCAAAGAAAAGGGAATGCGGTCAATATAATGCTTTTAGTGTAAGAGGTTGAAATTGAACGAGCCAATATCCAAGGATAAATAATCTGTGACATTTCAAATCTAATGCACATTATTCTTTGTTTTAACCTACATAGAGGATAAGATGGATTCTGCAGTACCATACAGGGCAGGATAATGTTTTAAGTTGCATAAACTGGATGGTCATTATGTTTATTTGTCTGGCAAAAGATGAAATACATCATTGGAATCTAACGGAGAGGGTCACCGCGGTAGAAATGTCATGCTATAAATAAGTAAACATCCATTTATTTTGTACTCAAAAATAGGCACTTTTGTGGTGGCATTTCTGCTCCTGGAGTTTTGAACCTGATCTTTCTTTTATATACTGTGGCTAACTGGAAACTAGAACCCTCAGTTTCCACAAGCACAAAGAATGATTTGCAAATACTTGCCAACCCAGGAGGTCCTCTGCCGTACCGCTCTGAACTGTCAGCGAGCTCAGCACACAGTGGTGAACCATGCGGGGCTGACACTGACGGTGGGGACTGTAGTAGTGTAGTTAGCAGAAGCAGGAAGAGGCAGAATGAATGAGCTGTTTCAAGCGCTGCGCACAGTTATTCCTCCACAGGCAGTGGGCTCTACCTTGTGAGTCCAGCCCTCACCTGGCTCGATAAAATATGAGGCATGCTGAAGTAGCCCTGAGACCACTGCGTTGCTGGAGGGGGAAACACAATGCACACGCTAACAATACACATTACACATTCAGACAGGTGCACTGGCGGGTACAGTAAAGTATGAGAATGCATGCACGCGTGTTTGTATTTGTCTATATGCTTTGTGTGTTCATGTGTGGGTTTGTGCATGTGTGTCCCCTCTCAGACCTCTGCAGAGGAGCCTCGCCCTCTGATTAACAGTGATGAGTGGCTGAAGATAGTGAGCCCGACCCCTCTGTCGCTCAGCAAGAGCTTTTATCTAACTCTTCAGGGGATTCGGCCATGTGATGTCGCCTCACTGCTCCCGTCTTAACTCTGTGCCCTCATCTCACCCTCTTATCTCCATCACCTCCCTCTTTTTTTCCCCAGTCTGTCTGTCTGTCTGTCTGCCTCTCCTGTGACCCACCCACCCCACCACAGACAGACTGACAAGGAGACACAAATGCATGCAAATGCATCTCACACCTTTTTGTATTTGATGACAACGATTGAGTTTTTTGAGGGAAATCGGTGTGATGAAGAGATATTTTTCACTTCCTCTGCTTGAGAAGGTGATATAAGGAATATACAGTATTATATACATTTGCACAATTCTACAGCCAAGGTAGGTATGAGGTCAGAGCAGCACATAGAGTCCAACACTCAGGCAGCAGTCTCTCCTAATGGGAGTGGCACCAGGCTTCTTTTCAAGGATCCTTGAGAAGGATCACACTGCCCCCCAGTGGTTCATAAAAGAACAACATCTTTAAGTGTGACTGATTATTACCCAGAGGCTATGCTGGAGTGAAAAGGGTGGGGCACAAAGCAACTGAGGGCATGTTACCTGGCTGATGTGTGAGCCCAAAGGGAAGCTGGGACGCTGGTTATTACCATGCAGCATGTATTTAACTGGAGCCTGGGCCCTAGAGACATCGTATTTTGTGTATAAGCAATTATCCCTCAGTGGAAGTGGGGCAGTAACTTTAAGAAAGTAACTCCATTCAGTTTCTCCTCTTCCTACATTTTCATATATAGCATATATATAGCAATTTAAATGGCACTCTATATTATTCTTGATTCTTTTTAGTGATAAATGACAATATTCAAATATGATTACCTGCAGCAAATAATTGCCCACTAAGAACGTATTTATTTTACCTTATACAATTTAATGATTTAAACTAATCATGTGAGAAAAGCTCTACAAGTGGCAGCATTTAACAAAATACTTTAGACATTTTGGGCATTATGTTTATTAGCTTTCTTGGCAAGAAAGCGAATAAGCATACTTCCAAAATAACACAAAGCTGACATAAAGATGGTGCCTAAATAAAAAACTGTCTGACATTAGAATAACATGACTGACTGGAAATAATAGACCAGAATAGGTCTTTAATTGGTTCAGTATTTCATTATATACTATATATTATATAGATTATGTGCTTTAGAGGGGAATTACTTAAGCACATACTGTGGTCTTCTTGTTAATGACATTCTTTTTACATAATCATACACTAAATCATCTGCAGGGCTCTTTTCTAATTTCCTTCCCACAGTTAAAAGGTGAGATTAATTTTAATCCATGGATGCAAACCAGCACAGCACAATATATCATACACTGAGGTATAACATAAAGGTCAAAATGATTGGAATATGACGAGAGATAACCCAAGAAGCCAAGCTCCCTCGTATCTTAAATGTCATTTTTGGGAACGTAAATGCCAGGAAAAGCAGCCACACGGGGAGTTGGAATTGACTGATAAATCTTTGAAGACAAAAGTGAAAGAAAAGAAAATTAAAGTGAGATTGAAGTTAGGCTGAAGAACGCACTGTTTGGTTGTGATTCAAGAAAATCACACTGAGCCTTGCTTTCACCTTTCTTTGATGTTTATTTACAGAAGAGTAGTTTCGACAGACATCTTCAGAGTTGCTGTGAGTTTTTACATTTTCACACATGGTAACGCAGTGGAAATATTTCTACAAACCACAAGTACTACCTATCCTGTGACGATTCCTCTGAACAAGCAATGTTTCTATCACAAATTATGGCTATGGTCGCCATGACTAACACTGAGTAAATCCATCTGTCGTTTTACAGAAGAAAATTGCACTTCTAGAAATGTAAAGATGACTGTCCAAAGTTGCTCATGGCCCAAGAAGAAGTGCTAGCCTATTAAGTGCCCCTACAATTTGCTCCTACAGTAGCGTCTTTTGACATGAATGAGGTCTTGTTCGGCACACAATGATTACAAAGGTGTCTGAGCGTCGCTGGTGGCACATGACCACAGAGGCTGAGTCTGTGCTTACACATTCTGAGAAGCACACTGAGCTGGTACACACAAAACTAGAGAAGATGCACAAAAAATGCACAACAATGTGACATCACTGGACAAAGCCGCTCACCACAAAGCACCAGAATGTACAGAGAAAAGCCAGGGAGACAGAAATACACTGAGTGGTTTGTACAAAACCAAATATCATCTATGCATAAGAGTTTTCCTTGATTTACTTTCTAAAAGGACAAAATGAGGCTTTGTTTGACAACAAATGACGTGTATCTGAGTCGGATATTTTATGCAAAGATGGGGCACCTGAGTAGAGAAGAGACAATTACTTTGAAATGGCTGTCTGCACTGAGAGGTATGACCTGCCTGGGGAGGATGTCCCTTTAGCCCTTCTCCCTGCTTAGTACTTCAGTCGCCTGGGTTGTGTTAAAGTGGTATTCTACCAAAAAGTGACTCTTAGGCTGTTATTCAGCAGAAGCAGACATTTTTGCTTTTTCTCCTGTGATTTTTGTCTGAAGCATGAATACTATTTGAACGAACCCATGCTTTAAACTCTTTTAAAAAAGCTTGGTCATACCTACTACTGCAGAATAACAATGTAAAAGTCAATTTAGGTTACTTCCACTGACCCTTCCTCCCCTCATTTGTTTACCCCTTCACCACTAGACTAGACCATCCAGGCCACTGTAATGAGTAAAAACTCACACTGAGGTAAAACGAAACAGTCGATACTGTCCTCTATGAAAAACTTGGATCACAAAACAACAGTATGCTTACGTATATATGTTTGACTCCTTACAAAATGTGTAGTATCAAGAAACTGATCAGAATCAAATCAACGAGTTACCAACATGAGGTATACTGTTTAATAAAACCCTTACAAAGGTGGGTGTAATAAACAAAATGATCAAAGTAATAATCATCTCTACGAAATGGGAGCATGAGTAATTTTCCTCCCAAAAAAATCTGATTGTTCTAGCCAACAAAATGACGAACAAAAGGAAAAAAAGTTACATGTATTTAAAAGATAGTGGTTAAAAGAGTTAATAGAGCTTCTACAAGAGGAGCATACATACTTTATGCTGCTGGCAGGTTTTATGCTAATCCCCATTTCAGATCCTCTGTGTCAGCTCCATACACCATAATAATCCGCTACTGCATCAAGACTTAAAAGACAGGCAAAACAGCGTGAGTTAACTGAAATAACATGAAACCCCTAATTTTAAATGCTGTATCTTACTAAAATTAATTTACACATAAGATTTTACATTAGAGTTTGGCAGCTACATTATCATAAAATCTAACTCCTGCATTACAGATGTGAGTGTCTTTAACTGAATAACATCCAAAAACTGCAACTCGCTGGCACAAATTAATTCATTTCCAAGTGTGTTAAATATCCATCAGAATAAATTGGTGCCCTGGTGTAGAGAATTTAATTTCTCTGTTACTGGGAACAAAAGCATCACAGCAAATAATTTGTACTTGTTAGTTAGTCTACTTGATTGCCAAATGTCTGTGGTCTGGCTGCAGCGACAATAAAGACCTATTTTTGAATACTTTCCATAGTGAAAGGGTGAACAGCTGCGTGCAAAGCCATGGTTGCTTTACATTCACGTAGAAATATACCTACAAAATAAAAACTGGTGTATTATTTTCTTTTGAAAATGGCCACGTTGGGTGAGAGACAACTTCACAAACTTTATACTCAAAACATTTCAACAATCAAAATGTTTTAAAAGTCAGTTTCATTTTTGTCACCGTGACTGACAACTTACTAGAAACTTAATGGCCCTGATTCTGTGACCTCCATCCACTTGGTCGTAGTCCAAGCACTTTTGCAAACACTGCAGCTTAGGTTTCAGTATCTGCAAATGGTGTAGTGAATGGAAGAACTGAACCCAGGTCTGGATGAAAGCTATTAGAGCAGCAGCAACACAGTCTGGGGTTTTAGCACATCACTTTTTAAGGTAGCATGGCTAATCATGGCTGACCTGGACTGAAAGAGGTATGTTTAAGATATCAAACTGGAATGCTTTTGAGAATATTACGCTTCTTTCTAGACTTAGGACATACAGGCTTTTGAGGATGATGAGAAATAGTATCAAGATAGAACAGTATCATTAAAGAACCTGGATCAAAAATATACACACGTAGTTTTGGTGGTTTGCTTTAGCTTACTGCGCATATAAAGGGCAAATGATCATCAAACCACATGGCAGGAAACTGTGGCTGCTCTGCTCTCTATACATTTAAATTGTCACCCAAGTCAGTGATGCCACAGCAGGTGTTACCAACGGATGGAAACCTGCTCTGACATCACTAATTGGAGTGTGGCCAGGTGTAAAACATGACTGCCATGATGAGCTGAGTGGTGCAGCAGCAGTTTCCTGCCACAGGGGAGCTTGCCAAATGGTTTGCCAAATAGCAAAGTACAATGAGTGCCATGCATTTTTTTAAAAGTCTGATGAGAAAGTATTTCATAAACATTTCTGTAACTGACAATGGGTAAAATCTGAATTCTCCTGATGTGGCAAACCCCTCATAAACCCCCAAAATTAATATTTGACCCAAATGCAACACATTCACTTCTGTCTCTATATGACTGCTATCGCAGTAAAAACATGTTAATCTTGTTGTGATGTTAAGTACATACATGGTAATGCTAATAAAAAAATAAGTCTCTTTGAGGTACCAATCACACATTTTGCTCAGAAAATCAAGAACAATATACGTTTTAGAGAAAACACAATTATGTTGGTGAGAAACATGTTCAGGGTGTTTCATATATGTGAAGAGGAACCATTTACATTTCTGTTGCTGATGTGATTGAGTTGAGCTGGTGAGAGTTTGACACTTAAATGGACATGGGTAGAAACATGGACAGGATAGAAGGGTACACTGCTGGATGAGTAGAAGAAAGCCACCTGCAGTTTTGGAGCCCTGTTGTACCTGCTGTGGCATGTACAACAGGGCTCCACCGAATGCGCTGCTTAATTCTGTCAATCTTCGAAGTGGATATTATTACTATTATTATTATTAACTGATCCCGACCTTTGCAAACTTGCCATTATCTCAGAATCACACAGATGTATGGCACATCATACAGACTAACCCTCGCCCTTTCTGAGTTAAATGAGTTATAGTGTTAGCATCCTTAAAATAGTCTCTTTGATGTGAAGCACCTAATGGAACCAGCTTGTAAACTCAGTTTCTCATGAGTACAGACATGTCAATTATCGCTTCCCACAGGCAAAGAATGTTAAAGCTGCTGTAATCTTATCATTTGTGTCAGCTGCAGACAATGAGTGTTAAGCGGCAGTCACATAACAAAGTCACATTCACTAGTCCACACAAAATAGGTGGGGCCGGAAGCTTGGTGACGTAGTGACTACTCACAGGGCTAGTTGGTGAATTGCTATAGCTGGCGAGCTAACCGTAAACTCAGTAGCTGGTCAGGCCGGGCTAACGCTAGTCAGTCAGACTGTTCTGTTTACTTCCCCCTCGCATTTTGTTGACTTTTACACACCATTTGGTTCAATAAAAAGTGACTGAAGAGGGAAAATAAAGCTCTCTGAGATAACAGTTTGCTAACAGTCACTTAGCTTGTTATCTCTCGCTAACAGGACACACAGTTCATTTAAAAGATGTATTTGTACCATCAACTTCTGTCTCATAACTGTCTGCTAAACATTGCTCTTTTGTGGAACATCTTTTCCTCTGACAGAGGAGGTTAAATAAAAGTGAATGGTGCAAAACAGCTAATAAGCTAAAATAGCTTCCTCTATTTTGGACTCCACCCGTCTCTCCATCCCCTTAAAGGTCCGAACTGTCAAGATGGCTTGCTATTGGTCAATGGCGCAAATGTTCGTGTCAGAGTTCACTGAAGTCGAACTCTTCATAAGCACAGGTTAACTGTGCCTCCTCTGATCGCAGCAATCTCGATTCATTCCAGTGGAATCGCTGTTTTAAATACCAGGCGTTCACAGTTTTTGTTTTTTTATTGTTGGTGTTTTCTTTCTTTGAGAGTGAGTACTTTTTGGTTTTACTTTTTAAATCCTGTGTTACCTGTTAGTTAAAAAAAATAAAATAAAATTTGTGTATCATTTAAAATGTGTTCTATAAAACATCCAACAAACACACACTCAAACTGAACCGGCAAAAAGGGGGAAAAAAAGGTATCAGTAACACTCATTGCCTGCAGGTGGCACTATTACTTACCCTGCCTATAGTTGGCACTAGTTTGACTGGAACTTCAGGTCCAAAACTGCAATTGGATGAAATTGGCTAGACCTAGTTTCAGGTGCTTCGTATCAATGACACCGGGTGCTTAATGTTTTCTGTAGGACTTTAACAATGACATAATACTGAGTGACATAAGCTTTCAGAGATCTGAGAGGAAGCTGCAATGCACTAAAGCGACATAAATTCCTTTGACAACACAAGAACGTACAGTCAGAGTCGGACAATTATTTCTGCAAATACCAAAGGCTGTAAAATCAGACAAGTTAAGAAAGAGATCTTAAAAAGGTGCTAGTTACATAAAACTAATAAAACCACACTGGAAACCGTCCTGAAAAGAAATGAGGTAGTGTTGTTGATAAGGAGTAGGGATGCACCAGTTAAAACTTTACACTGGCAAAAAC
The DNA here is from genome assembly GCA_005408345.1 of Macquaria australasica. Classification (NCBI taxonomy): domain Eukaryota; kingdom Metazoa; phylum Chordata; class Actinopteri; order Centrarchiformes; family Percichthyidae; genus Macquaria; species Macquaria australasica. The sequence continues at coordinate 287,054 of SEMN01000032.1, forward strand.
AATACTGACTCACTCAGCTTTACATATCGGTCAATTATGGAAAGCAATCTCATCGAATACTTAAGGAATACGTTGAACAGTTTGGGGTCAATGTAAAAGAAAATTGGAGCACATTTATTTATTTTTTCAGATAGGCTTGTAGAGTCAAGTTGATTTCCCCTCGAATTAAAAACATGGCAAGCACTTCACATAAAAAATTACTATACTGAGTTAAAAATGACAACTAATGGCACAGTATCGCATTGGTGCATCCCTAATTGGGAGCCAAACCAGACGAGTGGTCTACAGATGTGTTGTTGTAACATCTCCTCTAGTTCTCCCACCAACATAATTAAACCAATACCAAATACTTTGATTCCAAAATGAGATATCCACCATCTGAAATACAGCAAAACCACTTTTACGTTTCAGCTGAGTGTCCCTGGTTTACTAATCACACCACCTGGATATATGGCATTTTAGAAACTAATACTTCATGTGTACCAAATCTGTATACTCCATATCTTTTTACATTTTGAGTGTTTTTTTTCTTCATGTTGACGTGTTTTGTATTTGTACTGGATATAATCATCTATAGAAATATACAGAGGTTATAAACGCACCTACAATAATTAGGCACCTGAGACCTCCACACTCCAGTCAGGAAATGAAATGTGTGTATAAATGTGTGTTTATGGGTGACCGTTACAGTTTGTGTGCGATACCATGGAATCAGCTATATTTTAGCTTTCTGTGTGTGTTTCAGTGTGTGTGTATATGTGTGTGTGTGGACCCTGAGACAGCAGGAGGCTGGAGAGAGACACAGGTGTTCTGCACTCTCAGAGTGTGCAGATACTCTTTAAGGCTTATTCCTCAGTGCCACAGTAAAGTAGCATCCACCAGACGAAGCCCAGGGAGACCCACTGAGACTGCGCTTCCGATCCAAACATCAAGGATGATAGCCCGTCTCACTCATTCCAGGCTTTCTCATTCCTGAGTGGAACAGAGCCATGTGCACACACAGTGGGAATAGCCTCCTTCAATCCACTTCCATCTGCTTGGTTAAGTTAAATCTTTCTTTTCTTTCCTACGGACGGGAAAGAAACCCAGAGGAAAATATCGTACCAATGCTAGAGAATGCATACCCATATACAGTACTCTACCACTAAAAATATACTGTATATGTATACTGTATATACATACATATGAAACAATGGATTCAAAGTACCTATAAAAACTTTGCAAGGAAGAGAAAGGAATCCAATAATGAGGTGCATAAAAATAATCCTTAGGGAGTCTTCCTGGGTACGTAAAAGAAAGACAATCAGTCTGATGTCTGTATGTGTGTGTAAGGGTCGATGCCCTGCATGCTGAGGCTACGGGCACAGATAACTGTGTGCTGCTGAGGTAGAGTGGACAAAGCCAGAGCTGACAAAGGGGGCAGGGGACAGCCCGGCAGAGATGGCCTTCCCTGGTGCCGAAGGGCAGTGTCTGGAGTCCCCGTTCTCCAGATGCTCTGACCTCAGCACAGAATGCACAGTCTTTGGGGAGTGGAAGCCATTGGTTAGCCCCATGTCCTGCTGTGGCTCTAAGTCTGCCTTCGGCTGGTCTCCCGTGCCTTCTGGCTCCCCATTGTGAGTGGCCACCAACTTTATCGAGGGAAGACTCGAGGGGCTTTGGGCCAGTTTTTCTAGAGTGTCCTCCTCTCCTGGTGGGCTTGGCTGGCTCAAAGGGGAATATCTGTCCTCTGATAATGAGGGTCCCCTGGTGGTGTTAGAATCCCTTTTGCTGCCCTCCTCCTCTTTCTCCCTCCCTGGGTCTGACAGCTCTGAGTGAACGATGACTTCTGCCTCCACCTGGTTACTGCACATGGATGTACACAGACGATCTTCTAAGTCCTGCAACAAAACAATGTCACTGTTACTTCAGGTTGTTCTATTACCGGTAGCTGATCTGTCTGGGTAACTCAAACTTTCAGTGTTTACATGTACAGTGCACAGTCTATACTCCTTAGTACATATCCTTAGAGCATGACAAACATGTGACATAAATATCAGCAATGCTCACAATGGACTGTTTGCCAAACCCCCCCCCTAAACAACGATGGTCCAATCATAGCTTAGCAACTGTCACTGGCCTGTTAAGTTTTGAATTTTTCCACGTCAAAAGTGGGTAGTGTATATATTTTTTTGCCTTTCCAAAACCAAGAGCAAAAGTGTAAGGAATGGATTAAACAGTGTTTTTATCTACTCTAATGTAAGCTTCAACTGTGAGCATGTCCGACTAACTAGCTTACTGCCGACAGTGGTAAATGCTACTTCCACGACCAAGGAGCACACAATAAACTAACTAGGTCACATTAGTTTGTGGGTTATGTTAAAAAAGCCCCAGTCACGACAAGCACATCCATTGCGTAGTAGTTTCACACCGTGTGGAAGCTGGTTTGTTATCAAAGTTTAGGGTAACGTTAGCAGTTCTATCCTGCTCTATATTGGATTTGGGGAAGCAACCTTAGCATTGTTAACTGACATAGCATTACGTTTGCTAAACACATTGGTTAGTCCTCATCCTAAAAGCATTTTCTCTTGTAACGTTAATAGCAAAAAAAAAAAAAACGTATGAGCAAGTATAAGTGTTCAATCAACTCATAGGGCTAACATTAGTTTAATTAGCTAGCTAGCTATAGCTGATCAAATCTGCCAGCGACAGTTTTAATTTCAGCCCGCAGAATCGACGTTTGGCAGCCAGAAATGAGAACCCTGCTTTCTCTTTCTGAAATCAAAGGCCCACTATGTAAAAAATTACTACACATTTCAAGTGGTAAATCTGCCCCGTTATCTTTGTAAACTGCATTATGTGCAAGAACGGAAAGCTTGACAGGCATAGCAACAGTAACTAAAGAGGGCTGTGGTTTAGCAAACAGTCAGTCAGAAATGCCATTTGACCCAGTGATGCTAAAGCTAAAGTTGCTTGTCGGACGCAGGTTAGATTAGTCATTGAATTTAGTTCATTCATTTACCGTGCCGTTATCAGTAATTAGCATGTTGAGAGCTCCATTAATGAGTGTTGGAGAGTCTTCTGTTATGGTGTCTCTGTATCTAGTGATTCTGTTGGCCCAGCTGTGACTCACAGAGCCATTCCAAGCAGCCTGCAAGATGAACAACACAGCGGATGCACCAAAATTACAACTATTATCCCTCTATCAACACGTGAAAAAAACAACAGAGTATCCAAGGCCCATCTGGAAAAGAGCTCCCCCTTTGCAGGTTTTGACCTTGGGTTCAGGTGCAGGGGCATCCTCCCCTTCCCCTGGATTAGCACTTGCCATCAGGCTCTGCTCCTCTGGGGCCTCTTCTAGCGGCTGACCAGACTCTTGGCTGCCTGGGGGCATCAGTGTCTCCAGCTCGTGGCTATCGCTGCACTCTGGCACGTTGGAGGGAACGGGGCTACCTCCTCTCCTGTACTGAGGGGTCACAGCTGTGGAGTCCAGGCCCCCAGACACCTCCCTATTTGGAGCAGAGATAAGAGGGATAATATAGGAGTTGATCACTAGAGACTGAACGTTAATACAGTTGCCTGGGTTGTTTCAGATGGCTTTTTGTTTGTAAGACAACAGCTGATCCAAGTAAGTAAAATAAGTAAGATATGAATAGGTACTGTATGAGTACTGACACTCTAGAGTTACCTTACCTGGATTTGCCATTATGAAAGCTGAAACACATGCAAAGGAGGATGCATATCAGTCCCAGACACACACCAACTATGATGCCTGTCACTGCATGGATGTCCAGCTCTGTTAAAATATCAGACAACACAGAGAAGGAGAAAAAAAATGAACAATCAAGGCAACGCAGAGTTTACACATGGCAGAAATGTTGCCACCCCTATGGAAATATGGAAATATATGCCATATTGGTTTTCATATTTGATCTATTGCCAGAAGCAATCTTTGGCTCAGATCTAGAACTCCATCTTGAAAAATAAAAGTATTATAATAACATATCTAATCTGAAATACTATTTGGCTCAGGCCTGATGTAAAGAAACTCCTGCGAGAATGTATTGATTCCTTTATTGAAGACAAAGTTACAGTAGTGAAGAGATATGAGGCATTGTTCAGCTAGGGAGAGCAAACCTTCATTGATATTCATTTATGCTGGGTATCTTTGGCAGTCTGGACATAGAGAGGAGAGGAAACAGATGGCAGGAGCTCTCACCCACCCACCAGCCAGTCCCATTCACACTAAATACTGGCAACACTATTACATCCTATGTGAACAAAATAAACCTGTTACTCTGTCCTTTTATTAAGGAAAAAACTACATTACCACTGCATTATGCACTTAGGCTGGTAAAGATAATAAAAAAACAAAGTACTATATGTATAACTTCTATAGGTTGGTGGATAGCATGTACACAACAACATTCCTCTTCGGTACACGTGAGAGAGAAATAAAATGCTTAAACTAAATGTACACTGATGATTTTCGTTGTTGATGGGAATGTTTGTAAGGACAATGAGTTTGACGGGCTAATGTTGGATAATAGTTCACATGTGAGTTAATGGTCCTGTAACTGAGTCCCTCAGTTTAAAGACAAAAGCAGGTATTTAATAATTACAGGTGAAGCTAAAATGCTGACTGATGGAATTAAAAAGTGTATAATGAGATTGCATGCTTAAACACAAAGTGACATGAGAGTAAAGAAAGTGCTTTTCACAGCAATTGTGCTGGGTACAGAGAGCAGATATTCAAAGCTCTCCCCTGGGGGTTGCACTTTGATGTCCACACTTAATATTGTCCTCAAAATGCACCAGAATAGAAAAAGCACAATTACAGTGTCCTGCCAAGCTACATTTTCTCTGCTGGCAGGGACAAATTACCCACTTTAATAGGAATGTGTGTGTGTGCATGAGTGTGGGTGTGAAAGTATGGGTCTGTGTGTGTGTGTGTGTGTGGATGTGTGTGAATGCATGGCGTGTGTGCTTGTGTGTGTGTCTGCTTATGGAAGCAAAAATGGCCGTAATATTTTGAATCTTAGAGGCAAATGAATACCTCATTGTGAAATTTAACCACTACTGAATACTTAATGTTGAAATTTAAATACCACAGACTTTATTGCACCGAATGATTTTACTTCAAAACCACCATCTGTCTAAATTTACGTGGTTCTCTTTTAAATTTATAGAAGGTTAAAAAGTGGTGCAACTTCAACAACTTTAAATATTTTTGTTTACAGATTCAGGTATAAAAGTGTCCAGTGCTGTATTCTAATAAACTGTATTAAAGTTGCTTACAGTAAATGCAGTCAGTCAAAGTCCAAAAATCTTGTTGCTCATATTAGATTGGTGAAATTCAAATGCCAAAATTCAAGATAAAAAAAAAAAAAAATCCAAACTTGAACATCTTGACAACCAAGGATAAGCAATCAACCCTGAATGGAACTGATCAGACCTCTGGTTAAGTTCTGTCAGACATATGATCTGCATCTCATTAACCTCAAACACAAGAGGAAGAAGTATCCTGGGTAGCTTTTGAAACTGCGCCGCATAAAATGACCTAGGGAATAATTAAACAAAGGGAATCCAACATAAATAAATATAAATCAGATAGATGGTTAAATATTATAGCTATACTATAGAGTTACTTCAAAATTACATATTCAGTAGTGATTCAATTTAACAATAAGCTATTCAGTGGCTTCTAAAAGTCAAATTATTATGCCTATTATTTGCTTCCATATCTGCTTGTGAGATCATGAGAAATTCCTGTGCAAACAAAAGGATAAAAATAACAAAAAAAAAGTATTATTACCTCTGTTTTCTAAGCACTGAAAGTCAGAAACAACAATTAGCAATCATGTTGTTGGAATAATACTCATCAGTGAATTATGTGGCATCAATAAAGTATATAAAGACAATAAATGAGAGCGATGTCACATTCCCTCTTCATTCTCCCGGCAGTGAATCTCAGCCAACCAAACAACTGTCTTACCATGTTATATAAACTAATTGTTGGTGGATGTTGATCTTTAAATATCATTGCCACTGTTTCAGTCTCTGTTTTTTAGATTAGTTAAATCTTAACGTCTGTCTTTTTTTTATAAAGTTGGGTAATTGACACAACTTTCCACTAGTTTATTCAAAATATATTACATATCGCCCTCTCTTTACTGTCACCTATATATGTGCAACATGACATGTACCATATTTCTGAAGAGGGGTGTGAACATCCTTCACAGGTGAATAAGGCCCTGGCCCCACCTCAGTAGACGCTCCCAACTTAAAAAAGTAACGGGTGCCACTGGACAAACCCTGGACCTCCACACTGGTAATGCTCCCTGAGAAAGAGACAGACAGGCAGAGACATATTGTCGAGACCCATCGTTAATCACACAGTTTCACTCGAGCCAGAAATGTTATTAAACATCTTGAAAAACAGGATTATAAAGGTAAAGTTGCACTTAATCACTGAACTTTTGACTCATATTTTTATTTAGTTTAACTGTTTTCAGTGCAGTGAAGAGGAGTCGTGTCATGACAGCCAACACCCACCATCCTGAGAGAGGTTTTCCCACATGTGCTCAGCCTGGCTGAGGTTGCCGCTGTACATGATCCTGTAGCTGATGATGATACCGTTAGGCTCCAGCGGAGGGCGCCAGCTCACCAGCACAGAGGAGGAGTCCAGAGCGCTCAGCTGCAGCTCCTCCGGAGGTGTGGAGGGCCCTGAAGGAGGGAGGAGGACTGGGTCAGTAATTAGAGCCCAGAAATGAGGCCTCACAGGTGCGGAATGTATATTGTCTTGGTGGGGGATTTGACATGTTGTGTGACAACCATCTGCGTCCTCGTGTCCACACCACCTGGGTACAGGAGAGAGAGGACAAGCAGGGCAACGGGGGAATGGGCTGGGGCTCAGGTGATGATACATGGCAGTGGAGAGCGTGACGGGCTGACTGGTGGTAATAATGTCATTAAAAGCGGCCTGCTCTGCACTCCCCACCCTTACTCGGCTGACAGACAGAGCTGCTGGCCAACATGAGAGCCACTACTACACCTGGGTATTTTATTACAGCCAGTTATCAGCCATCAAAGCCAACCATGTCCACTGGCCACTGGCCAGCCAACACACTGATCCACACAGGAGTGAGCACACACTCACTTGCCTGCACAGGCACACTCAAGCACACCATCACATGCATATATATTACAGCATCTGCAGGCCTCAGAGAGCAAAAATGTAACACCTTTACCTTGCTAGCTGGAGACCAAGATAAAAATAATGAAATAAAGTGACATAATCAGTCTATCAAGTGCAGCTAATCAGACAAAAGCATGAATGTGCACTTCAAGAACAAGATGAAATAAATTATTTATGAGGGACATGAGGCAATATATTTTAGCAGACGCAATGAAAAAATATATGTGTGACATATTTTAAGACCAACTGTAAGTCTACGTGTAGACAGAGTAAACTTAGGTCTCTAATAAATGTATTTTGAGCTGAATGGATTTGAAAGGAGCAATACCATGAAATTTAAGATCTTACTTGACAGAAAATGTTCACTTACCTTGCATCCCCCTCTTCCAGAAACATATTTACACACATCTACACCTAGTCCTGCAGCTGCCCAGTATAACTACACTCTTCTGTTTTTTGGCACACTGTAGTTCCCCTTGAGCTGTTCAGGTTCAGTGACTTGCTCAAGGCCACTGCAAAGGTTGTGTGGCAAAGGAGTGTTTTCATTCATCAAGTGAGTGAAAAAAAGACTTGAGTGAGTTCTCTAACCAAGTAAATGAAAAAAACAAACAAACAAACAAGTGTCTTTCCCTTTTGTCATAGCTCTGCAAAAGTATTAGAATGCTTGCACCTATCAATAATAACATTATTTATATAGTACCTTTAAAAAGTTACAAAGTGCTTTTCACAAAAAGCAAACAAAGAATAAAATGAAAAGAAAATGAATTTAAAATCTTTAACTATTGTAAGTATAATGCTGATTACCAAGAATGTTTTAAAGGCCACAAAATGCTACAGGATCGTTGGGTCTTTACAACAGAATGCAAACAGACTAAACTGACAGGGGCACAGTAGAGACTCACGGTCAGACAGAGTACACTCCTCCACTGTGCCGCTGAAGGGTCCCACCACGTCCACTCCATTAGACTGCACCGCCAGCTCATAGCGGGTGAAGGGCTTCAACGCCCCGAGCAGTATCTCCTGAGCAGAGCTGCAACACACAAACACGGGAGAGTCCTGAGTGTGCGGTGTATGTTTGATATTCTGCACTGATGGAAAAAATAATTTACTTTGTTTAGTCTTGTTAGTTTGTACAATCTGTTGGACCACTCCAGGCTACAATATGTATTACCTTTTATATTGTTAACTATTATTACCTGTCTTCTGCTTGACAATCATTTACTGTATTAAGCTTGCAAGTATTTATGCACATCTTTAGCCCAAGAGCTCCATATCCTCACTTAAAATCAATGCAAGGACAATATGTACCGGTAGTTGGTGGACTCATATTGACGCTCCATTTGATTACTGTATAAATGATGGTTAATAATGGAGCTACTCAAAGCTATTCAAAATATAATAGAACTATCGCAAGAAAAATGCATAGGATTGTTGGATGTTGGGCATAAAACATTTTTTTTGTAAAGAAATGCAAAGGCCAAGGTGCTCTTCAAGACAAAGAAATGCATCATCTAAAAGAAATGCTCTTCTGGTACTATTAGGCAGAGAAAGCAGAGAAGGTATTCTAAAAGCCTTTTTTGTATATTGTGGAGCAATTTAATGCCTTCAAAATTATTTTGAGCTCTAAGGGTCTTCTTTGGAGAAGTACAAATGAAAGGATGTCTAACTAAATAAATACATTTAAAATACCATTTCATACCAAGAGTACCTGAGGAATGTTTCTTTTTGGTGACCAATTTTTACAAGTCATATGCTACTTCTAAAGGTGTGCATTTCATCAAAGTTTAGGTTTGTATCATTACTTAAGAAACACTGTTAAAATGGGCTTTGTAATGTAAATCCTAATACACAGGGAGTTATGCAGGAAGCAGTGTTGTTCAAATGTTGACCATGAAGTGATAGGGTTTGAGATATCCAGGGCCAGCAAGTCTTTAACATTATAGACATTATTAAGTTTCAGTTGTTCAGCCCGGTTTCTGACCTGGTGTGATAGGAGACCAGGGAGGCGTTGGTGGTTCCTGCTGGGCTGCAGCGCACTGTGTAGTTGATGATGCGCACGTTGCTGAACCGTGGTTTCTCCCAGCGCAGCCAGATGGAGGTGGAGCCGTTGGCCGTGGCTTGGATGCTGGTTGGGGGCAATGGAGGAGGGCGCATGGGCAGCGACGATGCTTTAACACACACACATATTTGGCTTGAATCTTGGAAAAATTAACTATAATTTGTTCATTTTTATTACTCCATAAAAGTGATTTTTTTTTGGGGGGGGGGCACTTAAACTTTTGTGAGATGTTCATTTTCTGCTTGTGACCACTTGTCACAGTCATTTACAATGTGAAGTGAAATATGAAATATTGCACAACCTCGTAACAAAGGAGCCAGTTATTGAAATAACATTATCAAGATAATAAACTCCATGATTTGTTTGTTTTCACATTAGTGTCATGAAAACTTTGCCACAAGACACAAAAAACACAAGGTCCTACTGCTATATTGACAGTGAAGTCCAGTGCACATTTACTTGACTGATTTATATCACTAGTGCGTAGACATTATGTCTACATGCACACATGAGAAACCTTACTTCTGTCATGGGCCTTGTCTGTCCTTCCCTTCCACACAGCAGCTGCTCCATCTATCTGCTTGTTGAAAGCCCAAACCCTGACCTCGTACTGCCGGTCAGGGACTGGAGGATGGAAAGAAAAAAAAAGGACAAACAGAAAAAAAACAAGGATTTTTCCAACCATACATGTAGCATACATATGTTGCATTTAAGTATTGCCATTTAGGCCCTAGATGTTATCTAAATGAAGTCAATCCATTTGTGGTCTCTCCAGATGCTCTACCTGTAGCCTTAAAAACCACAAATGGAAACTGTTCCACAACCTGCATTCCAATGCTTTAACCTGCAAGACAGCTTTGGAATATTTCTGTTCCTTATTTTTGAAAAATAAGACCGCTTGTGAAAGTGAATGAAATACAACACTCTGTCTGACAAGGACACTGGTAAAAAAGCATTTGCCTTGCTCAGAATTGCCCAAAAGCTGAGTATACTGGAAGTGTGCAAACATAGCTGACTCTTTTTCATGAAACATCTTTCTAAAGCAAACTGAGCATCATTTAGTCAAAGGTAACTAAATGCAGGGTTAGAAAAATGACCATAAAAATTCTGTTCCGTCATTGCACCTCACTGGATTTTGGTGTTTGTGTGTATTTGGCAAAATGAAAGCAGAACACACTTAAAAGCACATTACATACAGAGAGGCCTCTGTCAATGACTTACCCAGCCCAGTGAGGAGATGATACCTGGCCTTCTTACGGAGCCTGATGGTGTGGGTCTGTGTCGTCCTTTCTCCATTGGCTGATTCGTCAGCCTCCACTTCTCGACAGGACAGCTTGTAGCCAGAGACCAGTGTGTGATTGGGTGAGAGATGCCATGTCACATTGAGTGTGTTCACTCTGGCTCTGACCTTTAGCTCAGTAGGGGCAAAGATCACTGAAAAAGTTTGGAAAAGGGAAAAAAAAACCACGACATGACCAAGAATTTCACATGAAAACATGAACACTAACCACCAGACTTTCACTCCAGCTATATTCTGACCTGTTGCTACTAAAATAAGCTTGTATTCAAGTGTTACTTTATGTCAACGGTTCCCAAACTAGGAGGGAGCAGAGCCACTGCAGGGTGCAAATGATCAGGGGAAAAATGTGGAGTGAAACTAAAGCAAAATAAACATTTTTCACAGACATTTTGATTGCACTGCAATGCAATAAGTTTTGGAATGTCTGTAGTAAAAAAAAAGACAATAACAAGATCTGTGATGCTAGAAAGGCTTTGAAAATTCAGGTTAGCATAATTTATTTAGAAAGCAACCCAACAAGTACAAGATGGAAACATTTCACGGAGAAGGTAAAAAAAAATAGTGATGTAAATCAGTCAAGTAAAAGTCCACTGGAGTTAACTGTCAATACAGCAGTAGGGCCTTGTGTCTTTTGTGTCTTATAATGAAGTTTTATTTTATTATCATTTTCATGACACTAATGAGAAAACAAACGCAACATGGAGTTTTTTCTCTTGATAATGTTATTTAAATAACATTTAACTTGGCTCCTTTGTTACGAGGTTCTGCAATATTTCACATTTCACTTCACATTATAAATGACTGTGACTAAGTGGTTACAATTAGAAAATGTGTGTTTCATAATGAGATGAGATGTTATGTTCCCTGTATGGATTAAAGCTCTTAATATTCCATGTCATTCCAATAATGACACTACAAGACCAGTGGGGAAACCTGGAACCAGGAATTTGAGGAATGAACAAATGCTAAGAGAGCCAGGTCTGGTGTCTTCCTTACCCATGCTGTGGTCACTGTGGTTGTAGTGGGCTAATGTTTGGTGCTGGGCCCACTCCGAGGGAACCCCAAAGCCAACGCCTGTTCCAGCTGCTATCCTCAGTCGGTACGTCTGGTTGGGCTGCAGCTCTCTTAGTGTGAACTGAGTCTCATTACCCCCCACTTCCACTGAGAACACAGGGTCCACTGTGGGAACACATAACACACACATCACTCTCTAACTCTCTCTCTCTCTCTCTCTCTCCATATATATATATATATGGAGTATCTAATTATTCTGATGTTCTGAATGTTTTCAGAGAAAATGCACAGCTATATTCTTTCATGTAATTGATGATTCAATATGTTTCACATATGGAAAAAAATGCATGTTCTTCACTGTGTTGTTTCTGCAATGATTCAAGTATAGTGCTGTTTCTCAAGGACAATCTGTTTTGAAAATGGTTCCATTCAGAGTGAACTTTATCTACCTGTGCATTCTGTATTCATAGTGAATCATTCTGCTCTGCAAGTACACTTTTGCATTACTGTATATATATTTTACCCTATCGTTCACATTTCTGAGCCTCTGCACTCTTAAGCCATTATGAACTACTTGCAGAAACAGAGCAGAACAGAAACATACAACATTTTATAAAGCAAAGTAGGCTGTCCAGGCTTGTCTGTTTTTTTGAAGAACTTGTGTGAAGAGACCAAAGTGGGTAAATCTCCTGAATTATACTCAGTGTGTCACTAAAATGTGCTTTCACTGGCAGTTAAGGTAAACTTGTTGTCCAGCAGGGGTTCCTCACCCTGATCCAGAGTGCTGTACTCGATGCGATAGCGGGTAACAGCTCCTCGACTGTGCTGCGAGGACAAGGGATGCCACATCAACCTGATGTCTGTAGGGGAGGTGCTGGCTATAGACAGCTGAGGAGGGGCACTCGGCACTGCAGGAGGGAATAAAAGGACAAACTGAACTGTGTGATGATGCACATTCAAGGCATTTCCTATTGATCTGCACAGTTACTGGACAGTTGTAAAACACACTATATGTATTAGATATACATATACTGTGTATCTATACTTAGTAAACCTTTAAATGTGTGCACCAAATCAGTGTTTACTAAAAGAATTGGCCAAGGAGTGGCGCACAGATGAGGTGATTCTAAAGTAAAATAAAACATCAAATGTCAATCAAACATTATGACTCCTACTTTTTAAATGACTACATAAATGGACGTCTCATGAACGGATGATACTGATGATTTATAAGCTCTTAGAAAACCCTGAGGTGTTACAAGGTTGGCAGGTTAATAATGTTTGCTCTGTGAGTCAGTGAAGCATCCCAGACTGGCCATATTTTACCTGTGTGGCCTTATTCTACCTGTGTATAAGTCTGATTACTCACCGTCCTCCAGCATCTCTACAGTAACGGGCAGGGATGGGCGACTGGCACCCATGAGAGAGTAAGCCACCACAAAGAATGTGTAGGCAGTATGGGGGAGAAGCTCTTTGACGTGATACTCTGTGGTGTCGTTGTTCATCGCAAACTGGTACTCCACATTATCTGAGCCTGAAAAATATTCAAATCAAATAAATTTTTTTAAGGAAATGTAGACATGCGTACTGTACGCCTACACACACACACACACACACATACACACGATTAGAGACACACCCGCGGCACGTTGGCAGTGCACAGAGTAGCCGATGATTTGGTCCGAGTTGTACTCAGGTTTCTCCCAGGTGAGCATGGCAGTTGTGCTGGAGTAGGGCGTGGCAGACAGGTGACGAGGAGCGCTGGGCAGACCTTCCCTCACAATGACCGTCAGCTTGGCAGTGGCACAGGCCGTGCCCAGCCCGTTGTCTGCTATGCACTGGTAGTAGCCCGCGTCCTCCAGTGCCAGCTGGTTGATGAGCAGGACTCCAGGGCTTTGACTCTTCACCCGTCTGAATGACTTGATGGGCTGGCCGTTCTTCAGCCAGTGCAACACTGGAGGAGGCTCCCCGGAGCTGTTGCACACAAACCGGGCTGTGTTTCCGCGGGAGAGGGACGCTGTCTCTGGGGGCTGGAGAATCACTGGAGGGGCTGTTGGAAGTAGGAAACAAAGCTCTAACTTACAGGGGACACTGATAGTATGTGCACCATAAATTAAAGGGACACACAAGATTTAGTATTACACTGTGATACAGTTGGGGGACTTATGAGAGACAGATTTACAAAGGAAAGATCAAAATCAATGTAGTGCAGGCTAAGATAGCCTTACTTTTAGTTTTATTCTACACTTCCCACAATGCATCTCGATAGCGTCTTTCTTTAGACCTTACAAAGTCCATAGATGTGATAGTATTAAAGTACCATCACATCTTCAATTACTTGGTGAAGGGGAAGCTGGTGACATGACTCCTACCAGGCACATGCAGCTCAGCAGCAGCAATGACAAATTCTCTGGTCTTGGGCTTGTTGGCCCGGCAGACATAGACGCCGGCATGGTGACGCCTTGTGTCCCTAATCACCAGGTTTGTTGCGAGGACGACCACGTCAGTGGAAATGGGCTTTCCATCTGATCAAAGAAGAAAGCAACAAAGAACAACAGGACAGTCTCAGACCATACAGATGAATAAAAGAAGAGAGATAGGCATTGAGAAAAGTGGAGATCATCTGAGAAACAGCACAAAAGAAAGAGGCAGCACTTTGAGCAGCGGGGGATTTGACCTGTAATCACAAAAGCTGACCAACAGGTGGCTCTATGACTTTTCAGTCAATGTTCACTGAGGTGACTGCATTGGCACACTCCTATGCTGTGTGTAAAATTATTCACTATTCACCATATAGACCACTATTAAGTTTGTCCACCATTTTGTACTGTTGTTGGATCCTCTACAGAGAATGATCATCACCTACAGAGTGAATTATCTCGCAATGCCACTTTAAAGAAGTAGTGAACATAATGTGGTCACTAACTAAGCACCACTTTGCATTGCACGTTACCTGAGTAGTGTAGTGCAGTTTTTGACCACTGACCCAATGTATAGTCTTTCCTTGTATGGTGATATGTTAAAGGGAAACTCCGGTATTTTTAAACCTGGGCCCTATTTTTTACACATTTTGGGGTCTAAATGACTAATAGTTACCAAAGGTTTTGGAATTGGTCCAGTAGATCGCCTCAGCCGGCATCCGCAAACGGCTGCAATGGCTGCCACGAAATCCTTGCAGGCAATTGCACCTGTGAAAAGTACGTCCACTAAAAGTGCTTGTTTTTGTCACTGACAGGCTCAGATTGTTATTCGAAGTGTATGACAACATTATGGAAAGGATCCCTACAGAGACAGACCGTTTGTTAAAGAGTAAGATCCTGTTGTCTTCCTGCAACAACTCAACCTCTCGCAAGATTTCAGAGCGAGACTTTCTGTTTCTGGTTAAACAAAAAGGATCTTACTCTTTAACAAACGGTCTGTCTCTGTAGGGATCCTTTCCATAATGTTGTCAGACACTTCGAATAGCCTGTCAGTGACAAAAACAAGCACTTTTAGTGGAAGAACTTTTCACGGGCGGAATTGCCCACAAGGATTACGTTGCAGCCATTGATATCAATCTACTAGCAATCTACTGGACCAATTTCAAAACTAATGGTAAGTATTTTCATTTAGACCCCAAAATGTGTAAAGAAATAGGGACCAGGTTTAAAAATACCAGAGTTTCTCTTTAAGTGTGAATGAAGGAAGAATTTCAGATGCAGCACGAGACTCCAAGAAAACTGCAGAGATGTTGCCAAATCATAGCTCGAAGAAATTCCAAATGTTTCACATGACATCTTTCCTACCAAGACTATAAGTGTGTGTTTGTGTGTGTGCGCATCAAAGCAGTGGAGATGTGAATTAATTAATGTGACAAATCATCTAATGTAAAGCATGGCACAGTGCACAATAGAACAACAGTAAAACAACAACTTTACAGCTACAGGTGCGCAAAATCTGATCCTGACCTGTTGATGTTTGTTCTTTGTGTGTGAGAGACAGATGCTTGGAAAGCGAGACACAGATAATGAAAGTGCGACAGATGCAGTAAAAAAGAAAAACAAACAGGATGAGAACCACAGAGGGAAAAGAGCGAGTAAGAGCGTTTGTGGGTGTTACCTTGTCTGCTCCAGGACACCAGTGGCTTCGGCTGGCCTTGTGCCATACACTCCATCACAGCAGGACGGCCGAGCACAACTGTTGCATTCTGAGGTGGTGCAATGATCGCAACTCTGTTCAGGGCTTCAGTAGAGCCTATAACAACAAAAGAAGTCTATACTTTGGTATTATAGAGCAGTAAATATGAGAAATTCCATCAGCCTGGTCCCGACTTCTGAATCGCTGCCCACACCTACAGCTTTTTCAGCAATTCAAATACTTCATTATTCACCAGTGAAGTGAAAAAATGGCAGTTCAGTCTGATTGTCGGGCTACATCGCTATCCCATCTCTCACCAATTACCGCTGAAATTTCTTTTATTATTCCTTGTTTAACCCCCGGCATGCAAACACTACAGTAATGATGTGCTAAAAAGCTTCCATGCCCTCTTGGTTACAGAATACATGTATTTATGTAAACTAAGAGCTCAACAAAACACTCACGATAAATTATCCTGAAAAAGATCAGACCAATAAAAGAAGGTGGTCAGTCTTATAATACTGGTCCACAACTTTTGCTTTCCTCACTCAGTTCTAGTAAGGGCTTTCTCTCATTTGAGGACGAGTTGTCTGAAGCTATTGCACGCCTTGTGAACGAACTTACTTTCTTAACACCCCTTCTGTTCACATACTTGAAGTTAAAGTTAAGACAGGAGGTAGTCCATTACAAGACAGGGGCATTCCTTGCCCAGTGGGTGGCAGTACGCACATTTTGTGTTGGCTACTAACTGCCAACATGATATAGTCGAGGGATAAGTTTCCTGTTTTCTTCTAGACGCAGCGATATTTGTGCCTTCAGTTTAGCTGATAAAAAGCCTAAAAAGAAGAGGAAACACATGATTTTGGACACATAGCTGGTTAAACCACCAAGGAAACCACTGACTTTCTGGCCTACAAAGGGAATTGCAGGTGATAACCCAAATATTGATAATAATTTGCGTTAGCATTTTGCTAGCATAGCCTTCAGATCAGCAGCTAGTATTTCACAGATCAGGCGGACAAGTTTCAGAGAGCTTCTGATGTCTTCGGTGGAGTTTTCAGTGACACAGACTTCTTTTCTAACACAGCAAGTCACTTCATCATAAAAACAGTCCCTATAGTTGGCTGATTGGTATCTGGTTGAGGCTTAATCAATTCTCAGTGGATGGTGGACATGGATACGACCTGAATAGGACATTTTGATTTGACAGGTGAGAGGATTTGCTAGGAAACAGGATGGAAGCCCTTACAGCACATATTATTATTTACAGGTAAAAGTAGAACAGCCACAGCTATGGAATTGAGGCACACCTCTCCTCTTCAGTGACTAAGGATGTTATTCAAGCATATTGTTTATGGGTTGAGGGGACCCGGCACTTATTTCTTGAGTGTGTTATCAGTCCCCAAGGTACTGCTGGTGTGAGAGGGCCTTACTTCCCTGCAATTCTGCTCAGCCCAGGCTGTCTCAGCAGCACATAATGCTAATGATCTCCAGAAAGAGGCCTGACATTCTGTAAACACATTATAAATTAATCATTGAGATTACATACAGCAATCATTGGTTATGCATAAGGCTTTAAGTGGGTCGGCCTGCCTTTGCAAGGGCTGCACTGCGGGGTGCGCCTTCATAGGGGTCTTTAGTGGATATGATGGGTGTGGATGCAGAGTAAAGCATGTTAAAAAAACTGAGAGTGTAAAGTAAAGAAGAAATGGAAGAAACTAGAAACTGGGGGTCTATGGCAGCTGAGTGTTTCATATTTTCTACATCCTCTCAAGTTAAGTACCTGAGCTTGATGACCTCACCATCAAGCTGTCAAAGCTTGGCTACGGGCGTTGAGATATTCTACTCATAGAACTCAATTCAAGCGAGTGAAGTGATGACATTAGATCTGACATCTGTTACTTGTAATGGCTCGTAATAGAGCCTTAAGTAGTTTCCTCCTAGGGTTCCACGACAGCAGCAAGACCACCTAGGGAAAATAGCCCGGAAACATCAGCCTCCTTGTTATTACGTTACACTGCATTAGGTGTGAAAATCCATTAAAATATACTGTATATATTTCCGCAAACGAATCTCCGAGTAGAGCACCTAGTATGCAAACAAGAGAGGATACTTTCCCTCTATTGTATATTTTCTATTCAAATGACGATAGAAGTGAGAGAACAGAAGAACAGACAAATAATTCAAATCAATCAAATCATCAAATTTAAACTTACTGGTAATGATTGAGATTGAAACTAATAAATTGAGGACTGAAACGTTCTGCATCTCACTCACTTGCCTCATCTCTCTCTCGCTCTCTCTCTCTCTTCCTTTTTGTCTTTCTTATAAATGACACAAAGGCTGTGACTCAAAAAAGGACACAATGGTATCCACATAGCAGCCAATTACCGCTGACTGATCTCTAGCTAGCAAGCCGCAGAGGCAGATAATAAGACATGGCTTTAATGTGGGCTGCCTAATGGTGAAATCACACCTCACAATACTATTCACTGATTCACTGCACGACGTAATCCACTAATGCAAGTCTGGAGGCTGGAGTCACCCTGGGATTTTGATCAAAAGGAGAAGGGTGTATGTACAGAGAGTATACTTAAAGATATGCCTTTATTCTGTAAACAGCATTACTTATTTATTTAATTGTCAGCCTTGAGTTTCATTGATTTGAGCATAATTACACCATGATGTGACAGTTGTCCTTTGTTTGTTGCCATGGTATTCTGAATTGATGTACATGACATTTTGAGGATACATTTTTTTCAAGATGTGTAATAGTTTTTATCCTAATAAATTGAGGTAAATTACAGAAAACAAAGGCTATGTATTCGCTGTGGTTTGTACAACAGGATCAGTGATGCAGTTTAAGGTACTAAGATGAAGATTATTGAAAGATAAGTGATTCCTACATAAATACATATATAAATGTTTCCCCCACATACCAGCACTTACTTACTTATGACTTCAATAAAGTTTGTACCAGAATTGCGTAACTTGGGATTTGTCATGCTCATATTTAGTCACTGAATAGAAACATTGAACAATTTGCAGTTCTTCTAGCAAACAGGGAGAATGAGTCATGTGGATAAAGAGATGAGCAGACCAACAGTGCCAGGCAGGAGGCAGGAGGCTTAATTAAAAAATATAAGCCCAATGCCAGTAACCATATTGAAGGTGGCTACTGCCAGTCAACACTGAGAGAATAAAAGTTTCTTGATACCCGTTGCAGCAAATGAAATCAAACAGCCAAGATTAATGCACAGCACTTGCATTTACTACACAACACCAGCGTCAAGTACTTTAAATAACATAAATGCTTTTAATAGGAAATGGAGAGAGAATGTGTAGAAATAATAAAATGGCAAAGGTCAGTGATTTTTTTGTAGGCTGAAGTCACATTAAAAAGGGAGAATGAGAATAGTTTTCAGCCGCGAGCAGTCCGACTTGAGAAGAGTCTCGGATTTTCAGACAAGTCGTTGTAATTACACGGAACACTGCGACACTTTGTTTGGTTTTAATTAAGGGAACAATTAGCAGGTGGCCCCTGGGTGACCTGAGTGTCAGACATCAATTCAGAGGAGCAATTTGGGTCTAAACCACAGAACCTTTGAAAAAAAAGTTTAACTCTGTGCTAAACATCACCCTATGTCAAAACACATTTTTAGCTGCTGTCCAACTTGATGAAAACAGTTACATAATATTCTATTCTCATCACAGCCTTGACCAAGGTGCTCAAGTAACTCTACATGGTTCTGATAAAGCAATATTTTGATCACATTACACCCATTTCATTCCTCTCTTTCTGGTTATATTATAAGGGAATGAATAGAGAGACTGGTCTAGATACTGTACGCTCCCTATTCACTGACAGCATCTGTGTGTGCTGCATCTGCTATTCTTACAGTTGGCGCTACTACAGTCCTGAAATAATTGGAAACACAACATTTACAAATGTATTATCAAGGAGAACAGATCCACTGTATTCTATTATAATGCATCTTTAAGGCCCCCCTCCACTCAAGAGATGGCTTTTGCTTATTGTTACTTCACTTGGATGTTTGACTTTCACTGTGCAGAATGGTGTCTGTGCAGAGTTTGACACTAGAAAGCTGTTTTAACTCATGGTCCAGTACGCAACTTACACAAGTGTGATGTGCAAACTTGAAACCTGCAGAAAGGACTTTTCAGTGACGTAGAAGACATGTCCAGTAGTACTTTTGAAATGATAAAGATTTGCATATTCATAGATTCTGTATTTTTAAATAAGGGAGAAGGAGCAGATGTAATGTTTAAGAATTTTTAACAAGATATTGTCACTTTTTCGCCATGTCAGAGTATTTTATATGTCTTAAAAACATCCACCTCATGGAGGGGATCTTTAAGTATCATAGCAACCTGTTATCATCATAGTCCAAATAATGCAAATTCCACATCTCTTAGGCAAAGCTGTTTCGCTAGTTCAGTCTGCAAAATATTTGCCAGAGACAATATGTTTTAGATTTGGATTAGATTATACATTGTAGTTTCACAACACACAATACAAACACTGGGCTCTGTGTGTAACCCACGTGTGTGTGTGTACACGGTGAGAGAGTGCCATTTTGTTAGCACTGGAGAGAGTATCTTGTCCTAAAACTCACATTAGATTTTGAGATTGGCCTGGCAGCTCCCAGCGGGGCCTGGCTGCCTATTCAAACCCTATAAAGCACAGCAACAGAGCTCACCTGTGGTGACAGTGAGCCTGGCTTCATGACTGATGTCCTTCCTGGCAGAGTTGGACGCACCACAGCGGTAGGCACCCTCATCCTCCTTGGTCACCTCCAGAATCTGGAGCACCCCATTAGGAAGGGAAATGAACCTGTTGCACACAGGGCAAAACAGAGGAGAGGTGGCAGAGGGAGAACGAGTAAGAAGGCGAATGAGAGAGAGAGACAAACAACTGAATAAATGGCTTAGTGCCCCGTAGCATGACAACATCCAGCTGATCAGCTCTGCAGGGATCCTGCTGGGTCTTCACAGGACTCCATCCTTCTTTACTCAGGAGAGAGGCTATTGTGTACAAACAACTACAAGGAGGGGTTGCAGTTACTAGTCATGCAACTCAAAATGTGTCTTATATACAGGGATATAAAGATGAAAGTTATTTTCTGACGAAAGACGAGTTCTCAAGATTCATAGAAGCCCAGAATACCCCAAAAAGCAGTATAAAAAAATAGTGATTCAATTTGTGTATATTATCTTTTTGGTTACAATGTCTTGGGTACTTGTACTGTTGATATTTACTATTTCTACTTTGATCCTACATGTCTCTACTTCTCCCTCCCTTATGGAGGTCAGGTTCCAGACATATTACTCCTGGTCTGCAAGCCAGGCCCCCAGGGCAGGCAATGTAATGCCATCCCACATCCTCTTATCGCCTTTATCATAGCCTATTAATCCCACCAAAATGTGACCAGCGGTAGCCTGTTCAAAGGGAGGGAGAGGAAGGGAGTGGAGCGGAGGTGAGGAAAAAGAGAGCAGCAGAATAAAGAGCCAGTGTATGGGAAAAACAATAAGAAAAAAAAGGAGATGATGAGAGGAAGACAGGGAGCCAAGAATGAAGAGAACATGTGGATAAAAGAATAACAGAAATAGAGATGGAAAGGGGATAAGAGCGAAGAGAGAGAGCAGGAGATGGGAGGGGGGGGAGGGGGGGCAATAGAGAGGAAAAGGCACATTAGAGCAAGAGAGAACAGAGAGAGAAAAAGCCAGTGATGTATCAGCCATCCCTTAGCTCATCTTTGTGAGAGGCCATTAACAGCGCCTGAGGTGGGAGAACCACATCCCACCAATAAGACCTTATAAGCAGAGAGCTGTTTGCGGGTCATGCAGGGCTACAGCAGCCATTAGCACTTAGTCCAGTGCAATAAGGCTGGAAACAAATTCCAAGGCGCCAGGGCCAGTAGAGCCACAGTGAAATGCCAATATCGTTAAGTGGCTCAGTAAATGAGACTATTTGTGAGAGACAGCTGACAGAGAGAGGCCTGTCGAGGATGTGGCGGCAGGTGAACATTTTGCCTAATGTTTTTTATCTTTATCTGTAAGAACACAGAAGGTTCATTGTGAGTGGTTTTCAGACTCAAGGTGATTCTTCAGTGCTCTTTTAATAGTTGTTGAAACCCAGAATATTTACTTTGAAAAAAGTTCTGCACTTCAACTTTTTATGAAGATTTGCGCGTGCATGTATGTTTCATATATTTGTTGAACATAGAAGGAACATTTAAATGTCTAACTAGATGAATAAAAGGTTGTCTGATTTTCCAGGTTTACTTTGTAGATGCAGCACATTCACATTCACAGCTGGGTACAGACACCACGGGGGGTGGTGGTGGTGGTGGTGTGTGGGTGGGTGGGCTCCTGCTGTTCCTATGGGAGGATAAAGTTTCCAAAAAGGGACTACTGCTACCTTATGAGTGAGTGACAAGTTCATACTTCTACTAACATCAGTGTATCATTGAGTGCTGAAAGTTAATTATACAAGAACACTTTCCACTTTGCAATCCAATGCAAATTATTGCAGAGAAAAAGCATATTTATATGTAGTATCTTTCTTTTGGCATGGAACAAATATAAAAGCACAGAGCTAAATGAGCTTGATAAACAAGGTCATTTTAGTATGGCATGTGCTTCCATTTTTGATCATTCGTGGAACTCAGCATGTGAGTTTTTCCAAATGAGCTGCAAACTGTGACAGTGACACAATATGTGTAATTGTTACATTAACTAGCTTTCATCTGTACTGGGATTTAATCTTTTGAAAACATCATAAGAATTTGGATTTAACCAATTTAACTAAGATGACCTTAGCAGTCTTAGCACTTTAGAAACTTTATGAATACAGCCCCAGATTTTAAACCCAAATGTGGAGGGCCACAGCCAGTGTACTGTATACAGTAAAGCAGTCTTCACATCATATTCATTGACGTGCATACAATTCACACTTAGCCTTGTGCGTGTGTGTGTGTGTGTGTGTGTGTGTTTCCCAGATTAAGTATTTCACTTAACTATGGTGTAGTTCACTTACATTATAGGAAGTAATTGAACTAGAAAGTCATGTTCCATGTGACTTATCAGGTCATCCACTTAAATGACTTGATGTCATGATGTAATGGACAGTACAAGGATATTAATGAGGGAACACATAAAGAGAAAAGTATCAACAAGGGGAATATGCACTCAAAATAATTGGGTCGGAATTGCAGAAATCCTGAAACAACCCTGAGTAATCACATCGCTCATTCATTGATGTATTGTAAGAAAATGAAAAGACGGAAGAGAAGACATAATGAGAAGAAGATGAAGGACAACAACAACAACACACAGAGGGGTCACCTTGTCTCGTCGGGGACAGCCACTTTGTCTTTCTCCCAGGTAATAACAGGTGTGGGTACTCCCTCAATCTGGCACTCGAAGCGGGCAGCTCCTCCAGCAGGCACAGTTTGGGGCGTTGGCTCCTGATGGAACTTAGACAGACCTGAGGGTACAGAGGTGATATAGGTCAGGGGGGTATTTATTTTTCCCAGTGGACAGACACAAAAAATGTCCCATTTCTAAACTAATGCTCGTGCAAATGACCTTTTCACTGATCTGAAATCTGTGTGTCATGTCGTCTACCTCTGGTTTGATGAACAGGACACAGTTTGTTTGATGTAGGTCACACGTGATGTGACCGAGTGTGCAATTATCTTGAAGCCCCGGTCCACAACTGGTCTACAGCTCCCTTTTCATCAGAGCCCACATGGACGGCATTAGAGCACATGCCAAGTACACTAAATTTAATAGGCTGCAAAACCGATGTGGTCACAGAGGAAGAGGATTCTATGCACTAACAGTGAGTTCAAGCCTTAATACAACCCCATAAAATAAAACTGACCCTACCAGTGATCCCATTCAGTTTTTGCTTAAAATATCCAATTTACAAGAGTTTCTTTATTCCACTTGGTTTACTTTAAAAAAAAAAAAAAAAAAAAAAAAAAAGCTTATGTAAATTCAGAATTTGTGCATAACACTGACAGTCTCTATTTCACAGACTTCTGATTATTGTATTCAGGCCATTTTAGGGATTTTAAAGGTAAATTTTGTAATTTAATTAAAGACTTGTTCATACCATTTAAATACCATTGAATGTCCTGATTAGGAGAAATGCTGGGATTTAATCAGGCTTGGCTAGATTATTTCTCTCTCCAGGTCGAGTCTTGGCAGGGCTCCAATTTGCCTTAACATATTCACACACAGGGGAAAGCTTCCTACTTGTAGATAATTCTGAGCACCAGGGGGCAGCAGTGAGAGCCTTCTGAGGGCCTCTAACCTCTGACCCCAACAGACTTGTTGGAGAAGAGAACAAAACCGGTTGGCTGTCCCAGCTACTTCGCCTGTAGCTCTGACTGCGGAGTAGAGAGTGGGGGGTGGATCAAAGGAGAGAGCAGAGAAAGAAGACAGAGAAGGCAACCAAAGGCAGGAAGAAAGCGGGAAGGTAATAGAAAAGAAGGAGACTCCAAATCCCAGCTGACATAACCAGGCTAGAAAATACAGCATATATGTAGAAATGGCAGAAAACCAACATTAGCCACATAATAAATTGTAAATCACTGCATCATGTTTCGTGTTAAGTAAAATGTAAATAAGGTGAGGCATCTGAATAAATAAATACATCTTAACTCAAGAATATTTGGTAATCAGTCAATCTCTTTCCGGTTTCTGTATCCTGTTCTGTGACACATTTTCTCCATGTGGAGCTAATCACAGAACTGATTCAGACCAGACTTGCACAGCATGAAAACATGTAAAGATTAGCCCGCAGGGTTACATACATAAATCTACCTTGCAGGAAGGACAAAGTTGATTCACACATGTCAGAGAGCTGCTGGTAGAACAGATAGTGTTTTATTATATATCAAGTGTGAACAAATTACAGAACTATGTGTTTTTACAATAGTTTACATCTTACTTTGGTAACATGTAATTTGCTTGCAGTCTAGTAAAATTCAAGTAAACAAAGCTACAGAGTGTAGCGGTATGTGGCATTATGCACTGAATGCTAACATCAGTATCCTAAGTGGCTCCCACTGACAATGCTAACATGCAGGTGTTTAGCAGGTATAATGTTTACCACATTCACCATCCTATTTTAGCATGTTAGCATATCAACATTTGCTAATTAGCACAGAACAAAAAGTACAGCTGAGGTTATGAGGTTATTGGTCATAAAATGGACAAAGCAAAATTTTGACCTGATAATGGCACCAGTTGAAAAGATAAGGTATATAACAATTCATCCTGTAGGGGACATGAATGTCTGTATCAAATTTCATGGCAATTTATCCAATAGTTTTTGAGACAATTAACTTAAAACTACAAATGTCCAACCTCATGGTGGCACTAAAGGAAAAGTCAGGGGATCACTGGAGTCATTAGGATTCATCCTCTGGGCACCATGACAGTATCACATTTTGTGATAACCAATCCAATACCCGTCGAGATATAAGTCAGTAGGATTCACCCTCTGGAGACCATGAATGTCTGTACAAAATATCCTGGCAATTCATCCAACAGTTGTCAAGATATTTTGGTCAGGACCAAATTAGCAAACTGACCATCCGATCCAACATTTCCATGGCTAAAAAGCTGCATAAGAGTGGAGACACAGTGGGATGTCATCTGACTTTAAACAAACAAAACTATGGAAGGGAGGACTGAGTGCAGAGCCTGACACTTGCTCTCAAACTTGTTTCTGCTTTAACATAAAACTAACAAGAGGAGCATTTTTCAGAGGTGGGTGTTTTCAAACTTGCAGCCAATCACATGGCTGCCTCAAAATTTCCAAAATCAAGCTTTCCCAATTTTTTTTTTGGACAAGATTTCCTCCAAACCACCGTAAGCTCGAGGAGACACAGGACGGAATATCCGAGATTACCCTAACCCCTATCACACCAACTGTTAGTCATGGCAACAAACTGGCCATCTGTGTTTTTCTACTGCGCTGAGGGAACAAAGTTTCTCAATGAGTACACAGAGGCTGACACACTTGCCATAGTAGCAGAAAGTATTTGATTCATTTCAGAAAAACTTGCTATGACTGTTGCGTAGGAAGCTTTGCAGGAGGAGTTGATGATTTACCCCTGCCACTTCCAGCCGTTACACAGCATGATGCCCTCATGTAAACATGCCACCTGTAACACTGCCAGAGAGTGCCTGACAGGGTGCCAGACTCACCGCGTGTGTGTGAGCGTGTGCATGTGTGTAAACTTGAGTGCATGCGGGCCGAGCTATTTGTACCACAGTGTTTACTCTAGTGTGTGCCTTGATGCCTGTACATGGACTGCTTGGACTGGATCACCGTGAGCATCTTTGTGCACGAGTGTAGGGGGGGTGTCTGTATGTGAGTGGTGAAAAACAGCTGATCAGCGAGAGTGCACATTAGCAGACGTTAATGCAAAGGGGACGGGGGGGTTTCGTGGAAGACACTTTGCGCCCATGCTGTGATGGAACAATGGCGACTAGCTGAGCTTCCACCTCTGCTCTGTCAAAGCCTAATCATATTAGTCTTTTCCCAGGATTCCATGAGTGTCCCCAAGCCTGCACTGAAATTCCATGGCAGATCCGTCCGGCACCATGCCGAACACACACGATGTTGTAAAGTGATGTTGCAAAGTTGACACTGTTCTGCCCTGGATTGTGGATGATACGCCAGGCAATTTTTCAGAGTAACACTCCCAGCAAAAGGTGACATATCAAGCCACAGGGTCAAAAATATGTCCAGTTGTTTCCTAGCAACAAGGTCTTTCTATATTAGAAAAAAAGAAAAACATTTTCAGGCAGCTCCTTGGGCCCTGCTCTATGTAAAGTGTGTAACCCTTCGATGCGCTACATTTAAAGTCCCCATCTCTCCTTTCTTTGCTCCCTCTCGTTTGTCCTTTTTCATTGCCTCTCTCTCTCTCTCTCTCTCTTTCCTGCCCTTGACTTTACCCTGACTCTTTCTCTGTCTTTGTCCATCCCCCTATCTATACCCCACTCTTTGGCCCCATAGCTATCAGATTGCAGCGTTTTTCCCCTCCCCTTGTGCAAGCAGATAATTCCACCCGTGACCTCTTGGCTACCTACCCAGCTTTCAGGCTGACTAACAGTGTGAAAACCCATCAAGCTTGCCCCCAGCTTCAACAGACATTTGTAATAGCTACTGGAAAATATGTGCAATTATTTCCTATTTACAGTAAACTGCCCTTTTTAACTTAAAGGTGCTCAATTCTGTCAGTTGACACGCATGTAGAGACCTGTCACACGGCAAAATTGACAAAAGGAAGCCATTTACGGTAATGGAAATGTCCTTACAATGTTAGATGTACTACACTACCATTTCTTATCTTGAAAAGTGATTCTCCTCGTCCCCTTTTCATCCTTTCGTAGACATGGGGTGCATAGAGTTGTACATTTTGAGAAAATGATGAAGTTTGTATGCATTAATTAGGCTGCCTCAAGATAAAAACTTAAAATCACGCAACTCTCATGTGAGTTGAAAATAAAAAGGTACACTGTTATGAAAACACCAAATAAAGTCCAAAATGTGTGCAAGAAATATCCATGTCTAAAGCTTTAAATGAAAAGAAAATGCTCTATTCTACAATGTCTTTTGTAAATGAAGAGCAAAAACTTAAACTATAAGCAGCTTGTTTGTATGGATGAGAGCACACTCTTCATGGTTATGACTTCAGCTCTTTGATTGAAATGGGTGGCGAAAGCTGGTAGGAATTAGGAAATATTGACATTCACCTCAGCAGTCTCATAATGAGGAAGGTTAATTGGTCTAATTAACATTAAAAGCTGCTTTTTCTTCAGCATCATCATTTACCCGTGGAAGTATTTGGGAAATGTAATGTGCACGGTGTATGCCGCTGCTGGCATTTTGCAGAGAGAAGAGTGAGTTAGAGACTGAAATACTGTAGACCTATTTACATTTTGTATCTGCATTTAAAGAGCGAGCAGGTCTCTCTCTCACTGTCTCTCTCCCTCTCAGACACATTCACATGCTTTTAGACAAGGCCACATGCATCATATACTGCGATGGGGAAACTTGAGCAGGTGGGTTTCGTAATGTGTTTTCACAGATGTGATCTCTGCTACGTTCTCTCTTCGGTCTCATTTCTGCTAGTGAAGACGCAGTAGGAAATGAGAATGTCTGCTCAATGTCAATGTTGAGGCAGTTCAGCTTCAACCTCCTGCGCGCTAGTCACATCTATCTCAGCCTCTCGTCGCTGATTTAATTGAAAAGCCACACACACACACGTACATGCGCATATACACACACGCAAACTGAAGGTCATTCTTAATGGTCTCTGAAGTCTTTCCTTTCACCATCACCACAAAATCTCTTCAGCCTTTTCTGCCTTCCCACCATTCATCCAACATCCCCCCTCCCTCCCCTTTACTCCTTATTGTCCCTCAAACAAGAGATCCTCATAAATAGGCATGTGACAGCTGACAAAAGCAGGGGCATCCACAAAGGATACTGTCTCATTTTACACAAAGCTAACGACTAAATAAAGACTACCACTTAACAGTGTGAGAGAACCAGGCCCCCTTGGAGGGGCGATTAAAAAGCTACAGCCTGTCCTCTCGTCCCTCACACACGCATCTTCCTGTTCATTTCTTTCATTTCCACCCACTCTTCCTCCTTCACTCTGTGCCTTTTAACAGTTGTTTAAGAGTGTACCTGTTCCCAGGACACTTGTTAGCGCTCTACCAGGGGATAAGTCTCGTATCTGAGGCAGAGGAGAACCAAGTTCATCTCCATCCATGCAAGAAAATTCCCTTGACAAATCTGACAAATCACATTGCTCTGTGTGTGTGTGTGTGTGTGTGCATGCATACCCAACTGAATGCCTTAAATGGATGAATGACTCAAACCAATATTCTCTCCATTACATCAGTGAGGCTGTAACCTATCTCTTCCTGCAGTTCCAAGCATTTTGACTGCCCCAGCACATACAGACACACAACAGCACACGTGCAATGACAATAAAGTAGCTGTAGTATATTAATTCATGTAGTATACCCGTTGTTTCGTGCTTCAATCTAAACTAAGGAACATTACTTTTGTAGCTTCACCTTAGTGCTGCAACTAACAATTACTTTCTATAAAATGTCAGGAAATAGTGAAAACTGTCCATCGCAATATCCCAGAGCCCAGGGTGACATCTCCAAACGTCTTGTTTTGCCCAACCAAGAGTCGAAAAAAAACAGCTAATATCCACATCTGAGAAGCTGGAACCAGTAAATTTGGGCAGTTTTACATTAAATTTTTATGACAAAAATGATTCATCCATTATCAAAATTGTTGTAAATTCATTTACTGTCAAACAACTAATCAATTAATTTACTAATCGTTTCAGATCTACTCCATCTATTGAATTATTTTTGTGATGAGAAATGTTTGTTAAACAATCCATCCATCTATACACTTTCTACACTACAGCCTATCCCAGCATGCATTGGGCGAAAGGCAGGATACACTCGCCAGTCTACAGAAAGACTGAACTAACCGCTCATATTGCATCAATACACATTTTTGAGCTTCCAGCTAACCCTGGGGTTTGCGGCATGCATGCTTTGATTTGCATTCACTTTGACACATTTCACTAATCAAAACAAACGGCACACTTGGGAGTCATACATCAGCATGTGAGAGCCCTGCAGGACTTGCAAATGTATCTGCTGGACACCTACTTGCTAGGAGAACATTTATGGTCCGGCTGGTCAGGGCTCCAAGGGCGCTGGCGCTCACACAGCTGTAGCCCCCCTCCATGCCCTGGGGAGGCTGGCCATCCTTGGAGGTGGGCAGCAGGAGGAGGGATCCATTGGCCAAATACTGCAGGAAGTCACCCCCCTCCAGAGGCAGAGGCTGGCCATCCTGAAGCCAGGTGACATTGAAAGGTGCATCGCTGGCCCCGAGGTTGCAGTCCAGCAAGAGGGGCAAACCTGGCTCCAACACTACATGGCTGGGCCCAGCCCCGCAGCTCAGCTCCACCGAAACAGGCTTTTCTGTGTGGGACAAAGAAGAAAAGTTTGTTAACCATGTTCTATACCTGCAGCAGTCTAGGTTAAGATAAGTTCATCTTTATTCTAAAAGGTATGTCCCTAAATTTTAACTTTCTAATGCATTTGTCAGTATATCTTGTGCACAATATATACAGAGCCTCGCTGCAGCCCTCTGCAGGAACGTTTTTATTGCTTTGAGAACTATCACAGCTCAACTATAAATTAAATATTGCACTTTTCTTCGTCATTGGTCCAATTAATCATACATCTTTTGTAATTTGGCTTTTTTTTTGGTGCTATTTTTGTCTACTGCACTAATTCCAGCGTTTGGCAATTTGTCATTGTATAACATGACTTCAACAGAATCAATAGTGTGGGCAGCACAGATGAATAGGGGTAGTGCATTCCAGAGGCAGGGTGTTTTGGGGACAGAGAGGAGGCCAGAGGAGGAGGAGGATGAGGAGGAGGATGAGGAGGAGGAGGAGGAGGAGGAGCGCTGAAAATGAAATGGGTGCAGCGACATGAAGGGATTTGTATGTCAGCAGCAGGACATTAAAGTCAGTGAGAGAGAGGGGAAGCCCTGCCGTGAGAGGTTGATGAGCTGGTGTGAGATGAGCAGCAGAGTGCTGCGTAAACTGCAGTCAGAGGAGATGTTGTTGTTTAACCACAGCAATGTTACCATGCCAAAACGAGCGTTCTTATTTTGAATAATTTAATAACTCTTCAGTGGCAAGTTCAGTATTTTATTAAACGCAACATAATTTTGATGAAATGAAAATGAATGCATTCACGGTATCCAACAACACAAGAACATCAGTGTATTCTGCCTACCGCACTGTTCATCCAGATGTTTTAACACACTCCTTGCAATTTGCTTTATCCCCTATCTTTATATTACTGTATCTCGCCTCTTTCCCCTCTATTTTACAACAGCAAGTGCTGTGAAACACAGTTTAAATTCAGTTCTGTGAAGAACAAGATGGAAGGACAAAAGGGTAAAAAAAAAATATATATATATATATATATATATATATATATATATATATATATATAGTCGAGGCTCTCAGGAGAATTAATGAAAAAAAGAAGAGGGGAAAGATCAAGAGAGAATCGGAGATGGAAGATTAAAAGAACTGAAGACTTCATATCTTGACTGACATGGCGGCAGTTAATTATCTTTTATGAGGAGGCTGGATAGCATTAGACACATATGAAAAAATGTGAAAAAGTAAGGGTCAGTAGTACCTCTACATTGCACTTCTTCCAGTAGACTACACATATTACCTATGCACGATCTATTGTTAATGCTTTTAATGTGCGCGTATTTCTTCATACATTATGCATTATCATCTGTTTTGTAATCTGCGTGAGACCACAGGAAATTATTTGTGGACAATAAAGTTACAGTTCCTACTATATCAGAGCAAAGGACTCTCTTTGTGCTCATTATGCTTGTATTTTATTAAGGAAGAAGTGAAAATGAAATAAGAGCTACATTCAGACGCTTAGACTTACACTAAGTAGCAGTTGCGATAAAACATTGCAAAATATTCAATAAATCAGTCTAGTGATTGAAACTGATTTTCCTTGTAATCGCTTGTCTTGAGCATCTCCATATCAGTAAATTTCAATTGTCAGGTAAGAGAGGAGCACACATGATGTAAATACATAATGAAAAAGGAATTCACTTTGAAGAATTTAAATCACCACTGCAAACACACCATCCCTACGTACTGTATATATCCATCATATCCCTGTTGGGTACTTGTTCTTTGTCTACGTAGTGTCTGTATTTGACATGCTCTAGTAGTCAGGATTTTTTAAAATGCTCCTCCACCAATTCAGCATCTTTGGAGCTTTGGAGTGAGGTGCCTCGTATTGCTTTGAAAACCTTTATATTAATTTTATCTGACCTCCTCTATAGACAAACCTGGCGGCTGATGTGTTGAGCTCTCAAGTGCAGCCGCCATTACTGCGATGGCACAATTCAACTGAAGACATTTACAACGAGCAGAGATGTTTGGGTTAATCATGGTCGGCAGACAGAGATAGTTTGCGTGAATGTGGAAGTTTTTCTCACTAGATTGAAATTAGTTTTGACACACTCTTTGGGGGAAAAAATAACATTAACATACCGTCTCTGTCTGACCTCCACAGTCTGGATGTAAAAGGAAAATTGAGTAGCTAATTAAACCCAGCAGAAAATTACTTGCTAGCTTATGATTTAAATCATCGTGTTTTCCAAAGTCTCAGTTTGTTGGTGAAGCAACTGATAACAGCACAGCCCAGAAAAATGTGTTAAAACTGGACCAAATTTCATTGAAAAGTTTACTCTTTTTTTAATTACATCCTTTATATTAATTTAATGAAAAATGTATTTGATAACTATATTTTCATGCAAAAGGTTCCACTGGATCTCTTGGACAGATTTCTTGGCAAAAGCACTTAAGAGGTGAAATCCTTTGCAAACATTACAGTGTTATACGCAGGTTTACTGTATAGCTAATACTGTAAATTAAGTTTCTTTAAATGTCTTTTCATGAAGTCATTACTGTACCTGTGCAAGTAATATCATTTTAAACTTCCCTTCTATAGTTAATTTGACAAACCTCTCCGTGAATGCAGCTATTGTCTCACATACGTACAGAGGCACACACACACACACACACACACACACACACACAGGCAGGTTTCTTTCTGCTTCTCTTTCTCCGGCGTTGGATTAATTAAGTTAATGGGAGATGGAATTTTTTCCTTGATTAAATGAGGCCTGACCCCCCACCATCACTTCCTGATGAAGAGGCAGGGTAATGCTGAGAAAGGCTGCACAGCGCTCTGACACACACACACACACACACACACACACACACACACACACACACCATGGAGAGAACATAAACACGCATTCACACACATGCACCCAAAACATACACAAACAGAAACACACAGAGGCACACATGTAAAGAACACCAAAACATGTTCACAATCTTGTCGGAACAGAAACACTTGCGTACAAGCACGTCAACACACACTGACACAGATCACCTCCACGGCTCCTCTCTTCCTCTCCCCCATTTCAACTAATTGGGTCTCATTAAGTCATTAAAACATTAGCAGCCATTTCCCAGCTCAATGCCAATGGTTTCACTTGGCGAGAGGTGGGGACCATTCTGCGTTGGATGTGGAAGTCGTTACGCCTCACAAAACTGGAGGAGAGGTGTGATGAGGAACATTCAAAATTGGAAAAAAAAAAAAAAAAGCAGAAAGAAAACACTAATTTGATTTTAGCGAGGTGTAGACATCTTAATGTGTGTAAAACTAATTATATAAGATGAAATAAAAACATAGGTGTCTAACCTAGAAAAGTTACAGTAACATTTTCAGAACCGAGGACTAGCATGACCTACTATCCTTTAAAGAAGCAGGCAAGGTAAGCATCACATATTTCAAGCAGTGGCTATTTCATCTGGGAATAAAACACTTTATATCCACACACACATTCCCACCAGAAACCTCCACATGCCCTAGATTTGTGGCCATGTGCAACACACACACGCATTTACATGCTAACATGTACCAACACGCACGCACCCATTACAACACACACGGACACATGCACGCCCACACAGTAACTGTCAGTGTCTCATGAGGACACAATGTGGTGAGGGGGGGGGGGGTTCTGTGAAGTGGCCATTTTGCCATTTTACTGTACAAATGGGAGCTGCTGGAAAGGACAGGGTGCACTCTGGGATATAGTAGCGGCTGTGCGATCTCACTGAGCAGTAGTGAATGGATTGTGATGGCACTGCGCCAAGCGGTTCATAGCTTGCTCTAAGTAGAGAGAGGACGGCGGTTTACAAAAGGGAGAAAGGATGAAATAGAGACGGACAGACAACAGGAGACCATCAAAAACAGAAAAAAGAAACAAAGAAGCAAACATATCACACATAAATGATGCAGTGCGCCTTTAGCTGACAGTTTTGACACCTTATCTGGATTTGTAACACCGTCCTAATTGTGCCAATCACAGTTATTTGGATAAAGTAAGAAAACAGTGGTGGTATGATCCCCAAGATCTTGTGAAATCAAATCACATGTTTGGTGGACCTCCATACTACTGACATATATCAGGTGGAGAAATGTATAGACTTAATACTGATTTGTAGTCAAGTCAGTTTTTATTTATATAGCTCAATATCACAAGTCACAATTTGCCTCAAGGGGCAGTCCTCTTCACAATGAAATACACAAAAAAGACCTGAAAAAAGAGGCAGAATAGAAACAAAACACACAGACAAAAAAACAGATTGTCCCTGACTGTCACTCAAGACAAGAGAAAAAAAAGAGAGAAAAGGTAGGAGAAATGGAGAAGTTAGGAGAGCAGGGCTGTCTATACCATCAACACGTATTTCACTAGTCCATTGCTGTTAATGGATCACCTATTCACAAAACGTTTGGGAGAACAGAAGGAGAAAGAGGAGGAGTAGGAGGAGGAGAGTGACCCAACACAGCGAATATTTCACACAGCCCAGCTCACTGTCAACAGAGCCTGGACACCCCATGACCTGGAGGCCACAGCTCAGGTTTCCACAGCCTCTAAAGTGAAGTTACACAATACCTCAGGCCTTTCAGGAACTAGAGACACTCACAAAGGGGCCTGGCTAAAAGAATCCAAAAACTGGTGCTTCATGTAATGAATTGAATTTTCTTTTTACCTGATGCAGATACCCCAATATAACATATGCTGTCGTTTGCTGCAGTCTTTTATGGGTTTTTTGCTGTGATGCTGCTGCTACAATCCCTCCGACAAATTATACCACATTAACAGTGTAATTTGCAGGCATATTCATATCCCTCTCAGAGCCATGTCTTTGTAGATTATCTGCGAATCAAAACATCTGTTTTGCACAGTTATTAGCTTTTCCTGATATACATCATGTTGGCTTTTATATATTTATATATCACAGCCACAAAAGATGGCATTTAAACAAGACTAAGAGTCTACAGCCAAGGCTAGCAGCTCTGCAAGGCTGTATTTAGGCACAATGGTGCTTGAGCTAAATGCTCACGTTGGCATGTTCTTCATCTTAGTTTAGCGTGTTAGCATGCTGACATTAGCAAATTAGCACTAAACACAAAGTACAGCTGAGGCTGATAGGAATGTCATTAGTTTTGCAGATATTGGGTCAGAAATCAAAGTATTGGACAAATTAAAAAATTTGACCTGATGAAAAGTTAAGAGATCACCAGTGATTACGATCCATCCTGAGGGAAAGATAGGTATCTGTGCCAAATTTCATGGCAATCCATCCGATAGTTGTCAAAATATTTAACTAAAAAACTAAATCGTCAACATCATGGTGGCGCTAGAGGAAAGGTCAGGGGATCCCCAAATTCAGCAGACCTACCCCTCTAGGGACCCTGAATGTCTGTACCAAAATTCATGGCAATCCATCAAATAGTTGTTGAGATATTTAAATCTGGACCAAATGGTGGACCAACTGACCGACCGACACTGCCATCCATAGAACTACACCGCTAGCGTGGCTAAAACGTGGTATGAGTACGATAGTGTTGCATGAACGAGTGCCAAGTAGGCTGAACGAGGTCCCAAACGTAAAAAGACGTAGAAAGAATGTAAGGTAAGCAAGGGAAAGAGAGGACACAAGACAAAGAAAGAGCCAGAATTACAGAATGAAACAGATGACTGAGCCATGCAGATAAGATCATGGCCTTGAGACTCAACTGAAAGACAGCAGTGAAATGTGATTACAGATGCTTTTGTGAAGAGGGACCACTAACGCACTCAAAAGAAGTGATAACCAGATTGTCTTGTACCTCCTGCTAAATCGACACAGCGGCGGCAGATAATTGTTTTGAGTTGTTCCTGAATGATGTTAGCAATGTATTGTATCATGCACGTAGGTAGTACTTGTCTCGGAAAAACAGGGTATAGGACATTACTGTGCACTGTAACCTAAACGCAGGCTGAGTGGACAGGGACAGATGGTCTGATTGATAGCACTAGTGTGTGTGTGTGTGTGTGTGTGTGTGTGTGTGTGTGTGTGTGTGTGTGTGTGTGTGTGTGTGTGTGTGTGTGTGTGTGGTAGGTCCGGATACCGCAAACCAAACCTCAAATAAAACCTGTTGTTTCAGCGGGGCCTTTGTTTGCTAATTCAATTACCTTACATCGATAGCAACAAGGTAAAAAATAGCCCAGTCACTTACATGTGCTTGCGGCCAAAAAACTACCCGGCGTGTGAATGAATCGATATTTTCAAGCCACAGTTGTGATAACCTGAGCAGAGAGACAGCTAGCGATAAACCCTGCAGTGAGATGGAGGCTCTCAGGTTTCGGTATGCAGGTGGAAATGCTTGAGTATTAACAAGAAACAGAAAGTCTCACTGACAGACGCACCTCACTACTGTGTCAATATTACACTACGTTACAAATGTTGCCCTGGGCATTGGGTTCTTTCTGTAAAAATGTAAAGCACCGTCAGGAGTCTGTAGCCTGCTACACATTCAAACCTCTTTATGAGTTTTAAATTGATCTGATGGCAATTTAAAACTCTCTGTTTACTAGTTAAGCAATGCTACACACAGAGGGCTCAGCATTTCACTGAAACCACAGTTAGGCTGTGAGTCACTCAGCTAACTGAACAGCTGCCGTGTCAGGTGTTAACCGTTCCAGCTGTGTTTCCTCCCATGACGATACAGCGGGGTTCTTCTCACACCAAGTCATCTTCACCACAAACACACACACACACACACACACGCACTTTCACTGTCAGAAAGCTGATACAATGAATCAAAGATTTTAGTCTGACCTTGGGCATGAGTTGAATGAGTTTACACATACTGACAGGCTGCAAAATTAATAGACGAAAACATGCTTTATTCACTTTAAGGGCTTTAAGTGCACTTTAAAACTGTTTCCAGCATCTTTATTAATTAAATCTTTATAAAAAGTTGCTGTTCGGGACCGCAGGCCTCCAGATCAAGTAGCATATTGTAAATCTTTACTTTAACTTAAAACCAACCAAATCTAAATTATTACCATCTAATTACCTCCCAAAAGCACATTACTGACATTTTGAGATGAAAAAGAAACGGCTATTTTAATTATTAATTAATTTGACGGTTATTTTGTTCGATTAATCAATTAGTTGCCCAAGTTGACATATTCATTTTGCTTGTTTTGTCTGACCAACAGAAAAAACACAGGGATAGAAGAGTGAAAAAATGACTTAAATCATTATTAGAATATCAAATTAGTTGTCTGTCGATCAACTAACCGATTAACCGACCAATCGTTTCAGCACTAAATAGTACCTAAACTTGCATAATGAGACCTCCCTGTATTTGTCAACCTGCCTCTGCACCTGCCACACTGTACGTAGATGTAGAAAAGCTCTACTGTCCAACATCTAATATGAAACGTTTCCATGTTTTGCATTCAGTAATGAGCCACAAATTTGACATTTACACTTAAGATCATCAAGATCATGAAGTGGCCCTCTTCTCAAAGCCAGTGGAACAACAAATGGCATGAAAGTGAACAATGAAAAAAAGAGGGGTTGTGGTGAGACAAACATGGCTCCTGTGTCCCACTGAATGTGTGTGTATAAGAGGGAGAAAGGGAGCAGAGAATGAGAGAGGGGGCGTACCAGTGAAGTCCCTCGTGCCTCCTGCTCTATGTACAGTGCTCATTCATCCCAGTCGGACTTCCTCCAATCACAGAGCAGCGTTCCTGCATGCAGGGCCTCCCAGCAGCATGGGGCCTCCACATGGCCATGTCAAGTGCCAGGCCCACTTGTACGAGTCAACAAAGCGAGCATTAAAACTAACATGGGAGTAACATGGGAGATCCAAATCAGAATCTGTTTGTTCGCGCAGCAGCACGATGAATGTACAGGAATTTGTGCTGCTGGTGGTGGCATTGGGGCATGAGACGGTATACTGGTAACGTGAAGGTTCCCAGTACGTAGAGACAAACGCAGGACAATGGGACATGCTGGAAGGTGTTACGTGGAAAATGGACAACAGGCAGAACAGTCTAAAAACACTCCCCTCTTACTCAACTCTGCTCTTTGAAGTGAGGCACATGTACATTAAAACGCTCATGCAAGGATCAGCGTTGAGCATCTCACACAAGGTCAGGATGATGAATGAGAGTGCTATGTGACACTACCTGGTACATGCACTGAGGTAGGGCGTGCTGCACTGAGCGGGCTTCACATATTACACTCTCACTGGGGTTCTCAACAATGCCTCTTTCCATCACTGATGTGAGAGAGACGTGCTGTGAAGAATATACTGCATTTAAATGAGAACTAAAGTGTGTGTGTACTCAGTTTGAATGCACAAATGGTTGCTCAAGAGATTCATAAATGGGTGCATTGTATTATGGTTACGTGGAATATAAGTTATCCAGGAATTAAGGCACACTTAAGGTCTACTGCTACATCTGCACTAGAATTGTTAACCCTTTTTTTTATGTATCTATCTTCTTATTCGCCCACACATTCCCACCTAAATGGCCACGTTCAGTGTAACTCCTCTGCAATCATGTGACCAAGCAGACAGCAGGGAGGAATGGAAGGAATGTGAATGCAGGTTAGTTGACCAAGTGAGCGCCGCCAGACTGCTGCTTCTGTCTCTCTCTCTCACACACACACACACACACACACACACACACACAGACACACACACACACAAAGATAAAACTACACTGGAAGAATACAAGCCAAAGTAATGAAAACAAAAAGTGAGAAATCAAGTTGTACCAGGTATATAGCGCTTACCAGTGTGATAAGACTTATTAGTGACATACTATCTTCAAAAATCCCCAAATTCCCTGAGGAAATTTGTGGAATGACAGAATACTATAAAGAGCTGCCTGACTGCCTCCCTTTGATGTCCATCAACCTCATTACACAAAATATTCTTGCAGCTTCACTGATCAGTCTTGTAATGTTTACATGAAGATGATGTTCAAGGCTGAGGTCAGTGCTGGCTGAGGCTCCACGCTTGCTCAGAGAATGCACTGTACACCACTTTCAGTGCAGCTGTGACCCTGCTCTGAGCCTCAGCTCAAATCACATCATGAAAAGTTATCAATTACACTCTATGGCAAAGCTCAATGAACCAGTGACCCGACAGGATGAAATGCACAATCCTGCTGAGTTGCATCATTGCAGTGTTAATATCTATTTGTGCTCCTGGGGTCAAAGAATTAACAGATAGCAGCTTTACCAAAGAGCAGCTTGGAAACGTCTGATCTCTGTGGTCAACTGAGGTGCAACTCAGTGCGAAAGCTGCTGTAGGAGAATATTTCTAAAGGTCCTGTAGGGCATTCTCTGTAATGTAAAGGCTCTGCCAATTTTATATGTTGGCGTCATCTGAAAAGTACAACCTTGAGCCATTAGAAAACACTGCAAAAATGTTGCAAGTGTGGACGAAAGCAGTTACAATGCTGGCAAAGGCACACTCAAGAATAATATGCTCTTACATGACATTTTGTGTGTATAGTGTACATGTTGCACCAGGTAAGATTTCACTCTTATGTGTGACTTTTGCGAGCTATGCAACCTACATTACTTTTGTTAAAATGGCTGGAAATCGGTCTGATGGCCAAATAAGAGAACAGCTCTCCTTCAGATGGTGAGATAACAAGATATCTTAGCAGCAACAAAGTCCATTTTTATTTACAGTATATAGTGAAATATCACAAATCACAAATTTGCTTGCTCGTCTCATGGGCCAATTTCTAAATACCACTGAGGCATTGCTGCTCTATGCATCCCTCCTGTCATGTTCGAAAAGAGTCAAAAGGGAACTTTTCCATGACTGAGACTCACATGTGAAAGCCAACTAGCCATTACTTTACCAGACAAACAACCGTCGGTGGCCCTGACCCCAGATATGTTGAACACCTGAACAGATGAAAAAATAACCTCAGGAAATTGAAGGTTTATGATCTCTAAACATATTTGTTTGTCTCATTATACTATTATAATCTCTGTCAAAGGTTTTAGATGGAAAAAAAAATCTCTCCATGAGGATATTTTGATCTTTAAATTGTTATTTTCTTTTACCAAATATCTGACACAGGCTAGTCATAAATACATACATGTGTGCTTACTTAAATGAAACACTCGTTAGCTCATAAGGTTTTATTTTCAGATATTTTTAAGAGGGGTGTTAGTGCTGAAAAAAAGCACTAACAAAATAAATTCAACACTTTGAACATCCCAAGAGAGCAAATTCTTTGAATTCATAGCTGACAAAATCAAGCTCAGGACTTCCTCTCCTTTCATACACACACTTCTGTGCTTCAGATTGCCTCTCTGGCAGCATGAATAGGCGCACACAGGGCACCATAAAAATCAACATATTCATTGCACAAATATACCCAGCTGAAACTCAGCCCAGGGCATCTTTAAATAATATGCATCCTAATTTAGCATGGACTCTCTGGGGAGGGGATCAAGATGCACTCACAAATCGCAGCTGACACACCCACGCTTACACACAAGCAAGCAGGCAGGCACACAGGGGCGAATGTACCTCAGCAAACACACACACATGCAGATACTTCATTTACCGCTAATGTGTAATGAGCTATTCTCCACAGGCACTGCTATCCGACAAGATCTGGTTTTAAGTCTCAAGAGATCTGTGCATGTATGTTCACAGCAACTAGAACATAGTCATTACATGTGCAATTTAATAAAGACATAATTTATACATCAATTAAATTAGAAATGCAATTACATAAAGTAAATAAGGTCATGTGTTCACAAAGAGGAGAGGATCTCTTAATCTGCTGCAGGACATGGGAGAATGGAGGGTCACAGACTCAAGAGTAAGATAAAAAAATAGTTATAATGTATATGTATCTCCACATTTAACCACTGCACTTACTTGTTAGAATAAGAACCACAAATACAACCTACACAGACACATTTTTTGGTGACCTCAGAGCAGGTACACACTGACATTAGACACGTGAGCAGTAACAGTCGATCTACAGACAGCATACATCCCTCTACAAATTCAGTGTTTAATATTCTGCAGCTGCCACTATACGGGAGGTTGAACAGCTGGCCCTCTGGTGTAGACACAACAAACTGGAGCTGAGCACACTCTAAACATTACAGATGGCAGTAGAGTTCAGGAAGAGACATGGACGACAACTCTTAGGGGACCTAGAGGTGGAGACCAACATTGACTCCATCTTTCTGCAGTGGCTGAGGAAGTTCAACTTGCAACTACTAGTTCTTTTTTCTGGCTATTTCTATGCCTATTAGTCCTGTACATAACAGCTCTGTGTGTGTTTCTCAGTCTGTACATTGAGAGCCAGTGACAGCTCCTGCTGTGTGCATGCATACTTGGCTGAAAACTCGACTCTACTTCCAGTTCTGATACCACTTTGACCCCAAGTATGAAACTTTAGAACGAAGGAAAACCTCTAAAAATACCACTACATGACTGGTGCACTGACGCCCTGTGGACTGGTGCAACAGAGCCAGATCGTTAGACAAAAACAGTCAGCAGGAAGAAAACTAGTGCCAGAAACCAAAACCAAGCTTTAAAGGAACCTTTGAAGCCGCTCCTAGCTCTATGTTTCGCCGCTCTTAGGACCAACCTAACTGTACAGTAACACAAGCCATTTGTTTGCTACCTGCCCAGTATGAAATTTACTGTATGAGAAACAACGTAAACAAGTATAATAGAATCCAGAATCTATCAAGTCGAAGAGAGCCAGAAATTGTTCTCAATATTTGGAAGACCAAACTGAGGACAATAGGGTATTGGACTTGTATTAAAAATGTAGAGTGAAAAGAAAACTCCAATGGGATGCCCATGCTGCTTTGTTTCTGCTGTAAATGTTACACGGTGTTGTGTAGCACCATGAGAGTCTGTCGAAAGTAAAGAAAAAAGGCTTGTTGCTAACCACAGATTTTGTTGCACTTTCTATTGCAATTTCAAGCTGCTATGATGACACAAATGTAAGAGTTTATCTCACAGGTTTGTGTTCGTATCTTGTTTGAACTGTCCAACAATCAATTATTCATTAACATTCAGCATTTGGTCTTCTCTGCTTGTTTTGAGACTCCTGTAGCTTGAAGGCAACATAATGGAAGTAAACACTGAAGCAGAAGAATGTTGAAAAAACTTTTGATTTAAAAAATTTTTATTTTGAAATGTGTGTTGGGAAGAAATTTGCTGTTAAGGGTCATGCAATTCAATGTAGCACAGGTACGACTGTCATGCAGAATGTCATTCAATTTCTTTGCAGTCAGTGATGCAACTTTTGAGACTTCACTGTGGTGCCAACTGAATTTTAAGCATTTCATGGTAAAACTTTAAATATCATGACAAATAACCTCGTTCTGACTTTTTTGTTTAAAAAACTGATACAATGTTTTTAACCCACCAACCTCACTAGATTCAAACTATCTTCCTCTGACACTGTGCCAAGTCGAAAACGTAACCCCTTGTGTAACTTTACATCTCCATGATATTTAAGCTAGAGAATGGACTTTGCCTCTGAGTACCCTGGTGCAGTGTGTGGAATAAATGGTTGACTCAGAAAAAAACATTTCCCTCCCACCACCATGCCTAACATTGCACAGGGTCACTTCAGCAGTGGGATTCCTACAGGCAAATTTTCCTCGGGTGTTCAGTCGAAATATTAACTTTGTATGAAACAAGCTGCTGGGATGACCCTGTCTGACCTGAGAATATTAGAGGAATAACAGGCTTTTTTTGCCTCCAAGAGTAACTCACTCCAACTAGATGTCGAGTTGCAGAGCTATCCATCAATGTCAAAATAAAATAATGTAATTGAATCCTTCCTAGAGCTGAAATCACACAGAGGTAGTGTGAGGTGATTTCAAAGCAATTGCTAAAAATAAGACATTAACAGTGTTGCGATGCCAATGGGCTGGCTCACAGCCTTCACAGGCATGTCAAGAGCATGTGAGCTA
The DNA here is from genome assembly GCA_005408345.1 of Macquaria australasica. NCBI lineage: Eukaryota > Metazoa > Chordata > Actinopteri > Centrarchiformes > Percichthyidae > Macquaria > Macquaria australasica. Next base: position 329,782 of record SEMN01000032.1, read on the forward strand.
ACGCTACTCATTTGGATTCCTTTCTTTTGAATGAAGGTCATCATAGTATTCACTTAGCTAAGCTGGGTTACAGTGTGCTCAAATATTCAAAAACCTGTGGTCTGCCATTTGTCCCCTTTCATTTAATTTTAAATATAGGTTAACACAAAGTTTACAGCGCTTTGTCTGTCTGTGTAAGGTAACATTACAAATTAATACGGGGGAAAGAAATTAATTTGATGTGCTTTTCCTGCTGCTCCAGTGGAACTGCAGGAGACCGCTGCTGCACTGGGCATCTCCCAGCTGTGTGAGCGTGTGAGCGTTAAGTGCGGAAAAGCATCATGTGAGCTCATGCTAATACAAATCAAATGACTGGGAGGACTGAGAGGAGATTTTAATAAGAGTGCATGTGAACTGTTAGGCAATTTTCCTAACAGTGTAGACACATTTTGTGCATCAAGGGTAAATGATCTCATTTGGTATTCTCAGTCAGTGTAGCGCCAACGCTTCATCATGCAACTGTTGCTGTGTTTACAATTTTCATGTGCATATAAAAAGGCCAAAGGCGTTACAATAATCACATTCATTTGCTCATAAAGTCTTGCAGGAGTGCAGATGTTTTCTTTTTATTATGCCCATTAATAACTGCGCGGACTGTGAACACACAGACACTTTCGCTTCATTCGCTTGCCTGTGATGTGTGAAGTGAGGCTGACATATTTTCATTTGATCTTCAGAATGGACAAAACAAGCTCTTTGTTGGTGGATGTAGCAATGGCCCTTGCCCTCAAATTCGCCCCACCAGCACCCACCAATTCATCCCTGTCCCAGAATCACCCGCAGCCCCCACTCACCAGCCTCAGTTCCCACAAACTACCAACACCAACGACATTCATGCTCCAATTTCTAAACCCAACAAAATGCACGCACACACCAAGTCACCCTCGATGACTGTGTTGTTAACGGGTCTTGATTATTTAGTAATAATACATGAAAAATTCTAATCTGTTCATTTTATCGTAGGGCATGATGCCGCTGTCAGTGTTCTGCAGAGCTCGTGAATACAAATGTGGCTTCTGCTCTGAAGCAAAACACAGTTTGATGACAGTTCCTAAATATTTAAATGGATTTTAATCGGTGATTTGTTTGTTTCTTCAGTCATTTTATAAATGTGATATTTTATCAATTCAAATGCTTTTTAGACAGCAACCAAATGTCAAAACAGTTTGGCACCAACTTTCAATGATAAATGAATTTCCTCTTCACTCTTATCACTGACAACCTCCATCACAATCGTCATTTACCTGCGAGAGATTTCATCATGTGGACGTGATCGCCTCTAGTGTGGCACTCACTCTCCTGTCAGGAGGATCTCAAGGGGAGTAATTCCTTATTCTGCCTCTGCTGGAGTCTGCAGGGCATGGTAATCTAACTCAGTATAAATTGTATCCTCTGACCTTCTACCACTATATCAGATGGAAGTCAAGGAGGCATGCCTCTTGTTGTCTCCCTTTTAAGGCCTTTATATGCATAATTGAACAATGAATAATGGAACTTATGTGATAAAATTACAGTGTATCTCAGAAGGTGGTGGTGCGTCAGTACTTTAGAGTTTTCTGATATATTAATTCTGCCACACCAATCTTCGCGCACAATATTGCTTTATTTCTCATCACTGTCTTGGCAGCAATCACTGCAGAGCATGGCATACTAGAGTTGCAGCAGCAGCATTCCTATGTGCAGGCAATCTCCAGAAACAAGAGAATGATAAAATACTGATGAGTGAGACAAAAGGCAGTGGTAAGCAAGGATCTGTCTTCTATTTGTGAGAAAATGTGTGTCGCAGGAAGAGAGACAACATCCACAAACAACATTACGGTAGAGTTTTTGCCAAGAGATGTACTAATCAACCAATACGAGATATCAGCAATAACATCCCAGGTATTGGGCACAGGTAGTATGATGTGATGGTGTGTCTGTTCTCACATCAGGACATGTTAAGATTTTAACTGGTCAAAGTTTAGTTCTGCAGCAGCTGTTTCTCTGTTTACATGAAGCAAATCCTGTTTTATAATGTGTTTAAACTCTAATTACAGGGAGGATTTGGGGCACCAATGCTGCAACAATTCGAAGTAGGGCTGCAACTAACAATCATTTTTTTAATTGATTAATCTGCCGATAATGTTTGGAATTCTTGCTTGAAAAATGACTGAAGCGATTAATCGGTTAACAAAATAGTTGCTAGTTAATTTTCTGTAGCAGCTGTAATTCAAACTGTGAAATAGCGTAGATTTATAAACGTTATATAGGTCTTTTAATTTTAATCCCACCATCTGCCCAGAATGAATATGAATGCCACCTCTTGGAGATCTTAGACCAAAGAAGATAAATCTGAAAGATCACTCTGTCTCTCTCTCTCTGTCAAACACACACACATACACACAGTCCCACTTGTCTGGTCCTCATAATAGGCTCTTAAAAAGATAAATACCCACCTGTTAACATGTTAATGCTTAGTATTTAGTAACATTTTACCAAAATTTCCGTCTCGCAGTTGAAAAGCAAAATACTACAGCTGAGAGTTTGTTACAGTTTTACATAGGCAGTCTAATGACAGCTGGTTTAATTTCAGACATATTTCACTCCATAAAGGTCTGAACAAAGATAATGTGGGTAATATACTAATTAGACTACTTTGCTTCAATTCATCATTAATACCTGTTACCTCCTCACCTGTAGCTTGTTTTGGTAATTTCATACATGCAGAAATGTTCTCAGATGTCATTTCATGGGACAAAACATCTGTGTGTGCATGCTATATAGGGGTCCTTAATGAAAAAAGTTTTGAGAAAAGAAATGCATGGCAGGTTCACTGTTGTTGTTTTTTATGTTATACCTATTTTTCCTGGTCCTGAAGAGCATTTAACTGTATAACCTCCCCTTATATTCTGCACAGGTCTTTGTCATGTAAATCCTGTGGCCACTCTTTCACCCACTCGTCTCCGCCTCTGTGGGCAGACTTTCCTCTCCAACCAGCCCAGCTTCCACTTTCAGGAGCCACCGCAGTGTCTGGGAAATAAAACTGCTACTGTGCATCTCCCACTATCAGCTCTCAGACGCGTTCATCAAGATCGTGCATAGATAAAGATAAAGTAATTTTGATGGCATCATTACTCTTTCCTCAAAATCCTCTCACTCAACTTTCTGTGCCAGTGGCTAAAACCAGACATCCCACGCGCACAGTCGTTATAGGTTATTAGACTGTGAGGGGGAAAAAAGTTCAGATTTTTTTTTTTCATTGGCAAATAAATCTACACATTTAAGACTTAGCTGCTTCCAGGTCGCTCCACTCTTATTAAACACCAAGGCCGAGCCCACATGTCTTCATAATGAGCCCCATCCCCTGTTTGATCCGAAACTCCCCCGGTCGGTTCAAAGCCCTCTCTGGCCGCTCTGTGGCACCACTCACGGCTGCTCCTTGGGCAATGTGCTGCAACTTCGTAACGCCAAAGCCCTACAGCGCGTCCCGAGACTGCGAGAGACACCCATGATGTAGCCTAACAATACACCCCTACTTCATACCCACCGGAGAGGCCACATGAGGTGAACACAGAATACGGAGGGGATACTGCACGTACCGTGCAAGGTGCACATTCACCCCAGTAGCTCTTTCCTATCTTTTATCACAGCCCACTTATGTTCTGAGTAACTGCACTTCAGTGTAATATGAGTGGCCCGCTGCCTTCCACATGCACTCCACTGAAAAGCATGCAGACAATTAAAGTGAGCGCTTTACCTTGCTTGGATGGACCACAAAACAGCGAAAGAAGACAGAACAGCCAAATTGTACTCTCCACCGCCATGTACAGCCTTTGATTTCCACCAGTGGGGTAGCAGCGTACGTCTATAGCCTGAAACCAGCTATACCGTTATAGCGACATGCATATGTTGGAATCCGCTATTGTCTCCGCCGGTGCGTAAAGGAGTCTCTGTGAATGTTTAGGTCTCTTGTTAACAGTCCCCCGGCTTTCCTAACAATAAGGTTGCATTAGTCGGGGGAGAGCCGTCGTGTCTCTCGGCGCTTCAACGCCATGTTGCGAACGAATGTTAAGTGTGTGTTGCCTGCTGGTCCACACACAAACCCACACGCATGGACGCACACATGCGCGCGCACATACGCGCACACGCACGTTCACCAGACACTAGCTGGCTGGTCGTCGCTGGAGTCCTGAAAAGCAGTCGGTGATTCTAACACAGCCCTTCTTCCTCCTTTTTGTCCAACTCCAGGGTTCCCACAAACACTTGGAGGATTCATTTAAAGCTGATACGGTGTAGAAACGCTTGCAATACCAAATTTGTCAACATATATTTTACCCCAGGCGCCCTCTCTCTCTGTCTGGGATGATGAATTCGTTAGGGTAATGCTTCGTTCTCTAGAGGAAAACGAAGTGTGGAGAATGGTCTGGCTAAGCGGTTATCTGTAGTGACTGCAAATGTGTTGCTCTGAATGAACCCAATGACACCGGTTATGTTTGTGAGCTCTCACACACCCATGTACACATGTTTCAGTGAAAACCTTATGTTCTAATCATGAAAAATCTGGACTCATTCATTCATGTGATTTAATCAAGATATCCTAGTGTGTTTTTGGTTTTTTTCAATGTGAGTGTGTGTGTGCACCTTTGTTTATGCACATGCAGAGACATGTATGCATGGCTGCATGAATGTTTGTGTGTACTAAAACAGGTCTGGGTAAAAAAAAATGGAGAGCAGGAGAGGCACATGTGCAAGAACAGGCAAGAGGAGGAGGAGGAGGAGGTGGGTACTAGGGGGGGTGGCTTTGGTGGTGTGCATCCCAATCAATCAACCAGCTCGCCTCCTGCACTGAGTGCTGGAGGACCCACTGACTTTTGCACATGGCAAGAGCCAGCTGGAGCCCAGCCTTCCCAGAGCAGACAAAGACTCGCCTCGTGCAGCACTCTCAGCATCACTGATACCAGCACCATCCCCACATTCACCAGCATACAAAGATAGAGCAGGAGAGAAAAACACAAAGGCTTTAACCAGTCAGATATGGCTATACAGCAGTCTACATGTACATCAAAGCTGCTACTTTACAATGTAATGAACAAAGCATTGTTCTTTGAAGTTCCAAAGTGCGATACACACCTTTTGATGTGACATCTACTTATAAATTGCTTTTTGGGATGAAAAGAAGGCCTATTACACATCATTATGGAGTCATCTTGCACCATTTGAATTTTAGTGAACATTTGTGCTTTTAACTACAGCCTCCTTTTGTTTTTTTTCAAAATGAGTTTACATCATGTAGGAGTAGAATGCTTTATTTATTGCCTACAAAATGGAGAGGAAAGACATGGCAATCATAAAAGACAGTAATGAAGGAGTTCCCTTTGGTAATAATATCTTGTCCAGACAGATTTCTTGTTTCAGTGCATTCATTTAATACTGATATGAGATGGATTTGAGCTGATGAAATTAAATGGGATGGATGCATTTCCCAGGTGTCTGATTAAAGCGAATGTCTGGGCCATCGGATTATGTGATTGCATTGGAAAACTAATAGCATTGCTGTGTCCTCTGTGATTGTGGTCAAGCTGTAATTTCCCTGCTTCTCCTTTTTCCTCCCCAGCTCCCATAAAATAATGAACACAAACTACCAGCTGCTCGCAAATCACTCTACAAAAGCGCTATGATCTGAATGCACAAACCATCTATGAGAAATAGCTTCAGTTCAATTTTGTTATTAGATGTTGACACTTCACTATTTGCTGGAGTTTTGGCGGTGAGCCTCTATCCATCACATTGCGTGCATGTGCTGCTCTACTGTACGGTTACTGTAGAAAGTGTTAATGCAGGACATGATTATACAATGTAAATCTATGTTTATGTTGCAGTGCTAACAGTCCACACAAACAGAAATTAAATGACTTGTGCCTGGTCAGAACCACAAAAGCCGATCCGGTGGAGGGTACGACCTGCTCCGAGATATGTTCTTAATTATGAGTAACCTGATTCCCTTAGACCACAATCCAACTAAACATGCTGCAGCAACAGTTGAAACCCCATCTGCAATTTGTTACCCCTGACTGACATGGCTGGCCATGCTCTCTGGTTGATATGTATTATAAGATTAGTGGCTCTGTGATTGAACATTGGTCTCTCATTACCATATTTAAAGCAGTTTTGTACAAGATAAAAACAATGTGCTCTAGGAATTACAGGACCTTGTTCCAACAGCCACAGCTTTCTTTTCACAGTCAAAGATGGAAAGCCAGGATAGCCACAGATAGAGCAGGCCAATTGCAGAGAAAATTATTTACACGTTTGATACTCTGCCCACTGAGACCAATTAAGATAGTAAACTTTTCTGGCTTGAGTCAAACAGCAAGAGATTTTAGTAGTTTCTCTTGGCAGTAAGAGGTAGGTTGGTGTTGCTGTTTTTCTTTGAAAACAAATTAGATTTTTCTACTACAGACAATACTGTAATTGGTTGCTGAACAACTCTGCTGCAGTCCAGAAAATGTCCACCTTAGTAACTCATGTATTCACAGTGAGATAAAATGCTTTTCTTAAAATAACTGCATGATTACTGTGATCACAGTAAAAAAACTTGTTTCCAGTGTACTTATGCTGTTTTAAGAATAGTCTTGAATCAACTGAAGAAATGCAATCTGCCTTTTATTAAAATACTGTCATGCTCATTGAGTTTGTCTTTTAATGTCAACATTACTCTTCTCATCCGTTCTCTCTCGATGCCCAATGAGCTGTAGGCTCTGGCTGAGGATCGCGCTGCAAAGCCCCTTCATTCAACTTCAACCAGGAAGCATCTTGCCCTCCGGCCACCTTACCTGCATTCATCAGCCAGACCCTCATCCTTGGTGACCTTGCTCTCGAAGGCCTTGTCCCGAGTGATCTTCTCGGTGGACTGTTAGCTCCAGCATGACTTGCCTGGAGGATTCGGACATAAAAATGATATCTGGTCTCAAGGTGGTGACAATGATGTGCTGAGGAAACTTGAGCTGTTTCTCACCAACAGGTGTCCTAACTGAGGGTTCTGGCTGCTCCCCAGCTCTGAGGAAGGTGATGCCCTGTTTCGAGGGATGGGACTCCACTCAAATCTGGCGTCAATGGTTTCTGCAATTATCTTCAGGACTTGATCATGGCACCAACAGTATTGCCTCTCTCCTAGTGCCTTGGGCAGCAACTCAGGATATGATCTAGGGTTCCACATTTGGAGCACAGTAGACATGCCGGTGTTTAAGCTTTGCTCCATGTGTGGAGATGTCATACACCACCTTGAGAAGGAAAGTGATCCAGTGGAGTTCAGTTTTCCACCGCTCAGCCGATGTCACCTTCCTCTACAGCGCGTTTTCCCACCTTATCCAGCCGCCCTGCTGCACTATTAACATCCTGCATGACTTCTTCTCCTCTATTGCTGCTCTCACGTCCCCCTGAACCAGGCAGCGTTTCTCCCTCTCTTTGGCAGTGTCAATCTGGAAAGGTTGAAAAGATCCCAGCCCCATTCTGCCTCAAGTCATCACTCCCACCAGCTTACTTAGCTTTGACTCTGCCTGTCGAATGACTTCCACTACTTGCCATTTCCTCCCAGTCCTCACCTCGATTCCATCTGTAGCCACCTTCCGGTGAATCGACTCCCTGTACTGCAACACCTCCCTACTTCTTGTCACCTTCAATTCCTCTTCCAAGGATCCGAGTGGCAGTTGCAGCTTGTTGTTATGCCCATATAGTGTAATGCCGCTCAGACTCCTAGGCAGCCCTAGCCATCTTCTGGGGTGAGAACTTATTTCCTCTCCAGGACCTCAACTGTCGAGACTGGCACATCGTACACCAGGAGTGGCCACAGGAGTCATTGCAGAATGCCATGCTGGTACAGCTATGCTTTACACTCTACTGGAAATCATGACCGGTCCACTGCTCTCAGTAAATTCTCCAAATGAATGCAGGTGGATCAGATGGATGATGTATCCCTCAGGGTGCTCTTAAACACCTTGCCAAGTCTCTTTACTGACTTTTCTGTGATGGTGGGTATGGTAACCTATCTAATGCTGAAACAGATGGCGTCGTCCACCTTTCCTCTCTTCAGCACCAGTGATCTACTTGGCTGGTTTGAAACTCATCCGGGCCCACTCCATCAACTTCTCCAGCCCGTGCAGTATTCACTTACAGCCTGGAACCAATTCTGTGGTGACGATTAGATCCATGAAGACTCTGATGGGAGGTTTGCATTGGGCAGATTTCATCATGGCCCTCTGCGCTCTGGCTCAAAAGTACATTTTACAAGCATGTTCACAACCAAGGAAAACAAAATCCCTGAGATGGTGCACCCTGTGATTATCCCTACTTTGATCTTGTGCCAGCCTGATGTTACCGTTCAAGGGGAGACTCTGATCCTGAAGTTGTTGTAATAGTTAGCGATAAGGTTTCGGGTTATGCTGGGTACATGGTGTTTTGCCAGTATACCAGCCTGTGTGGTATGAAAGCCACACAGCTGTAAAAGTCAACTTTGAAATTCAGTTAGTACTGGATGTAAAAATTCACAATATTATTCCTTTTTGATTTGCATGCACAGAGTATGTATAATATTTTTGCATGCCACTCAAAGAGACCAAATTAAGAAGTCTTCAAGCAAACCCAAATGCAGATAAAATGTTAAAATTAATAGTTAAAATCTATTCTGGTATGTTTTAAACTAATGGCACATTTTGTGGGCTGTCTAATGACGATAACATAGTTGTTATTCTTAAAGACATTATCGGTGAAGTATCAGACATGTAAGCACAGACAGTATCTAGTCTGCAGTTACCATTAGATTAGATGGGTATATTTTTCTCTGGGGAATGGTGAATTTGAAAGAAATTGTATATTGATGATTTCATTATGAGGTTCATTAGCCACTCTGTGTTGCAAGGATTATAAAGTGTTCATATGCCGAAATGATACATGTACCATCGCAAGTTGGCATTTAATGTGTTAGATAAGTGGTCGCAGTATCATTATAAAGTCTTTTTTATCGAGTCTTTCCTTTATTTGAATGTATTTATGATAATGTGTTATTGTGATCATGTTAAAGAGTTGGAAAAGAGCATTTTAAATTATTTGAAAACCCTCAATTTTATGACTGTCATCCTTACAGCAGTGGTTCCTACTGTTTGAGATTCAGTGCAATTATATAGAAATCAGTTTGATTGTGTGGCAGTCAGTCAATGCTACAATTACGGCTCCAGTGAAATATGTTAATGATGGTTAGCTGCAGTTCTGTTTCTTTGGTTCTATTTTAATTTGGCCTATTTATTAGTGAACCTTTTCATTTAACAAGTATTTAAAGGAGTAAGAAAACTATCCTATTTTCTGTTATATTGTTCTCTTAAGCTTATCCATGTGAGTTATAAAAAGTCATAAACAAATAGCATGTGAAATAGAAATAACAAAAAAAAAGTTATTTGTTGCCTTGCTTCTTCCCCTGTTGGTTTGTGTCCTCGTCTCTAGGCCACAAGCGTTACAGTCTTGAGTCTGTGAGGTTTGTGTATTTGAATGCTGAGTCCAGTAGCCTCCGTGGTGGCTGTCTTTCATTTTCCTCAAGGTCAGAGACACAGCTCCATCTGACAGCAGAGCGTCTCCTGAATTGGTAAGGAAATACCACAGCCTGGCTGACAGACAGATAGAACAGTGCCCCCAGCTGGAGGTGCCGAGGAGTGACCACATCAGGCCCAGACACAAGCATGCATCATTCATGTCAATGGTACAAAGGGAGCAACGGTGATCAGAATGCTAAGTAATCCCACTGCACAAAGAAAGTTGTTTTATTACATTCTAAAAGAGAAGACTAGAAGAAGATTTTTACTGAAACTTTCTTTGGTTTGTTTTTTTCAAATTTGCCTTTACTCACACACTTTGAGAATCAACTAAACCTTTCTGTTGATAAAAAAAAGAATAATAATATATCTGTGCTCCATTTCCAGCTGGGTTTAATCAACTACTGTGAAATGTTTAGTGAACAAACACTGTATGCTACGGTCCATGGTTCATGTTTGGATATGTAAATGAGGTTGGTGTATGATTGCCTTGCCACAATGTTATTCCACCTCCTTCCACTGGAGGGGTGCCCTCCACATGCTTGGTCTGGAGGAAAGCATCTCCATAGAAACCAAGACAATGGTGGCACATGGGCTTAGAGGGTGACTGGGCAAATGGTTTTTCTTTTGGAGGACAATGACACTAGGGTGCACTGGCACTGGGCCGCAATTGAGAGCATCAAGCAGGGATATTGAGTGTCGAACAAGAGACACTTACTTTTACCTCATTTAAAGTGCATTTACACACCCAGTGATGAAGATAAATAAATGTATTCATGTATTCAATAACAACAAGTGGACTAATGTGTGTGTGTGTGTGTGTGTGTGTGTGCGAGTGTTTGCGTGTGTGCCATGCCACTGTGTGCGTGTGGTGGTGTAGTACCTCCACATTTAACTGATAAAACGTGACACAGTTTTATGAAAAAGGACGTCAACTATTTTTTTCCCCAAAATCATAACACAGTCTAGATGATGAACACAGATCATTAACGAATAATCAACTTTTTACTCAATTTAAATGTGCAATTTTGTAAATCTTGAGTCATTCATGGATTATTTGTGGGTTAACTCCCAAGAGAGGAAGCAGAGAAGGAATTTTCAGTGATCCAAAGTAAACATACCCTCCAAAAAAAAAAAAATAATAAGACACGGTATCTTTCTGCCTCTGATGTTCAATAAATGTTGATGCTAAGATGTCAGGCCCATCTCTCACCCTTCATTTCCTCTCTTCTTCTCTCTGTCTTCTTTCTTTTCCTCCTCCTACCACTCTCATTCTCTCACTGCCTTACTCAATGCTTAATATCCTGCCTTCTATCTACATCCCATTCAGGATGATGACAAAGCACACAGCAAAGAGGACTCAGAGAAGACTCACTGTGTTGCATCAATGCCCTGTTGGGGAAAGCTCATAGAGGAAATCTGACTTTCCCATTCTAATCTATGCAGACTGGAGTGGGAGGGAGAAGGTGGGCTTTGTGTTAATACAGAGTAGCACCATTACTCCCTGAAAGAAGCAGCCCTTGTCCTAATTAGCTTAAAAAGTAGATTCTGAATTGGAATCTCAGCTGAAGATCGCGAGGTGTTAAATAAAGGAGCTCATCACAATGGTCCTGTCAGTGGTGGCCTTGTTTGGCGTAGAGACGCGAGAGGCAGAATGAGAGACGGAGTGAGAAGCACAGACAAAGAAGCAAGACAGAGAGACCACTTATAGCCAACACTTCTGTAGATTTCTGTTTAAGGTGGCCTTAGAACAATCTGTCAGACGCTTGTCTAGACTGAAACTCTGTCTGATAAATATTAATGGAGAGAGGAGATAAAAAATGAGAGAGTGGCTGGAGTGACAGTGTGAGGTAAGTGGAGAGAGAAGAGCCAGCTTTATTAGCTTTACATAACCAGTGGCTTTGATTTGACAGATAACACTTGATAAAAAGAAGTGATTTCTTTCTTATATGTCAATATGTCAATTTGAATATGTGCTTTTATTTTTTCTTGCATGGACTACACTGTAATGCACTTTATTCTGGTATCAGGCAGGTGTCTCTCTGCCACAAGTGCTCAGATTTTTGCTAGTGAGCTACCCTTATATTGCCTTCCTGTTAGGTTCTGCACTGATTTTGAACTTCAGAGCCAGGCCTACTGAAGATGATCCATCCAGGGTGTACCTGCCTCTTGGCCAGTGTAAGCTGGGATAGGACAGTCCCCAGGATCCTGGCCAGGATGAGTGGTTTAGAAAATGAATGGATGGATGCTTCAAACAGCCTTTTATTCAGGAATGTAGCACACTGGGCACCTGTATAGGATACACCAGGTTACACTTCCATACCCATGCATCAGACACATATAAATACGTTTTTCCAGGCTTGGTTGTCTTTGCTAACTTTCATTTTAATAATTTCAATCATTTACTACTTCTATATAGCTTTAGGTAAGGAAAAGGTAAGGACGCACGCCACTACTGCTGTCAAGACATTTACTGAACCAGCACATAAGTCTAACTCTTCAGTTCCTGCAGATTTTCATCAGAGTAGGATTTCTTTGTTAAAATGACAAGGATTAGACTATTACAGAAGCACCTAGCTTGCACTGCTGAGTTCACAAATAGGTGTGAAGTGAAGTGAAGGCACTGATTACATAGAGAATACTTAGATGCCACTCGTGATCTGCATGAAAACACTGAACCTGATGAAAAGCCATATAACTGAAGAAAATACTCATTATAACAATCTTTAAATGGACTACTGAATTTCTGTATACTCTCAGCAATTACACACATTTTCACTTTTTATTCATTCTGCATTTCAAAAGAAGTAATGATTATTGATTACTGATACTATTCTGGACATGCATGGAAACTTAAATCTACGTAGTTTTAAAGAAAACAACTCCTAGATCACTGGTGGTATATTATCTTTATTTCCATTGATAACAATAACAATATTACAAGATATGATTAATATCTGTGATTTATGTCTGTTGCCTTATTTTTTATTGTGAAGCACTTTCTGTTGCATGGGTTATGACACTGTACGATCCTGTGGGCTGATCAGAGTGAATCATGTCTGTGATGTAGGTTGACATTTGCAATGATAATTTTAAATTATCCCCAAAGAAAAGACCTCTTTTCTTTTGTCCACCTCCACAGGGAGGTGGGAGCGCAGACTCAGCTACAAAACAGCACCATGGCACCGTAGCTAATAAAGATTTTTGCCCAATTATGTTTATGATTAGTTTATATTCTACGGGAGTTTAATTTAAGGAAATGGGTCTTTTTTTGGCCTGTGTGATAGTTTATTCAATAGTCTCACTGACAAATCAAGTCATCAGATAAATGTCAGAAACCAGTTATCTGGGCAAGGTAGAGCCCAGTACAGTATATAACATATTATTATGATCTAAATATCTAATATTAACTGATTATTACTGAGAGCTGCAGATGTGGTGAAATCGAAAGTTATGTTACTGAAAACCAATGGGATTGACATTAATGACTCAAAGTCAGAAAAGAGTTTTCTACTTATTCTCTCTGAGTGAACTCATGTGGCTTACTTGATACTGTAAATGTGTTATTGTGGCAGTATAAAAGTTAAAAATGTGGTCCTGCAGTAATCCATCAATCACCTCATCAATTACAGTGGACCAATACAGAATGTGTGTACAATGGGGTAAATGATAAATTGGGTGTTATTGCCATAGTGCACTGAGATTTTATTTACCATTCATGTTTTGGTTTGGTTTAGTTGTATGTATCTGTATCAAACCAGTTTGTCTGCTCTGAGAACTGCTGTACTCCACTGGACTTGTACTAATATACTAATAGCACCATACCAAACACATGTGACTCCCTGTTGCTGATGAATTACCACAACTTCATTCAGTGTACTAACTAAATGACAAAAAAAGGGTTAGGGTTAGTTAGCCAAGCAAAGATATACCAACAAGTGTGTTTACTGGCAAGAGATTATTTTCCTGTGGCATCAACCAAGTTACACTTTCCTTCCACTTTTTCACTCACTGCAGTGAAACAGCAGCCCCAGCTGGAGAGCTGCAGTCAACTTAATATTTAGGTCAGCAACAAACTCAAGTCTCATATTCAAGTGTTGGGCCGTTGGCATGGGGACTGATTTGACTGATGGCCCTGTACCACATGGGGTGTGGTATAGCGGAAATTACTTCTAGTCTATTTTTTAATTGAACCAGGGTAACCAGGGTATATTTCTAATATTTCTGCTGCTCAGAATATAAACATTTTATGTATTGTGTATGCATTGCTGCTCATGACATCCTAAAGAAAAATATATCAAACTACAAAACAGCACAAACGTGTGATTGAGTGTGACAGCATCACTCATTTCAGGTTAATGGTTATCATCAATGATACTGTTAGAGAACGTCGGTAAACTGGTTCAGCACCATGGACAGAGAGCTAAATAGCGATTGGGTCAACAATACAACGTCAAGGATTAGAGTAATCCGCCTATTGGTCTGAATCAACGTGACAGCGGACTCAAGCACGGTGATTGGTCGAGGGTCAGGATAGTTAGGATTTATCGCTCTGGTCATACTGTACAGAAGAAAATATTGTAACAGTCTAATAAATTGCTTGCAGATATCGTCCACTTGTCAGCCCCACTCTATTCAACACGCAGCTGAAGCTTCCAGTGGAGACTGTGCACTTTAAACAGAGAAGCGGCTGCTCTCTGGAGGAGGTAAGCAGATTATGTTTCCCGTGGAAGCCGTAATTCCTGGCTATCATGGCCAGCTCTCTGTCAAAATATCCAACTGTCTTCGCACATATGCAGCGAATATCGCAGGCTCGTTTCATTCAGTGGAGTGCAGCTTGCATGCGATTACAAGCGTGTGTGACCGCCGGTCACCCGGCGTGTGTGTGTGTGTGTGTGTGTGTGAGAGAGAGAGAGCATTTTCTGGTGGTTTCACTCAAACCGGAAGGATTCAGTCTTTAAAATCTTACCACCACCATTGAGACGGTGCCTGCAGGGCTCACACATTAAATCCCGAAGGCGACACTTAGATTACAGCACCCTCTGTTAAACGCCTTCTTCTCATAAAGCATGTTGTAATACCCGTATAAGATCTACTCCTACACCTATAGCATGCATGTGAAAATATTTGCAAATGACTACATATGTTATAGTCTTCTAGGCTACAATAGAAATAAGTCAGCACCAACAACTAAGTCCTAACCCCCAGTTTCTTCTTAATTGACAGACTCAAGAGACTGAAAAAGGGGGAAATCTAAACATCAAACTTTATCCACATGGCAGGTCAGTAATTATAAAGTAATATACTGGGAAAGAAGATCACCATATGCAACCTGCCATGTCTAACTGTCTCATTATTTGTCTCAGAGCCCAACTTCCCCCCACTGCCGGGATTCATCCCACTTAAGCCATGCTTCTACCAGGACTTCGACGAGATCCCTGAACAGCACCGCAGCATGTGCAAGAAAATGTACCACCTGTGGATTTGTGAGTGGCTTAAAGTGATGTTGTATATTGTTATAAGAGTGGTGTGGGATTTCCAGTGTGTTACGTGACATCATCCTTGCATCAGGCTACTGTATAAACTTAAATTTCAACTATGAAACTTTAAACTGACTTTTTCTGCAGATGCTACCTGACTCTTCAACGTAACAACAGAAGCCTTAAAAAGAAAATAAATCATCAGAATTTTCCTGGAGGTCCCATAAACTGTCTTCTGCCCTGTTGTTAACTCATGATAGGAACTATGTAACAGAAGGGCAATGGTTTACAAGGATCCCTTTGGTCCAAAAAGATTAATTTATTATTTCTTTTATTGGCTGTGGCTGTGTTATCCTGACTGGTTTATTTGCTAATGAGTCATAGCGCTGACCAGATGGCCTTGGTTTGAACAGAGCAGTTAACATTGAAATTGGGTTTCAAACAATTTTTGCCAGAAGCACTTTCATCAAAGTTTATTACACCATAAACAAGCAGCACAATGATGTTTGTGATATTGCTCTGGTCTCCCCTTGCATTCCTTCATGGGTAGGCGGGGAGCCTACCCATGAAGGAATGCAAGGGGAGAGCAACAAGAAATAGCCCAATGATGCTGGAACATTTACACATTTTACTCTAGAACAGTAGAGTAAAATTAAAAAATAATGAAAAGAAAGCATGCAAGGTTACAACTGATTTTGGCCAAGTCCAGAAGTGCCTCTCCACTCCAATATACCTGCTGCAAACCACAGCCTTATTTTGATTGTTTGCTGGGCACAGTCAACAAATCAGAAGATGTTTTACATTTGAAATAATCATTTATACACCACAAGAAATGTATTCATTTCTTTGAACTATCATTGTGACTAAACTCTTTTCTTTCTCCAGGCGTCTTCTTTTCTAGTAAACGATAAACATAAGCAGGTATTCAAAGTCCCAAAACTGCTGTTGGATGTGCTATTATTCTCTTTCGCTCT
Organism: Macquaria australasica; assembly: GCA_005408345.1. Classification (NCBI taxonomy): domain Eukaryota; kingdom Metazoa; phylum Chordata; class Actinopteri; order Centrarchiformes; family Percichthyidae; genus Macquaria; species Macquaria australasica. The sequence goes on from SEMN01000032.1 coordinate 345,832, forward strand.
GTAGCAATTTTCTGTATTGGTCTTTTTTGCATTTGGATGTGCCATATGCTGCAATGTGCGGGTATGGCATGCACATTGCTTTTTATAATTGAGTGCTATTCAATTTGTACATTTTTTTGTTCCTTTGTTTTTTTTTTTTGAGCAGTTTTATTTTTTTCATTTCATGTGTGAAAATCATTTGAATCCAACAGAATTATCTTTCTGTTGTGTATTTAAGAAACCGAACTGTGTTCCTTAATAGCTGTCATGCTGCAGCTGTGTTTGGCCTCATAATTCTCTTATTGGAGCACTATTTTCTCTATAGACCAAAATGTGAAGCTGATTGGTTGTCTTTGGTGGTTTAGAGCAGAAAGATGGGACCAAAGCTCAGAGCTCCAATTAGAACTAAGTGCAACTTAAGCGGGGAGTAGTAGCCTCATAATATTACTGAGAATTAATAGAAGAGGACACCCGCAAAAAGGCTATTCAGGGAACACAAGCCATCTTGTGAGTCAAGCGTTGCAATTACATATTTCACTTTATGTTAATGTTGGCTCCCTTCATATCCACTTCACAATCTTTTTCCAAACTCTTTCCTGCATGTGCATGTCTGTGTACGTGTACACGATAGATACTTTTTTTTGCATCTATACCTAAAATACAGTATGTCTGTTTTGGTCTCACAGTGAATAGTGCTACTCTTGCGGTGAATCTCATTGGCTGCTTTGCTTGGATGTTTGGTGGAGGTGGCGTGACCAACTTCGGACTGGCTATCATCTGGCTCCTCATGTTCACTCCCTGCTCTTACGTCTGTTGGTTCAGGCCCATCTACAAGGCCTTCAAGTAAGTTAAATATGAAGTACAGGCAGTCAAAATATTGCTTTGTCAGTGCTCTAGCAGTAACTCATTCTAAAGTTGTGTTTTGTGTAGCAGTATTTTGCTGGCACAGTTTACATTAGTATAGAGCAACACAGTAATAGCATGTTATAAATAGCACATACACCATAGTAATATTGAACTAATGTGTTATATTGCAACAGTAGGTATTTAGAGGTGAAGTTAAAGGCTACTTTTGTGTGTTTTATCTGCTCAGCAGAGACAATGACTGTCAATCATATACAATATAATACTGTGTAATCAAGTAACACTGAGTGACAGAGAGAATATTTCTTGTTTAGACATTTGACCATAATTATGGTTGCATATTGTAATGGTACTTCTATGATCACTAGCGTAGCCGTTTGATAGAGCATTTTGAGTTTGGTCTCCCTTCTTTACATCACACACTAAAAATATGTGCAAGTTTGAGTTCAATTTGGCAGATCAGAGGACTACTGTAGATCACAGGACATTTCCTTCTAATGCCATGTAGGAAACATTTTATGTGAAGATGCAAAAAACAAAAACAAAAAATTCTCTCCATACTTCGCAATTGAGAAACTCATTGGGTCAACATATTTTTTCTCTTTTGCCGAATAATTTCTGTACCATGGCACTGTTTTGCAGCCCATAGTTACTGTATGTAAACTCATCTAGGGTGATGATCCATTGTGAACGGTGTCTTCAAGCTAATTTTGCCTCCATTCTCTTAAAGTGTTGAGTGGCAGCAGAGACAAATGATCCGACCGCTCCCTCTGGAGACAGAAGGGCACCCAGAACATCCTCTCTATCCCTTCACTGAAGGGCAGCGTAATAAAGAGGGCTGCCAAAAGAAATATCTTCTTAAATCATTCCTTTATTTCCTAGGCTTACGTATTCTGCTGCTCCTTGACCAGTTTGCAGAGTCAAGGACAGCCGACGTGTCGTCTAGTACAGTAGACGATGCCTTGATGCAAAATGTGGGTCTTGCCCTCCACTCTGGTGAAGATAGGGGCATCAGCTCGTAGACACACATGGCACTTCCTTGGAGGAGAAAGGAAGGAGGAGGAGTGGCACACACAGTCTTAGAGGGCAGCAAGCTTGACATCTGGGCTGACAAAGTACTGCCAGTGTGGACCGACCAAAGTGCCAAGGCGGGGCAAGAAGCCCACAGGCCAGCACAGTCCTCTAACAAGGCCGTCCATGTCTGTGTTTCATCACCACAGAAAGACAGATGTGGGAGAAGGGATACAATGGTTACAGAGGCATGTGATTGAATAGTTTCACCATGATTGGCTGTGAATAAACCTGGACATTTTCAGTGTGTACATTACTAAACATAAGTGGTGTAGCCTGTAGAGCCACGGCAGAGGGTGAAGCCTGGAATTACTCCTCATGGTGCAGAGTGGGAATGACCTATATTGACTTGAATGCTCACAAACCAAACTTACAGATAACATGAATAACATCACACAAGATGTAACATGTACAAGATTAGACGTATAGTGTCAATGTTTCTTGATCTTTGTGTTTTTTCTTAGGAGTGACAGCTCCTTTAACTTCATGCAGTTCTTCTTTGTGTTCATGGCCCAAGGTGGCATCAGCATCATCCAGTGCATAGGCATCCCTGGATGGGGAGTATGGTAAGAGTCAGAGATTGAAAATGCATGGAAAATGTTTTTCTGAAATTGTTTTTAATTGACTTACATTTTACCCGCAGTATTCAGAATATAGAGATTTTTTTTTTTTTTGCACATTTATCAATTCAATTCAATTCAATTCAATTCAGTTTTATTTATATAGCGCCATATCATAACAAAGTTATCTCAGGGCACTTTTTCGAATAGAGCAAGTCTAGACCGACTCTTTATATTTACAGAGACCCAACAGTTCCCACCATGAGCAAGCACTATGCGACAGTGGCAAGGAAAACTCCCTTTTAACAGGTAGAAACCTCGAGCAGAACCGGGCTCAAGGTGGGCGGTCATCTGCCTCGACCGGTTGGGTTGAAGGGGGAGGGGGGGAGCGGGAGAGAGAGAGCAGGAGGAAAGAGAACATACAGCAGCACAATACAGATCCACATAGAGATGTAAAGCAATAGCTGTGGTAATGGCATTGATGATAACACCAACAGAAACAACACTAAGAGCAATATTATAATAGCAATTCTAATAACAAGAGCAATAACAGTAATAGCAGCAGCGGGTGCAGAGCAGGAGCACGGGGGCAGCAGGTGGCCGCAACCATAGATCCAGTCTCTACAGCTCCGGAGGCAGAAACACCTGCAGAAAGCAACAGAAGGAGAGAGGGAGATAGAGAGAGGAGAGAAAGCACACAACTACGGGAAGACGTTGAATTAATAACAAGCATTGATGGGATATGAGGGCGTACAGATGGAGAGGAAGAGGAGGAGAAAGGAGCTCAGTGCATCATAGGAAGTCCCCCGGCAGTCTAGGCCTATAGCAACATAACTAAGGGGGGGCTCAGGGGTCACCTGAGTCAGCCCTACTATAAGCTTTATCAAAGAGGAAAGTCTTAAGCCTACTCTTAAATGTGAGGAGGTTGTCCGCCTCCTGTATCAATCAGATTCAAATGAGTCTTTGAAATAATCATTATTTTAAAGGATTTGGAGAGATTTGCTCACATAAAAAAAAAACTTTAATGTCAATTATGTCAAGGGCAACTCTTTATCTTGTAATGCTGGTTCTCACTGTATTCACTCATTTGGAAAAACAAATGTACTAAAGGAAGAGAAAATAAATTCTCAAGAAGGTACAGAGACTCATACTTTTTAGTCTAGTGCAACTCAAGTACCAGAGTCATTGCTAAAGTTCACACATATTTCTACCAGCATTTATAAGTAATTCATTGTGGTGCAATAAAAGCTATCATTAAGAATAAGAAGTCGTTTTAATAAGACTACAAAATCGACCTTTGAATGAAACATTTTGAGCTTAAGCAATAAGTCCAGTCAGGTAGTAATTTTTTAAAGACCTTGTTCGCTGCTTTCATTAATATGACAGTGATGGAACATCAGAAATTGCCCTCATATAACTTTCATGAGATCCTCAAAATGTCACCTGACTCAGGCTGATGATCAGAAATTAATGTTATGACAGCCTCCATAAAGTTTATAAATGTCACCATGTGCAATTGGATATCCTCATGTATGAGCTATATAACTTTTAAACTTTATATCACAGCACTTCCAAGTCAACAAAATGACTGAATGGCATTTAACATCCAGATGTTCAGTGGTGGTGTCATGATGAGGGACACCAGGCGATCCAATAACAGATTATTATGGTTCATGTTGTGTTCATGGTCTAGAATTAATCGATTTTTTGATGAAATTGTGTTAATGGTCATCTGTGTCTTTTTTCAGTGGTTGGTTGGCTACCATCTCCTTCTTCAGCTATAATATTTTCATTGCGCTGATCATGTTGGTCCCTACAATCATGTTCACTGCAGTGGCCTCACTGTCCTGCATTGCCCTCACCAGGGTAAGACTTTAACTTGTGCATTTCTACAAAGGGAAATGTAGACTACAATCTATTTCAACCAATGTTCTGTAATTGTCCATAAGTAGTAGTCCTTCCATGTAGTCTTTAGCCAGAAGTTACAGATTATCTATTTTATTGTGGTAGAAATTAATGTTACTGACCTTTGTCAGTCCAAGATTTGAGATTGATTAATTTTCTCTCATATCAACAAAGCAGCATTATTAGGTTTAAAATTATAAATGCTGAATTCCATTCAATCCTTTGCTGTACCTAAAACACTGTATTCCTTAAACAGATTTGCTTGTTAGGGAATACAGTTGTATAATTCTGTTATCTGTGATAACATTAACAAAAGTAATTAAAACCACTTACCTTCCCCACACAAAGGCTTGTTATATATAACTTGCAATAACTTGTGATACCACCTTGCCTGCAGATCCATAATTTCTACCGTGGCAGTGGGGCCAGCATGTCCAAAGCTCAGGAGGAATGGACCACAGGAGCATGGAAGAACCCTCATGTGCAGGCAGCGGCCCAGCAGGCCGCCATGGGGGTGGCTACAGGAGCCATGCAGGACCAGTACTCCAGCCCACAATATAATGATAACCAGATGTAGCCTCTTCAAGACAGAGGGGTCAAAGAAATGTTATGCCAAAGTTTGAGCAACAGGGTTAGGAAGATTTGACCATTTCCCACAATATTGTTGATTATTAAGTGAAATTATGTAAGTGTATCATAAGTGTTTCAGAAATGACACTTGCATATTTTAACAGGTTCAGTTTTTACATTTTGGCCAAATCACTGATTCAGCAGAATAAGTGATTCCAAGCAATTTCATCATTTGGCAAACAAATAGCTCTGAACATCTGTGGGAAACTGGTTTCTGCCTTCCTGTATTAAAGGGCATGCTAATTATTTGTAGTGTTTTGTATCGTTTCATATGTTTTTTTGTCTGTTCTTCTGTTGGAGGTTGAAATGAAACTAGTTTTGAATGTATATTAGAGCTGCATGCTAATACACATAGTTGCTAATATGCAATTATTTAGTATTATCTTATTTTATTTATTTACCAGTGCACTATTAGAATGATAAATTGTTTAGGATGTGAAGTTACCTAAGTTTTTCTTGTATTTTAAATTTAAAGGTAAACCAAAAATCCAACGTAATATGGTAAGCTTATTTTAAATCATTCTACTTCATGTGACCGCAGCATATTTCTATGCAGTTTATCAGCGATTCCACAATAAAATGAAAGAATATTGTGATGTTGAAAGGAGGTCTGTCTGTTTTACAATAAGAAATAGTATTATTGCAGGTCTTCAGCTGGATTTGAATACAAACAGAACATTTAAACTTACTTGAAGTTGACTCTTTGATGTACTTGAAGATGTACTATGGCTACTTGACCACAGAGGGGCGCTGATGGCTTTAGTGTGAAATAAAAAGCTCCAACATGTACAGATTACCTTCATTCATCCTTCACAGATCATACTCTGCATTTATGGTAGTCCCCTCTATTTCCTGCTTCTCTCTTTCTCCCTGTCTGCTGTATTTTAGTAGTAATCTGCGTCACACTGACACAGTTACACATAAGGTCATTTGGAGTGGCTGCCTAGTATGGAGACCTGTTGGGTGCTAAGCAGCTCTACTGGAGAAGGCGGGCGTTAAAAAGCTTGCTCAAAGGCACCTCAAGGACAGTTCGTAGAGAATGGCAGATCACTCCTCCCACCAAGCTGGGGTTTTAAAACAGCAGACACAGAGTTTCTCTCTGACCTCTGGTAACCATAGCACCCTCCACATGTTACTTCAGATCCTATATTCAGTGAGGAATATCTGTTAAAAGATAACAAAGTGAAAAAACCCTTGCTCATATTTTGTTCTGTTGTTTGGAGGGTATTTGGAGAAGCTAAAGTAACAAGTTGTGTTGATACATGAAGGTACTGTACATACATACTGTATAATGTACATACTTGGATTGCAGTGTATTGAACAACCTATTGCTTAAATAAAATTTAGACAAGCTGCTGAGTTTAATGTCCACAGATTGCAAAAACTTTGTTATATTATTATTATGCAGTTACTCAATGAGGTTGCTTTGCATAGAGCCTCTTTGTTTCTTGTATAATGTATTTTGTTATATTTGCCCCATTTAATCAAGACATTGTACTCAATCATTAAAATGTGATTTCAAATTGTTTCCAATACATTACACACAGCAAATGGTCCTGCAGCCACATTTAAACACTGTTAAAATGGGAAGTTAAAATTAGGAGGCACATTCTTTGCCTTCAGGTGGTAGCATTGGTTCTTTATGGCTGTCTACCAGTCACACTAACTGTCCACCGGGGGCACTATATGACCTTTGTTTTTCTTCCCAGTGTGATCTATTTATAAAGTCCGTACAAGCGCATAAGAAATCTGAGATAGGGTGATTGAGACTATTTGCCTGGCCAAAAAAAATAAAAAATTACTTTTTTAAACTTACATGAGGGCAAACACAATTTCTCCCTTGACAACCTGTGAGCAGGTGACCATCATAGATTAGATTTAAAATACACTTTAAATGGATTTATGTGTGGATGTCCTTTTCCCCACTGTCTGCCTCTCCCTGTGTTGTGAGAGTGACAGAATCACTCTGTGGAGAGGGGGATGAAATTATACAGCGATGTAGATACCCAGAGGACCCACCAGCAGCCACCAACAAACACTGTAATTGCCATACACATGGAAATCTCTAGTGACAAGTGGTGACAGCAAAGACTTGCGCCTTCAGGTAAACAGGACTGCTTGTCAGCTACTGAATATAGTCATTGATTCATAGCAAATCAAGACTGTACAGATGCTTTTCCTTCAAAATTCAATACTGTCCACGTGTAAAACATGGGTGGAAAAACATCCAGCTGCATGCCTCTAATCTGACCTAAATGCCAACTGTGTCTTAACATGGGCTTACAGTGGGCTATTGTTGTTGCAGCCATGTCACAACCAGAAGGCCAGATTGTAACCTGGTTTGTGGTTCCCATACAAGCCAAGGTACTCCTTTATAGCCCCTACCTGTGTTGGGAGTGCTGCAGTGGCTTGTTTGTGCCACTCTATTTTGGTAAAGGGAAAAGGGGGGAGGCATTTGGAGGTAAAGAAAGCAAAAGTCTCACCCTCTCGTGTTCCACTGGCCTGTGCTTCACAACATATTTTGTGTATGGAGGGTTTCTTGCATTGGCGTTTCCAAACTTCATTTTCACAAACATAGCAACTTTTATCTTGTTAGCATCCAACAGCTGTTATGAGTCTTTTACATAGGCAAAAAAATATTAATTTCAGCAGAAACAAGCTGTAAACACAACACTTGTTAGCAAATAATTGCTTATTTATACATCCAGCAGATACGGAGCAACATTAGCATTAATTTGGAGTCGTGTTTATGGCCACCTAATGAATATGAGTCCACTTACCCTCCTTTGTTTTTGGTCTTCACTAACTCCCGAGGGAAAAAAAAAAAATCTGGTTCTTCAGCTGCTAAATGCTCCACTATGTTCAAGAGCTAGTAGCTAACTTTGTCTGTCTGGTGCTCAGCAGGCAGCCTAACTTTTTTTAGAGCTTTATCACTGAAAATAGCTGTCTGCTGGGTCTGGAGGGTATATTATGAAGTTTCGCGCCTCAAAACCAAAACACTGAGTTGAAAGATGCTGAAACGCTACATAGACAGGTAATTATCCTCTGTGGGTATGTCACTACAAGCAACCCCTTTAACTTACACATAGTCATTTCATCCACTGTTCATATAAACGTGTTGATTATAGCAGCTTTAAGTCATCTATTTAAGACAATGTAGTGAATTTTGTGAACGTGAATCTTAATGCTACATTTACACCAAGAAGAGTCCTCTGATACGCAACTCTTCCTCATTATCAGTTATACCAACAGGAGAGAACAGAGAGGTTGGAGGAAGGAAGGAGGAGGTGAGGTCCACATAAAGGGCACTGTATGACCTAAAGTTGACGGAGCACAGAGGGCCTTTTTGTTTTATTTCTCAGGAGAGATGGAGATAGAGTGCCCTTTCATGCTGTTAAACACACACACACACACACACACACACACACACACACATTACCGTCTGGACAGAGGCGTACAGACGCAGAGTCATGCACTCACACAGGCATGCATTTATGTATACAGATACACACATGCACATGAAGCTGGGGTCCACCACCAAAAGTCTCCTATAACACTTTTCTCTGAGGTCACAGACCCACTCAGACATCCTGTGGGTAAAATGTAACAGAGCTGAGACGGGGAAGAAGGCTAGGTAGGAAGTACTCTCTCCTAATCATGTTAATTCACACAGGGTTGGAAATACAGCTGACTCGTTAGACATTTTGCCATTCACTATAGGCTACCTGTTAAAACTTTCCTTTTTTGGTCTAGGAGAGACAAAGTTGACTAAGACTAACAATGAGCACATGACAAGAATCCAAAACAAAATGTTTCGATTGAGTTTACCAAACGGCCTAAAGAAACAGACTGGAATCAATGTCTGGGAGTGGGTCATTTACCTCTGCCACTGTGAATGTGCATCTGCAGCCTGAGGTTTTGCAAATTGAGCAGTTAATGATCAAGCTGGCTTAAAATAGAATAAAAAGTAAAAGGGAGAAAAAAATAATTACATTCATAATTGTTTGCAAAATCTTCCATTTGCATCTCTGTGAAGTGGTTGCTGTTAATTATGGCTTTAAAAGCTGGTGACCCCAAAACAACTCCTCTGCCTTTGTGCGATGACTGATCATCACACTGCAAGATGTCGTTAGTAGCATAACAACAACTAAAAAGAATTTCACTAAGATCATCAAAAGTTTGCTGTGAGCTGTTGAAAAGTTGAAACGTGGTAATGCAACATGCCAAATGATGATCGTATAACAGTGTCACTTCCAGTTCCAGCTGGATATATGTATTGATTTCTACTAACTATACTAAAATACACGAGATGCACTGACTGCAACGCTGAAGTTCCACATTTTGGGAAATATGCTCATTCGCTTTCTTGTCGAGAGTCAGATGAGAAGATCGATACAACTCTCACTTCTGTCCGCTAAATGTGGCTACAGTCAGCAGTCGATTAGCTTAGCTTAGCAGGGGGAAACAGCTGGCCTGGCCCTGTCCAAAGGTTACAAAATCTGCCTTCCAGCACCTCTGAAGCTCACTAACTAACACAATATATCTTGTTTGTTTGATTTGTACAAAGTGTAAAAACGACAGGTTGTGGTTTTACAGGGGGCTATGTGCTGGACTATTTCTTGGCCGACACAGTGACTTCCTGGAGTCTCTGCTGGTTGCTTGGCAACTTCACAGTGACAGGACTTCAGGAGGTTACTGCTCCCGGCCAAGGAATAGTCTGGATTTTGTTACCTTTGGACAGGGCCAGGCTAGCTGTTTCCCCCTAATTCCAGTCTTTATGCTAAGCTAAGTTAACCAGCTGCAGGCTGTAGCTTCATATTTACTGGAAAGTGAATAAGTATATTTCTCAAAATGTCAAACTATTCCTTTAGTGACTTCAGACATTGTCCAGCTTTAGACACAAACTCAATCAAATACACAAATCAGCAGCTCCCAAAAGCTATTGGCATCATGTAGCAGAAATTCCCACCCTAGATCATCTTTACATGTGCACGATGAGAGAAATCAGAGCATCCAGCCAGCTACTAAGGAGGGGTCACCCAGCTGTCTGGAGAGGGGCCATGTTAGTCAGCTACAGCGAGGGAGTGCTGCTGCCACCAGCCTGTGAAATCACTGATCTGATGATGTGAGTCGTCCCCGCGACAGCACAGGAAACGGTGACAGTGGAGGTTAGAGAATGAGTCTGGTGAAATATGGGCCTGTCAGAGGGGAGAGAGGCTGAGCACAGTGGTGCAGGGCCGTCGCTCCCCGTGGCTGACTTCATCATTGACACTCCCCATGGAGCCAGTGGAGGGGTGGGTGGGGGTTTTGCGGGGACCCGATTAAGGCTGGAAGCCTATCTTCCCTCCACAAGATCTCCTCATTTGTTCCAATTGCCTGGGACTATAAACATGAATATCCCAACTTCAATTTCTGTCTTTCAAGGAAGGAAAGCCTTAATGAGAATTTATTGCCCTGTTGTTGTAACCGTGTGAACTCCTCGGGATGCTGGAGGAATTGTCCATTTGCATACTCCTTAAAATTGATGAGCGGGGAAAGTGAGGGAACTAAGTTGTAAGAAAGAGTGCTTTTTTTGCAGCCGACACCAAATACAAGCCAGATGTTTCAGTGATGAGGCAGGCAGTATTTAAACCGTCAGGCAGTGCACTCAAGTGTGTCTTGTGTCTATGACACAAGCTGCTTCTTTGTCTTGTGTAACGCCCATCGCTTTCGATGTGGAGTGTTAACACAAGAAGTGAAATGTTTGTTAACTCAGATATATATATGGTGGAGTCAGCTCTGCATAAAGTGTGCGCAGGATGAGCTATTATCAAAACAAATGAGCCAGCAACTGCAGCTGCATGTAAATCAGAACACTGTTTTTCCCCCTCGCTATTCAAATGTCTTCAGCCATTTACTATCTCCCAGCCAGTGGTTTCTCATCTGCCTCTATTCTTCCTTTACAAAGCCAGCCTTTCCTCTTACCTTTCCCAAGCAGCTATGTGTTTATCCCTACAGAAATGAAGATTTCTTCACATCTTTATTCATTTAATTAGGTCGCAAAGCAGAGCTAGAGCCAGAAGATGAATTACCCGTGGCCTTGATATTATGCCACAGAATCTCTACACAGTAGGCTTTGCAGAAATTAGACCTCAAGTCTGGAGGATGGGCTTTTTGGAAATGTCGGCTCGCAGACTAGTCCCTATTCTCTCTTTCCACTAAATTCAATTATCCTCACATAAACCTGCTGGAGTGAAGAATGGAGGTCTCAAGTCATGTCTTTTAGCCCTGTGTCATCGTAAGCCAGCTGGTCAAATTAGGATGGCTCGGTGGAGTGGTTTGACTCTCGATAGTTGGTCTGTTTATTGATATGGGGGAAAGTCTAACAAATGTACATGAAAACTTTGTAACTGAGGGTGTTAGTAAATTGAGCACTCTGCTCTAGAAGGACTTTTTTGTTTGCAAGATTACATATATAAATCTTGCAAATCAAGAGAGATAGTCCAAACGATTAAATAAAGATCTATGCATTCAGTAAAAGCTTAATTAAGCTCTTGCACATGCTACATGCAGATTATCACGGCAAAGCGCCCCAGACAAAAAGTCTGATTAAACACAAGTAATTATTATAATTTGAGCACAAACACTCCCTCATGACGTGACCTCGCCATGAACTAATATACGCACTGTGGCTAAAATGGGATAAGGGTGGGGAGGGTGCAGTTGGGGTGAGAAAATTACTGAAGCTGAATTTTGTCACCTTGTCATCAGTGTCACCTCAAACGTATGATTATGCACTTCATGAGTGAAATAAATGTCAGATCAACTAAACTATGTGATGCACAGGGGAGAGAGAAATAGGAAGGAAGGGAAGAGAAGAGAAGAGCAGAATGTAATTTTGTAGTAATGTTTTTCAAAGGAAAAGATTACAGGAGAATTGGGAGGACAAGTTTGTTTTATTTATTCCCTTAATTTATTCTTAATTAATTATTTGGTGCTTATTATCATTTTCACATCTTGCCTAGGGTGCCACTTAGCAAAAATGTGATGGATGTTGGAGAGGGAGACGGCACAGACTCAGTAGATGATGATAGGTCAAAGTTGTCATCACAGGCATACAGGCATAACAGCCTCCACAATCTGCCTGTATTTATCACAGATCCCCAGGGTTCCACCTCTTTCAGCTTCATCACTGTGCGGGCAGTGCAGCTGTAACGGCCCGCTGTCATCCTGCTTCACTGGTAATGCCAGAAACTTAAGCCAAAGGCCATTCACGATATCCAGCCCTAATTTGGTCATGACTGACAACTTCAAACCCCGAAAAAGGTGTTTCCTCCTGTTTTTCCATTTTCAGCATCAGCAGCATTACACCGATGGCTTCCGTTGCCGCGGGGGTTTTGTGTATTCAATGACGTCTCGCCACTGAGAATGCTGGAAGATCTAATCAGTCCTGCTTCACTTCACTTGATCTGTTTCCTCAATTAGGTTGCAAGCTTGCAGCTGCAAAACGCTTGTTGCTTTACATAGGTTTGCTGGTAAAGTAAATGTGGCTTGTTGTAAGAGGGAAATATTTATCTTGGGGGTCTTTATAGCCCTCCCTACAGATCTTCTGCTTATCAACCATCAGACATAACATTTCGCTGCCCAAAGCGGAGTATTTACATATGTAATGGATTTGCTCTTATCATGCTGAAACCTCATCTGTGTGCAGACTAGAGTCTTTCTTTTCTCAGGATACTACTACACTATCTTGCCATCATGTTCTTTTGATCAGGTGCCAGCATGTTTGCAGAGCTCACGCTCTGAATGAGAAGAGGCCTGCAACATTCAAGGGGAATCACAACATGCCTGTTGCTTCAGATATAGTCAGAAAATGTATTATTAAGAAGGCAGTTTCAAGATATTTCTTTGGGATGGAGCCCCATGAGCAGAATGTTTTAGGCCACATAGACTATCTTACCCTGGTTTAACTCCTGAATCAGGAAGAGCAATGACGCTGCACATCCTGTCAGCTGATCAGTATCATCTGGCTCTTACAATCACTGCATAATCTGACAAGCTGTTCTGACCATTTATACAAACACTTCCTCCCTGCTACATGCTGCCAGTGGTGCTAATTTGTCCCCCTCCCCATCTCCTCTTGTTCTAGTTTCTTACTACCATGCTTGCGTTGGCATCTTTGGCATTGTGCATCATGTATATTCCATATCTCAGCGAGACAATATGTGTCTGCTGGATTTTGTTCTATACACCCCTTGGGGTATTTTAATGTGCTCAACTCAGACTCTCACACTGTTTGGATTCACTTGGGAAACACCCTGTAGCACATTTCTGATAAATACAATTGCATATTCATTTGTTGCAAGAAGTGGTCCTAAATCATCTACGAAACTCAAGCGCTTTCACAGCCATTGCAGACGCTGCTGTTGGGAATGTGCTGCAGTATGTCCTTTTCATTACCAATAAGCACACGAAGCCAGCACTGTAAAAGAGGCTCCTGGTGGACATTGTGCATTACTGTCCCACAGAGGAATATAAGGCTTTAAGCTACTTAACCAGCAGCTGCGTGAGAATACAGAGGCATGCAAATGAAAAATGGATATCAAAGTCTGTCCATTCTATTTGGAAAAATAATACCGCTAAGTAAAACAATTCATTGCATCATTTGGCTTCTCTCTCCCTAATTAGGAGTTACCCATGTCTCTCTCTCTCTCTCTCTCTCTCTCTCTCACACACAAATATACACAGACACACACAAACACATTAACATAAACACATACGGTCAAAGTCGAGTACATGCCAGCACGTACTGCAGCACTTTCACACAACAACATAATGGGGCATAGGGAGCTGGAATGGGGTGATTTCGTGTGAACAGCCTGAACAAACAGCCCATACCAAGAGGAAGTCCCATCACAGGGGTCAGGGTTTTGTTAGGACAGACCAAATATGAGAGTGAGACCGGCATATCAAAACAACCAGATAATGGATTCCCATTCTTCTGGGGGACAGGAAATACTTCTACGAGAGAAAGTCCGTGTGTTTTCCAAATACCATATTTCACAGCTGAAACTAACTGTTACCAGTTTATTAGGTACACTGCACAATCGAATGCAATCCAGTACCATAGCCCTGCAGTGAATGTTATCTTTGTGAAGCTTTTCTTGTCCAGTTTTTGTCAAGACTTTGTCAGAGAACTGATTCAACCTTCATAGCCAACTTTCAGGTTGAAGGCAAAACAGTCTCACCACGATGCCCATTAGTAACGGCTCTGGAGCTTTCAATCAAATCACATGATCTTACTCAGCAGATGAAGTTTGCCCAGTTGTCAAGGAATTAGATGTTCAGATTTGTTGAACATATCAACATATTTTAATAAAAGTTTAGATCGTTAGTACATGTTTACCTTATTATTTTATCTTATTCTCATCTTTTTATCTATTTAGTATAAGAATTAAAATAAAAATGTGGAGGACTGAGCAATGTTGTTTTATTTGAAAGTTAAATTCCCATTCAGGCAAACAGCTGGACAGAAAAAAAAACTGAAAAATTTCAACTGTCAACCTGCCTCTTCTCTAATTGGCTGTGTTTGTATTTTGTGTTTGTGCATGCTGTAAGGTCCTCTCCTCTGTTTTCTTTACTTTCGTTCTTTCCATCTTGTCCTTCAGAGACTAAATCAACTTTTTGGAAGATGAATCCTTATATTCCTATTAAAGTAGATTACTTCTTTAGAGCTTCTAATTGTTGTTCACACATCTTCTGTTAAAAGTGATTTTGATGGATTATCTTGACTTTTAGTCATAAAAGTGTGATGAAGCTTGTAATCACTCCACAAGTACTGTTCATCAGTCTGCATTTCCATTTCCAAATGACAATGTGGTACGACATGGCTAAATCCTTTCCAGTCATTGCTACTATTTGGTTATGAAAATGTATTTGCAACAATGTTGGAGGTCTGAAAACAAACCAGAAGATAGTCAATTAATCACTTCCTTTCCTGATAAAACAAAGAATATTACTTTTTGTGTAGTTCTACATTTAGTTTTGATAACATTATAAGCTCCTCTCTCACTGTCGCAACATGATGTTGTGTTCCATGCAATGACTATTTGTGCATAATGTGATTGGTGTCTGTTTGCTGCCAAAAGAAGTCAGATGAAATGTCAAATGTTGGTTGGCAATCGTAGAAATGAATGGGTCTTTGGCTGTGTGACAATGATGGAAATATGATCCAATCAGATTATTTTTCAGGACGTCTGCATACATCTCAACATGTCAGATTGTGGAAACTCGACTACAACATGAAAACTAGTGTGACTGATTCATTTATGCACAGCACCTGTACCACCACCCAGATGTTGCATTAATTGTCTGGTGTTTGCAGGCATCTTATATGCAGTGTGTATTTTATTGGATTCGTAAAGGTCAGATTTCCATACCTGCCTGAATCATGCATGACAAAATTACGTACAGAACCCAAGAAAATGCCTTAATGCATTAAACATATTACACCTAATCTTTTATGAGGGGGAGGATTTCAGTAACTTGTCACACCTCTCACACAGCATTTCCTTTGAATCTACTGGTACGTATTCTGTGTAAACCGGAAGCATAGTGATCCACTGCTGTAAGAGTGGTGCATATCATTCATATTCCATGCCATGCACACAGCAGATGTGTAAATGTATTTATTGTATATGACATTAAAGACAGGTGTTCACTAGTAGAAAAATACAAATTTCACCACCACATGTCAAAGATGTTGCATAACTGTCACCTACTCTTGCACTGAATGTCAGAATCACGTGCTGTTGCATCTTTTCAGTGAGTGTACAGTATGATCATGAGCTACCAAAGTACAAAAATGCAGATCAAATTAAAGAACTGACTATTTACAGTAAAATATGAAGGACTTGTGTACTATGGGCAATAAATTGGATAACGAAGACTAGGCCTATTCTGCATTTAAAGCATACTGTTAAAAAACAACAACAACAAAAACAAAACAAAACATGGGGTTGCTTTTATTGTAAAGCAGTCCCAGGAAAAGCAATATTATTCTCACCAAGGTTAGCGTTAACTACGATTATTGATAAAAAATGCGTCTATAAAACAAGACGACAATTTTGGACAGCAGATCAGTTTAATATATTGCAGGGAAGTCCCAGTGAGCTGTTGATGAAGAGCTGCAGGCAACAGGCTGCACAACTCTTCTGCAAACTCACTTTTCTTGAAACGTGAGTTTGTTTGGTTGCACCGTAAACAGACACAACAGTTGATCGTCTGCTGCATCGCTGCTGACAACGTAGTGGCTCAAGGAATTATGTAGTATTAAACTGCACTTGCTGTTACCACCAGTGGCCACAGGTGTCACCAAACCAACCAAGACTGAAATCTTAAGGATTATGGAATATTACTAAGTCATTGTTTGCATCCTGCATCGTGTTTTCTTTAATATATTCAATGGATGATGTGTGCTACAACAGCATGATAGGAGGCCACAGTAAACCACTGCAGGGATTTCCAATGAAAAAACAAATACTTAACAGGAAACAACAGCTCACTCAATTGGAGAGGTAGGTATAGACAGCTTTCTGACCCTCTGCATTATAATACCAAGTCTGTAGCAGTAGTGTT
This sequence comes from Macquaria australasica, assembly GCA_005408345.1. Classification (NCBI taxonomy): domain Eukaryota; kingdom Metazoa; phylum Chordata; class Actinopteri; order Centrarchiformes; family Percichthyidae; genus Macquaria; species Macquaria australasica. The sequence continues at coordinate 362,457 of SEMN01000032.1, forward strand.
TTTTTTTTACAACAACACATACTATTTGAATAATTCAGATTATCAAGAAAATATATAAGTTCATTGAATTTCACAAATTACAGTAACAGGTCAAACTGAATAACCAAAGTACAATCAGTTACAACAATATAATCTCCATCATTAAAGTCATGCATCAGTGGAATATTTGTATGTACATTCTTCAAAAGGTATAGATGACCTATGTGCCATCTGACCAGTGTTGGTAGTTGAAGAAGAGACCTCAAGACAGTGTAAACATACAGCTTACATACTGTGAGTCTTTTTTTCTGGAAAGCACCGTTTTCTGCCAGTTGAGCTTCCTGTTCCTGTTTTACTGAAATAAGAAAGGACAAATGGGGACACAACACGAATATGCAAGGATTTAGAGGAGTACAGCGCCCAGTACTGACAGTCAGTCTTTATGTTGACTTATAATTTGATGGAGTTGACTAATTCAAATATGGCTTGCTGACTTCCTCTTGCTGTTAACACAACATTAAACAGGATGTGCCCAGAGAATCACAGTATCCCAGCCTGACCCGCCAAGGCAGTGAAGAGAAAAGAAAACTAACACGTTATAGTTCTTCTGAGTCACTGCGCATCTCTGTCTGTCCCCACACTGCATGGATGAATGCACCTGGGAAGACTTTGTCCCCTAATTTTATTTGTTGGATTGTAGCTGAACCCTGACTTGTCTGGAACAAGTCATTTCAGCTCCGGCACCAATTCACATTTTATTTATAATTCAAACATAGCCACTCTGCCGGGGGTGTGCATAGATGTTTGTGCACAGATACAGTAAACACCTCTTTTGAAAGTCAAAGATGTGTCCTAGCATTAACCAAACCAGACTGATAGAGTTGCAATAAGAGAAATATAGTTGGTAGGACAATATTATAATTAGATTGCAGGGATGTGAACTGTTGATTCATTGTGTGTGTGTGTGTGTGCATGTCTACTTTAAACCACCACATTATTTTCAGTGCCAGAGGAACCCTTGTTTGCCATGGGCCCAGCATACCAAGGCAGCACAAAACAGTAGAGACAAACAACATCAACAATGAACCAACAACAAATGGATTCCATTCACATTTCAATGGAATAGCAATCAGGATCACTCTAGTGTGGCAGCCTTCCAGTGCCTGATCAAGACCTGTAAAACAAACAGACAACAAATAACACTTTTGTTAGAGGAACTGTAATACTCCAGACTCAGTGGAGAATTTCAATGCAATATGAGATGCTGCACATAATGAACAATTTGACAGGGCTCAAACAAAATAACTGCAGATATAAAGTTTTTAATTATCTATGAATTACAAAACTGTTTATGCAGATCCAAAATGTCATTCACATGAAAGATGTGTTCTTTGTGGTTACCAAACAATCAGCTACAGTATATTAACACAGAATACATCAGAAACTATTTTCAAATGCATATATATTTCATCAAGTCAATTGTTACAATCAAGACACACTTTTAATAACTTGTGTGTGCTAATTTGTTTTAAATTGAAATATATCTAAATTATATGCAATGATAATTAGGATCATTTGTTATTAATTTGTTATTTATTAGATGACTTATTTCTAACATTCATCCCTCATACCACATTGGGCAGAAAATGTCTGTTAAAATGTAATCACATTAGTGTGGACATAATTACATACGTTAACATGATGTAAGAGGATTTTCTTTTCAAATAAAGTGAACTAAACTGTTCAAATATCAGATTTAATTTGATATGTTCATGGCATCTGCTAATGTAATTATTTTATTGGCATCAGTACCTAACTGTTATATCCAGCTTTAATTAACTCTGGAAATGCTTTGGTAAACATATTTTTAAGTGTATGTTTCCCTGTACTGTACCAGTGAAACTAAGGGAGACCAGCTGGAGCACTTGAACCTAATGATGCTTTGCTCATGTATATCCACTCTCTATTATGAAGTCTTTTCAAGAGGGTATGATAGTAATTCTGAGTGCAATGATACACTTCCTAATAGCGCTATTTAAAAGTTCAACACCCCTACATCTCCCTTTGAGAGAAAATATGAAAGTTTCAGAGGCTATTAATCTTAACTGGAGAATGAGAACATCATTCATTATATCATCAAATATTTCAGCCAGGAACCCATTAAGTCCACTAAGTAATTCAAAACACTGTGAGGCTCTTCATAAAACTGCATTTAGCTGCCACCCTGTCATGTGGTTCAGTGTAAATCAGTGGTGGGAAGGCGACACAAACCCTGATTTACAGTTTGCCTTTTAGCTCCCGTTCTACAAAAGCACAATACATGAAAATTGCCCCCGTTTTACTTGCACAAAGAAGCAGCAGATTTTGAGAACATTGCAAACAAATGTGACACTCTCCCAGTAAATTATTTATAATCAATTAAGAACTACATAATAAAAAATGTCTACATGTCTGTCTTACTTACTGTGCTATCTTGCATTTGGTTGTTGTAACAAACCGTCCTGTGTAGTGTATATTACACCTGACCACATTGTTGGTAAAGTCTGATTCCAGCACCAAGAACTTGGGATTAACCTGGAGCTGAGAGACGACAGACAGAAGGCACATTACAGTTCACCATAATCACTAAATTTTGACAGACAGCTAATGGGTCAAATAACACCTCAAAAAAGAATGTATAACACTGAACACAATCATGTATAGTTCTTTTGTGTGTACATCTTGCAGCCATACTGACCAAATAAAATATGCAAGCCTCTGTTTTTGCAATAAGATGGATGGGAAACAAGTGCCACTGGGCCATGAACTGCTGGAAGCTGAAAAACTCCAAGTAACTAGAAGCCTAAAAACTTTATAACTCTTTTATAACCCAGATCAATTTGTTTGGGTGCCCTACACTCCCACTGTCTTCCATGATATGTGACCCTGTGCTGTCCACAAACTTGCCGTGTCCATGCACACCAGTATCTCGCTTGACTCCTACCTTTAGTATGTAGTTTCCAGGCTGGATGTCTGTGATATCGATCCACTGGCAGTCAATATCAGCATTGTATGTATCGTAGCAGCCCGGGCTCAGACCCTGAAGAAAGAGAGGGGAGGAGAGACGCTCGTAAGGAATACTGATCTGAGTCAAAGACAGCTGCAATTTTAAGTCAGTGGTCAAAAAGTAAATATAATATAATATGTTGCAATATACATGAGCAGGCTGTTAATGTAACAGCCAACAAAAAACAGCGCTTACATCTGATCAGTGCTCGGCTAAGTAATAAATCGGTCACCTATAACCCATCATAAAAAAAAATAAAAAAAATTACTCTATAATAGTATAACTACAGTGGATGGATATTGGCCTTGTGGTTGATAAAGCATGTGGTGAAGTATTGCAGGTGACCACCAAATGAAGGTGAAAATCGTTGTCGTATTTCCATTTTCGCTCGCCGTGTTACCTGAGTGTGAGCCGTGCAGGCATAGCGCTTCAGGTGGCCGAAGTCACAGGTGGTGTCCTCCAGACAGAAGCTAGCCTTGTGTCCCTCTGCCACTTTACGGCCAGTGCTGACCTCCAGTAAATCATAATGGCTGAACTCATCCATACTGTGGTAGTGCCTGTCGGAACAAGCAAAAGACACTGAATGCGTGTAGTCAAAAGTGAAACAAGCATCTTAGTTAAAGCTGGGGTAGGCAGTTTTCTTTTGGCGTCACTGGGCAAAAATGCTATATTAACTGTGCAGCATATTGTAATTCTGTGGTCTGAGAGCAGACCTCCATTTTAGCCCCCCCTTGCCTCTGTTTTCAGGCTTCAGAAAATCTATCCCGTGACGGTAGACTTTAGCCTATCTCAGGTTATTTCAGAGAGACGGTGTGTTCGTATTGGCTAAGCTACAAGAGCAGATGTGTGTACACGTCCCTTCAGACGGTGAAAACCTGATTCAGAGGAGGAAAATCCTGCCGAAAATCCTGAAACTTGTGATAAATTTCCAACACCTCCTTTACCTACAGCGGTGTATAATACAAAACAACACGTCCTGGCTCCACACGGAGCTTCAGGCTCATTACGTTCAATGCCATGGCGCTCGTAACGACGAGTGGCAAAGAGTCATGATGACAAACAGTGGGGAATAACTTTTGACGGGGGACAGTGGGGGACAGTGGACAGTTAAATGTGTGCGGTGTACTAGCCTCTCTTCCCGCTGCTGGACGGCACAGTCTCAGTGAGGCTCACGCGGTAGAGAGCGAGCCCTACGAGGGATACGGTTTCACTGGGGAACCGACTCCTTCTGCTGCCGGTCGAAGTTGTGGGTTTGATAGGAGGGGCTTAGCGGAGTGATACGAGGCAGCAGAGAGAGAGGCGGAAGGTGTTGTCTAGGTTGCACAGATTCTGCCTACCCCAACTTTAAGGTGGACAATCAAAGAGTTTAAGTTCATTCTAGTGTTATCTGTTATGCCACGTATGCCTAAGAAACAGTATTTAAGTGGAAATTATTGTCAGATTATTAAGTTTGTTAAGTTGCTTTTGTATTTAGATTACCATTCAGTTTAAATTGAGCTTATCCAAGTTAAAGTGTAACTTTAAAGACAAACAGTGAATTTATAGACTGTATGTTCAACCCGTTGACCTCATCTGTTCACATTTTTGTAAGTGGTGTTGCACCTTGACTGAACACATCATAAAGTATCAAAGGACAATGGATACTAATTAATGGCAACAATAAAGCATTGCTGAAGCACAACATTAACACCTTAATGATGTATGAATGTTGTTAATTAGCTTTTATCAGTCTGCAAGATCAGAGGTGTTTGTGTGTGTGAGCGTGTGCGTCAGTGTGTATGCGTTTATGTGTGTGTGTGCACTTGTGTGTGTGTGTGTGTGTGTGTGTGTGTGTGTAAACTTGTGTGTGTATCACAGTATGTGTGTATGTGTGTGCTGGTTGCGGTGTGTTTGTGTTTGTTTGCACAGCTTTAGCAGCTTAGCAAAGCCTGGATGCACATGACCACTGATCATCTCAGCTGAACCGGGATGTGAACCAAGTGACTCTCAGCGAGTGACTCCGTCAATGAGCAGCTCCATTTGAAATCATCCGCAATATTAACTGCTATATAGCTCTCTATATGACTTCTCCCAAATATCAAAGTGACCCGGAATGCTATGCACTGCTGTGCACATAGTTGTGGCACATGGTAACAAGAGCATATTTGCATGGAGTACGATGACAACATAATCCCATGTTAATGGAAAAAACTCTATTTTTGGTTATTATTTCAATGTATTTATGCACAGAACTGGCAATAACTGTACACGTACATAAACTAGTTACCAAAACAATTATCCTGCCTACAACATCCTACTTTACCATTTTTGTACCATGTTTGTTTGTTGTTCCTCTTTCACATGATTGAATGTTACTATTCAGTTGTTTAATTGTCCTAACCTCAGAGGGCTTCTTTGTAAATAAAAATAATCATCTAACAAATGCTAAAATACCACAATTGCACATTTAAAGCAAATTTTGCCACAACAATATAAGAATACATAAAAAGGATACATTCCTTGTCATGGTGTTTCTCTGTAAACTTGTGTGTACGTGTCAGAAAGCCCGTTTACAGAGCCGAAGGTGAACTGTGTTGTGTAACAAAGTGCAGGAGTCAACGTATGGCCGATAATATCCTTCCAACAACATGCGCACATAGAAAGTGCTGACAATCAACTTTAAGCTAACTACTGTTGGTGGAGCAAATGTGAGCAGAAAGGTTATGGAATCAGTTGACTCTGGCAGAGGCTGTGGAGCACTGCTGAACATGAAGCGTAGCTGTCAGGTTTCCGGACATGACATCATTTGTCAAAGGCACAACAAATACAGTATGTTAGCAGCAAGCATTCTGGTCCGTATGACCAAGATAGCAAAGTTCCTACAGTATGTACAATTTTCTATGTGCATCTAGTTGGAAAACCATGCCTTTATGAAGCTCAGAGAGGTGTTTATCTAACTGTGGCCATTTTGAAGAATGTGGTTATTGTGCTATGGTATTGCATAGTATCATATTTTGTTCAACCCATACAGACAAAATACTTAATATCAGTGTCTTCAACATAAATGATTATCCATCCATCCATTTTCTATACCGCTTATCCTCTTAGAGGGTCGCGGGGAGAACCCACGCGGACACGGGGAGAACATGCAAATTCCACACAGAGTTTGCATGTTCTCCCCCATGACAAATGATTATATTACAACTAAAATGGTACAATTCAATAGCACGAACTACAGAACAACCTCCGAAAAGAAAAGCTGAAACAACTTCACAATCTCAACAAAAAGCCGAACATGATAAACTTTATAAAGTGTAACTAATTAACCGGGAGTTATTGTATATAGGAACATGCAGTATCTCACTGGCTTGCAAATTTCCTCATTTAAGATACATGAACAAACTATTTGGACATATTTTTGATAAAGCAACCACAAAGAAGAAAATAAATTTCCAGTTACTAATTAGGTCATGAAAAACAACAACAAACAAAATGTCCAGGTATTTGTATGGACCCGAATACATACTTCATTCAGTGTGGAGTGAAAGCATGTGGGATAGTCTGTACATCTTAGTTTAGTTGGTTACCTATTTTCACGTGCTGTATAGTGGCTGTACCTGCCCTTCTGCGAAAAACTTTAGCTATTATGTGTATGTAAGAAAGGGGTTTTCTTTTATGTAACCAATGAAAAAAAAAACATAACACAAAGATAAGCCAAATAACTTTTTCTAAAGTTTTTATGACACTTGAGAGCTGATGAGGTATAAATGTTTTCAATCGATCACACTAATGATTAAATTAGAAAGCAAAACCTTTCTATTCTGTTGATTCAAATAGCTGCACTAGATACAAAAACAACCTACAGCAATATGACAGTCTTCTTAAAGGGGACACCCAACTGAAATGATACATTACAGGATTTAAATACACGTTCTAGTACTTATTGACAGTACTTATTTCTATAATCCTTTGATTCTTAAATTGCTCCATACAGTATACTTAAGTGGTGTTGACTTTAGTTGTTGTAGCAGGTGAGGTAAGCACTGACTCTCTTACAGTCAGACTACCTCAGACTATATAAATATTGCCCTTTTGCCTTACTTCATGGCCCATGTTTCAACATAGCAGCGGCTTTTACTGGAACAGTCGTTAAAGATTGAAGGATGACTTGGAAGGAAAAGTGGGGGTTTTCTTTCCACTGATGGAGTAAGTGACCATTCAAGGACTCATTCTTTCCATAGGAGAGGCAACCAATTATGAGCTGTTCTCAGGTAGAAACCTGTCTGTTGTTATCTGAGGCTGAACACTAACTTTATTCTGACTGGGCATGAATTCCTCCTCTGTCTCTGTTAATATGCAACCTACCTGACTGTGTGCGTTGATAGGCTCATTTTACGTGGGGCACGTTATGCATTTTGTGCAACACAAGTGTGTAAATTCACATATGTGTATAAACCAGGGCGGGAACTGGAGGGCTTGGAAGGTTGAAACACAGTCTTTGTTTGTGTTCCCAAAACTGGCATTCATTACAGTGGCGGTCTTGAGATGATTATCTACAGTATATGCGTGTATGTGTGTGTGAAATAGAAAGAACGAGTGCGGGAAGTGGAGAAAAAGATTGAGAGTGGGAGGCGCAGGACTACGAGGTGCCTGGAAGGGTCCCCTGTCTCCTTGGATTCCTGGATCCCCTCACCGGCTATGTCAACTATAGAGAATGTAGTGTTGGAAGGACACATAGAGGATTTAACAAGAATAACTTGTAATTGTAATATACAAAACATTCCAATCCTTCTTCATAGTCATGAGTCATTTTCCACTTGTGTTGCAACAAACAAGACTTTGAGGGTTTCTCAGATCACAGCTTGGGTTGTAAAACACAGAGAACTACAGTAAGTTCTTTGAGAGCTATTTAGCAGTGGCCTGACATTTGCCTTCCACAAAGTGCAACCAGGATATGAAGACACATGTCCAAGCACCTGCACAAATAGCAGCCATGATCTTTGACCACAAAGGTCACATAGTTTAATAACGTTGTACCATAAGGGGCTGAGGCAAATGAAGCATAAGTTAAAGAACTCTATTATTAAAGTTTGCACAATCAAAAAATAAAACTTCTACCCAATAAGCATAGCCTTTTAATGACTTCCACTTGTTTCCCCATACTGATTGGCATAAAAAAATAAGTTCTACATGGAATTCTGTGTCCTCATTTGGGTAAAAAAAAACATACAGAATTCCAACATTTTCACAGCCGTTGATACTCAAGAGGATGTTGCTCCCTTCCCTTCTTCTAATACTCCAGTGAGAAAGATAGGGGCGAATGTAATGAAAAGCAAAACTGTCAACTACACAGCTTATTCTACAGAAATGTAGGGCAGGAAAGTTTATTGTGAGAATCTGGGCTAGAGATTTTCTTCCCCTTAAGAGATTTCTTTGTTAACAAACACTCCGTCCCAGTAACCCATATCCATGCCATCATCCTTTAGCAGCTGTGCGATCTGGTGTCACAGATTGACAAGAAAAATGGATTGATTTGTCATTCTGATCACACAGGCAGCGGAATGATTTCCTTGGCTTTCTGCCTCCTGGGAACCACTGTGTAAATGCAGACTGATGTCAGACAGCAACAACACTGACAATCTCCTAACGGCCAGTCAACATTCCTCTAAGATGAGGATAGTAAAGCAGAGCCTGGCACAAGCGTCAGTGGGCGGACTTGCTGAAATTGAGATAAAAGCCAGTCTACATGGAATATTATGTCATAAAACAATGGCAATGCCCCCAGAATCACCTCATCAGCAGTCCCCCAGAGATATTCAATCCGAGCCAAGACTGGCTTGTTAAATCAACTAAAACCTGCCCACTGAGAAAGACACAATGAGAAAACTGCTTGCTAAATTGATCAAACCCACACAGCTCCATACCACTATATTGTCCTGTTTTATTTCACACAGGGTTGGCTCTCTAATGGACGCCATAGGTTTGACCCCCCTCTCCTCTTTAGACCAGGACACTGAAATGTATGTGTACTATCCCGGCCAACCAGGGGAAGTCTTTTCTTGCAGTATGACCATGTAGGGTACCATGGCACCCTATCTGTATTCCTCTTCAGTCAAATGACATTGACATGCACCACATAACCTTACTGGACGTGGACTGTGTCCTCCAACACTTTGGGCTGTTGCTGAGCAGCAAGAGCATGCTGGTATTGACCAACAACCACACAGTGTTTAACTTCAACTTTCACTACCTGAAAAACCCACCATGAACCCAGGAATTTAAAATGGCAGCACCAAGGTCATGCCCATGGGGCAGGCCATCACCAGAGTAATGGCAACTGCACCCTAATTTTGTAAACCAGGACTACATCCAAAATCATTTACTACTTAAGCATTTTCTTCTTTTGGTGTCCACCTAGATATAATGAGGCCAACTGGGGTTCTTAGGTTGGGTAACATCCAACTCCCAGTGGTGAGGGGTGAGTGCTGCTGCTCCTGTATTGTACAGGGTCAATTAGGTTTGACCTGGAGGTGTTCAGTACCTGTGCAAACAAATCTTTATCAACTAATTTGTGAATCACCACTGTCACTGATCAAATCAGTATCTTTTTAGCAGTGGAACTTGCTAACAAACGTACTGAAGCGTATTTGTACATTAATAAAATATTATTCAGTATAACATTATTAATCACAAACTACCCATTGACAACAGGTAGATCAGGAATTTTACAAGTTTTAGAACATGTCTTACAATTAAAACTAACAACCAGATATGTCCATTTTATAATATTGCAATAACCTTGAATTATGGGTACGGTGATCAACATATACCAGCTTATGTGTACAGACATAACATAAATAAATACACTCTGTAAGAATAAAATCAGATTGACGTAAAAATGTTTGCTAACTAGCTCCCTGGTTAACTGACATTGTAGCCAGAAAAGCATAACTAGCTGATTGGGTAAAATGTGTTTTGTGTTAAGTACTTACTGATGACAGCTATGCCACTCCCAGGTATGACGTGGCCTGTTAGGCATAAAGTCGGCAGTCCCCTTGTTCTTCACCCTCTGTGGGAATCGTAGCAGGACCCTTACATCATAGTCGGTGGTCTCAGGACCGTAGGCGGTGCTGAATGGCGGACACATACATTAAGACAAATAATAGTGAGGGGAAACTGCACAAGTGACTGCAAAAAGAATGTCGGCATGTCTGTTTCTCATAACTAAGACAAGGAAGGAAAAAAAGAGCAAGACTGGAAAGGCTTGGAGGCAGGAGCATATCTACTAAATAATTCATTCTACAGATTACAACCATCTCTCCAAATACACAGTTTCAACATGGGGAGAGGGAACATTCTGTTGCACAATTCACTTTTTTTGTGTAAAAAAAAAAAAGCAGGCACAACCTCGAGTTCACAATACCACTGAAGATCTAAGCCATTTGTCTTGTGGTGTTGTTGACATTGGAGTGTTTGGCAAATTACAACAGCCCATCTGTCGGTGATTGCTGCAAACTCAGACAGGATATGAAAGGGCTTTGAGGGATGGCTATGCTTGTGATGGGAAGAGGGCAAATAGAGCAGCCATGGGGACAGCACACTTCCATCATTTCAATAGTGTCCTTAGTGCAGAAGCAGTCAAAGGGCCCAGGCCCGGGGCTCAGGGGATGCTATCCGCCAACACAGAGAAATGAAAATAACGACAGCCTGTATCCCCGAAGGTGACCAGGATTTAGTTCACTTATGTTGTGCGGTTGGTCAACTTTTTTCATTACTTCTTTCAGATATTGTTGCGCAGAACTGGTATAATCCTGAAGACTATGTTAGAATTGTGGATGGTTCACTTGCTGGTCAATGCTACCCAAAGGGGAAGCTGCTTATAAAAAATTTTGACCTTTCATAAAGAATTTGCATTTTGTTGTTAATGAATGATCCGAAGCAGGGTGTAACCTGGGCAGTAGCCTATCAGAGTGCTACATTAAGACAGGAAACTATATATTACCTCACTTGAACGTTTTGGAGTGTGCTAACCGCTGAGCCACGAAGCTACCCTTAAGATTTTGCAGAAACCTTTCAAATGAGAACCTTTGTCACTAACATGAAAACATTAACATGAAAACAGAACTTATAGGGACAAGACCATTTTCAGTACTGTGACATTAGAATGAACCCACTGAAAAAATGAAGAAATAGACAAATAAAGAAAGAAAGAAACACAAGCCAGTAAAGGACATCCAGAATTGGATTTACCTTGACAGACATTTTTCTTCAGCAGCACAGCGGAGAGAATACATGTGGGCTCTCTGGATGTATGTGGAAGCCTGGACATAGTTGGGATCAGGAACCAGGTCAGGCAAACCTGAAATGATAGACAGACTGCTCACCCTATACTGTCATGCGGCCACTTTAAATATCACACAACCTTTCAAGAAGTAAAAGTAATTTGCTCACAAAACTGCTCCAAATACTGAAAAACTAAAGAGTAATTACTTAGTGGATTAGTCAAAAGTACATTTTAGACTCAAACATGATCATATACACCATATTTAAACAATGCTGTTAAGTGTAGATAAAACTGTCAAACTACCTTTTTAGCACTGTTATTATAATCTTATTTAGTAATCTGTGACAGGTCACCTTTTGGTCTCTTTGAATTCCAGCCCTCCCCGACCCTGCCAGTGAACACCCGAGAAACAGAAGAACTCTTTCGCATATTTGTCATCAATTTCTTATTACCTAGCATTTATGGTGGTGCTAATGGATGGTACGATGGAGCAACAATGCAGCGACGGGGCACACAGTTCAAAACTGGGTCAGTCTGAGCCACTGGCCTCTAATGAGCATTCCAGATTATTATCATGGTTTTCTAATGAGACACTTTTGCTCCATAAGAATCTCAGACAGGGGTGAGTTTGGGGTGAGAGAGGACAAGGGTTACATTTTAGCCTTTAGTGCGCACAATCTCAAAAACCTAAGAAACATATAACTAAACTTGCAATTAACTTCCAGTGCTGAATAAAACTAGCCTCTCACCAAATACATCTTGTTATTAGGGAAACATTTTATACCAATAACTTCTTCTTTCCTTGGCTAATGTGATGTGATCTTCCATGACACTAATCTTAATATGAATGTGTCACTTCAGCTTAATCTTTAATATAGTAAATGTAAATATCTTGTTGGGGATAAGGCTAAACTTGGAAATATCTGAGCTACAGTATCACAGGAGTGCTTGTTGCAATGCAGCCTGTGTTTTTCATACTTTGGTTCCTGCAAACAAGTGACAGAGATGAAGAGATGTAGGAAGGCAAAGGTGCGCAGAGATACAGCAAGAGAGCTAGACAGAGACACAGAGAGGGAGAATGTGCGTGCCAGTGCAAAACAACAGTGATCTCACACCACTGCTGTTTTTAAAGTGGGCCACTGACCAAGTCCGTCAGAAAACCTGAGGAACAAGTAAAAAAAAAAAAAAAAAAAACTAAAAAAAAAGGCCTGACTTGTCTGAGTGAATGTCTGCCTGTCCTGTTCCCAGTAAAGGCCATGCCAGCAAGGGTCTCTGGCGTAGCTTATCACCCCTCTCTGTTTAGCTCACAAAGGCCAGACACGCTTTAATGTCAGACCATCTGACCTTGTAGCCTGGAAGCATTCATAAAATCACAAAAATTGTTGTACAACCTTGTTTCTACCTAATCCTACCTATTTTCTGTTGCAGCAAGCTTAAAGCAAGGAAAAGAAAATATACGATGAAATAACATACTGTTATCTTTTGATTTTGGACTAACATGAAGGGCTGTAGTTGCGGTTTGTTTACGTAAACCAGATAGGAAGTTTCCTATTTTTATATTTGCCCAGCGTTTAACATCCAGGTGAGTCCTCTCTCCCCAGCTGCAAGTTTAAATAAGGGCTTTTCCTTTGCGGGCGTTGTTCAAACATCCCATCTGACAGCTCTCTCTGAGCCAGACGTATAGGACAGGGGGAAGCTTCGTGGGGCAGACCATGTAAACACTGTAAGACCAGTTTGAAATGCGGAGGTTTTCCAACAGTGCTCTCAACCCAGTTTTTTGTCTCCTCATCCTAGGAAGGCTTTGTTCTCTGCCCCCTAATCTTTTGAAATGTGAAATTGGGTCTCTTTCAGAGGGATAAAGTGTATTGAGAAGCCAAAGCTGATCAGCTCTCAACAGCATGTGACAAAGCCACACATTACACTCTAAGTGGGGCACGGAGAAAAGAAACTGCATATACAACTACAATAAAAGACATGAGGGCTTCTCTCTAGATACTCTATAGGCTGTTAGTTGCAGAGGACTGATTGGAATACTTGAAATTCAATGAGGTCATTCACTCTACTTTCACAGCTTCTTTTGTCAGGTAGTTTATGCTCTCTATGCTCTGTGTTATTACATCTTATCTATTTTCATGATTATCAACCATTTTACTTTCGGTGGTCAGCTGATATGTTACAGATTACTTTCAGCAATAGTGAGATGCTAAAACCTTTTCTCTTAAATCGAAGATATCATGCTTAAACTAATGAGTGAAATAACTGCAACTCTGCCTTGCAGCTGCATTAATGAATTAATTTGCACCAGTTACAGTCTAATTAGCTCTGCTTGTAGCTTTGTAAGGGAATACGAGAATAAGGGAGAGTGAGATGAAATGACAATATGCTGCAAAGGATATAGTTGGGACAATATGCAGACTTTTGTAACTGATCTTTGCCATGACACTTAATGAAAGAAAATTCAAAATGCCTTGGAGATGGTAAGCAAGGCTGCACAGTCCAAGTCAGATTCCCTCCAGCAGCGACTGGGTTAGAGTACTGCAAACACGGACTGAACTGCCCTTGTGAATCGATTTGAGTCATCCCCTTGAATTTGTTCTCTTATTGATCAGAAGCTGTTCTTTGTCAGTTTGCCTGGTAACACAATATAGGGACCTCTCAAGGGGAAAAAGGAGAATAGACAATGGCTGAGATTCAGGAGCACACTTTCCACTTCTTCAGCCTTGGTATTAGAATTGGTGTCGTGCGCCTCATGTCAAGTGGACATGGCTTGAATTGTCATTGTCCCATTACAAACTCTAGTTCTTTTAACAACAAAAGTGCCTTGCTGACTGACTGTGGGTTGATAAAAGACAATTGGTCGTATTTTGCACATATGGTGTAAGGATCTATGTGTTTAACACTTTGAACTCACAGTAGATACAGTATGCTGTGGTTCAAGCCCTATTCACTGTATGTGATGCTGGGAACAACTTGTCTGTCAAACCAGTTGACAGGTAAAAGCAATGACTGGGAAGCACTGAAACTTGTTTAATGGCCTTAAACTTAATCATTGCAGTTATCTGTACATCTGGTTGCTAATGGTAATGCCATGCTAGCCCTACACAAAACCTATTTGTAATTAGTTGTATTTTAGTTGGCCACATATGATGATATATCTAATTTATTTGTATTATCTAATGAGCAGCCAAGCCATTGAAATAGATGTTTGTTTGTTTTTGATATATCAGTGTGTCTTATGTACTTTACTGCCTCTGATACGACACAACATTGCCTTTAACAGTGGGTTAAATATGCGTGTCTGCTGATTTTAGTTTTAAGTACATCTACATTCACTTGTAGATCATAATACTTATTACAATACTGTAACAGTTTAATGCAGTGTCATGAAGCAGTGCAATAAAAATGTCAGCTTTTCAACATCTCCCAATGGCTGAATCTTTATCACAATGACTACTGGGAGCACTAAGCATCAGCACACATGTTGACTTTCTGTGCTGTAGAAATGGCTCCGAGCTCTAGAGTGTCTAATGAATGATGGTTGCAAGGCACACAGCACACCAGAGAGACTGCTGCACAGTAAGGCAGATCACTGAGGAAAAAAGAAAAAGAAAAAGGTAAATCTGCATTATTAAGAGTCTGAGAATCTCAAAATCTTCATCTCCTTTCAGCTCAGACCAGACACAGCCTCTGGCAGTCAGGACACAGAACACTTCACATGTTGTTTGCATTTAGCCAAGTAATTTATTCCTCAGCATTAACAACAAGCTCAAGAGAAATTTCTTCCTCCACTGTACAGCTCATGACACTCCTCATTCTTCCCCTAAGAACTCTGGCAAAAGATATCTTTGATTTTCTGTAGCTGAAGCAATGGACCCCATGTGTTACAGGGACTTTCCACGCTCTCCCTCCCCCTCAGAGAATGGTGAAGTACTGTATCCCCCTCCCTTGTTTCCCCTCTCCTGTCCTCAAGCCAAGGAGGCAGCCGCTGCCCACCAACACCCCCTGTCACCAGCCGCCCAATGAGGTCAGCACCACCATTACCTAATTCCACACGCCTTGTGAACCATTCTACTTTCATGTAGCACAGAACTCCCCTCTCAAAAACACAGAGGGTCTTGTGTGTGCTCTCTCTACATTGACAGGGCTTGCTCAACACCTGGTTTCAATAACCATACAAGAGGGAAAAGATGAACCTTGCGTCCACTTTGCTTTGTTTGTAAACTGAAAAAGAGGCTGAATTTTAAGCAGCTGTGTCATTCTGATTACTTCAGATATCTGACAAACATGAAAGAAGATTATTGGAAAAACATGATTGTGTACTTGAGGGGGTGGTGAGCTCTATACTCCCCTGGGTTTTACATATTTCAAATTCATATGTCCAGCTATAACAGAAATCACATGGCAAGCTTTTCATCTTCCTCAAAGACAGAAATACCTTGGGTGAATGCCTACAAATAAACATGTTCCCTGTTTTGACTGAAAAAGGGGAAATAAGTCCAAATCTGCCTCTAATGGCGTCCCACCCATGTGTGACAGCCTCTCCTAATATTATCAAGATTTGGTCAAACTTCTTGAACAAAATGGGAAATAAAGGATTTATTGTGTTAGTTCACAAAACCCAAACAGAAAGCTCACTGTACCTCTCTGTTCTGGTTGGTACACACTCCCGACATTCATACTGGGGTTCTCAGGGGCAGAGTTTGGAGAATTTCTGCCTGAAGGGATGGGCTGCAGGAAAGGAGGCTGGGGTCTTCCAAATGGAGGAAATTGCTCATACTGAGGGCTCCTGACTGGTGGCTGACCAGCTGGTCCGGTCCTGTCCACTATCACGGGAGCGGCCTGGTTGGCATCGGGGGCAGGGACAGCAGGAGCAGAGTCCTCGTTGTAGAGACTGTGTGTGTATCTGCGGTCCAGACCATCAGCAAACGGTGGCTGGGCAGCCCGTGCAGGCACCACAGGATTGGGCCCGTAGCCATAAGACTGGTAGTAACGGTAGCCATCGTCAGTAAAATCAGAGGGAGAGCCTGGGAGCACTGGGGCCAGACCACCTCCATACCCACCACCAGTATACCCCCGTCCAGTACCATACCCTCCACCGCCATATCCTCCACCGACAACAGGCTGAAAAGGTGGCTCGTAGCTCCTGACTGGTCCCTCCACAAAACTAGAGTCGTAAGGTACTGATTGGAAGGGAGGCTGTTGAGGATATGGGTTCTGTGGGTAGGATGGTATATCATAAGAAGATGAAGAAAAGAATGATGACGACGAAGATGAAGAGCCTGTGGAGGGCCTGAAGCGAGTGCTAGAGGATCCCTGGAACTGGCTACCACCTGTGCTGCCTGCAGTTTGTCTCCAGTTATCAGGCACTTGCCCAAAGCCAAAAGGATGCCTTGCCTGCCCACGGACAGTCTCAGAGGATCCTCTTGATGGAGCCTGTCGGCGGACATTGCCTCCCTGAGGTCTACGTGAAGAGTGTGGACGACCATCTGCCACAACCACCCTGGGACCTCTGTCCTGGGCCCCCGCCCTGGCAGGGACATATTCAGCTCCACTGTTCAGCAGGCTAAATAACCGGCCATTGTTCTCCCACTGAATCACCTGCCTCCAAGGGGTGGCAGCGCTGTCCTGCTCCTGGCCCCGACTCTGGCTCTGCCCCTGAGTCTGTGTGGCAACCTGAGCCTGCCCCGAGCCCAGCAGGACAAATACCAAACATGCCACAACAATAGGCAACATACTGGCTCCAAAGACGCCACAGCTCACCACACAGGAAAAAACCCTTCCAGTCCACCAGCCGCTCAAACTCAAACCACCTGTAGCTCTGTCAATAAAACATGTGTATCCTCCTCCCGCGGGTACAGCTTTGGTGTGAGTGTTGAGACAGATGCGGGGTTGAAAAGTAAGCCTGTGGTTGAGTGCATCTGCAGGTCTTCACTGCCAGCAGTAGAGAAGGTTGAACGTGCATTCAGGAGCAATCACACCCAGGAGAGTGAAAGTGGGCTTCAGAAGACCCACTGGTGGTGTTACCGTCTGTTAGTGCTATGAGAATATGTCCTGACTCCTTGTCGGTCTGCTGGCCTGCCTGTCAGTAGACTGAGCATTGCTGTCTGCCTTCTGGAAAGAAGTGCCTGTGCACTGCATGACTGCAAGCTTCTATTTGCCTGATTGCTTACAATGGGCTGTGAAAAAAATCTCAAACTTTTTCTAAGAAGAGGTCCCACATGGCCCTAGTGCTAGTGATGTTTCCTGGCCTGCAGCAGCCAGGGCTTCCAGAGTCAACATTACCATCTGCAAAGGCATTCAGACATATAACACATCTCACTTCCAATGGCTTGGATTCTTTTCACATCTTGTACAAGCACAGATAGGGACAACGTGACTTTGGGTTTTCCACAGGTGTTTCAAAGGTTTGTTATATTATTGCTTTGCCTTTAAAGCTTTAAAAATTACAATAACAATGTGCAGATGGAAAATTACCTAATTGGTAACAGGAAACACTGCCACAGAGAACCACATTGATGCAGTTCAAACAATAGACAACAGGTTCTTTTAAACTGGATCCTGCTGTAAAATATATAGAGCAATGTTGACGTACAGTAAGGCATATGCACAAATAATGAGCAGTTAATAAGGATATAATACCTGGTAATACGTAATATGACTTCATATGAATAAAATAGTCTTGTCTCTACAACACAATCCACTTTTTGCTCGTTTATGCAGTGGGTTTGTTGGGAAATGTGGTCTGCATCCTCCACACTAAGAAATATCAAATTGAGGTCACTTAGGAAAGTGTTCAAAACCCTCCTCACACCAAACACACATCACTCTCCCCACCCTTCATTCCCCTTGTTGCTTGTAGTACACTGAAAGCACAAAAGACATGCATACATGCAGAGCTCACCAGCAAGACAACACTGCGTGTGCTGTTGTCTGTGAATACTATCAAAGCACTGTTGCACTCTGAGACCCTCATTTACACAAATGTTCTGAGAGACAAGTCATTAATAAACACATTCATGTGGGATTTGAAACAGCTTGGTTACTGCTTGCCTTGATAGAGTGCACGCAGACAGAATAAGCTTTCCCCCTCTTATCAAAGTCAGCAGTTTGCAAGGTATTTTCCTTGGCATGCCTTGCATGGGCAATGGCCACAATGTGCCACAGACCAAAGAAAGGACAACATTCCTCCAGGGCTGTAGCAGTCAACCTTCACTTTGCCTCTCTGGATCCAGAAACAGGATCCAGAACAACAACCTGATGCACACACGCTGATTTCAATTTATGTCCTCTCCCACAAACAGGCAAATGTACTGCAAATAGAAGCTCCATCATGATCATTTCTGCACAAAAGAACGTAGTGAGAAGTCTTCTGGGAAAATGGCTGGCCATGAGAGTGTAGCAGAACACATCAAGATGGACATGATATCAATACTACATACAGTAGTATATCAATATATGATATACATGATATACACAGTATACATGATATACACAGTATATATATATATATATATATATATATATATATATATATATATACCACCACTAGCATCTATTCTATTGCCAAGTGACAGGGCGGTGAACTATATCTTCGTGTTTTATTTAATTTTTTTCACTAGCCTTACAGTGTCTGTATATCTTTTTGCTGTGATACCTTATGAGGAAATTTTACTTCAAACTGTCACAAAACAGAGAAATTCCTTGTGGAAGGAAAGTGTCAGATTCTTCTGAGCTTACACTGTCCCACTTTGTTTAGTGCTGTTTAAAGCCAAGATTCTTTCTATCTTTTGGATCAGTCTTGTTATCATCTCTTACT
Source organism: Macquaria australasica (assembly GCA_005408345.1). Lineage (NCBI taxonomy): Eukaryota > Metazoa > Chordata > Actinopteri > Centrarchiformes > Percichthyidae > Macquaria > Macquaria australasica. Next base: position 381,561 of record SEMN01000032.1, read on the forward strand.
CCTACATTTGTATTACATGCCCTTAGAGTTTTTTGGGGGGTTATATTAAGCTTGAGGTTTTTTTTTCTTAATTACAGATTGATCCCAGGGGATTTTCCTCACAGAAAGAAATTGCTGCTTTAAAGAGGCAGACCAACATAGAGCATGCCTTGAAATCTTGTCACTGAGACATTCCACAGAGATTAGTCTAAGTTGTGAGGCAAGGTTGGTTGTTTTTGTGTGACTGCTGTGTGCGTCTCCTGTCTGCAGGAAACACCATGTAGTCTGTGAAGTTTGGTGAAAGAACGCATTGATCTGAGTGACTATGCAGCACAAGAGGAAAGCCCAGGGAGTAGGCATCCTGCTGAGAGCAACCTTTAGCTTCATAGAATCAGAGCACAGGATGCTCTTGTACACTTAGACCTATATTCATCCTCTGAGATGATAGAGGTTCTCATATGTGATGTTACAACAAACTTATCAGTGTTTTACGTTCATAATTTTATTGAATAAAGTATTTGGGGCAATGATATAATACCAGTACAAACTAATACAATGTGTCTATGAAGGAAAACTCGAGCACAATTGCCTAGTTTCGATTCCAGCTTGGTTGAATACGTCTTTTACCTTAAAAACAGTTGTGATCAAACTGACAAAGGTTTTTTAACTGATAAATGTTTCTTAATCAGGCCAGATAGCACTTTTTTTTCTGTCAAAAGAGATGCCTCTTCTCCATGGAAACAGGTTTTGCGCAGAGCAAATTTCATGCTAATTTTGACAGCTGACAACACAACATCACATAAAGAGAGAAGAGATCTCATAATTATGGAGGGGGAAAAAAATCTCTTTCTCACAAGAAAAAAAACCTCTTTCAACCGTGCAGCTGTCAGATGCTGCAAGAGTTGCGTTTTGCAATATACTTATTTGATCCTTCCTTATACCAAAAAGAAATTGTCTGATATACAAATGAAAGATAGATGAAGAACATGCAGAAAAACAGCAAAAGTTATAGTGGCTGCCAGTGTAGAACAGCTCCTATCCTGCACACACCAAATACAGCCTGCATTTGTGTTAAAGGATTTAGAATGGAACAATTCAGCTACAGTTCAGCAAACATGTGGTTAAAAACTGAGACTTCGGTGATGGCTAAATTTATGTATTCAATGTCAGACATGATGATAAACCACTTCCTGAAGTTGGTTAAGAATTTGACACATTCAGCATTTTGTTGTCCTACAGCTTCCCTTCCCATCTGTAATCTGCTGGAGAAACATTAAAAGATTGCTGTGGCTGCATTTTCTGTGGAACATTTCCAGCTATTTTGCAAATAATTTTTTGGGTCATGGTGGGGATTTTTTTTTTTTATTACTATTAAATCCAAACATTAGGGAATGTGCCTTTGTTGTTTGGGAGCATTTATTTGATGTGTAATGTAGGTGTTAAAATAGGTCAGTTCAATTATTCACTTCTGCAGTAAAATGAGTTTATTAGTGCAGCGAAAGCAGTAAGTGTAACAATACAGCAGACATCCAGTTCACTGACTTATAGCACTAAGCTATATAAGTTTTAAAAACACAAACATGGAAACAAAAAAGACAATACAGACCCCAAGCTAGTAGGCACTTTGTGATTGTAATAGTCATAAAGTGAGACTGGTGGCATGCCGAACCACAAACTGTGTCTGTTTGACCTTGTAATAACTGTTGACTCCAGAGGAACACATCAGATCCCTTGTCTTTCATCTGCTTTACTTTACATCGTCTCTAATATTAAGTAATTACTTCCATTCACAATCCTAACTTCCACTCCACCATGGCAGAGACAACAGCTGAGGTTGGCGATTGCAAGCACATTTGGTCATACCGTTGAAGCAGTCAGCCTTTGAAGTACCCACCTGCTTTCCATTAATTTCATTTTCATTCAAGGAGAGTCATCAGGCACCTGCACTCTGTTCTTGGCTCAGTATCAGATACCACAAGACAGAAACGATAAAAATGCCTTCAATCACAGGATAATTTAAATATTTTTTTTCTTCTCAGCACAACATCAGAATGAACCTTGTGATCTTCCTTTTAAAAAGACACTAAGAGAACGGTTGTTTTATTCACCCTCAGTGTACCACAGCAGATCATTTTTTTCTTGGAAGTTTTCTTTTTCTTGGAGCATATTTGTAATGTCTTAAAACGTGATTACACCACAGTTACGAGGTCCTAAATGCATGCTGTGAATATGTGTAATGACAAAAGTTCAACATTACAAGATACAGTAAAAGCTAACAAGCCTGCAGCTAAGAAGATTAGGATCTTGTTACACGACACCACTTGCTTCATAGTATACATTAAAGCAACATATATAATTTTGCATGTGCCAGGCGGAAAACCCCCAGTGTTTTACATGGTGTTCTCATGTTTAAGTCAACTAAATTGGGCCTCTAACTCCCTCTCTATGTATTAAGATGTAAGCGCCAAGATTGTCTTGATTGTTCTCAAAGGGATCGTTTTGGACACAATAGCGCTGCTTACGTCATTCAGACTCTTCTGGTAATCAATTGGATCATCAAGGAGGAGTAAATGTGGGAGTAACAACACATGGAGGCATGGAATGTGTTTTTTACACCACATTTACACCTTTTGTTGGCCAAAAATAAATGGGAAGTCATATAAAAAGGTTATATGTCTTCACTATTCCCCTTAAATCGGCAATATATTTTCTTGAAGAAAGACACATTACCATACACCATCTGTAATTAAGTCACCAAGAACCTTCAAAATATAGTGTACCAAGGGGGTGGGTGGTGGAAATCAGAGGTTAAGGATGGAGGAGGGAGGACACAAAGAGATAATTGCCTAACAGGTACAAAGCTTTGACAATGGCTGCCCTCCCCACAGTGTTGTGACGTTAGGTGGGGAGTGATGTGATTAATGTTAAACTCTGGTTGAGGTTAGCCAAGGGAGCCAAGCGCTGTGGGGGATATCTGTGCTTGTCTGGGGCTGATGAGTATGTTACATTGATGAAAAATCCATCAGAGTGTAGTAGGTTGATGAGAAAAACATGCAATCGAGCAAAGCACAGATTTAGATGCATTAACACACGCATATACCTGGCTCATGCATCCATACACAGATAATACAGTAGATAGTATGCATTTGAAGATCCCAAAGCTTTATTATTCCTCTCATGCTCCTTCCATAGATAAGCCAGATTTGATGAGTTATGTGCACTTTCACTTCCCTCGTTACCATACAAATGTCCAGATGGACCTTTAGATGGTGGTGCTCACTCCTCACATATTGTGACAGAACTTGGGGGCGTGGGGGGGGGGGGGGGGGGTATTAATCCGCTCATCTGATGTGTCTGTTAAAGTGTGGGTTCACGACCTATAACCCTCATCTCAGATGCAAACTTCAGAGGCAGGGGCTAATTTGATCTCGTATCCCCAACGATGGTGGTCTTTTGCACACACAGCTCAACCTCGAGGGAAGGACACAGAGGCAACACACAATCTAAATCAGAGATTATAATGCAAACAGCCCTGTGGGGCTCACTAATGACTAAGGTGAGCCTGAGATGCAGCTCCAACTCTGCTTTGGAATATCAATTAGGTCTCTCAGGGACATGGAGATGGAAGGAAGTGACTGGCATAGTAAGAGCCTACCGCTTGTCTGTGGGCACCTCCAGCACACGCTATGCACTACGATGACTGCCAGGAGATATCAAGCAAAAAGGAAAAGAGGGAAAACAAAGTCAAGATGGGTAAGGTGGTGTGGGTGGGGGCAAGTGATGCAAGAGGGAGAATTCCATTGTCATGTGTTTCTCAAAAAAAGAGGAGCCTGTAAATTTGTTGGAGCAGCCTATTCAATTAGCTGCAGAAATCCACAGCTGGTCCCCAGAGAGTCGTCTCCACAGATGTGTTGTGTGCTGTTGTCTCCACATCCCAGAGAACTACCCTTCCTCTGTTCTCTCTCTTTTTCTCTCAACTCTCTCCTCCCCTCTTTGTTACATTCTCTAGACAACACAACAAGGTCCTAGTAATCAGATGCTGGCTGAGCCGGGATACAGAGCATAGAGACAGACAACAGGCTGAATCTGAAGTCATCTCACACCTCCGCTTGATATTGTTCAAGGAGAAAGAGTCATCAAAGGCCCTCCTCTGTACAGACACAAAGGCAGGCATACTCAAACACACCCACATTCAGAATATGTACAAAAATAATGGAAAAGCCTGTGTTCAGTGGATTTGTGAAAGTGTGCAGTGAATTATCTCTTAGAGGGCAGGGTAATATTATTATGCCATTAGTGTGATGCTCTACCTGTGCTGAGAGCAGATTAACCACTGGAAATTCTTTGTCATTTTTTGAAACAATGGGCGCTTGATTTTAGACAGAGGGAGACAAACTCAAGCTTCTCATTTGTAGCCTGCAACCGTTGATTTTGCTGGATGAAATGACAACTGTTTATGTCGGATTTTATCAGCTGTGGCTAGGTAACTGAATAAGCAAACGTTTGCTCCGTGATGAAAACACCGTCTCCAGGTAACTTTTTAATGTTTCTAGCTGACTTATTTCATTCTAACATAACCCTGTTTTCACTTTAAACTTTACAAGAGAAAAGGCTTTTTAGGGACTAACCAGTGTGTTTGACAAACATAACACTATCTCGATAATGTTAGCTTGGGTTGCTAGGACATAAACTTCCCCAAATCCAATAAGATCTGGACAGAGCTGCTAACGTTAGCTTGAACCCTGATATCATCTAGTCTCAGCTTCCACACAGTGGGGAAATACCACACAGTACCCTGTAACCCCACAAACTAATGTTGTTGATTAATGGCATGCTAACTTTTGGCATTGGAAGTAAGGCTTAGTTACTACTGTAGGTAGCAGTTAGCTGGACATGCTAACGATTGCATTTTATACTGTTTAATCCATTAGCTAACAGTCAATTAAACTAACAAACTATGTTTGCGCTTTCTCTAAATAAATTGTCGGGTTATTGTGGAGTTGGTACAGTATGCACTATTCCTTATATTTTCTGCTGATAACGTTTGGGTCTCTGTGTAACAATGGTTGTCACTGGTCATGCTAACTACCCAATTGTATTAATTCCATACAAAACCCTGTGTAGCCTACTGTGTGAATGCATAACAGAGATATACAAGCTTTCACTCATTAAATATGTTAATAGGTATGTAGGTAAGTTAAATCACTATATTGTGTTATATGAAATGGCAAACGAGCAAGAAAATGTATTTTCATCAAAAAAATCACAGATTATTCCTTTCTGCCTAAGTACATTTTTACATCAGTAAAGTCCCTCCCCCCACCCCCCCAATCCTCACCCAGACAGAGTGATTGATCTGATACGCCATTGAGTCAGATTACATTATGCAGTTCTCACTGATAAGAGAATAGCGAAACAACTATTTTCTTTCCCCTTATCTCCTCCGAGAGGCTGTGTTTCTAAAAGGAGAACTAGCCTCCCTGGCCAGATATCATTATTCATTTTGATCCGAGGCCTTCAGTACTGATTACATTTTATAGGCTCCAAAATTTCACACCAATGGTCAGCAGTAAGACTATTGGTCTCTTTTTTTCTGAAGGATAAAATCCAAAATATCACATGAAACCAAGTTACACAAGGAGAGAATTTGCTCAGAAATTTGAAGCATCTTAATAATTTCGGTCAGGTGTTGAATGTGGAGCTTCTTCCTGAAATTCCACCTTTAAAACCTTGTCTTGTTTAAAGTCAGGGGTTAGGGTGTGTGCGGGAATTTAAGCTTCATCAAACCCTCTCACCCTTTGGGAAGAATCCAAATTCTAATCCTGCCACTCCCAGAGGATTTGAAGGCGTCTAATGTTTATTATTCAGAATGATTACCGCAAAGAAATAAACTTCACCACAAATACAAGCCACAACTGAGACTGCTGTAAGCAGTGAAATTACTACATAATATAAAAATCAAATTTCACATTGATTTAAAACCCCAAATAAGAACATGTGGAATCAATCTTAAACTAATATGCTGGATAGCCCCAACAGGATGACAGAGTATCTCTGTTACATATATTACAGTCAGAGGCCAATGCTTAAGTGTGTTTTTTTAAACCTTTATTTATCCTGGGAGGGCTGTGCTGAGAACATGTGCTCTTTTGCAATAACTCCCTGCTTCACAGTCACATGCAGTCATACCTAAAAGCTGCTCAGTCCAAACACAGTCTTCTACTGTTGGCCCCAGTGCAGCTCCACTGGAGGGTTTGGTGCCTTGCTCAAGAGCACTATAGTTGAAGCGGGGTTGTGTTTCTCATTGTAGAATGTATGTAATAAATATTTCACAAACACATGCTGCCTTGGCCCAGTGGACTGGCAGGGTATTTCTGTAATGTATCCTGCTATGCGGGGTCAATGCCAAAGTGCTTCAGAGAAAAGAAAGAGAGAGAGAGAGAGAGAGAGAGAGAGAGAGTGCTGTGCAAACCCACTGCAGAGGCCAAGCCAAAAAACAACTGGAATATTTGCTCTGGGCTGCCTGATTTAGTGTTCTGGCATTTTGGATTAAGGTGGGCAGGTTAAAACACTTCCCAGGCATTTCCTGATGATCACATTGTAGGCGGATAATTGTTGCCTGCCAGACAAACCTATGCACATGACCTGATAGAGATGAAGACGTGAGGTCATGCCTTCTTACACTGTGTAGGATCCCAAGGAAAGCCCCCATCTATTCATTTTCTCTAACAGAAACTGAAACTAGATCACATACAAGTCATTTTCAATGATTGTTTAAAAAGCTTGCAGAATTTATCTTCTTAATGTACTCGTGGTATTGTCCTATAAGAGACAAGACAAAATGAGACAGCTCTTTTCAATAAGTTGTATGAAAAATGTAGAGCTTTAGATAGAAGCTTACTGATGGAGAAAGAGGATGTGAATAGCGTGCCTGGTCTAATGTTTAATGGTCTTACATGGTTTCTTGTTTCTACCCATTACTGGTGCAGTGGAATGCACTTCAGCTTTCCCTTACAGCCACATCTAAACAGATAAGGACATCAACAAATTACTGCCCCCTTGTGGGTCTATTTATGGGCAAATGAATGCTAAGACACTAATGCTCCCTTTACATCTTCCATAAATGTTTGACAAGGCAAAGTTGTCTGAATTATATTGTTTCAACCTTTTTTTAACAGAGCAGAATGGGGTCTAGCAGCTTTTATTGGTGCCCAGAATTGTTACCTTAGACCTGTCAACGCACATCCCCTCATAATCCTTTCACACATTTATTTATCTTGTTTGTGTCAACTGTAGTCAAGGATAGGAAAATCCTCTTTGTTATCATAAAGATAATCTCAAATGAGAGATAGAACAACTAGCATTATTCTCACTTTAAAATCCTGATAATGCAGAAGTCTTATCTGTTGCTAGATATTAGGAATTGCACTGTATGTATGAGGACAATAAGCTCACATTTTGCTTTTGTTCGTGAAAGATAAGCACATAGCTATGATGAGGTGATAGCATGCTGCCTAATGTGGCTCCGATGGAGGTGAGGGTGACAGTACATGCTGAGGCTTTTTAGTGTCACTGCACCCTCTGATTTTATGTGATAGCTACTAAATATAGTTTACAGTACTGTATGTAAACACTTCAGCATGGAGATGGTCGACTACTTTAGCACTTGTCAACACCTTTATGTTTAAGGTTTTATTGTGTATGAGCCTCCCTTGGCAGGAAAAATAGCTCTGAAATGCTGACTTGGGATCTGCTTTGCCAGACCTTTCTTCTCTCGTTCACTATTTTGAGTCCAGGTCTGAATTAAAAAGCAGTTTCAGTACTTTGTTTTTGAAAGCAACGTTGTCAAAGTAACACAAACAGCTCCTATGATTCACATCAAAATGAATTATTTGATGTTTTTGCAATTTGCATTTTAGAGCTTGTTTTAAAGCATGAACAACTAAACAAGGCCCAATGGTTTGATGGTGCACAAACTGTGGACTCTCAGTTTCTAAAAGAGAGAAAGATGTTAAAACTTGAGTCAAAATTTCCAGTAAGTAGGACCAACTGCAAGTGTTTGTGATCAGGATTCTTTTGCATTCTCAGTGTGCCCTTTGCAGGAGGTGGGAATCCTTAACCAAATAATAAATATACATACAAAGGAATCAATGACAGGAACACCTTATTATTCTTGTCATGGTGCACTTCTTGGGTTTTTATCAAGGTGCAACCTCCCACCCCTATTTCCCAATACCGTACCTCTCACCCCTTTCAGCCCAAGCGGCTAGATTCGCCTCTCTTTGCCAGATAAGCAGACTGCCCTTTCTTCACTGGGGAAATGCGAGAATAAGAATGCAGGATTTGTCCTCTGCGTTAAAAAGAAAAAAAACAGGACCCTGGCTCCTTGTCCCGCAGCTGAAAATGTCATCCTGGCCCTGCAATAAATCACATGAGGTTGTGATGTGTTTACTTATTACAGTGAGGTGCATCGCTGTCATCCACACTCTTATTTACTCCCCTGGCCCTCTGCACGCCCCCCAAACACACTTCCATTTCTGCTATATCGCTTTCCCCCTCTTCTACCTCACCTTTCCTCTCCTTCTGTCTCTCTCATTCATTGCAGACAGTACGTGTGTATCATACATATAATCCCAAGCATTGGTTTAAAATCACACACAGCACAATATTCTGTCTGTACAAGTCTAATGTAGCAAAGACTTTCAAACACCAGACACTGACACTGAAAGCCTTTACCTGCAATACCCCAATGAGAATTTACTGCCATTAAGAATGGTGCAGTCACTGTGCAAGTGTCTTAACAAATTGGCACCAGACACCAAAACCGATTCACTGTAGAGAGAAAATACGGCAGACTCTCTTTATCTGGAGACAGAAGATCTTGTCAGAGAAACACAAAACAAAATTGGTAGTAATAAGCACAAAGCCACATTTCCAAAAGAACAACATCTATCAAAATTTCACTTTGTTTCACACATCAATGTTAGTTAGAGGTGATTCATCGGATGTCAAAAAGACTTAAATAACATCAATGGCGAAGACAGTTTCCTCAGTCTCTCAGTAGTCTAACTGCCCTGGTTATCCCACACTGCATAATGTGAAATAAAAACTAATGCTCTCTCCTGTTGAGCTGTCTTTAAGCAAGGCATCTGCCCTTCTCTTGCATCACTGAAGGGGCTCAGTGGTCAATACTAAGAGAAGCATGTTTGCACTAGGCAGCTGTAAGACGTGAATGTTTCTGGCTCTGTGAATGTAAGATGTGGCGCCGAGTGGTGCTTCGCAAACTCTTTCCCAGGGTAAGAAAAGACAAAAAAAACAAAAAATAACGGCATTGTTCATGAAATTTCTGTTTACTCTGAAGAGGTTCCCAGGGGTTAGAGCAGAGCAGCGAAAGGAAGCGCGACATGAAAGTGGCAGGAGTTTCATAAGAGCAACAGCAGGCAATTACAGTTCAGCAGCTCACCAGAGAATTGGAGGCTGTAACCTGTTGTTGGGACGGAGCCATCACTAAATCTGTGGCAACGGACAATGTTGCCTGATCTGTGATTTGTCGTTTCTTGCTTTTACGTTCGAATTTTCACAACTTGAAATACAGGTCTGGTTTTCTCCAGTTTCTGGTCTAGCTGGGGCATACTTTTTGTCCTTTCAACATTTCTAGCTTGCTACTATATCTGCAATTTATTTAATCAAAATATTCATAGATAAACCTGAAAGTGCAATCAGCACACTTTTCCCCCGCAACAGCAGGTAATTTAATGGAATTTAATCTCGCACACTCTGAGCCTCATAGAGGGATTTTTGTGTAAAGGCAAGTAAATATATGTGTGTCTGTGTGTATGCGTATGAACACTATCTTCCCTCTCCATTTGAAGTTACTATAGCCCTCGTGCCCTCCCTCCAGCTCATTTCATCTTGGATTAGACATGGCTGCTGTTGCTGAAAGATGCTGCAATACTGAGTGAACAGAACATATGATTCCCCAAATCTTTTTTTTTTCCTCTTGTGCATCAAAAATGCTAACTAACTTTTAACTAAGATTTTGCATACAGTAAATTACCCACAAAGAGGACCGTTCCATTTTGCATGGAATAGGTTCAACAAAATTTTAGCTATAAAACCTATATGCAGTTATTAAAAAGCATTAGATGTCGGAGTCAGGAGCATCTTCATAGCCTCTCTTGATGTTATATAGGAGCACAGAGGACAGCGAGCCATTCCTGAGAGCAAGCTGACCCTTGAACTTTGACTGCTGCTGAAATTTGATTTAACAGAGGCACAGATTCTGAATGCATTTTACTTGTATTGCCTCTGTTGTTTTTACCTATCGCATGTGTATCTTCAGCATTCATCTGTAGTCAGAAATGGTCTCTTCCATGAAGGCCAAGACCTCAGGAAGCAGCTGATGGCTCCTGGGTATTTGAAGAGCAGCGACAGACCTGTGTGACTCCATGGGCTCAACATGGATTAATTGGCAGCCTGCTGAATAGCTTGCATTGCTATCTAGGGTCCATACACTCTGGAGGGTGAGGTGAAAGTAAAGGGGCAGGAGAAAATAAGGGGGAAATGTTCTGCTCTCTCTAATTACCGAAATTGTTTTCTTTAGGGAGTTTTGTTGTGTCTGATAAGCAAAAACAAAATTAGGTTATGGTTGTGCACAAAGCTCTATAAGGAATTACTATAAAACAAAACACTAGTTTAAAGAATGATTTATAGGTTTCAGGGCATTGCAGTATGGTCTAAATTATATTCCCTTGATGATAAAGAGCAAGAAAACTAAAATGATAGCTATTTGGGTGCTGTTATAAATACTGCAACGATACCTGTGGACTACATTGCTCGCCAGTGTGAGCAATATGAATTACTATGTATATATGAGTCATTTACTGAACGCCTTATAAAATCCTCAACACAATAGTCTATAGTGTCTCTGTTTGCAGGTTTATTTTAAGCAGGTTGTACAGAATGACTGAACTCATGAAATTTTAGGACGCTTAACTCAGTGAGGCGCAAAAACTTCAAAATGTGCAATTAAAGCAAGGCAACACTCATTTTTCAGTCCAGTCATGCCAATCAAATTGATCACGCCTTTTTTCAATTTTGTACATATTTCATAATTCAAGTCTTTTGCCTCCTATAAAAAAACAGGTGGGTCAGCAGTTTCTATTTGTGTACCTTTCCTGTCTTCTGCTTGGTGTTTCCAGATTATGATGTAGTGCTGCCAGCAGATGAGAGACTGGAGAAGCGGAGCAGGGACCTCAGCACTGCTCGATGGTTACATTGTTCGTGTCAGCAAGATACCACAAATGCCCAGCACACACAAACCTGTCTTTTAGACGATGCCTTGTCAAGAGGAAGGTTAGATGAATGCGGAAGGTAGACAAATTACACATCACCACCGACAAAGGAGCAGGAGAGCAGGAGAACAGCACTCTGGGTCCCAGAGCCTGGATGTGTCTCACATGACTAATGATACCGGCCAATGGTGGATCATATATGTCAGTGTTCAAAAGCCTGAAATCCAGTCCCTGAAAGGACAGTTAGTTTTCCTCGGCCCCTGGCCCTCTCCCCCGGGTGGTCATTAGTGGTGGTTAAAATCCCTCCATCTATCCACCAGTAGATGGCGTGGGCGATCTGACTGTTCAGCCAGAGGTAGTGGCTAAAGATGGAGGCTCTCTGCCATCTCTGACTGTCTTCATAATGATGTTGCTGAGTTACATAAGAGTGCAGTATCTCTCAGCAGGCTCTCCATAAGAAATTATGCGTTAGATCTCAACCCAAACTCCCTGCTTTTATTTCTTTTTGTTACTGCGCAGAGCTGTAACAGAGAGCCACCAAAATGTATTTTTTCCTCCCTTCCCGAGTGATAGAGAAATCCTGCTTTGATCACTGACCTAATTAATGAAGCAATTGATGAATGTAAATACCAGATTAGTTATGCAAATGATCACACCACAGAAAGAAAAGAAATACATTGCCCCCGTTAGGAAGTTCTGAGGGCGCAGAAATTATGAATGCATGAGACAAGATCTTGTTCATGATAAATTTTAAAAAAATACAGATAAACAAAAATAAAGCTGTGGATTAGAGACTGTGGCAGAGAGGTTTTAGGGTAGGAGTGATCTGAATGAGGATGCAGGATGAGGGCTTTGCCCTTGCTCTCCCTTCCTTTTTGTAGCTGTGTAATGACTCCACTTTGTTAAAGCAATCTCTGACATTTTCAGCCCTGTATTAGGCAAAAGAGATTGTATTGTAGATCAGCACTCATGATAGCCAGGATATGGCTATTCAGTATTGCTGACATGTGAGTCCAACTAAGTGCGAGGATTGTTGCACACACTATACAGTGCTTATGTACTTATATATATATGTAGTGACATTAAATGAATCATACTCTTTGACAGACCAGATAATTACTAACAAAACAGCAATGTGATGTACTGTATATGAGACAGCACAGAACAGAGATATGATGCGGTTTAATGTTAACAATATGAGCAAAATGAGAATAATCTGAGGTCATGTTATGTATTCTGACGTGTACGTATAGTATTGTATGTATGTGCATGTGTGTGTTTATGGATGTGTCAGTATTTGTATGGAGATACTATATACGGTTTACAGTATATAGGGTAGACAGACAAGGGAAAACATTTAATAAATAAAACAAGACTAAGAGTCTGCAGCCATGCTAGTGCACGGCTCACAATGCTAATGCATAACATGCTGATGTTTAGCAGGTACAATGTTAACTCGTTAACAAGCTAACGTTTGCTACATAGCACTTGATACAAAGTACAGCTGAGGCTGATGGGAGTATTTGCAGGTATTTGGTCATACACCAAATTATTGGACAAATCATAAATTTGACGGCAGTAAATGAAATATCAGAAAACATACCATAAACATCAGGTGCCAGCTCCTCTGCTGAGTCGGGAAGAAGCTCTTTCTCCAGCGTCACAGGGAACGAAGAGGCTGGAGTTATTTTTTGTTGTTGTTGTTTTCTCGTTTGGGTGCCAAGGCAGGCAGTTGGCATCCACGACGTTGCGTTACTGCCACCTTCTGGTGACCCCTGGCTCTACAATGTGTTACGCTACAAGTACACAAATCACTTTTGCTCCACATTTAGTGAGATATATGGTGCAAAAGTGAGAGCGCGCGGCACTTGTCGTTTGTGAGCGAAAAAACAGCATTTGAGGCTCGTAGCGGCAGATTCAAGCAGTTGTAGCTATTGACTTGTGTTTGTGATAGAAATATATCCAAGAAAAAAATATGTATTTGTGAGAAAATATTCTAAAGGTGCATGGATGTGCATGGATGTGCAAATTTTGTTCATGACTTCACATTTTTTTAATACGGGTGTGTGAATGTGTTTTGCACCATATTCACTGCAGCAACTGTAGCAAAAATGTGAGCGTACGATTTTCTTAATTTGTGATTCATAGCATAGGATTTGTGCACCTGCAATGAAGAATTTGAGATGGTGTAACTGCTGTGGTGTGTTTGTGGGAGAGAAAAAAATTCTACAGGTTTGCTACTTTGTAAAGCATTTTTCTCTGACTTCAAATTTACTGTTACACATGTCACTATTTTCTACAACTAAAAATTCCACTGTCACAGGTGCTCAGGTGTTTTGTACCAAACATACCTTCATAGCTGTACACCCTGCCTTCAAGTGCTGTAAACATTTTTGCCTTCAGATAAGGTCGAACGACATGTCATACAAACTATTTCTTTTCAGCATAGTGACACCTTTAGGCCAACCAGACCAACTCTTCCTGAGGATTGTAAATTGACCCTCGTTACCACCAACCCCCCACCCCACCTCTGGCTGTCAGGATCAGGCTGCAGCCATATCACCACATGAAAGAACAAAACCAGGGTGTTACTGTGGAAGACATGTTCAACAACTTTGATAGCTGGTTGGATGACTGGCAGGTCTGCAATCTGAATGTTTTGCATACTGTTTGCTTTATGTCTATCCAGAAGACGTCTGACTCATTTAGATGGATCCACTTAATTATGTATTGGAGATAAATCGGGGTCTTTTGTTTTAAATTATGGAGTATGGATAATTTAATTCTGTGTGTTTTGTTTTTACAATAAAATTCTGAGTGTGTTTAGTTGGGATCATTGCAAACAGATTTACAGTTTACTTTTGGACATGTGGTATTATTGTAGATATTCAGTCAATGATTGGGAGAGGTGCATTCATCCAGCACAATAAATCATGGTTTATTGTGTTGAGCAGTGGGGTGAAGTTCAGGTTGAACCACTCTGACAGCTTGGGACAAATGTTAATAGCTAAATATGTGATGTTGCCAGTACACAGAGAGATAGGTGGTGTTTAGGCTGCTGCATCCCATCCACTCAGACAGAGTGGAAGGATTTATTCCAGACGATGGAGTAATTTGTGATTTGGGAGAATGCCTCACTAAGCTGGATGGTCTCTTGTTTCAGATTTTTACAGCTACGTCATTATATGCCTGAGGAAGTCAAATCATGGACCAAACTGAAAATGGATGGCAGCAAATGTGTGACTAGGAGGTTGCTGGGTCAAAAATCTGTACCAGCACTAAAATCTTGGCTTTGAAAGTGAATGAATAATCCCTTCTTCCTAACCCCAACAGCTTAAGTGGAGCTATTTAGAGACCTGCAGTCGAAGACTGTGGTCTTAGTGGGCAGCTCTAACAAATGAATGAGCAGTGAGCGTAAAGTAGGGCATTTCTGCAGAAGAGAACACATACACAGAAACATTCTCTGAACAAATGAGAGTTAAATTGTCACAGCTTAACTTTAAATATAAGGGAAAATGTGAGGTAAATATATATATTTTTTATCTCCCCATTAACCATCTTGTTAAAATCTGAACTGAAGGACGTTTTTACAAATGAAGGAAAGGAAGGTTCATGGGCCATGATGTGAGGAGAAATAATGATAAAACCAGAAAGGCTTAAAAAAGAAAAAGTCCAGCTTTCTAAAATTACCTGCATTTTTCTGGCTGTCTCTGCCATGTACTAATAAGGATCAGAGGCCCTCCATATGCTCCTCATGTCCCTTTCTACACTGGAGACTCCAGGGATTAAGAGGCTTGTGCTGCAAATGAAGCCAAACTGGCCTCAGCTTTACCGGAGCATATAGACAGAGAGAGACTGAGAGAGCATGAGAGAGGCAGAATGATGCTCGCTCTCACCACTGTACTTTCACTTCTTGTTTGAACGCACAGACTTATGGCCGCCTGATTGCTTCCTTCACCAAATACGTGTGTGTGTGTGTGTGTATGTGTGTGACAATTTTCAGTTAGTGTATAGAAGATATGTATACCACAGTATAAAAATACTGTTACCTCCAGGATATAAAGCGATGGCTCCTTCTTGTGCCAGTGTTGTTTGTGAAGTAGTATGTAATCCTTCCAACCTCTGCATAAGCATGTTCATCTTAAACCTTTTAGTAAAGATCTCCTCACTACCCTCTATGACGGTGTTCAGAGTTTTCAGGGTTATCAAGGTAGTACAGAAACTGTTGTGCCTGTAGGTGCAGCCATTAATACCATTATCTGGGCAGATTTGCATGGGTAAGTGGTAGCTTACTTGTGTAGCTGAGGTGCTGTGCAGGAGGATCTGACCCGAGGCCAAGAAACTGAGACAGGTGGTCTACCAGCCTGCTAAGACAGGGCCCAAAGGCTTACTCTCCCTATTTGTACTATTCTGTGGTCCTCAAGAGCCAGCTATCATCTTGTGCTATCAGAGAGCCATAGAGTAGAAAATAAATATTCAGTGCTACCGCTTTGCTAATTGATACCATACTGTCAACAAGTATTAAAAAAAGATATTGTTTTAAACCATATATTTTTTCATGCTGCAAATGACTGTGTAATGTGAAACGCGTTCCTCGTAGTGACAAGAGTTATCTGACCAAACTTGGAGTTACATTTGTTAGGTGTCAGAAACACAACTCCAGCTGAATGATAATGTATAGCTGCTGGATGTATAAAAAGACAACTGTTTGCAAATGTTTGCAATATGGAGACTCTTGAGGGACCACTATGAACTGTGAGGTGAGGGTCTCATGACTGGTGGCCACAGGCGGCCCGAGCACCACCAGTAGCGAGCTAATCTGCTAGCATGTTGCCTGTCGGCTGTGAGAGCTATTATTACGATGTTATCTTAGGTAGACCGAACTGGCTGTGGATTTGATTATGTTGCTTGATGCGTCCAAGTAGACAACAAAGTCCACCGAAAACTATCCTACTTATGTCATGGTTTGTCTTCACTGGTCACATGACACCTTTCCTTGCAGGTCGTAGCAGGTTCCTCGAAACTCTCCCGTTCGTCATAACAGCTTTATAAGTGTGATAATATGTCAGTGTGTTTACAGCTTGTTGCGCTTCCCATAAGTGGCCAAAAAATGAATACATGCTGGTTTATTGTCTTCAAAGGAAGAAAAATGTGTTGAACTAGCATTCAATTTACTTATTGACACCCTTTACAGTAATCAACTTGCTACTCTCAACGCTCAAAAAGTATTAAGTCTTGTCTGACATAATTTGTTTGTTCAAACAAAATTCAAAACTTAAAATCTTTTAACAGATGAAAACTCATGCAAATCCTATCATAAACAAGATTTTCCCTTTTGATTCACATTAAGATTGGTACGGTTAAATATTAACACCATGCAAGTTACATTTTGAAGTACGGGCTAGGATCCAGCGTCCAGTAATCCAACAGATTTATTCAGCCTTCCATGGATAACTGTTGTCTTTTTTGGATGCGGTGGAATTGGCTGTACCCTTTCCTTAACTTCTCCAGGGTCCTGATCCTTTAATGACTAAAAACAATCAAAGCAACAACACGAATGTGCTTCACTCAGCCATTCCAAAGTCAACAGGGGCTCATGACTTTAACTAACTCCATCAAAAGTGGCTGTGACTTAATTAAACCTTGCAAACAATGTCACGGACCACAGGGGCTGGCACTGCTGCTTTGCCAGAACTTGAAATGTGAGAGAAATGCCATTACCTCAAGATACTTTACAGAGAAAACATTTTTTTCTCAGAGGAACTCACACTGCTTCTGGCTATGATCCTTGAGCATACAATCGTCACTATTATTGGCCACTAATTGGTTACTTTGTATTCATTTAGTATCCTCGACTTTTTAAAATGTAACACAATAGGGATAAAACTAATTCAAATGTGTTTCCTTTATGTATCATAGCAGGAGCATCACAATGTATAATTTATTAACTGCATACTTTATCATTAGAACTTTTCAAGTCAAATAATAAAGTTTGCCAGTACAACTTGGATTAAACCTGTTGACTGCTGGCTTCATCACCTCAGGACTTAGCTATATGGTTATAGGCCATTATCGACTCATCATTAGAACCAGTTCAGCAACGTGGAAAATGGGATGTTCAGCGTTTGTAGTTACAGGTTTGTGAAGCAGATTGCATTAGCACTCGCTGAGAAGTAACAAAACTCAGAGGTTGCTTAATTAAAAGAAGCCAGCATCTGTTCAGCGAGTGGTTAAATACGAGAGGCATTAACATGTAGTATTTAAACAGAATTTTGGCACTAAGGTTTCTTTAACAGATGATTTAGCAAACAGCTGTTGGTTTTTGTGCAATGAGCTAGAGTTTCCATCACTGTGCCAAGCCACTTTGTTAAGATGCTATTTTCTACGCTTCAGGTGCTTGTAGCCCATAAGTCCTGCTTGGCAGTGATGGGTAGTTAAAGAGTTGCTACTCAGGTCAGGTTGGCCAACCTGAGAAGCAATTGTCAGGCTCTGGACTGCAACATAACTTTATAATCCGTCTCTATCTCATAGTGCTGTGCACTGCAAATCTGTTTCACTGTTTGCCAAGTTTTTAAGCACACAAACAAGATTAAGCAGCCCACATACACTAGAGAGCACCCTTAAAAAAGTAAAGTTGAGTAAAAAAAGTAAATAATAATAATAATAATTTTGACTGACCTATTCAGTTACTGAAAGGATTGGGTGTATAAGGAGTGGGATGGCAACCAATGACCTTTGACTGCTCTTCCTTTTTCAGATACAGTAGCCAAACAAAAAGACCAGTCTTATATTAGACCCATATAAGTGAGGCCCTAAGCTGGGTCAAATATGCAGCACTCCAGAAACAATTTGAGTGTTTGGGCAGCCTGCATGTGTGTTGATTTATATGTTTGCATCATGACATGCAAAAACAAACCAACTACTATGCATATTCCAATAACAAACCCTGAGTTTTCAATGGATGAACCATCTGAATTTGATTTCCAGATATTCCTCAGAAAACACAGTGGTCACAGTAATTCAAGCAGGTCATTTATTCAGCAGCTATCATTAATAATAGTCTACGTTTCATAGCCCAATAAATGTATGTAAATGACATTTGCCTACTTTTATCCTCAACTACACCCCAGGATGTGAGCCTTTGGAGCAGAGCAGCTCATCCTTTCCTGATGTACCGTGATTAACTTACAGTATGACCACAGTAAAGGACAGTCATCACAGAGCCTGCTGGCTGTGCTCCAAACTGCCAGGGAGAACAGAGGAGGGAATGAATAGGTGGGATGCTGTGACAGATGGGGACTGGGGGTCAGAAGCAGGACAGCAGTGGTGTGCTTCACTGAGTCTCACAGCTATCATATACCGATTCATAAAACCACACATGGAGAAAGCACGTGTTGTGGCATGACAATGAATGAATTGAAAGACAACACCCAAAGGCTTGACTTGGAAAATGTTTAAAGGAGCAGTTGACCCAAAAATGAAAACTGCGATGACCTTCTCTATCACAACTGAAATGTCTTGTGGGTGTTGTTTTTGTTCCAAAAGGGAACAAAACTGACCAAATGACTCCAAACACCTTTACGCACGATAAACCAGGTTTGTAAAGCCCAATCTGTCTCTGCGTGAAAAAGTTAAATATTTACTTTGTTGTACCAAATTTTCCTCACTACCAAAGCTGCCTTCCTCAGTGAACTAGTGTATGGAGTCTAGCTTCATTTTCTTCTCATAATCTCATATATCTGAGTTTAAATACAACTCATCACATACTTTCCAGTCAAAAATAACACAATAGACCTTGAAACAAAAGTAGCTTTTTACAGAGTAGTACATCTTCATCTGAGATTCTAGAAGTTTATTAGCTAAATGTTGCTGTGTATGTATGTGACAGAGCAACATTAGCATTCATTTTGGAGTCCAATCAATATTCACACTCATTTTAGCTCTGGTTTTGGTCTCCACCATCTCCTGGAAAAAATATCCGGCTCTTTACATAATTAACTTTGTTTGTCAGCAGTTTGGTGCTAGCGAGCTTTTTTCCTGAAAACAGTAGTCTGCTGCTGCTGCTGGAAACAGGGTTAATGAGAGTGAGTGACCTGCAGTAATGAGACTGAACCAGAGCAGTACAACCGTAACACTGAGCTAAAAGAGGCTAAAAAGCTCTGCTGAGCTGCAACATTTTTAATTAAAACTAATATTATTTAGTATTAGAATTATGAAGCCTACAGTCTCTAATAGGGGGAGGCAGTTTAAACACGACCAAGAACTTATTTGTTTCAAACTAAAAATCAAGAGTATTTCTCTTCTTTATTTGCCGTAATAGTCCCCATCCCTTTAACTGACCATGAGAAGGAGAATAAAAGTGGCAGTATAAAGCAAAAGACAACAAGTGTGTGTGGACTGCGTGAGTGTGTAGGTGCATGTGTGCGTAGAGCATCCACCTGTGCTGAAGCACCTCTCAGTAAGAGCCTGTCTGCTGCTGCATCCAGACTCCTGCTTTGAGTGATTTTTATTAGTTCTCTCTTTAAGCCCGGCTCGTCGCGCTCGCCATCCAGATGCAAGCCAACAATGTAGAGAGTCTTGTCACCTGCCCCTTGCCAGGGACTGAGCCGTCTGTTGGTTACGCAAGATTGCCCTTGACTGCATCAACAACGCACCAGTCCTGATTACTTTAGAACAAACCAGAGAATATTCTCACTTTTATGTGCTTCACCAGAAGGAGAAGAAGACACAGAGGCTTTCGTTTCCCTCTATTTTACTTTTACATGCCATTTATATTTCTTTTTTTTAATATTATATGAATTCTGATTGACTTGGAAAGTCCAAGCCTGATGATCTGGTGGGGTCTCTTATATTTGCTTGTCCAAATCCTCGTGTTTCGGGTGGCAGCATCAAACACTAGTGCAATGTTCGTTTTCTGTTTCCAACTATCAGTCAGCGTTGGTTTCTTTTAACCATAATCATTCCCTTACCTTAACTATGTGGTTATTATTGTGACCATGACAACGATGATGTTTCCTCAACCTTAAATAAGTACTTATTTTGCCATGGAGTCAAGTGTGTTGTTTCTCTCACAGAAAAAGCAAGCAGTTTTCGTCTATCTTTGAACGCTAGTGTTTTTTTTTTAATTGTCTTTTAGCCATAAGCAGTCAGTGACTAAGTTAGCAAACTGATGTATGCTGTGACAGCAAGTGTGTGACGACTCAGAGAAACTGATTTGCAAATTTACCAAGAAAGCCAGTTGCTCTTATTTATCACCAGACTCTCTCCTTTCTGCCTCTATCTCTGTACATTCATGGAGTCACGGAGCTCCAAATAACTCCGTTTTCAATCAAGTTGAAACCTATCACCTCGGGCGGATGAGTCTTCACCTCAATTTTCGGCGCATAGAGCGGATCTGCTTTTGTTCATCTTTGGCTGCATTCCATCTCTAAATATAGCTTCATGTTGTAAAATGCAACTGAATGGCAACGTTCACCTTATTTGCTTAGGAAACTGTAATTTAGGACTTGAGCCAACTAAAGTATTTTTGTAGAATTATGCATGCAAGTTCAGACATTCTTATCTAGGCATTTTTCTACTCAGTTTAGTTTTAGTTTTTTTTTTTCATTTAAGAGCCTGTTAGTTGCATTATGCCCTGAAATCTAGACAGAAACAAACTTGAATATCCATATAAACTCTAACAGATAAAAGAGAAAACACTGACTGTATTTGTTACACCCCTAGTAGCCAGTCTTTATATCAGCTGCTGTGTTAATAATACAATGCTTGTCTGTATTTCAGTTTAAAGGCATCCAGATAGTCCAAGTACAGATATGCATAATTATCTAGCTCTGTTTACAGAGTAGAGGTGCTGCTGCTAAACAGGGTTGCAGCTTTTTTACATTGTCTTCATGGGACATCCACATGAAATTAAATAGGAAGCCCAGTTCACTCAAAACTACTTGCTGTATTCTGGTAAAAACACCATGTTGGTGAAATATGCCTTAATAAATGGACACCAAAGACAAGATACACTGTATCAGTGTAGTACGTGTGGTGAGAAGTACAAAAAAGTACAGTATAGTATGTATTTTACATCATGGATGTACAAAACCTTCACCCATTATTCCAAACTTAAAACTTTGAAACACTTGTAACCACCTGCTAAACCATAGAAAACTGATCTAAATCCCATGTAGCAGTGGGTGTTTTTAAGGCACTTTGTATGCTGTGAAACACTGCACACATTGAAACACACACACTGCAATGATCACCTTTTGCCTGAGGGATGTGTCTGCTTATGTTTGCGTAGGCTTATACTGTACGTCTGTGAGTGTGATTCTGTGTGTATTTAGGAGTGCATGTGTTTGCTTGTGTCTATGTGTCTTGCTGTATCAAGCAGCATCCAGTATGTCTGTGTGGTGAAGCTAATGCTCAAGTGCCTAGAGGTGTATTCCGACTGAGCGCAAAGCAAAGTTTTGCCTTAATTAATTAACGTGAATTTGGCTGCTGTGTAGTAATTTTCCATTGGACTTCAGTTATAGAAGTCGAGATGATATTTTGTTCATATTGAAACTTTTTTAAACTTGACTGGATGTATCTCATACGAACTAGTGTTTGTATGCAGCAAAATGCCCTTTTCCCAGAAGACAATGTGACAGCAGGAAAAGCACAGGTGTAAATAATAAGATTAATGACACTGCTGTGGCTTATTGGGACACTTGAATATAACGGAGCCATCGTTGATGTTATTAGTCCCACCTGTGCTTTTTCTGCTAAGTCAAAATGTCTGCTGTGAAAAAGGGTGATTTGAATCATTCCATTAACTTTGTATGAATTCACACCACTAAATTAGACATTGCATTCAGTCTGGGTTTTGAATGATCTGTGCTTGCTTAATGGATGTCTCTGTCTATCACTGTCAGCTGCCAACACTCCTGAGCTCCACAGAGGCTCCCCTTTGACCAAAGTTGGATTTTCTTGTTCCAAGATGGAAATAACCAGCAAAACTTCTGTTTTGATGAAAGCTAGCAAAGAGGTAAGTGTACGGCAGCAAAGAAGGTTCCAGCATGGCAGAAATGGTCACACAGCCCTTTACAACCAATCAGTCAGCGTGTTGTGATTGCACGACCAACACAGATCAATTTATCATCATCATCCTGCAACCTACCAGCTGTGATCCTAAAGTGAGTCACTGGACACTCATGATGTCTGATCCTGCATCAGTTGCTAAGTGAGGCCAACAAGCCTGTATGGCCTGGATACAGCCATTAGTGTAATATGATAAATAGGACACAGATTAAGGAACACAATTTCCCTTTCCAATATGACTGGAGGTCTCATTCGGAGATATGGCTAATCTTTACACGGCTCTCCATCTCCATCATGGTGCCTCTTCTGAAGCCCAGTGAGACGGTTCCTCTCCTCCTCCAATGACATCCCCATTAGAGCAATCCTGCTGATAAATGCCAGGCAGAACACAAAAAAAGGGTGGTTTCATTTCAACGTACTCCTTAGGCTGCACTCAAAGACAGGCGAAGCCTCTGCTCCCCGCCTTTTAAATTATACCCTGTTTCTTCACACAGTCAACCAAGACCCCCTGACTATGAATAATGCATCAGGGTAATCAGGGCCTCTCAATGGTTGCGCAGAGCATGGAAGGGATTGATAAATATGGCACCGATTCGGCTACCACATACTGTATGCTTAAAATAATAATTTTAACACTGTTGTAAACTATGAAACCATTCATCAAGTATATGAATCAGGTTGTAAGTAAGGCAAACTGGTTAACAACGGCATCCTGAATGCAGCACAAGTTTTAAGTATTGATAAGGACACGTATAGACTTCCCTCAGATCGATAGCATACAGTTTTCTGGCTTTGAAACATCTACTCCCCAGCAGGATGCAGACTGTCAAGAACATGGCTGAGCTTTTAATGTGCACTAAATCTTCACCCCACCATGACTACTGGAAGTTACAGTGCTCAGGAAAATGTATTGTTATCATTGGGGAGTGATCAGTCAGGAGCATTCAAGGGGTGCCAATGTCACGTCGGAGGTCTCCATACTGTGAGGATCAATCAGAGACAAAGCCCATTCTCCTACCTGTGGCAGTGGGACAGTCTGTTATCAGTGCAACTAGCACTTCACTTACAACAGTAGCAACATTCAGATCCAAGACAATGCCAGAAAAAAGAAAGGGCTTTAACACACAGCAACAGTGTTTCTCTCAGGTTCTCTTAATAAATAAAGCCACTGATACCTGCTGTCAGATCAAATGAACTGGCTCTGGAGCCATAACTGTACACTCTGAAACAAACTGTATAGCATCTCTTATAATAGCTGAGCTTCCCTACTTCCATCTCTTCTCAAATGTAAGATTTATGTGTAAACACATTGTTGTTTTCCAAGAAACAAGGCAATAATGACCACCTTCCCCACTGCTCAAATCACCTGTCCAATTTTAAAATATTTCAACTTTAAAAAGACATTGCAATGCTTTGAATATGGTTTGAATGTTCTTGTAGCAACAACAGTAGCATGACCAATTTTTTTCCACACGCATCTATTGAGAGCTGATAGCTAAAAACCACAAACGATACCCGTTGGACACAGGCTTCAATCTCTTTGGCTGGCCAGCACAGATAAGACCCATTCTGACTTAACCATGTGATGTGTTTAAGGACAAAATAAACAAAACCCAAAAAGCACTCATAGACATGCTGCAGATTTTGGGTCTTTGATGGAACGTGTCCTATATGTTATACACAGTGCAAAGGGACTGACTGAGTATAAACTGTATATTGTAATTATGAAGCAAGTATGTGTTATATTACATTGTCATGATATACTTCGTATAGACGGATTCATCTGAGCTTTTTGCTTTGCTAGAAAATAAGTCAAAACATCTGGTCAGGTGTTTATACAATGATGTGGGAGCTTTTTTTGAAACCAGCCAACAACTTCAATTTGAGATGAAGGAAAATGGCAATTTGAAATAATCTTTTTTATATGTTGCCTTTTCATTTTCTTGACAGTGTCATAATTCATAGCCTAAAGTTGAGTAGTAAAATAGATCAATATCCTGCCAAATAGTGCACCCTCAGTGAGGTGCAGTGAACTCACATCACACATCTTGTTTACAAGCCGTGACAGTCTGTCTCCATGGCTACACACATTACTTTCTCATTGGTAGTGGGGGCTTGTGTCAGAAATTGACACACCATAGCACGGGCTGGTAGCCCTCACAAAACAACAATGTATGACTGATGGAACAACTGCAACATTGTTCCTATGACAAAAAATGTATGGAGTACTGGAAATCTCTAAAAACCTTGTCTGTGTGACGAACAGCAAAGAGTGGTCACATTATGTGATTTTATCATGTAAATTATGTAAAGTTCACAGAAGTATTTTTGTTTTTATGTCTAAATTCATATTGGAGCTGAGTGTTGTAATCTAATGCCACAACAGAGGCAATGCGAGCTAGCTTAGTTTCTCATACTGCAGGTGTGTTTTGCAGTTTACTGTCGCCATATCCAATTTAAATCTTCCTCATCATGTTATTCAGTTCGTACGGCTCCTGTTGCAGAGGTTCTTCAAAACAAAAAACTAATATATACTAGTAATATACATGTTTTTAATTTTCATGCTTTCCATAAATTGCTAAATTATAATGCACTAACACAGTAATCACCTATAATTTCCTTGATAGACACCTGATACGTTTTGATAAATATTGTTTTTATGTTATATAAAAACACTTTCTACAAAATCACTGTGGGATATTGTGTCAGTGTAGTGATGTCAGTCCAATAAGTCTGAGTGAGACAAGTTCAGTTGACTCTGCTGACATTTTCAAATTCATTGTGGTGGGGGAATGAACACGGCTCTCCAGCCAGCCCAGATGTTGTAGAGCTGGCCACTCTTCCCAGCAGTCAGCATTTCCTCCCAACCCTGAGGAAATCATAGGAGCCCAGTGTTGCACAAAGTGAGGAATTACTGGGTTTGAATGGACATTTAAGTCACCAAGGAAACTCAGTTGGGCAGGTAATGTGACCAACAGACATGATGATTTTTTTCCCCCTTTTTTTTTGTTGTCGTTGTTGTTGCTTATTTTTTTCAATTCAGCCACAGAAACTGGACAATATACTTTATAACACATAATGCATTTTGCCAAAGTGACCAGCCGAAGGAGAATATGCATTATGAGGAAAAAATCACATGAATTGCCATAGGTGATTGCATGTCCCCCCCCCCCATATTTCACTTTACACATTTCAAACAAATGTTCTATTGAAAAATTATCTAATTATATTCCTTCTCCAACATTCAACTATTGCTGAAATAGTATGACATGACATGACATGATGTAACATACAACAAAGACCATGCCAACTTTTTCTGCCAATAACAGCAGTTGATCGTTCATTGCTTGGCACTACTTTTGCCAATAAAACAAGCTGCCGCACTTGGTAAAACTTGAATGGTCCATGTGAGGAAAAAGTAGATACCATCCACAACCCAGAGCGTGAATCTCTGCAGTGGTGAGATTACAAAGGTGATAATAGACCCCCCTACCTGCCCACATACACACACTGACACTAAAGAGCATGGGACCGAAATGCAATTTTCATGCAAATTCTGAGCACACTTACAAAAACATTTCCATATTCAGTGTGATTGTGACTCAAACTCACTGTTTACTCTGCTTAACCTTTTGATTTATTTATACATTTCTACTTTTTTCTTCACTCCTTCGCTCCATCTCTCTGCCTCTTCCTGTTGGCTTAATGCAGGTTTTGTGCATTGACCAGAATGTACGGGCACAGGGCTGTTTTACCCTCCTGTTCTTGTCGCTTTATTTATTCATGTGACATCTTGTCCTTTTGCCTCATCCAGCTCGGTGCTTCGCAGGGATACAGATGCTTTAGATAGCAGACACATTTGGGTTGCTCGAGCACTGATCGTATGCCAGCCTCTCAGACAACACCATTAATCTCTCTTATCAGCATCTCAGTGGGTGCTCTGGCCCCAGAATGGTATGTTCGGCATTGGGCTACCATTACTCAATGGATGCTAAATAAACCACATTGCTCCCTCTGATTTACCCTCAGTACTGAGGTACAGCCCTTAGCTGAAGAGACAAAAAGGGCCATTGCTCTCCCAGTGGCATTGACCACTTTGTTATTGTTAGTTCCTTCAAAGTGTTCCTGGCCTCTTACACCAACGGCTTGACAATTTTGTAATTGCATTGTGTGATAAAAAGCTAATTAAGTTATGGAAGATCTCTTATCGGTTTTATTTTCCTCGGCGCTATCCAGGGGATGACCTTGATAAGATCAGTTGGAGGCTGCTGGCTTTTTTCACTGGTGCTCTGTGTTAATAGGGACAGTGATAACTACTGAGGATGGAGATGAGAAAGGGCTCCTTGATGACAGTAAGCTTAACACAAGATACAGAGATACAGGCCCCAGATAAAAGGCAGGGAGTGCCTGAGGGAATCACCCACCAATAAAGTTCTGGTTCTTGTGATCCCATAAACAACTGATAAGACTTGGAAGCCTAATGAGTTGAATTATTTTACTGACACTTGGAAAATGCGGGTTGACTGGCGTCTTATGAAGCAAGACAATATGCTCACCCCTGCAAATTTGTGCCGTAAGTGACGGAAAATGACTTTAGGAAGCCCCTGGTGTTTCACAGCAGGCGTTGAAGATGTGGTTACACTGGGAGTAAACATTAAGCGGAGACAACACTGTGCACACACTGAGTACACTGCACTTCCACATGAGAGGCCGAGATGCAAAAAAACATCTAAAGCAAACTCATCTCCACTGGGCACTGTCACTCAAAAACCATTAGGCACACCACTCATGCCGACGCTTATCTATTTCCTTCAGACTGCATCTTTTTACTTCATACTGTACAGTGTGGTGATTCACCAGGGACAAACAGCTGATATCCTGTGATTGCGCTTTAGGATGGATTAGGATTGTGCTGTCTGTGCAGGAAATACATCTTAGTCTGGGATTTATTGCGTCTGGTGGCTTGTTTACGGTGCAAAGCATGGCTAGCTGAGCAAGCGTAGCCCCAGACATAAAACATAATTTATTTTAGTTAAGGATGCCATGCTGGACATATATGGCACAGGAATGGTACTAAATAGCTTTTTCATTCAGTCACACGTACGTCAGGGATCCTGTACTCCACCTGAGGCTGTATGCGAGGTAGACCTTGCCACAAATGGCCCTCTCTTCCATCAAGAAAGTAAAAGAAATATAAGTTGTATGCACACATTCTTGTAAATCAGGCTATCATGATGCAGTTATTTATATTTAAACCACACTAATAAACACAAATGTGTATCAAGAAAGAGATCTTATATTTCTACATCTAAATAAACAAGTCATTTTTCTCAAACTAGCCTCTTTTTAAGGATTTCAAGGCCCGAGAACCCTTCACGATGAATCATTTTGGTAATATTTTGCTAGAATACACAGTGTGGCTTTATATTTCTATTCTTTTGGATGTGTTAAGAATGTATCTGGGGGAAAATTTGACAGTGCTCTCACCATGCATTACCTAAATGAACTGTTATCCTCAGCGCTCACCCAGGCCTTGTTTGGTATTAAATAATTCAGGACATTCTCTGTTGCAAACTTCAGCTGCATGCACATCACGTCTGCGCCTGCTGTCTCCCCTGTGTTTCAGAGGCGTAATATATTACATCGGCCCATGATGCAGTGGAGACTGTTGCACATGCTGTATGTAATATGTCAGCCGTGCATTCACCTGCCCAAGGGTGTGGTTTGGGTGATGGTGGGGAAACAACTACACTGTTGTACATCATTCCCTGCACGATTCTGCTATACTCTTCTAATTGTATGGAATAGATATAGATATATATATATATATATATAAATGATAAATACAGTAATGTGTGTAAAAGAACAGCTGCAAACAGAATTAGAAACTTAACGTAAAGGGTAAAATTAAAGGGAGAGATGGAGAGAGTGGACTGTGGACTGTCAATTAAAGTTAGTGGGAAATTACCTCAAGCTTTTTCTTAATGACTGACTCCATGATCTTTTTGTCTTCATACAGCAGGAGGTTTGCGCTCTTACAGAGCCTCCATCAGCAGGTCTTGTCTTGAACGCCTTCTCTTGCAGACATTTAACTGTCCAACAGGCTAATTACTTCTTTGGCATGTGGCCTTTCCATTACAGAAAGAGAAAATCAGAGCTGTGATATCACTGCTACAAGATGCCCCGCTGACAGACGGTGTCAGAGACCCTGCTGGGATTGGTGTGTTGATCAGATGGGGTAGAACCCCATCACAGTGGAATTGACTGTTTACATGTGAGTAGACCTGGGGGGTCAATTAAAAATGTATACTGTGTAACTATCTCGGGTGAGAGAAAGACACAGCAGCAGCAGCAGCAAGAAGAGGAAAATGAAAAAGAATAAAAGTACAAACACTAGAAATTGCCTGAAAAATTGCATTGCATATTTCACCTATAAATACACTTACGCACATATCATGCCAATTTCTTCATTTCAGGTAATATTCAACTGGGAAGCTGATATTTGGATTTTCCTTTTTCTGACTATTGGGCGAACAGAGCAGCATATTGACACCGCATGGGAAATGCGCCCTTGAATGACTTCCCTCAGCACTCTGGCATTTGTACTTGACAAACAGGCTCATTATTGGATGACTTAATGAAAGCCTTCCATTCAGAATAGATTTCTGTCTAAGACAAATGATGTACACGTGGCACCAAGAAATTAGAAGTCTGGAAAGGCAGAGCGTGGCTCTGTCATCACCCACTCAATTGGACAAATTCCTGCATCCAGAAGGAGTAATGAGCCCAGATCACCTCAATGATTGTAATTATGACATCGTTTTGATCAATTAGTCCTCCATATTAGACTCGTTTCAATAAGATGGATTTCACAGTCCTTTTGTATTTCAGAGAGTTAAACATGGTAGGGTCTGAATACAACTCAAGTATACTTATACTACTTATTTATTGATATTCGTGCTCTTAATTATTTTTGTTTTTTTGTTTTATTATTTTTGTTCTATTTTTATTCTATTTATATTCCTATCTATCTCTTTATTCTACCTCTTATCTGCGCTGTAACGATGTAAATTTCTCCACTGTGAGACTATTAAAGGATTTCTGATTTCTGATTTCTGATAAATAGTACAATATTGACAAATTAAGATAAGAAATGAGTCAACCATCTGAAACACTTGTAAAAAGAAACACAGTAATCATTTTATTTATTTGGTGACCAAAAAGCACTACTAAACTACTGAATTTCATTCCCATTAGTCTGGAGTAAGTGCAATACGGCATCAAATTAAAAAACATTAAACTTAATACAATCATATTTGTGTTAGATAAGGTGGCACCTGCTGTTCCAGATCCTAAACCTACACAATTATGTGTAAATTATTTGTAATTGAAGAAATTCCAACAAAACATAAAACTAAAGTTTTTCTTCCAAGGTAAGAAACAGCAGCCATCAAAACCAAAACACAGCTCATGAAGTAAACCAGTTTACCCAGGTGTCTTCCTCTCCCGACCTCTTCTTTCCCTCCCTTTACTCCTTCGTACTCTGTCGCCCTAGTTCTTCCCAGCGTAATGTCTGTCCTTCTTGGCTACATTGCCCTCGCTGTCTGTTAGGTACTGGAGTAAGCAGAAACCCATCTTGCCCTGAGTTGGCCCTGAGTTTTAACTTCACCTTGGATAAACCACTGGATTTCCAAAGATCCAGGTCTGAGGAGTGCCTCATCTGTTTCTCTATAGAGTACAACTAGCTTGTATCCTTTTCCCTTAATAATGTTTGTGCTTGAAAGCATTCTCTTGATACATAGCTTGACATCAAGGCGACGTCTGTTTTTAATATTACAGATGACAATGAGTAATGCCAACACAGTCAGCCTATTCATTTCAGATTACACAAACAAAGAACAAAGTCCCCCTTTTTGCATTCGCCAGGTCAATAACGAAAGTGATTACTCATAGAATGAAAGCCCACTCATCCGAACAGGCCTAAAAGAAGCTGCGGCTTAATTCAAAATAGAAAACAACTACCACAACCCTTCTTGTGTGAGACTAGAATGGTGGAGGACCTCAAACGTCTTCCTTTTCACGTCCTGCCAAATAGTGTAGGCTGCATGATTCATTGTGGCATTAAAATTCACTCTTCGGGCGATTTTACCTACAATGTTTTAGTTATTTGCATGTCTCTTTAAACCTGCAATAACTGTTTGTCTTGGCCACTTGGCGGCAGCGGAAATATGCTGCGAACACAACACTGACATGTTACGACCTTTGAAGTTGATATGGCGAACACGTTAGCAACACATCCAGCAGATTCGGAGCAACATTAGCATTCATTTGAAATTGTGTTTCTGGCCACCTGATGAATGTTGATCCAATATTCACTCTCCTTTCAGCTCTGTTTTCAGTCTCATGAGAGAAAGATCAGGCTTTTTAACTGCTAAATGCTCCACTGTGTTCGCCAGCTTGCTAACTTTGCTAGCTGTTAGCTTTGTTAGCAATATCTGAGTGAAAACACTGCGAAAGCAACAACTTCCATTTGTTGCAGACTGCCAGACAGTGCATCCAATCAGGACAAGGAATCATGGTCCAATACGTACCTATATATTCCGGTTTGAGTTTTACCAATGCTGTTTTATAAATTGGCGTTGTTTATTCTGTTTTGCTGTTGCTGTTGTTGTGCTTTGCGCTTCTGGGCCACCGTACCATAAGGCTGAGGGGAACTGCAGAGTGATAATCCTCTGTGGGTTCATCACTACAAGCGACCCCTTTCATATACAAGTAATCATGTGATCCAAAGTAATAAAAGAATATTGATTACAGCAGCTTTAACTTAAAGACAACTGTTGGTATCATCTAATGATAGCTAATTATAACACGACGAGAGATTACAAAAGCTTTTAATGAGTTTGTACAAGCTCTGCAGTTTGGCTCAGGGCTATCTTCAGCTTTTCCACACATTTTTGGTAAATTTCATTTTCAGCAAAGAAATTAAGTATAGCTTCTGCTCATCTAAAGACTGTAAGAGTCTAATTGCGTTTTACCTTGAAGAATTTGCTAATGTTGATAAAGCTATAAAAATTGCCATAAGCTTAAGTTTTATGGCTAGTAACTTAACATTTGGGTATTTTCTAAATGAGCTTATATTTTTCTTTCATTTGAGGAATGCCCTCACATGTATTTTTTAGACCTTACCAGGCAAGAACACACGCTTACATATTGCTGCAGCCCCAGGAAGTTAAAAAAACAAATTTCTTTGTGAATAAAATTGCTTTGATGCCTTGAAGGCATCATATTTCTACTTTTCCTTTTATTATAATTATATTTAGATATTTCAGTAGGCACTCCATCTTTAGAATATTCAAGGTTCAATATCAGTGAAACATGGTTGACATTTATCTGAAATTATGTTGAAAGCCTTTTTACACACAGTACATGCATGATGTAAAGCACACATGAACATGCATATTCTTTGCCTTTAGTCACACATGCTTGTAAAAAGACACATGCAAATAAATGCTGAAGAATTTGGAGCAACACCATTTTCCTAGAAAACCAGCATTAATAACATAAGTACTGTATGTACCTGGGGCATCTACACTATTGTGAATGTATTTATGTAAGGATATGGCAACTTTAAAAATTATTTCTGATTATTTGATTTGATTATCTCCTTTGATATCTGCTTAAAACAAAGCTACAACACAATCTACATCCAATTACACACATAATATTTCTACATTTATACCCTATAAGGAATAGTGTGCAAAGTTAACATTCTTTAGACTGTAACATATGTTTGTCACTCTGACATCTGTGGCTATAACTGATGCAATCAATGGCATCAGAGTGAAGGTGAGGCTGCAAATGACCCCTCGTGAAAATGGGTTTTCAAATCTTTGTTTTCAATAGTGCTACAGTGTTCATTAATATGCGTTCTGAGCTCTCTCTATGCCACAAAGCCATCAAGATAGATCACATTGCTTAGATCACAAATAAACTGCACAAAGCTGCCTTTAAGTTCACTTGAATTCCCCCTACAAGCCATTCAAAAAATTAATCTGTTCATGTCAGAAACACTGGAGGATACAAAATGTACAAAGAAATATGTGCCATCACAGAGTGATAACCTGGGCCAGAAACACCTATGTGCACCAGGCTGCTAGAACAAAGCACAACCAGCAGTAGTGGCGCAAAAGTGAGAGCTTGTCAAGTTCTAAAGACAACCTCATTGTATTGATTGGGCATGATTGGTGACACTTGACGATTCCAAGAGTCAGCTGATTCTGATCAACAACAATCAATGCCCTGTCAGAACAAACGATTCATTTGCTTTGTAGATGGGGGTTATTAAGACAGGTCTTTCTAGTTCTACAACAACAACAAAAAAATAATCTTAACGTGAATGTGAATCTCCAATGCTTGTAATGCACAAAAACTTCATAATATACATGTCTTGCATTTAAAACAAAGAATGGAGACCTTCCCATAAAACAATTTGATGCCAAAACTGCACTTTTTATATTTTACATTAGCAAAGTAAGTTTAGCCTCATTTCATTTAGTGTGTTCGGTGATGGAAATGGGACATATACAACTGTCTCTCAATGGTCCTGTAAGTACTGAATTGAAGCATTAGCAAGGATAAACAATCATTCAACAAAAAATAACAAACAGCTAACACTGGTGTGCATACCAGTAGTGGAAAGTTATTCAAATCCTTTACTTCAGTAGAAGTAGCAATATAACACTGTAAATATACTCCTTTACAAGTAAAAGTCCTGAACTGATAATTTTATTCAAGTAGAAGTATGTAAGTATTATTAGCAAAATGTATCATTTTATCAAAAGTAAAAGTAATGCAGAAAATTGGTCCCTGTGTGTGTTACTGTTGTATGGGTGGAGCTGTAAGTAGTTTATGTTGGATAATTTAATTTATGGCTGCAACTAATGATTATTTTCATTAACAAGAAAGGACAGAAAATAGTGAATAATGCCCATCACAGAGCCCAAAGTGATGTGTTTAAATGTCTGGTTTTTGACCAACAGTCAGTTAGTTTACAATTACATAAAATAGAGAAAAGCAGGAAAACCTCACATTGGTGAAGCTGGAACCAGAGAATGGTCATCATTTGTTCCTCATAAATGACTTAAACGATTGCATGTATTAAACTATCAAAATTGATCAATTCATCGATTAATTGTTTCAGCTCTAGTTTAATCGGTATCTGTAACAATGCATCATATTTTATAAGCTTATGATACGTTTTGTGTGTAAAATGTTAATTTGTAAAGTAACTAGTAACTATAGCTGTCAGATAAATGTAGTGGAGTAAAAAGTATAATATTTCCCTCTGACATGTTGTGGAGCAGAAGTAAAAAGGGAACTGCAATGTGAAGAGGGAGCAGTGTTTCAGCTTCATGGCACTGCTAATAAAGCATGGATAAAAACGTGAAACAATACTCAAACTTTGATTTGAGAATGATGTTCCCTGTGATGGATTATCTACGTAGGCAAAATACTGCATATTACTGGCCCTTGAATAAGCTGTGGAGGGCAAATGATATTGAATTAATGTGGGAGAGATAACACAGTCCTCCTTCTCTGGGCCTAGGAGAACCAACGTCTAATGTAGTAAATGGTTTGGCAAATAGCAAAAAAAGAAGTTGGCAATGAACTGCAGGGACGTTTCTCCATGGGAGGGGGGTCTTCCCCCAGCAAATCACATGGCGACGATTCAAGGATTTGGATGGCAATCACATTTCACATTCATTTCCCACTCACGTGTAGAAGGAATAAAAAGTTGTGTGTTTTTCTGTGTGAGGAAGGTCCAACGGCCAACCTGTCATGTGCAAAAGTTTGACGCATCACTTAATTACACACTGATGATGTTGGACATGTTTTGGCTGTTGAACTTTTGACCTGGCCTGAACAGCAAGTGCAAAGCCGGGAAAGCCTTGACACCAAAATTGCATTGTACTGCTTGATTGCTACTGACATGCCTTCTACTGTGCCTCTCATCCCACGCTGGCAGTCAAGCTCACAGCAAGTTACCAAAATATCAATCATGTGCTGCTGAGAAAAGGTCTTTGTTTTGTCAAAATCAACTGATGAATTACATAGTCTCTAATAAGGTGAATTGTCTTTAGATTACAGAAAGATAATTTTGTTAAACTTGTATATTTGTTTTATTTAAGGACAAAAAGATACAGTCTTTCAGATCGCGGCCCTAACACACATGGGTTTAGAATGGATTAGATGATGGCATGGTGAAGGATTCTGAGTAGATCTATGATTAACTTACCCTTGTGAGGAAATTGGATGCTGCTTTATTTTTTCCTGCCACAGTGTTAGACATTGAGACGAATGGTTGCATTAAAAGATAAAAGAAAGTGAACATTATCTGAATACAAAGGGGAACACGAGCGTAGCTCCAGAGATATGAACTATAATTCTTTTCATGACGCAAGCATTGACATGTGATACCATTCTTTGCCCTGCACTCTTTCTCCCTCTATTGTCGCATCTGTGGTTTTTCTCTGTGGGCTCCCAGACTGTCACACAGCACAGGAAATGCATCAAAACTCTCTGTAATTTAAAGTACAGTATGTCTATTCAGTCATCGCCGCCTCTTAACACACCCCATATAAGTGTATCTGCACTTTCAATCTCTTCTGCTGTTCTTCAGAAAGAGAGCGAGTTTGTGTGTGCCACTGTGTGTGTTTCAGTGTATTATTGTTGCCCACCGAGCCCTTCTCTGAGACATGTCTGAGAAGTGATTATGTCTGCTGGGGATCTCATGTCTGGCTAAAGGATGGGAACAGACGTGATTGTGATCTGCCTCTTTTGTTCTTGACTGAGCAGCATACAAACACCATATACTGTTGGCTCCCCTTCTCCTCCTGTATCTATTCCCTCTATTTAGTTTCATTACAGAGTACCACATTAAACAAGTGACTATGTGCCCTATGCCTTCAATATGCCTGTATTGATCTGGACAGTAACTTTGTGCCTTTGTGTTGCTGCTCACCTTGAGTCATGCCTGGAGAGCAGCCAGACTACTTGTAGCCAATTTGCGTCACACTAACAGCACACAGTGTTTTCTTAATAGGATTGTCACAGTGCTAGTATAGGGTCCATCTAAACACAGTGATTTTCCAAACTGCTGATCACTCTTAGAGAAGACCCAAGTAGGGCATAATGCCTTCACTTATCAGTAGGGAAGTACTGGCTAGAGTGAAAAGCACTTATTAGTCTCCACATTTGCCTGCATTTCCCCCCACAAGTGTAGACCATATGACACAATGAAAAATTCAGTTCCCCGGAGAAGAGTACATAAAATCTTTTTCAGTCTGGGTCATCTACAACTAATGCAAGTGTGTGGAATATACAGTGTGCATGTTAGCTTACACACAAATATGCAAATGCATGGGAACCCTGCAAACACACCAATTGGTGATCAACAGTTACCGTGCCACTGTAGCAGGACAAATAAACCCAACTTATTGCATCTTGATGTTGACATGCCCATACCTCACATCAGTTCCATAAACCATAACCTGTTTACTGAAGGAATGTCAATGTAGAATGCAGCAAATCAGATGATGAAACGGCATCCTCTCCACATAGGAATTGGATTTTCCAAATTGAAATATAAAACTGCATACAACACATCTGCTCTTATCTGATTCTTTGTGCATTAGCATGGTACAAGTACATGTCAAACAGTAGAATGCATGCGCACATGGAGGCAGAACGCATTATTTCTCTTGCTAGGCAAACAACAGATCTGTAATAAACTTGTTTGTTTTACAGCATGTTATTCTAAAGGTAAGAAATTCTATTGTAGTTTCAGATATGCAATTTCTATAGCTTCATTTAGCCTTCTATATAGGCTTGACCTGAATAACATGGATAACATAGTAACACTTGCACATTAAAAAAAAAAGACCTTTCATTTATGGCCCTGCGTTCTATTTAAAAATCTAAGCACTAAATTTCATATGTATTCACACACAAACAACAGAGCCAGGGCACACAGTAGCTCCTGAGCACAGTTATTTAATATACAGCATAAAGTGACATTTTGCTGAGTGCGCTTACAATTTTTAAGCATATTTTCATATTTATACTGTCAACCACATCTATACCTGGGAGCTGCCCACAACACCCAAAGTCTACTTCTGGCCACAAGAAGTCTGAGGGAACAGTTTTATTTGAGAGTCCCTCATTTGTGTGTAAGGTGACAAGGTGCATTTTTATTCATTTTTCCCATCCAGATTTTAACAGTTTAGGGTGAATAATAAACCTGCCTGTCAAAAAGCCATATCTATATCCTCTAGATTATACATGTGCCAGAAAAAGCTGATAGCGCCAAAGTACTTGAGTGGAAACTCGACTATACACATCCCATTTAATGCATCCTCCCAACCTAATTTGATGAATGCATTAAAAAAATCTGATTTACATGCTCAAAACTTAACAGAATGTAATAATAGTGGATTTCTTGCTACACAAAGCAAGTGCACTTTGATTGTCAAAGTGATGCTGGATACCGTGCAATACATGTTAATTTGGGTGGTTCCTTTCAAACTTGCTCTTTTTTCTAACTGTACAATTAATAGTGCGCTTATTTCATTGTATTAGGGATATAATAAACTGCAGTCACAAATTCCAGACACTGTTTTTAAGTGCCACATATTGCCTCATTTCAGTCTGCACCAAAATTATACTATTAGTACATCGTCTCATAGCTTTTATTTAAACAAAGTAAATTGAAAAACATACTCCAGATATTATGTTGAGGCCATGCTTTGAAATTATTTCTGACCTGCGTCATTTAAAACTCCAGGGACAGAACTTGTAGTCAGGTACCAACCTGCATTCAGAGTAACATCTAAGTTATTGCTGCACTAAATTGTTGGGACATTGGGAAATAACAAACATCAAGTAAGATGCTGCTATTGCAGAAATAACTGTCATAAATGGGTGACTCAGTGGACATAGTGACTCAGAGGTTTGGACTGTTGGCTCTCAGCAATAAGGAGTTTCATTCCCGGCCCCAGCATTTTCTGTCTTCTCCATTTGTTCATGTAGTTTTCCTCCCATAATTCAAAGACATTCAAGAGAGATGGTTTGGGACCTTTAAATTGCCTGTAACTACAAATGTCAGTGTCTGCCCATTTTTGTTAATCCTGCAAAGCACTGGCAGCTTGTCTGCAGTTTAGCCATTAGGACCCCTGTGGCCCTGAAAAGGAATTTTTCAAAAAAGGCCAAAGGGAGTTGCATGAAAGACCAAAAGTAACAACAGTGACAACAGAAACTACTGAATACTGAGAACAGTTGTTGCATTTTTTGTGAATATCTCAGGGCACTTTTCATATAGAGCAGGTCTAGACCATACTGTTTTGATATCACAGTTAGCCAACCATTCCACACATAAAAATATGGTCAGATTAAGTGGACCCATCCCTATGCATCAACACTGAGGCAAAATATTCCTCCCTGATAGGCTGGGGG
Organism: Macquaria australasica; assembly: GCA_005408345.1. NCBI lineage: Eukaryota > Metazoa > Chordata > Actinopteri > Centrarchiformes > Percichthyidae > Macquaria > Macquaria australasica. The sequence goes on from SEMN01000032.1 coordinate 419,414, forward strand.
ACAGGGTAGGGCACATGCATAGGCTGCAGGTATAGCCAGTGTCCCGGTACCTGTGGTCTATCCATCTTGCCTTCCACTGTTTTCTTTCCAATCCTCAAGACTAACATACGTTGATAAGAATGGTTACAGCATCTTACCGTATATCAACGAGCAGGAATGTCTAGGTTTCCCTCGCCTCAACAAAATGGTCCTCATGTTGGGCACACACAAGGTGACTGTCCCTGAAGGCGCTTTATGTGCCAGAGATGGACAATCACAGCCCAGGAGGGTGGATGCTGCAGGTGGTTGAAGAATTTCCACACTGCATCAGACTGGCAATGTTTACCCTCTTTTCACTGATGGAGACCACCCAGTGTCAAATGCTTTTTTTCCCTAAGGAAGCATCTCTCCCTCGCTTTGAAACAGAATTAATGGCCCATCAATGGCTTTTGGGTCTGTACAATGCCTTAGTTTCTCCCTCTTTTCATACCACCTGCAGGAAATGCAGTCTAAGAAGATAAATCATATTCTCGGCTGCACAGGTGTGAAGTTCCCGTCCACCAATGCAGAGAGCCCAGGTAGGGGTACCTCAAGCTTGGTTATCAATCGGTCGTGTTCACAGGTGGGAAAGCAGGTGAGGGTTCTCCTCAGTGCTCACTAAAGTTGTTTGCTGGTAGGTTAAAAGAAGCAGCTGCTGACAACACGTGTCACAGAGGTAGCAGATGACTGCCTACACCTTCTTCAGGCCAACTGTAGAGTTAGCAGTGACAAAGACTGTAGTGCATAGGGAGAAATTATGGGAAAACTGGGGAAATTATGTAAAAATAAATTGAATTTAAAAACGTATGCTCAGACTGTGGGAGAGCTGCAGGCTCTCACCTTCCATCAGGTTTATTGTGCAGGTTGTTTCTCAGTTGCAGACCCTGCAACCAAATCCAACATTTCTCTCTGACCTTCTTTTGGACTAGATTGAAGGCGATGCAGAGTGCAGTCATTTATTGATAATGAGCTCTGACAGTGTACACTGAACACCCGCCCATCAGAAAACACACCAGTTGTTGTCTGTCTCATGCCAGAGTGCCTAAGATTTACCAATGGACTGTGTGTGTTGTACAGTACATGGGTGCTCTCAGGTATTGGCGGACATATGCTACCTGTGTCTGGGCAGTATCATGGGTGCTGTGGCATGGTGCCAGTCTTAATGAGATACAGTATGTGCCACTGCTACGTGGTCAACAAGTCCGTCAAATTAAACGACAAAATACATAGTTTGTCCATGCCCTCTAGAATGACACAGAAGCGTTTTCTGATCTGACGCCACTATTGGCAGGATGACATTATTTGCCTGAGCCTATTGAAAGATAAATTAGTTTTATGGTGTGACAATGTTATGGTTTAGGTTTGGTTAAGTTTAGGCACAAAAACGACTTGGTTAGGTCTAAAGAAAAATTTTACTTTGGGAAAAATAAGCTTATTGTTATGGTTAGGGAGACATCATGGTTTAGGCTGAAATGGCTTCTCGGCTCAAGTTAGCGGAGCTTCATCATCATCACAATAAATAACACTTTGTATAGTAAAGGTTAGGATACAAAAAATGGTCAAAAAATGACTGTTGGTTGGAAACAGGAAATGATCGGCTTTCTCCTGTAATAAAGTCAGATGTTTTGTTGACCCACGCAGACTTCCTCTCTACACAGACTTTGTCGCTCTATTATACCGTCACCTTTGCTTCCATCATAACTACTATGGCTGCGAGGCTTTGTCACATGAACGAAAACAGGTTGTTTTGGGGCACTTGTTGAAATGACTGATGCTGTCATTCTTCGAGGATAATTTCTACGTGATATGTCCCATCCAAATCTACTATCTTAATGTGGCTGTTGGTGTTTCATTTGGGGAGCAGCAGGTGTTTGGCAATGCCCAGCAGTAGCCATTCTTAACCTATTTGTGCACACTTCATAACACAAGTAGGGAAGGAGAAAGTCTAAATGATCAAGACTTCGGCTCTCAGCTCGCCCACTCCAAAACCTCACTCACCATACCCTCTTTAACTGGTGTTAAAATCCCTATTTATTGCTTTATTGTGTCAACTTTCCCTTTCTAAATGTGCACTAGACCCCAGTGAATAGTTCTAAGTAGAGGTTATAAATAAATTCAAAGCAACCCTTGACCAAGGCACATAAATGGATAGCCATCCTTTTTACCAGGCCTGTAACCTCTTAAGGGCTATAATGCTGTTTCAAGATGTGTGGGTGCACATTAGTTCACCCTTTTACTTTACATTCTGTAAAATGGTTAGGAGAGCACAGCTGTTAGTCAATGGAATATGCTGAAAAACATGTATTTCACATGAACACTGTTAAAGTCATGCGGGTTCAAACTGAGCAGAACCAGTACACTCAGGTGCTTTAACACTGACATGCAAATTCACAAAAGGATTGCGCAGCTTTTGCGGGGGCTAAACCTGCACAAATAAGACAAAAAGAAACCATGTAATCCTCAAAGCACCCACTAAGGGTGAAATGCACCCCTAACTGCGCTGCCAAGCAAATAGTGTCTCAGTGCTCCCGTGCTATTTGCATGTATTTAAATTAGACAGAATATGCTACATTTGGCGCAAAATTGGCCCCTTTCTATGAGCGTCATTGCAAAAAAAGTCCAATTCACAAGCACCAGCACTAATAACCACATGCAGTTAGTGAAAATTATTAGCATCAGAGAGTTGGTGGTAACTGAAGCGCATTTATAAGGGGTGCCACGCCCAGACTTTCCAGTGATCATGGCAGCAGTGATTGTAGCCAGGCGAAGGCATCGTCATGCCAGCTGTGCTCATGAGCGGATATTTCGAAGAAGAATATCACTTTTTAATTGTCGCTCGCGGTCTGAAAATTTCAGTTTTCTCCTTCTCTCTGCCATTGTCCTGCCTACTGTGTTCTTGGTGCAAAGCCACAATTTATAGCCGACTTTGCCACATGGATAATTGCAATCAGATGCAAAACAAGGGAAAATTGCATTCAGCTGCTAAACTTTATGGGTGTGTTTGCGCTGTGAAATCATTAGCGCAATATCTTTTGTGAAGCGGACCTTGAGTCAGGGTAGACAGCGGTTGCAAGTGATGCACAATTCGTGGTGCTATCAGCGGGCACAATCCATTCTTTGTGAATTCGCAAGTCAGTGCTTTATTTTTATGACTTAATCAATTCACATGGCAGCTGATAATGCAACTTATTATCTCATTGTTACTAATTATATCTGGTATTTGTATATAAAACCACTGCATGTTATTTACAGTAGAGTAAAGCAAACTAAGGTTTCAAGTGCAAAGGTGGAGATGCTATGCAATAAAGCATGCATACATGAGATCTCTATACCTGTGGGGATCCCCTGCTCCAATCTCTCATACCTTGCAGTAATGCTGACAGCTGTAGCTGCACTGACTCCCCCACCTGCCTACACTAATATATACATTACGCTCAATGAGTTGGAGTTAGGGAGCAAAATGTACATTGCATGGTTTTCCCTGATGCAATATAAGACTGCTAAACCATGAGCAGCGGCCTAGTCTGTTCCATAACCATGAAGCGGAATATTAGATTTCCCAGCTCCCCCTGCTTGAGCTCTGTGAAAGTGATAAGGAGATGGGGAACTCCCTGCAGGAGACCAGGGATCAAGCACACTATGTACCCAGCCTGGTCTAAGGACCAAGACCAGAAATAATTACAATGTTATGACTGACATTAGAATTTACATTTAATTATTCTCAAATTCTAAAATCTTAAAAATTAAATCAGGGAAAAGACATTGGATTGGCCGTTGCCTGTCTGTCACACACAGCATCTTAGTGGTTGCTGATGGTATTTTGAGGAACACTAAGGAATTATGTTTTCTATTGCTCAGTTCAGACACTTTTAAAATTACACATTGGCCTAAGGGGATTGCAGGGTTTGGGACAACGTCTGGCAGGGGACCTTGTTACATGTCATTCCTCATCTCAGCTCTTTGCTCATCTGCCTTCATTTCTCCACAGTCATCTGTAGTAAAAGAATGAAATTCCTTCCAAAGAACACCACAATAAAAGCTTGTAGGCAACAAAAGCTACTTGATTGAAGGTAGGGAAAGATCATAGTCATAGTTAAATCTAGGGAAAGAAACCAGTGATTACAAAACATTGCCCTTTTTTTGTTGTGGTCACACATATTGGGCCTCATGAAAGAACATTTTTGTATTTTTATCCTAAAATTCTCTTACTTTTTTCGGTGAGGTTTGTTCTTGTTCCAAGTCAGATTCACCAAACTCTCTTAAATGAACAAACTTCCACAACAAATGTCATCATTAGCATAATTGACGCCCCTAAAATTGCCATAGAAGGTTACCTGTTCCACTCCATGTGTGGGCAAGTTTCATTCACAAAAATGTTACCAGAGAGTTAAAAAAAAGAGACTTTCACTCTGCAGAGCTTCAAGTTCGGAAATCAGTAGACAAAGAGTCAAATTTAGCAGTGTCAGTAGTAGAAGACCCAAAACAATTAGAAAATATTAATAGTACAGTTATGAACCATGTGTCACCAGCGCAGCGCTGTAGTAAAGAAGGAATGGTCTGACATGAAGTTAGCTGCTAAAAAAGGTGCCGTTCATGAGGGATGAGACATTCACAGATATATTAAATGAGTGAAAGTGAGTATAGCCTACATTAGGTGATGTTAAACTGTCAGGTGCAACAGAGGATGATACTGGATAGAGACCTGCATCATTTCTGTATCACATTTAAATGAATTCAGATTAAGGCATTATGATTTCAGGTCAAATTAGTGTTTGTTTCTACTCGTAAATCACTCATATGTGCCGCTTATGAACGAATCTGTTTGTACAAGTGGTTCTTGCATGAGGCCCATTGTATGTTCTCCCTGACTGACATATTGCAAAGATGCAACAACATAATAATATCATTCTATTTTTCTGCCTTTGTTGTTGAAAAGGGACAGTTATTATTTGCACAACTGCACGAGGTCAGTCAGGGAAACATAAACATAGTAGGTCATTTTAGGTTTGCACAAATGACAAATGCTGTAATTTTCCTTGTACGAACAGTCTCCTGATTGTTCCATTATGGTATTTTAATATATTTATATGAATGATTGGGGTTGCTTTTGCTTTTGCATACAGTTTTAATTTTTCTTGTTACTGACAGGCCAAAAGGAGGTCTACCCTATCATCTTGTCAATCTATCATTAATGCAAATGTGTCTGTCCCTTTCAAAAATGATTGCCACAATATAGGCAGAGAGGAGCATTTGACATCATTCTGTGGGTATAGGTGAATATGGCACCATTTATTGCAGTAAGACTAAAAGCAATGGTGACAACATCAAAACTGTCATGGTTAACATGTATCTCAATCAATTGTGTTTCCTTTAATTGTTGCTGCAGTTACCTAAAAGTTTATTAGTTCGTCTTTGGTTCAATTGACTATACTACTCTTGAGTTTCATGTTTACTCAGTGCAATAGACTATCTACAATGCATGTATGGGGATATGGGGGATATGGTATTTGAGTCCAGTGGACAGCACTTCTTGTTTAGATGCAAATTTTGGGGGGAGTGGTGAGATCATGCTGTCCATTTGGGATCTGACAGAGGGTTATTAAATGAGAGGGCCAGACTATCCATCTGATAAAGATTCATCTAAAAGGCAGAGCTGTTTGAAGACTGAAGCCAATTAGACATGATATGCAAAGGGATCCAAGATTTACATTTTCTTCCATCAAGCAACAGATGGATTTATGTCACTAACGCCTCAGATCAGAAGAGGAACGGAGACCAAAGGCACGCACATTATTCATTTAACACTGCTGCATGCATTATGTTAAGTCTGTATTCCATATATTGTGTCTGAGGTCTGCATCCACAGCACGGAAACAGGAAACTCTTTACTATAGCTCATGACTTCTAAATGTGAGTTTAGTTTGCAGGGGGGTTTAATTCTGTCTAGATATATTAAAATAATCAATCTAATTACAAGCCTTCCATTTGCACAGAGAGAGAAAAAAAACACATCAATGGGATTTTGAAAACATATTTACAGAGGCTGAGGCAGGGAGCGTATCTGCAAATATTGGATTTTGCTGTGAAGGGAGCAAATGGGTCAGGGTAACATTAGACACAGGGAAAACGATGACAAAGTGAGACCAAAGGGGGAAAAAACAATCTGATAAATAAGAAAAGCAATAAGTCAGATATCAATAGAGTGGAAAAGGAAAGTACATCAATAGTAACATACACACACACACACACACACACACACACACACAGAGTTTATCAAGTGACTGCTTGAAATCTTTCAAGCTATGCACTGTAGAATCACACAGCAGTCACTTATATAGAAACTGGGAATTGTTAACTATTGCGTTGTGATAGTGTGCTGATAGCATTATGTCAAGCTGAAGGATGATGACTAATCTCATTAGGAATCTGGCGTGGTAAAAAGAAGCAAACCAGCATACATGACAGAAACATTTGTCAGGCAGCTAACGTAGAGCAGCACAAACAAGCGGAGTAAGGAGAAGCCATATTTCCAATTTTTAGAAATTAGGAAATAATTAACATATTTGCTGCCTTGCTCAGAAGAAGCATTTATTTTCCAATCCAGGAAAAACGTATAATGCAGAAGTTTAGGGGCAAGGTCGGGGTAGATGGATGGATGCTCAAAGCAGAGGACTTTGACACTGGTGACTGGGGTTTGCGTCATGCATCCCATCAGGTTCAGGCTGCTAGAGCAACTGGATAGGGGTTAGGAAAAGATTATAGTTTTGGTAAATATTTAAAAAATCGTCCCGTCTCATGCTTCATGTCAACATTGACTTTTTCAATAATTAACCAAGACCATGATCAATCAATAATCTTAAACAAGTAATTTGAGCTCTCTAAACATAACCATAAAACATTAATCAGAATGAATGTTGTGCAGATACAGTCAGTGACCTATGGCTTTTAATTAGTCTCAAAATCCATGTGATATGAGTGCACAAAACAGTATCAACAAGCTGAAAAGCATTCTTGTGAGGGAGCATTTCTGCTCCGCGTGCACAAATGCGTTCCCGCGAGCATAGAGTTGTGACGAGCGCGAGCACGACCCTCCCTACGCGCTCGCAACTGCTCAACACTCGCTCGCTCGTCAAGTTAACTTTTGAGGCGGGGAATAGACAGTGGCTGATGTCTCCCCACGAAATATCTAGGTGATTGCCACAGTCAACAGCAGCACAGCTGATCACTACTTTGCATAATGAGCACCACTGAGGTACAGTCAGCTCACATTTCTTTATAAAAACTCATTTGACACGTTTGTCACAATGTACTTTACAAGGAAGAAGATATAAACACGGATAAAAAGAAGTCAAATCAGTTTGTGTGATTGTGTTCGTGTGTTCGTGATTGTTGGCGAGCTCCGTAGTAACAGTGATCAGGTGAAAGCAGTGTCAGGAACTACATGACTACTAACAAGAGGAGCTGAAAGGCCCCTTAAGCAACAAAATGTAATGGCTACATGGCAACTGTACTGTAATGAGCCCTGGAGTTTCCTGTCCTTTCATCAGATGAATGGGGCTGACTTTCACATGCACACACTCACCGACACACATATACCGACCACACACACATATACCACGTATACAGACACTTTTTTTCCCCAGAGCTTAACACTTATCCGCATGGTGGCGGATGGCTTTGTCTAAAGTGCATTGTGGAGATGTATGGGTGGACATTTATAGCATGAATGCTTGCAGTGGGAGTCAAAGCCCTTGCCATGGCTGTGTAAGCACACACTGCTGTATTCTAGATGTACACAAAACAAAGCAGCTGGGCAGATTTCAAGACAAGCCAACATTAGGTTTTAACTAGAATGCTGTAGGTGGGTATACTGTACAAATAGGACAGATATGGAAAACCCATAGGCATCAGTTGTGGGCAAACAAAACAATTTTCAAAGCTTTTCAGTTTCAAAGCTGTTAAATTTTCAAAGCAGTAGAGTATACTGAAGGTATGCCTCGTATATACCCCAACAATATATGGCAACTGGCGCAGAAAGTGATATGCACAAGTAGGAGAGTAGCAATTAGAGGCACAGTGGAGTGCTGAGCCAATATAGGCAGATAAAGAGCCCCTTTGCCCACAGTTTTCAAGCTGTAATTATGTGTAATTGTGATTTTTTTTTGTGTGGCTTCTGAGCTGCTCTCAGTACCACGTTCCTTTCAGATGAGTCCTGTGGGGCTCACCTTCACTTTCCCTGCTCAGCACTTTCACACCACACCCACTGATGGCCTGCTCCAACTCATTATTGTGGAGCCATGTATGGTTGGGTCTTCACGCCTACATACCCCCAACTGCTGCCTCTGCTGCCACCCCAAACTCCATCAGTTTAATTTAATTAAATTTCAGAATTTGCATTAAGGGGACTGTCACCACTGAGCATGATAAATGTACAGAAATACTGAACAGTGACATTCTTGCAGAGACAGACTGATGCAAGGGTACAAGGACGAGACCTCCTGTACAATACAACCTGAGAGTGCACAACATGACCCAAGGTGTTTGAGGGTGTACTTTGCTTTGAGCTAAATGCTAACATCCTAACAATAACAATGCTAACATGGTGGTGTTCAGAAGATATCATGTTTACAGTGTTCACCATCTTAGTTTAGCGTGTTAGCATGCTAAAATTAAATCATTTGCGCTGAATACAAAGTACAGGTAAGGCTGATGGAAATGTCGTTTGTTTGTGCAAAAGACAACCTAGACACAGTTACCAGTTGATAAGCTACACTTGTATAATATATAAAGTATGTGGAACTCATGAAGCTCACTTTGTTGGATTAAAAGAGCAGCAACTCCCTCTGGGACTGTGGCCAGGCCTATTCCGCTGGGCTTGGCTGTGTCACCTCTCTGGAAGGAGCCATAATTTGTGCAGGAGGTTCAGTGGTACCAGCTGGGTAGTTGGGTGCACCTCTGAGCTCTGGAGCTAAATTCCTTGATAGGAGCTGAACTGTCTCCTTTTCCAGAGTTGTCCAGGGCAAAAGGCATTGGGTCAGAGTGAGGATACTCGCAAATCCCCAGCTGTGTTTGAGTTAGCCCCATTTTAAATGCTTGTTTGGATGCAGGACTTGAGATGACAGCCTTTTGCTTCGTCCAGGCAACAACAAATCGACTAAATCCCTGCTTTATGGCCATCACTATGCAACATTGCATCGTCTGGCATGTTACAAAAGTATTTAGAGATTAAAACCAGATGCTGAACAGACCTTTAATAGTCTCCTGAAATGTCAATACTAAACAGTAAAACACTGTGACATGTTGCAAGGGCTCTGCAATATGTCAGAGTGACAGCATCCAAATACTTCTGGCCCAGTCACGTTGTAACCAGGCCTGATCATTGCCACATACTTTATATACAAGTTCTTTAAAGAGCGCTACTGATGTTTTTATACAGAGCTGGAACGTCCTTTTGGCGCACATACTTAACATTACTTAACGTTTTGGGGCGTTTAAATGCAAACTATAGTAAAGTGAAACAATTTAAGGTATTTAAGCTACATACTATGATAGCACGAATGACACTTGAGCTGTACTGCATCCTCTTTATCATCAAACGCTCACTGTTTTCTGTCTGTTCTGTACTTCAGGGAACATTTACACAACCACACACCTGAGAGAAGTCTCCACCTAACAAGATTGATATGTCACCTGAGACTTGCAGCAAGTTGCTGTGTAAATGCTTTGCCAGATTATCTATTTGTTGCTCCTCTCTGCCGTTTTACTCCCTTTGGTGATGTCTCTCATGCAGGGGATTGGAATTTCAAATTTCCGCTTTTGATGACATTTGTGCCAGGGGCTCTGGCATAATGTTTTCTCAGTTGAATAAATATGTAAATACAGACCACCATGTCATCTCTGATTAAACAAATGAATGACTTCATTAATTAAAACTTTATTTTTCCAACTTTGTGTACTTTTTGTTGAATGAGAACATTGTGATCACACTGAGGGCTGGTTGTACTTCACTTCGCTGCACCTGTGAATGCTATGTTAAGCATTTCAAATCTTCAGTAAGCAGTTAAACTATAGTATTTCACATATGCTGACTCATGTCCATCTTATTCCCTATTTCCTGTGGCCAAAATATTTGCAGCAGAGAAAGTAAAGCAGAGAGTGCTATAATTCAAGAACTCAAAAAGCCCCGAGTTGTGGCAGAGCTGGATCCTGGTGGTGTGAACATTGAGTTTGTTCCACCATGATGCCACCCTGTGAGCCCCCAGGTGGATGCCTTGGGTTTTTCTCTGCAGTTCAGGGTTTCTTTCATGCCATCTGCGCCTGGCTCTGGGACATGGCATTCAAGCAGGGCACAGAGCAGGCATGCCTCCTGTAGCCTCGCTCCAAAGAGGCTGGAAGCTTTCACTTTGAGTGAACAAACCTCAGGTCAGATGGCTACCACAGCAAACAGTCATGGCATTAATACCACCAACAATGGGCATGTCATCCTCTACTCGGGCATGGATACGCTGTTTATTTTCACTGTGAGCGACAACATCACAATTATTTGTAAGGGGGCCACTGTGAGGAGATTGCCAATACCAACTACGCAGACAAAGTGCCAACAAGATTTCTTTGAATACTGTTCAAGAAAGATGGTTGCTCATTATTAAATCACAGTGTAGACTGCATGTGTGCCTCCATCTGACACTATCAGCTTCTACTCAAAAGCGATGCAGAATTTCTACATTTAGATATCATCTACATCAAAATATTGGTGATAAAACAAGCTGGGAAAAACATCTTTCGTAACATCAGCAAGGACTGTCCTTTTCTCAAATGCAACAATAAGAGGATACAGCATCAGGTTTCTGTTTAATCAGATGCTTAGGAGACAGAAGCAGGATGGCCGCCAGCTACTTGTGTTCCTGCATCTACAGCTCAGCTTGAGTCCCACTAATCTGGAAGAAATCAAAGATTAGCATTTTTGAGAGGTTTGCATTTGCCTCAAAGACCGCTGACTCAGATGTTCCCCAGCCCTCCATAGACAAATCTGTCAGGCACATTTCATATTCCACACTACAAATAACTTCTTTTTTTTTTTCAGAGAATGTAGGTTGCTGCTGACATGTGCCGAAGTTGAATTGATGGGGACACCACCTATTTGATAATAGGGGCGTGACCGATGGAACGATTGACTGTGCATTGAACATTTCAATGTAATGAAAATCATTCCTTACAGGAGAACATTTCAGCACTACTTCATCATGTGGAACAAATTGCCCAGTCCTCTATTTCGTTGGGAAAATAAGATTAATCACTATGTACTCTAAACATGTAAAAAATTAAGAGTGAATGAATTTGCCAGCATCGCCTTGATAGGTTCAACTCACACCTCTCTGTAGTTTTACTGCTGAGATCAAGCTGACCTAGATTGCATTATTTCTAAATTCTGCTGATTTTCCAACAGCAGGTAATTAAGTGTGACTCTTCCACCTTGTTCAACCCTGGCCCTGGATGTTTCAGAGTTGGCTGCTGAGTCAGATGGGGTGGCGCTATGCGGCTAACTGAAATCTAGGGGCACATCTCGGTGCTGCTGCCTTTAGTGTGTGTGCCAGCTGCCTGCCAGAGGCCCAGCCTCATTAGCTGAATTACAGAGATCAAACAGAGAGGCCGAGGAGCAGAAGAAAGAGAATCCGCTGTCCCTCTCCAAGAGGATGGGATGAAAGGATAGTGAAGTGGGGGCAGCAGAAGACATTGTGTAACTGGCTCTGAGTTCGAAGGGTGGGTTCTTTGATTCCCTGTCTATTATAAATGAAAAATGTGTTGCACTTTGATGGGCCTGCACAGGTCTGTTGACATTCTAGTCTGCTTAGTGATGTACTGCGGTGAAGGAATATCAGCCCTGTTGTGTCTTTGACCACTATAAGCCATAGGCATGTTTTTCTTAGAGAATACTAGATAAATAGTCTAATTAAACTTTCAAAGAAGTGGCTCTGCACGTTTCAGTAGAAATCCTAACTCGATGTTCATAAAGCTTTAAAAATCTGTTTTTGTTGTTCTTTTAAATCCAAATTATCATTTTTGTATGAGATTGTGTAAGCATGTCACTCGGAAAATGTGCTGAGTACAGAAGAGTGATAAATCTGGAGTCTGAATTCAAGTCAAACAGGAATGGCAACACAAACCTTACCTGCTTTAGCTATTCTGCTCACAGAATTACATTCAGTTTCAGCTTTTAAATTCGATTTGCTCTGAGCCTAAAAAGACACGGATGAAACACACATTAAGAAAGTTTGTATTTACACTATATACACCACACTCTTCTTTGTCCAAGAGAAAGGGTCCACCATAGAGTTTAAAACAGCAACGTGTAAGAAGCAGAAAATTCTTTCTGTATCCTTCAGTCCTTATAATCAAAAGGTCAAAACAGCATCTCAAAACCTCTCATCATTTTTCATTTATAGCATAGCCGTTCTTCCATCATTCACAAACAGTCAAGGATATATAGCCAAAATTATTTTAGTCTTGAATCAGTTTATTGACAGGTGAATAAAGTCCTGATTTATTCAGGACTGATTGATTCAGCCTTGGACTCACCATTCAAATTATGCTTGTCAATGCCAAAGATAGAACATGCATAGTGTATCAGCTATGAGTTGAGATAGGTAAAGCTTACGCTGATTAAAGGTTAACAGGGGTGCAAAGTGCAAATCAATAAATATGGCTAAGCAGTTGGATTTTGAATACACCACAACACTTCTTCATGTGTGCAAGTTCTGGGCAAATCCACTTTAATGTGAGCACATATTGATCATTTTATTTTGTTTGTATGTCACTGGGATGTGCACATAGTAGTATTGCACATGAAGTGACTATATGTAACTATACTATAATTTGCGCCTCTCAGGCAAGTTTGTATGCAATCCATGAGCTAATTACTTTTGGTTTGTTTGGGCCCTCTATCTTATTTTGCACATTACAGTGCAGAAACTTCTTGGACCCCTGAGATTCAACAACAAAAGTCCTGTTGAAATTGGAGAGATTTCCAGTGCAACACTAGTATTGGTAGTGAGGTAGTGAGGCTTACTTGAGTAGCAGAGGGGACAGCAGTGGACTTAGAGATGGATTTCATTAGTGCAAGGTAGACGAGATGATGGTCCAGACCTCGGGGGATGGGGTGAAAAGCCCACTTGACTGCATCATCACTTGTGGGGTTGACAGCTTTGGGTTAAAGCATCTTAACAATATAGACACTTCCCTAATTAAGACCTCACTTGCTTTTAGAAACTTAATTGATGAGATAATTGGGTGGTGGTGGGGGTCTCTGGCTAATTAGGGTTTTTAGACACGGGAGGTGAAATTGCTTTTATAGTAGCAGTTATAGAGGCTCTGATGCAGAGAAGCCATAAAATCAATTGATGGATTGTTTTTAGGAAAATGTGCAAGCACATCAGAATTAAAAGTATCAAAGTGATCTCAAGTCACTTAACAGAAAGTAACCATCTCCGAGCTCCAAGCAATAAAATGATGACACGATATAAATATGTTCAGTACATGATAAAGCATACATGTTATGAATTTGTGTTTTTTAGTCTTTCTAGTGCCATGGTTCCACTTTGGTCCAAATATCTCAACAACTGTTGCATGGATTGCTAGGAAATTTTGTAGACAATCATGGTGCCCAGAGGATGAGGCCTACTGACTTTGGTGATCCCCCGAGTTTTCATCAAGCGTCATCACGAGGTTCACGTTTCTGGTTTTGAGTGAAATGTCTCAACAACTATTTAGTGGATTGCCATGAGATATGGTACACACACTTGTGTCCTCCTCAGGATTAATTGTAACAACTTTAGTGATCCCTTAACTTTTCCTCTAGAACCATAGTCAGGTCAAAATTATTAGTCCAGTACTTTGGTTAATGACTAAATACCTGAAAACTAATGGATAATTAGCACGTTAGCATACTACCACGGTAAACTAAAATGATGAACACGGCAAACATTACCACATATCAGTAGTTTGCATTGTCATTGTGTGCATTTAGCTCAAAGCACCACTGTGCTTAGGAGTCTTAGTCTTGTTATACCTGGCTGTTTTGGAAAACCCCAACAAAACACTGTTAGACACAGATAACAAACACCTTGACAAAGTGTTTGTAGTGTGCGAAAGATGAAAGAAGCTTCTGGCTCATGTAATTCTGAACCCAACAACACATTAAGTAGGATCCTTTGAAATGCACTTTTATTTGTGTTCAATCCTTGAAACGGAAATGTTAATGATTTACTTTTTCATGTATGTCTCACTCATAGAAACCATTTTCATTACAAGAAGTCTAAATTTAAATGAAGATGAGAATATGTTAAGCATCACAGATTCAGGCGAGGAGTTGAGATGAAGCTATTGTGAACACTTCAATTGTATTCAAAGGGAGTTCCAGACAAGTACGCTCTGCATGGATTTACTGTCCCTGGGGAAAGGGACAGACTCCATTGCAATCTCCTTTCTCATTTTACCCCCAAAAGGTGTTGGCAGTGCTTTGCATCTAAAGTGCCTTAGAGATTATCAGTGTTACAAGACCTGACATTAAGAGACACAACTTAAAGATCACTTTAAAGACAGCTGAAGGAAAGGGAAAATTAAGAAAAAGAGGTTTCATGTGATGGAAACTGCTGTGAAGCTAATTCATTTAAATAGTGCGTTACTGCAGAGAATATTAAAATGGTGATCTTGGTGAGTAGTAAATAGTAAATACCATTCTGCCCTCATTTTGTGATGCATTAAAATCCACTGGAAATCCAGAAGAATTTCCCTCATAACTGGGTCACACATCAGATCTGCAAACTAAGCATACTTAGTCAAAAGCCTTCAAAAAAACTCCCAAACCAATCATGCTGTAGCAAAGCGATGCATGCTTGTTATCTTTGCTAATTCACAGTTCATATAATACATGGAAAAAGATTAGATCTTCAGTCATCTGACAGCCTTTTCATCCCATGATCCATCATGTCAGAAGTCTATTAGTACAGTGTGTTGATAAGAAAAATAGGTCATAATATTGTGACAAAACACTTGCTATAGCTGTATTCAAAATATGAAATGCTGCACCCAATTTGAGAATCCTCTCTAGACAAAAGAGTACAGTTTAAGCGAGGTTTCAGCTGTCAGAGTAGTCATACAAATAGTCATTCTACGCCTTTTACATATCTCTGCATAGTAATGCCAATAAGGATATTAAGGAAATGCAAATGCACCACCATGCTTCCATACCTGAGGCAATGCAGCCTGCTCTGATTCAACACAGCAACTAAAGCTGAACTGCTCACTCTCCCTCGTGTACAACTGCAACCCACGGCAGCCAAGACAATGTAGCAGTGAACCAAATAGCCTAGTAAAACCGAAATATGGTAACAATAACACCCCTTACCAATGTGTGTTTCTCAGCAGTAGCCACAGAATTAGCTTAGCATCACTTCTATCTGGTTAAAAAGAAAAAAAGTCAGTATACTACAGTATGTGTGCTTGCTCATTATTCAAAGTATTATAAATAAAAGATCAATATTCCCTTCGAAAAACATTACTCATGTTTTCAAGGGGAAGAAATCACTATATTGGAAAACACAGCCTTTGCCTACCTCCCAATTCATTAATGCTTAACTTCTCTACATTGCAGAAGCAGCCCAGCGTGCTAACATCTGTGTCTTTTCTATCAAGTAATTCAGTTTCATCAGCTCCCACAGTGACAGCCCACAAGGGTTAGGCTTCACCCTCTGGGGATCATGAATGTGTGTACAAAATTTCATTTTGTGAGATATTTCAGTCTGGAGCAAAGTGGTGGACCGACCGACAGACACTGGCATTTTTTAGCATGGCTAAAAAACCTTCCATCCTTTGACATAATGCCTCCCAAGGCAGAACATAAACATCTTATGTATTCAATATGCATTATACATTTACATGGGGTGGGGGGGGCTCTGTAAAGCCACCACTCTGTGGGGCCTTTAAGCCAGGGGTTCTCAATCTTTTGTAACTTAAGGCCCACTTCTGATTGTTAAAAGAGTTCCGAGGACCACCTTCCCAAATAAATCTGGGTGTCTCTGGCCGCGGCCCACTGGCTGAGAATGGCTGCTTTAAGCTATCCTGAGAACAGCAGAGAGGTCACATAACAATATTCTTTTGTAAATTCTTAACTGCAGTTTATAATTGGTGGATCAGTTGCACCGATTCAACAAACACAACTTTTAAAAATCTGAAAAATCACACACTTAAATATCAAAAGCAATGTTAAAGTAGTTTGTGTTTACTTGATTATTGACATTCTTGCATAATGAAATCAGATTTAAAGACAGCGTTTCATGATCCCTAATTAATAGCATGTCTTTTCATTGCAGTGCAACTGCCAACTCTGCAGAGTGGTTTTTTTCAAAATAAATGTGAAATCCCAGAATAAAAAAAAATATATAATAAAAATACAATAAAAACAGAACTTGCTGACATGGTGCACGTGTTGCTGGAAACCATGGGGGTCTACCAAAAAAAACATTGTAATTACACAGAGTACACTTGATCATTAGTGTGTGAAATTCTTTGATTATTCTTACATTGAAAAAAAAAAAACCCAACAAGGTTGTAAGGTTGTTGATCCACCACCACACAATTTCCATTTCAAACTGCCCGACATGTGTAAATGTCCCAACAGGATACATCCAGCCATCACATAGTCAAGGTTTTCTTCTCTTGTTACTTCAGGTTCTTCCTTTTCTTCTCTACAAACCTCTTACAAACAAAATAGTCCTGCAATCCAGATTCATCACAGTTTAATACATGGGATGGGACTCCATTAATCTTGAATTCTGGGAGGTCTGTCATACACCATCTGGAAACCACTGTATGATTCCTCCCAGAGGCCCTTGCAGCAGACAGAGTTTGAGGCTTACAGATACTCAGACTTTTATTTTATTTTTTCATAAACCTGTCAAATCAGTAGTATCCTGCTCTTTTCTTCTTCTCCAATAAGACTTTGACACCACTGGTCTTTAGATTTTAAAATACTAAAGTTTCACATTTGTGTTTGTCATGTGGAAGCCATTTCTCCACTTGTCCGTGGTATTCTATAGCTGTTCTCAATCTTTAATCTTCCCTCCACAGATTGTCAACCAGGGTCTGAGGGACACATCTGAGCAGTGAAGGCTGTTTTTGGTAAAGTGGCAAACTGCAGGTCATGTGATGCTTGTTGACCCAGAAGAACATTTCCTTCAATTACAAATTCCATTACAAAAGAGTAAGCTATTCAATAATGGATACATTTTTGGGTATCATGCGATCCTGAACAATGAATGCCTCAATATAAACCTTTAAATGAGAGTCACCACTCAGTGAAACAGCCGGTACCAATCCCATGAGGAAAGGGGTTATGGTGGAATCACAAGCATTGTCTAGAGTGGCCGCGATCAGCTCCGGCAGCCACGTGGGAAAATCTGCCAAAATAAAGAGGATTTAAATAAACATTAGAAAACAAGATCATTGGTTCTAATTCAGGCTGACAATGGTTGATATTTACACATATGTACTTTTACATCCTTCAAATTCAACTCAATTAATAAACCAAAAAACTTCAGTAAATTACCAATTTACCAAAGTTTTTAAGCTTTACACACATTCAGAAACCATTTTATTATATAGTCTCAACTATAGGTAGCCTAAACTGTATTTAGATGTATGGAAGCAAGCTTTATAAACTGTCAGCACATGAATTTTGTTGGAAAAACTCAGCACTTTTTTGCTGAAAATGTTAAATAGTTTAGATTTCTTTTTTGTTTGAATACAGCAGCAACACAAAAATGGCTTTAATATGCAGTCCTTGCATATTATAATATTAGTGAGCAGTGCTGTCAAGGCCTCCTCTCTCTGTAGAGCCTATCATAATGAATTGCTGTAGGAGTTCTTGCTCCTGCCTGAACAAAAGAGTTAGTTTTAAATATCAGATGCTCTTTGAAGCTTTTGCAATCCAGCAAGAAGTCCAAACTCTTCATTCAGACCTCTATCACTTAATCTTTAATCTACTGTACTCTGTCACTGGAAATTTCCCTTTTCCACGTCTATCAAGACCTTTGCTGAGCACTCACTATTCACACAATCAATCTCATCACTCCACACAAATGTAGGCATTCGACGACAAAATGAAGAAGTGTTTCTGAGTGAAAATAAAAAAAGCTGACTTTTTGCTTTTTTTGATTTGCTTTTTACCTTCCTTGGGATTACTATAAGGAGCAGACACTCAACAGCTGAAAGAGCAATAATGCAGCGTGCATGTCACAGTGCACACAAATGAACAGATGCACACACACACATACAGTACAGACACACTCTAGTATGTCAATACAGGGGCATAATCTTCAGGGCAGTTTCCAGAAATACTCCCTCTTTCAGGTAACACATTTTATATGTAAATGGTTTTGATGACATCATTCATCCACTACACTTTTTAAGCACATGTTCACTATTTTTTACTGGAAAATGTTGGCAACACTGGGGCAGAGATCAAGCAAAAATGTCCAGTGTTGCCTTGTGTCTGAAACTACAGCCTCCGGTTCATGTGCCAAAAAACACACTGAAAGGTTAGTCAAAGCCAAACAAACACATAAAAACAAATGTTTGCTACTGTGTTTGTCCAGACCCCATGCCTCACAAAATACATTTCCACATATTAGCTACACTGCAGCTAACCCACCTGGCATCAGTCATGCTTTAAAACCAAATGCTAACACAGTTTTGCTGTCTATCCTCACAAACTGTTACTTACAAGTCCCAAATGAGGCCAGGAGATTAAACATTCGGTGTCTTTTGTCAGCTACAAGCAACTAGTTAAGCAACTAAGCTACAAACAGAATTGTTAAGGAGAGGTTGAACAGTCCCATGAAAGGTCTCTGAATAATTGTTCCATGTTCTGTATGTCTTGAGCTCAGTACATGCTCGTGTTCCCAGCGCTCCGTTTTCATGTTGTTGAGAACATGCTGAGCCTCAGATCCTGTAAAAATCGGGGACTAACAAAGATTTTGAAGATCAAGAGCTGTGGATTTACAGCGTTTGACGACACCATTCAGTGATATGCAAATAGCATTCCCTGCTTGGCGAAGATTTTTTTTCTGCATGAGAAAGGAATGAAATGTATGCATGGAGAAATGTGTGCATGGTACTGCAACAGAGGAAAAATGATTTATGGTATTCAGGGCTGAAAATGGACAGATTGGACTGCCATTGTTGCATCCAGGACATTATTATCTTGAAAAACCAACAGGCCTTCATACTGTAAACACACTATAAACAATGTAAGTAGTACAGTTAAATAAAAATCATATATTTATATTAATATTATCACACATTACTGAATGTAGCATTGTATTTTTTAAGCTCTATTGTACAGAGGTTTGCAGAGCAGGATATCTGATGTACACTAAGGCCAGCCCCTTATACTAGCAACTTTAAGAGTCATTAAATTGCTCAAAAATTCATGTGTTGGGTTAAAAAATAGTGTTAAGAGCGACACTATAAAATTTTCAAGTACATTAATTTTCATAAAAAAATAAAAAGTTGGATATCTAGACAATATAATTAATGTACAACACCCACCTTTACTTCCGTTTTGGCCGCTACAGCCTATTTTTCTAAAGGGTTCAGGTACAACCACTTTCCAGATGTGCCGGCTGGTCATATTTGTGTTCCCAAGCAACAAGGTGTAAACAAAGGCTCTGAGGGAAAAGCAAAGAGCCCAAAAACACACTCCATAGCAGTGGGTGGCAGTAGTGCGTCACCTCATTGTTTGCCAGCCACCATAAAACATAAAAAAAAGAACAAAAAGGTGCCAGAGGAAATGCGACAACCACCATCCACCAGAGCATTTAGCGTTTCAATAAGATAAAAAGAGTAAGCTCAGCAGAGGGTCAGCAAGGCCAGAGAAGAAAGTGACAAACAGCAGAGTAAGACGAGAATAACCCTTGGTCCATCAATAACATGATGGAAAGAAACAAAGCAACCACTGGGTTTCTGAACAGACTCGGAGATGCCATCTGCTTTATTCGACTGGTAGCGAACATTGGCTTCTGCTAAGCATTAGTTCCTATTTTGAAGTGACAGTTTCATTTAAAGATGACATTTTCTGTTATTACTGCGATTCAATATCCTAACGTATCCTAACTTTAGGAGGGTGGCTGCTACAAAGTAAACACTAGAGTCAATTTTATATGGCGGAAGCATGGTGGCACTAAATTGGACGGATGACCTCTTAATCCTCTGGTGGGAAATGCTAGCTGTTAGCAACTACATTGTCGCACAGGTCACGGTAATCCGATCAGCCCTATATGCACGACAATGGATGTCACAACGTTAAAACGAAAAGTAACTTGATGACACCTCACTTAATACATTTCTTTTCCGCTCCATCCCAGTCTTAAGCAAAAGTTACACAATCAGTCTCGCTTTGAGTGCACAGTCAGGTAAATCTTTTCTTTTTATATGTGTGGGTTACTCCAAATTAGAAGTATGGGGCTATTTTTTCAAAACTCTCATGTGTTTCATTTACGTTCTTTGCTGTCACAAATGTTTTTTTAAACAATTTTACACATTGCATTATATTTATAATGTGAATGAGCTGTCCATAAATATACACGACAATATTTTATTGTAGTTACAGTGGCACTGCTATGCACATTGACGTTAGCAGAAGGTTTAACGTCCCCATAGTTTCACTCCAATGGCACATAAAGCACTTGTGCATTTGTTTTATCAAATGTGACTCAATCTTAATGATGGCTTTTTGGGAATTTCAGAGAGCACTGTCACACTGAGCCCTCAATGACACTGCTCTAAATTACCATGTGAATACACTCCGGACATTCAAATCCATGCACCATAATTGCTGCATATTTGCTGAAAAATTATCTCCCTATTACAATCATAAGCATTGAATATATCTGCTTTGTGATTTATGTTTTGGTTATTTGCTGTCTTAACCCCCAGGTAAAGCAATTTCTGTCCTCCCAGGCTTAATCCTTTGATCCAGGGAGAGAGAGTTGGTGGGATGTCAGTGGGATGAACAGAGCCGTGACAGGTGAGAGGGGAGAGAGGGAGGCAGAGAAGAGCCGTTCTGTCAATCAAGTTAGTTGGAGAAAACCGAAAGCTTTGCGTCTTAATGAATGAGCCAATGTCCCCTTTAAGAGGACAAGCATGTGAACCACACTCGCACCTTGTTTAGCTGAATGAAGACAAGTGGTAGAGAGGCGAGGAGGAAAAGATGAGGAGGGACAGGCCTTTAACGAGGTGGTGGTGAGCTTTGGTGCCGATCCACGGTAAGGAAGAGAAGGAGAGACGCAGCTGAGAACGTGATGGAAAACAAGGTCCAGAGGAGATAAAACAGCCTCTAAAAGTGCTTTAAAAGTCAACCTGCAAAAAATGTAGAGTATATGTAAAAGTATAGTTTAGGGTGCAGCATAGATCTTATAACAAAGTGATAACAACAAGCATTTATAATTGGCGTCCTTTATTTGATCTGAAAATGTGCATACATTTAAAGTTTTGCATGTAGAAGTAGATTTACATTGTTTTCAGATTTAGAAATGCTAGATGCATTTTTCTCACATGATGGATACAGTATGTAATTTTGAACTGATATCTGCCTACAAACATGCAGTACACGTACACTGCACATATACGATAACTTGAAGTGTAACTTCGAGCCATTTTGTACCCCACGCAGAAAAAAAAGGCTCCTGCTACAGTATTCATCGATTCCTATCTGATCTCTTTTCTCCTCACCTTGGGTTGATATATCTTTAAAGGTTGGAGTCCACTTCAGATGGATTGATACAAAGTCGTTGACTCTTTTGCAAGGTTCATTGTAGACCAGTTCATCGTGCTCTGTCAGGGGCTAGACCACAGTATCATCAATAATATAAGAGGAAGACAATACATCTTGGCTCCCAATGCACAATTCCAGATTATTGAATTGCCTTGTGGGACAGGGACTGGACTGTCCAGGGTGCAAATAATTCTAGTCTTCATGACTGTAGTACTTTTAGTATACAAAGTATTCTAGCTCTTATGCATATATACACTGAGTGACTAATGTAGTTTTATAACTATGTTCAATATGCAAAAATAGCCTGAGCGTGACTGAGCCACGTAAATTGCTTGGAGTTGGTGTTATTAATGCACAGGTTTACCTGACTGGTAGCAAGGCCTCTAACTAAGAAAAAATCCTCTTTCTCACCCTCTGCTGTAAGATTGCTCATGCTTTTGAGTAGTAAGTTGATTAGCAATGGCTAATCTGTTGGGTATCAATCAATCTGCCGTGGAAATGTGATATACTGCAGGTTTCACTGATATCTTTCGCTTTGTGCTGTCAGTCAGCGAATCACCTGCTTAGTTTTTGGTTTAAATGAAAATGTGCTGCAAAACAAAGCAAGGTATTTTACAAGGAGTGAGTAGATTTCCAGCGCCTGAAGCAGCAACATCACTGTAGCAGTGACACAGTGTGGTACTTATATTATTCAATCACTGCGGGCCGATACACTGCATAATGTATACGCTAAAGCATGAGAATGCAGCATCCTACACGGCTGGTGAACCACATCTTAAGACATTGCTCCTTTCTTACTAGTTGATGCCTTGCAGTCAGTGGAATTTGCCAGAGCAAAATAAAGAAACAACAACAGAAGTCAATATGTGTCAAATAAAATCAATTGTCTCATTAGGGAAACAACAAGGAGGATTTTTCACAGACAAATGAAATGTGATAGCCTGCAATTCACTATACTCTTTGTCTTTTGAATTGTGTTAGTGCTGTAATCACACTGAAATTGAGTAATTGTTTAATTAAAATACACAAAGGGAGAAAACAGTCATTTAAGCAGAGTTATAGTTTTGTTTTCCTTAAAATCTACTTAATCTACATAATTTTCTCAACTGTTGATTTCAAAATGGTGTTGATATGACACCACAGACACAAGCATTTTGCATGATGATAATGGCTCATTCTCCATTAACAAAACCAGGCTCATGACTACTTTCACACTTCAGATGACCACTGAGTGCACATATTGGTTTCAGCACATGCAATGTTGCCTGCGGTGATCAATCATGGCTTCAACCTCCCCAGTCCCTCTGATGGGGGAACTGTAGTGAGCCTAGTGTCACTTAGGGATAATGAGCAGAGGCCGTGGCCTGATGGTTCAGCCTGGCCTCACTCTCTCACCTTTTCCCTCTAGCTGGAAGAGTCACTTCCTGTGGGTTTAGATTACTCACTCGCTGCCAGTTCTCAAACAGTAGTGGTACACCCCCCTTTGATTTTACAGCAGAAACTTTTCCGTCTTCTCCAAAATGAGCAGTTTTGTTTATTTGCCCTCAAAGTAAATATTATACAAGAATATACAAGCAGGCAAGGTTTAGTACACTCTGAATTCAAAACACATTGGCCTGTATATCAGTCAAGACATTTCATATTAAACACGATTTGTCATGGGGCCAAGGGAAAATAAAGGTCGGACAGAATAATAAACAAATACTGTATGAATAGTGTATGGCAGTTTGGGCCATAAGCTTGAGACACGTCACATTTTCAATCTCCACCAGTGGGAGGACAAATCGCCTGAGAGGAGGGATTAGGGTTGTGAATCACTGATGGAATAAAAGCCTCTTGTTGTTGCTTTGTAATTGTCTCTGCCATATTTACATGTTAAAAAATGGAAATCTTTTGTTAGGTGCTGGCATGAAAATCGTTCTCCTATGAGTCAGCAGCAATGTTAAATATTCATGACTTTATGTGGAAAGCAGCATTTAGGTCCAGGATGCCAATGAGAAGTAAGCAAAGGCGCGGATTAGCAGAGGTGACAGGGTTGATGAATACAAACATTTAGGAGATTATGTTTTTGATTGGAATAATGCTTTGCAGGCAGATTTATTCGGAGCATTGGGGGAATGATTAGATTTCCATCCCCCCCATCATCCATATGGAATTTTGACATGCTGTGTATGCCGGCTCCCCAGAGGTGTGGTGGCATTCAGTTTTCTACTGTGGAGAGAATTGATCAACAAGGTGACACCTAGTATAAGAACTGTCAATAGAAGGTCAGTTGCTCTCCACTGCCAAGCATACAGAGTGTGTACTAAGCCTCCTGTGCAGCCATGCAGCGTCGATCAATGTTATATGAGAAGGTTGTAAACATCCAACTGAATCACCCTGCCGCTATGCATTGGATTGCAATAGACGCCAAGCTGAATGAGTTTGGGATGAAAAGGAAGAATTTCAGTTTTTGACAACCTTACAAAACAACACTCACAAGTACCAGTAGTTTAATAACTTGTACAAAAATAAGAAATAGAGTGAGATACTGTGATTTCTTCCGGAAGATTAATAGATGTGATCACTTTCATGTGACAGACAAAGCATCTTCAAGCAACATTGTATTTCTGTTTGATGTTTCCTTGTCAGTGTCGGTGAGATAACAAGAGAAACGCACACACAGTACAGACACAGGCAGACTCAGATGCACAAACACTTAGAGTGCGGGGAAACTTCAGAGATGAAATTCTGTTCTTAATGTTTGACTTTGATCTACTTTATTTGATGTGCACTACTGAAAGATGAGTTCCACTATTTTTTCTCTTTGACCTGCTTCGAAATCAAATAAGCTGTGTCCTCTTGTACAGGGGACTGAAAGGTCGCTAAAGTATCCTGAGGTCTAAATCAGAGAAAATATCCGGCTTCTTTAAATTGATTGCAAGAAGTCTGTAGTTAACATCATAACATACTGACAATGACAATGCTAACATACTGATGTTTAGCAGGAATAATGTTTACCATGTGCACCATCTTAGTTAAACTAACTAACTAAACACAAAGTACAGTTAAGGCTGATCTCATAAGCTTTGCAGATATTTGGTTAAAACCCAAAGTACTGGGCAAATAGAAGTTTTGACCTGGTGATGCAAATAGTTAACAAGATATTTCACTGAAAAGCAAAAATGTCTTCCATCGTTGTTGCTCTATAGGAAAAGTCAGGGTAACACAAAGTCAGTAGGCATCATCCTCTGGGGACCATGAAAGTCTGTGACCATGTCATTCATGTAATAGTTGTCGAGATATTTCAGTCTGGATCAAATTTGGTGGAACAAACGACCCACCTATAGACTGACATTGCCATTCCTAGAGCCGCTCGACTAGGTAAATGGACTTCTCTTATATAGTGCTTTTCAACCTTAACGGTTCCCAAAGCGCTGTACAGATTGGTCTCATTCACACACACATTCACACACCGATGGAGGTGGAGCTGCCAGGCTAGGTGCTGGCCTCCACTGGGAGCAACTTAGGGTTCAGTGTCTTTCCCAAGGACGCTTTGACATGGACAGGAGGAGCCGGGGATTGAACTGCCAACCCTGGACGACCCGCTCTACCTCCTGAGCCACAGCTGCCCTACCTGACTAGGAATATTATTGTTTTTGCTAGCATTCAACAAAGTTTCAACAGCATGCTAAATGCCTAATACTCCTTAGAGCTGTCAATTTTGAATGCAAACAAATTCACAAATGTTATATCTTTGTTAAAATGAACAGATACAGCAGTAAATGGCCATTGGAATATAGAGACAATATGATATTTCAGCTCTTCGGCTTTAGTGGAATACAAGCTAGCCCAGAGGCCAGTCTGTTTGCTAGCAGTGTCACATGGAAACATGAAGACAGGAGGTAGTTTAGCCTGTTGTGTTAATTTGACTATTTGCCCACAATGCACAATGTGAAGGTACACATTGTGCATTGTGGGAATTGCAACTAATTCCTAGTTTGCATAGCAGTTTACAGTGCTGTTGCAGTGTTTTTTTTTCCTTTCCCACTGGGTCTGCTCATCTATCCAGGGCTTAGGTTGTTTGACTGGGAGAGGATTAGTGAGCTAATGTTAGCAGCAGACCGTCTAAAATGTTGTACTTAGCTACACTTGTGCTGCTGCATGAAAGTCCAATTATCTTGAATTTTGTAACCGGTGGGTTAGACAGCCTGCCATTCATTCAATTAAACAAATGTGTGTGTGCGGTATATACCTTCAAGGGAAGCGCCATCACTTCACATCACTGCTGCTACTGCCGTCACGTTGCATTCCCTGGTCAAGTGGTAACGTTTGATGTGTAGCTCTAACTGCATTGTTACATTTTTTGTTCATTCAAATTACCAAGTTAATACTGTTTCAGACAGGTGATTTCACACGCCTATACTTGTTACACTGTGTCAATATTTTCCTCAGTGATGCCTTGGAGATAAACTGAAGCTGGAATAGTTGTAATGTTTCACTTGTCCATAATTACAGTCATTAACTTACATGACCATTGCTGTACTCGCAACAGGTGATCCAGTGCCCAGTTAGAGCGTCAGCCCGGGGACCATTTTGAGGAGAACTTATATAAAACAAGAATCAACTGTGACTGCAGGAATATGACAACCAACCAAGGTACCCTTTAAAAATTATTTGTTGCTTAAGCTAAACCACAGTGTGTGGTGTAAATGTGTTTTTGGCTAGAAGTAATGATTTGCTAGTTTTACCGTCTACAGGAGGCCAACCACTGCTGCTTGAGTTAGACTCATAACTGCCTTGCCTTAATTAGGTCAATTGCTCTGCCTTACATACATCATGCATGGCTGATAAGTGACTTGCCTTATAGACAGATTTTAATTAAGTTCTAGCCAGGTTATTTTTGTTTGGCTACCCCTTACTGATTGAGAAACAACTAAACTGTACATTGTTTTCCAGTATGTGTTTAGGTATGGGAAACAGGTTTAGTGTAATGGAGTATCACTGTTACACACCATATAAAAATCCTAGACATGCCCACTTTTTTCATTTTTTTTTTACAAATAATTTTGCTGTCTCAAAGAATAGCGATAAATACAAATGCTGCTCCCTACTGTAGACCATTTAGCTTAATGTTTTGCCAGAATGCATGAGACTCTGAAATAAAATGAAATGGAAATATATATATTAATATGAAAATAAATTAAATAAAAGGTGAGTTAAAAAGATCCAATTCCAGTGGATTATTCACAACCAAGTCCACCACCAAAAGTCAGCTTATCATGATAAGAAAGGGAACAAATAAACTCATAAATAAATGCAAATGGTTATAAATATGCACATACATAAGCCAGGCCATGCTAGTCTGATGACAAGAGGTTTGCCCCATTGCTGATGCACTGTTGCACAGGGCACCCCTGCTGGCCCTCAGAAAGACTTCACTACAACCCCAGTACCCCGTTTGCCATCAAAATGCAGAGCGTCAGGCACAGTTCCATGTTCTTTCCTATGTTTGCATTGCACTGGTAAAGGCGCCTCTGTATTCTGACAGTAGCAGGGCGCTGCGTTGAACTGTACACCATGTCTTTCATATTGACAGGTTTGTTTGTATGCAGAACACACACACAGCCATCACCCGGAGAGCAGCTGGGCCTCAGAGCAGAATAGGAAAGTTCAAACTCGCTCAACTGCACCTAGATGAACAAACAGGGTTATATAGGAACAGACAAAAAGGGACACAATTGTATACATGTTCATGTACATGACGTACTGGACTTACTAAGGTTGGTAACAGCATACAGGGTAATGGATGTCAACGACCAGTCTCCTCCAACTGTTCAAGAGCCATTAGAGAAGGGGATCTATATTAAGAAAACAGAGGCGGGAGGCTTTTAAAACACCTCAGGGGTAATGGCATTAAAAAGACAAGATTGATGGGTGAGGAAGGACTGACACGCATGAAGGACACGGGAGCTTGGCCTCATCTTCAAAGACAACAAGGACTGTCATAGCAGTGAAAATGGGAACTAACGGAATTATTTTGGAAAGTGGCTGCTAGGCTCTCAGCCAGCACTCCAACCACAGAGTGAGAAGGCGAAGGGTGGCTTCTGCTGCTGCTTACAACACACTGTTATAACATCACTACCTCCACATTTTTACAAAAAGGCCACCGGTCTAGAGCGGCGTGGGTGTCACCTAGGAGAGAGACATCACGTTTAGAGGGCACCACACTTCTGGGGCCTTCTGAGGAGGTGGCCTTTTATGTTGTCAGGGTAGGGGTGTAACATCCCCACAAATACTGCCTGCCATGAGAAAAGAATAAGTCATTCTGATGAACAGCAAATTGCCTTCAACTATATTACAGACTAGCGGATAGTTTTTTGTTAATTGTCATTGAACTACCATGTAGAATTAGATCACTCCACACAGACATGTCAGACTAATAGATATTCAATTTGATGAAATTGTTGCGTCCTATCACTTTGCCACATTTCACCCCAACCAAGCTCTTAATATATAGTCTGTGTTCAGGCTGGCATCCTGTTGTTTCTTTTTTTTTACATTTAAAGCTGCTTTAAGCTGAATTTTGACCGCTTGTGGGCAGACAGATTTAAAAACAACCCCAGAAACGCTGTCTGACATGAGAAAAGAGCAACATGTATTTCTAGAAACCTGCTGGACGTACATCCAATATCCACAGCACAGCACCCAGTTACCTGAATTCCCTCATTCAGGTTTTGAGCCTTCTAGTTCACTACAATCTGCCAATGAACGCTGAATATTCCTACCTTCGATGGGAGGCAGGATGCCTCAGTCCAAACTCCTCTCCTGTGTGCTTCCTCGGTGGTGGAATGAATTACCTAAAGCAATTCAGTCAGCAGAATACCTCTCTGTCTTCAAAAATCACTTGAAGACCTACATATTCCAAGAGTACCTACTCAATAATATGCCCTATCGCTCTCTCTCTCTCTAAAGAAATTGTCATTCGCTATGCTCTTATGTGTTACTTCATGCACTTGCAAACTTGTGGCACTGCGTCAGGTGGAAAAATGGAACTGAGCATTGTGGCACTTATTTTCGAGGGCTCCTACTTGATCTACTGTGGCTTGGATTGTATCTCCTTTATACGCCGCTTTGGACAAAAGCTTCTGCCAAATGAATAAATGTAAATGTATCCTTCCATCCATTTTCAGCCACTTATTGTGGCCCTGGTTGCATTGCAGCAGTCTAAAAAAAGCAGCCCAGATATGTTTCTAACTCCTACTATGGAATCATACAGCATTCCCAGGCCAGTATGTTCTGGGTTTGCCCAGTCTCCCATTGTTGTGCGGCCAGAATACATGATGGCTCCTGTTCAGGAGGTGTCCAAGAGGCATCCAGATTAGATGCCCAAACCACCTCCTTTCAATGCAAAGTAGCAACAGTTTACTAAGTTCCATCCAGCTGTCTAAGCTCTTCAACCTGTGAGCAGACACACAGCAGAGGAATCTCATTTTAACAACTTAAAACTATGGCGAATTTCTTTCAATCACTAGTCTGAGCTCATGACTGTAGGTGAGAGTTGAAACACCAATCCTCCTGTCAATTTCACACTCCTTTTATGCTCACTTATGAACAAGACCCCAACATACATACAAACTCCTTCACTTCGGGTAGCAACTCGCACCAAACCAGAAGGGGACAATCCACTGTTTGTGAGTGCTGTGTAACTTCTCATTATCAATTGACCAATTCTTTTACAATATTGTTTTCTGGCATTACCATTCAGATTTTTTACGTGTAAATTCAAATGTGCATGTACATATTATCTAAGAAGACTCTTTGATGTCTTACTACACCATTGAAACATCAGTGTTTCCTCTCCTCAGTTCATCTAAAGAGAGTGTGAGAAGTCACTTGGAACACATTAGATTGCAAACAATTATGCATACACTTAAACAGCACGATCAAAGTAATTAAATTTGTTTTGCATTCAGACAGCAACGTAGGAATCATTTTGTAATATTTGCATAGGTCCCTGGAGGGGACTGTATGTGCCCAGATTCTTTATTGTCATTTCTATCATAATGTTTCTAGACCCGAGGAGATCCTTTGCTCTTTTTTAGATGGCTCACCTAATCAGATTACTTAGGCACTGTTTGCCCTGTGAACAGGTTTTGATACAGTGCAAATGATTTTAATTTCACCAGGCCAGCCTGTGAGACAGCTCTAGCCTTGCCTTGCTGATTGGTGAAGTGCTCTTTAATTGGTTTAAACTTTGCTCTTGCTGCCCAGGGATCTACACGCTTAATTTCAGCAAAAGGTCAATATCAATAAATCTGATGCTAGAGAAGGGAGGAAGGCAGAGGTGTGGAAATAAAATACTCTTCTGGCTCGGACTGACCACTGGGAGGGGGAAGCGAGCTGACCCTGGTAACACCACGAACCAACAGGGTGCTAAGAGAAGATTAGAATTTGAAGCTCCGTCGGCCCACCCTCTTGTCAGGTGTTTATTGCCCATGACCTCCGCGAGATGAGGTCAGATTTTCATATTATAGCAAACCAACTCCTTTGGCACAATTGGTTGCAGTATATTCAACAACAGCATAATGAAATGGCCGGACAGGAAGAGGAGGGGTTGCATCAGCAAGTGAGGAGAGACAAGCCAGGATAGGTAGCGAGTCTTAAGGGGCAAAGTAGAAGAGACTGCGCAAGATTGTTTGCAGTGCAGAGCAGATGCAGAAGGAAGGAGAGTGATATGAATGAAAATCTACTCTGTAGGGGCCTTTCTTGTTGCATCAGTGCCTCTCTTGTGTGAGCATTACAAGGCCCTACAGAGGCAGGCATGAGAAGCTGCGGTGCTTTGGGCCCTCAGGGGGGTATCCACACTCCATACTTGCCCCTCAGGATTTCACTCACCCAAATGGAGAGATGAACAGCCCCACTGATTACATGTCTAATACTTTCTACGGCTCATCACTCTCTGATGCCCAAGTGGAGCGCTCGCTCAACACACAGGCATACACTCGAACACTCTCTCTCTCTCTCGCACACACACACACACACACACACACACAGACAAAACTAAGTCATAATCATCAACATCCTGGCTCAGAACTACCCTATCCATCAAGAGATTATGTCACCTGTCAATCAGAGTGATGGTAAAGTCTTTCAGTGGACACACACACACACACACACACACACACACACACACACACACACACACTGAGCCAGGACTGTCCAGGTACAATTAAAATAAATTACCACAGCTCAGCCTGTGTTTTTCCTAATCTGTCAGCTGATTGGTCTAAATTGTGGTGGTCATGGCTTCAGCAAAGCAATGTGCACTCCGACACAATGGAGCCGAAATTGGGTAATTATTCCGTCTGGTCACCATGCATCACTGCTCACATGAACTCAGAGAAAGGCAACACCCGCCAGAGGAAAAATACAAGGAGAAGAAAATAAAAACAAAATGAATGCCAATAGTACACAACATCAGCACACAGAGTTTGGGCTTTCTGTTCAAACTACGTTTTACTGCTAGCACACTAAATCATCAATTTGGCTTTTTATTCAGTCAACCCTTACTATATGTTTGGCAGTCTTCATTGTGAACATGTAATATAAAGAATGAATGAGATTGTACCATGGCTAATTCATGTAGCTTAAGAGAAATCTGCTCATACATACACATTGTATTATCTGAAAAACAAATTGTCCTGACATCTGTGATGAGCTCAAGACAGAGGCTATAGTCTAAATTATTTCACTCTAGCCTACAAGCTAGTTTACAAGTCTGGTGTGTAGAAGTAGGTTGTGCACCTATTTCACTACATTTAAACGTTTTATATCAAATTCAGTGAAATCTGCACACAGCTTGCGTAATTACATGCAGCACATTCCTCAGAGTGGACACTGTAGATGGAATGAAGAAGAACGTCTCATGATAGCAACAAGTATTTTATCAGCGTAAATGGAAGGACCCTACTCAATATGCAAGCAGCTGTGGATGACATTATTGGTAAGAATTGCTCAGTCTAACCCAGGCTCTGTCTTAATCACACTGAATGTTGTCTTTGCTATAAGTGTTTACTAGAATAAAAAATGTATAATGTCTTTCAGAAAAGTGTACCAAAACTGCACATCTTTGCATTACCCACCATAGATGCACAACTCCACCAGCCCAGCGAAGTGGATTCATTTATAGCCATGGAATTACCAAAGAGACCCAAGCACAAAAAATGGACTTGCCCAACAAAATGTCATTGCCTATATGCTTTGCACCGGTGACTCTGATCACTTCATGCAGAGCTCAAACAATGAGTAGGACCAAGAGACAGCTGTGTTACATGTTTTCTACAGCTGACTGGACCTGGCCTTTAAACCATCTGCAGTTGTTCTTCCAAGCTAATGACTGTAGAAGAAATTATCCCCCAGCGTGCTTGCCTCTTAGTACCTTGCTTGACGAATGCTTCATGAAGGCATGAAGGAGACTGGGGATGGATTCTATGTATAATGCGTGATGGAGTTTGTTAAAACCATGCCCTTCCTCATATATCACCATAATGAAACACAGGATGGGACCAAGGTGCACAGATTTCAGCTGTCAGGAAGAGGGACTTAGCATCATCTCAAGCAGTGATGATAATCCATGCTCACCTATCCCCAAACAGGAGATGAGAATCTGTAATGACAGGCCCCAATCAACTTGAACCTCGGTAGCTAGGAGGCTAATAGCATTTCATGTCCAATTAGGTTAGTTGACGCTGGTGCATCTCCCCGACACAGCCTCTTCTCTGCGATAGGCAGACTCTGACGGAAAGGGAGGAGGGATACCTCTGACTGGGTTGACAGACTGGGTCAAAATCAGTGGGTTAAGTAATTCTGACACTGTGTCTGCCTTCCTGTGTAACTGAGCTGAGCCACAATATACAGTGCACGGAATCATAAAAAATTGAAAATGATATTTCGCTTTTGAAACAAAATAGCCGAGGCATTGCTTTCACCACTGGAGTCCATCTTAAAGCTTAAATGCCGAGGTGCATTTCAGACCAGGCTGAGACAAGTCAGTAGGGGTGATGCCTCTGAAAATGCTTTGATAAAATGGGAGACTTGACTGGTGAGGCGTGTGATGCAAATTAAATTCCTCTAACAGAGAATCTGATTGAAGTCAGAGAGGAACTGACCAAGCTGAACACAGACCTCACAAGCTCATCATCCCAGCCTCCGGCTCCTTGGCTTGTAGCGAGATCTACCCCCTGTAGCCGAGCAAACACAGATGTGGCAGCCTCATTTAAATACCTTGCTCAGGGGGCTGCAATCTCGTCCATTTTTCCCCAGCTGGCAACCGAAATCTCCTGTGAAAGGCAAATTTCAGTCTTTAGAGAAATTGCCTGTTGTTTCCAGTCACTGATTTGCATGGTTTCAGTGTACACAAATATGCTTCAACGAGTGTGAACACGGTCTTGATTTGTTTTTAGAGGGAAAGTTGGGAAAGCAGTATACATCAGGCTGAGCTCAGGCATTGCTTTGTTCAGAGTGAGAGAGAACCCCTGTGATCCTCAAACTACATAGCAGAGCTACGGTATGGTTGCCCTGTTCTCTATAAAACAAACCTGAGTAAAAACAGTAGGGAATAAAAATAAAAATCAGTGTGCCTCTGCCAGATGGAGCCCTGTTTGGTAGATAATGCCCATCGCCAAGCCCCTGAGGTACATTAGCAATGCTTATTTAAACAGCTGGGCTGAATATTGCCCTTTTAAATGGAATGAAATAGTCCCATTAGCGGGCCATGCACTCTACTCCTTCTACTTATTGTTTCCTACTGCTGTAAAACCCCCTCAACATTGAAGGAAAGTTGATTAACAGTAAGTGAAGCTGAATGGGTGGTAAGGTGGCAGCAGAACACAACAATACTGCTGGAAGCTGGATCAAAAAGACAAAAATATACTGTAGGCATCTACATAACATTTAACTTCAACTCTGTTAGACAAATGTGCTCCTCAAAAGCACACACTTTTGGCCTGGTTGACATTCTGCTCTACTCCACCACATTCAGAGGGACATATTGTACTGCTCACACTGCTACACTTATTTGCAATAGTTAGTAGATGCAAATAAAAGTTTTACATTCAACACATATAGAGAACCGAGACCCTGATGCCACTTCTGGGCTAGTTCCACTAGTTTTTGTGACACAATGTCTTCTGTTACTAAGGGTTTCTTTCATGAGTCTTTCTGAAAAGTTTAACTTTCTTTCTGGTGTTTGCTATGCATAATCTAAGATACATGTGTGTCATTTGCTATTACAATTAGAAGACTTCATGATTTTAACAAAGGCAAACAACAATTAATTTGTAATACTAATATTAAGTTTGTTAATACACCCAGTATGCAGAAGAGATTACAGTGAACCATCTCAATGGTCATATTGCATGTGAGTGTTGTATTAGGTTACATTTAAAAACATCCTAACCTATCCTTTAAGTTCATTTGCTGATAATATTTAAGTACTTTTAATTGAGTATGTACTTTTCGTTGTAAAGGAGTTCTACTGCTTACACACATCAGCTTGATGCAAAGATGTAGGCATGTGCTGTAACACTTCGAACCAGACCTAATCACAACTGTTAGCTTGGTAGTACAGGAAGTTACTCTAATTCTATAAATAGACTGAAAGGTTACACTTTCCATTGGGCTGTGTAGACTTGACTGCGCTCCCATTCAAAGCAACACACTGAAATGAACATATGTTAGACTGTTTAAATCCATTAAATCTCATTTTTCATTATTTCATCAATGATCAATCAGTGATCATGGAGCTGCAGGATGACCAGGTTCTGTCTGTGCTCATAGGTCTATAATTACAATGAGTGACAGACTCTTCCAACAATAGACTCTCCCTACCAGTCCAGTCCATCCAGAGAAGATCCCTGCCGCTACTAGTGAGGTAAGGCAAGAAAAAAGGATTCGGAACTGTGTTCTGACATCTGGCAAAAGATTTTAGCTCATTCTGATTGGCTGACAAAGTATGTACTGCGTAAATTTAGTGCAGTGCACCACAGATAACAGTTTAACCTACTGTACAGTGTCTGTTGGAGGCTAGAGCCTGTGTATAACAGAACTACAAACCCAAATATGTTTGGAAAAGCACACCTTATCATACCAACATACATTGTTTTATAAATATTTTCTATCTATCTATATATATATATATATATATATATATATATATATATATATATATATATATATATACATACATATATATGAGTATGTGTCTTGGTGAAGGAGTGATGGTTTGACAGAAGCACCTTTCCTAGACAGTGGCTGTCAGACTGTCAGGTGAACTATGCTTTTTTCAGGTCTGATTAGGTTGACAGTTCTCTCTGTACCGAATGGTCATTTCCTGGTACAATTGCTGGCATGGCTTCCTGCAGTGAACACTTTTATACCTTCCCTGCCTGTACTTTAAATGAATGTAGTGTTACTGGACAGGAAATGTAGCTGGGGGGCATTGTGGATTATATATGTCAAGTTGGAGCCTTTTCTTCCTTGCAATTACGTGTCAGGTATGAGACTTTCGTGTGAAAAACTTCAAGTGAGAAAATAAAAACACTTTCAATTACCTCAATTGTTTCGTGCACCCATTGCACTATAGCATATCAGATGATGTGCTTGTATGATGTAGTATGTATATGCAAAGTGTGACGGTGGACCTATACAGTACAGCACTTTTGTGTGTATGTGAGAGAGATATAGGGAGAAAGAGAAGGATAAAGATTGGAAAGAACAAGCCAGAGAGAGAGTGAGTATAGGGTCCATATTTTCATTTTCTGCTTCCATTTGAGAACAGAGTATTGCAACCCTGATTGGAGTGTTAACAAAGCAGACTGGTTTTGCTTTTCCCTCTGAGCTCTCAGAACAACATGAGAAGGAACAAAAGAGCAGGGGACTGCTGCGGTCCTATCAATTCTACAAGCTATTTCTAGACAGACCTATCAGACAGACACGCAGATAAGCAAACAGACAGATTCAGACAATGGATGGATGGATGGATGGATGGTCAGCCAATTTTGTGGCGAAATCAATTCCAATGGAATCACCTCTATCAGAGAATCCACTCGCAGAGGCAAAATTAATGCACACAAATGTTCCACGTAGAGTTCAATTGCGAATTTGTGCTGCAAGCCATCTTGACAGTGATGACCTATGAGGGGACAGACAGCTGGAGAGTCCAAAATACAGGAAGCTATCGTACCGTATTAGCTGTGTTACACGTTTTCACTTTTATTAACCTCCTCTGTCAGAGTAAAAACTGTTTCACAAAACAACACTGGGTTGCAGACAGTTAAAAATAAATATGTGTTTTGAATTAAATGTGTGAACTTATTGTTCCGTTAGCGACCAAACTAAGCTAACAAGCGTTATTTTCCCTCTTCAAGAACTTTATTGAAGAAAACGGTGTGCAATGGTGAACAAAA
The DNA here is from genome assembly GCA_005408345.1 of Macquaria australasica. Lineage (NCBI taxonomy): Eukaryota > Metazoa > Chordata > Actinopteri > Centrarchiformes > Percichthyidae > Macquaria > Macquaria australasica. The sequence goes on from SEMN01000032.1 coordinate 455,708, forward strand.
TGCCAAGGAGAAGTAAACAGAACAGCAGAGAGAAAATAGTTCCGGGAGCAATTGTGACTGACGATGGCTCTAGCCTGGATGGAGTGAGAGCCAGTGACTTAATGGTTAGCTTGCCACAGCGTTAGCTAACATTAGCTCAGAAGCCAAAGTGAGGCTGAGAGCTGTCAACAGGATCATTTTAAATAATGTCTGATATCTTCATCTTTAATTGTCAGACATTACTTACCAAATGTTTGTAATTATTATCATATAGTAGAAAACTACATAGCATTCACCACTAAATATAATTCCACTTTTGAACGTAATACTGTAAGATAATGTAAAAGTAATTTTAGCAGGCAATGCAATTATCATCACTTTATGTGAGTTACTGGTCTGGTTTGGCTACTGGTGTAGATACAGATAAATGATTAAGTTCTTCTAAGCTGACCTCTGAAATAGCTGAAATATTTGTCAGTGGCACAGCTAAACCCTGGTGAGACTATGGGGTGTACTTGATCACCCTTTTTTTTTTTGATCCATGTAATTTTATTATTTCCTAAAGAGTAATCGAAAGAGTAATTGAAAACAAAACAAAGTTATATCTAAAACAATATGTCTTATATCATTTCTCATATCATTTTAATGTTATTTTGTAGCACTCACTGGGTGTACAGCCTTTCACAGTATTGGTTACTGCCCCACTTGGATGGAACAGTGACCGGCTAGAAATGTACTACTGGACTGATTTGACCCCCTCCTGGACAATCCTGGCTCAAACACTGTAGATAGATAGATAAGACTTCAGGACATTTCTTATTTGGTCCTATTTGAGGAGGAAGGCTGTATCTGTGAATGACAGGGAAGTGGAGGTGTCAGTGAAAAATGAGTTCTCCCCAGTCAAATATAAAACTTGGCTATTACCTCAATAGCGATCCACACTGATTGTGCACATTTGTCATTCCTTTTGACAGAGCTTAAATAACATATAACCAGCTTTCAGACACATTTTACTCAAAACCAAAACTGGCTGCGCTTATGTTGAGATCATTTTTATATGTCAATATATAGACTGATTGATTGAGGTAATAAACAACCCCCCCCCAAGGTTAACCACTCTACAACGATGCAAAGTTTCCTCAACTGCACTACTCTTTGTGTGATTTTAGCCACATCCCTCAGAGCTCTGCCAGTTTGTGTCTGGAGGTTTGGCTGAGAAAAAGCTGTCTCCAGACGGACAGGGATGATATAGTCACTTCTCCTAGGCCCCCAGTACTCTAATCGGCTTTGAGAAGAGAGACTGATAGAGGACATCATTGTCTGTTGCTTGGTGTTTCAGCCCTCAAGGCCTCAGCTCCTGTGTACCAAGGCCAAGCATCTCTCTGGCCTCATGCAATCCAGCTTGTGTGAGGCGCGATCTGTTTTGTGCCCCAGGGAGCTAGCCGCTGCTGGAGCTCACCAAAGTTTGTGAAGTCATCCCAGACTGACTTCTTTCATGTCTAGATGTGTCAGTGTCTCTGCAAGATCCCAGTATAGCTATCTGTAGAGAGGAATCCTTCTCAAGGCTGTTGTCTTTGTTCACCACAAAGGTTAGCATTTATTTTTCCTCTCATTCCACCTGTCTCTGAAAAATGGAGCCGTTGTATTAGTGCACAGTTCCTCTACAGTAAAAGGTTTGTTCTTTTTATTGAATCTTCCGGACTGCCCACACGGCTCAAATTAAGTGTCTCATAAAGCTTCCACTTAAATTGTCCTTTAAAGCGTATGCAAAGGTATTGCAGATTCTGCCATTAAAATCTGTATCAACAATTCCCCTGGCTTTTAAAAGTTGCACTGGCTTTTAGAAATACACAATCCCACTATAATGAGGAAGCGAAATTACAAAGTCAAAGTCCCATTTCACCACCAGAAACAAAAGTCTGCATCCATTATTAATTTACAATTTTACCGCATTTCACTCACCAAATTGTCTGTTATGTCACCTTGTATTTAGCATTACCAAGGCTAAATTGCACCAATGTGAGGTTTGCACTTTCCCCAGATTGCTTAAATGTTAAGTGTTGTTGTTTTTTAATAATCCATGCTTTACCAGTTCAGCAATGCATCATGCTTCAATGTAGGAGAGGTTCTTTTCACTGATAAATTTTTAATACAACCAACCTTGCCTTTGAAGGACCCATAGCACTGTCTCATTATGAATAAGATGTAGTTGCATTAGTTTCACTTTGGCACCTGGGAGACTCGCGAAATTCAACTCACCTCATGTTTTGGGCCAAAGTAATGGGAAGGATGTATTTGATCAATAATGCATCATCAAGATAAATGCAGAGCACTCCTGTTGTTTATTTCAGTGCATACAAATGCTTGCACTTTAAATGGCACTTCAATTGCCATACTACGTTTAGTAATATTATCATTCCATATCTGTACACATTCCACCAAAGAGTGGTGTCCTTGGTAAAAACACTAAAATATAGATGGACACGTTATCTATCAAACATAAAGATATTTTACAGGAGTCTGTAGTTAACAGAGGCAGATGTTTGATGTTAAGTTCAACATTTCAGAGGTAGAATGAGGGCAGACCATCCAGTGAAAGTTACAACAATACCACATTGTGCATGAAGTTGGTATTGTCAAGTCCTCACTGTAATTTGTGACTGATTTGTGACAGTAATGAGTAGTTTAAAGGTTTACAATTTGAAATTTAGTAATTACACTTATTTAATCTCAGTAACATTCTTTTACTTAGACATTTTGGGGGTCGGCTTGTTTTGCTATCTTATCAGGAGAAGGATGGAGGTTGATATTAATTTGGTCTCTGAGCTAAAGTTCTGTTGATGGTCAGTAAATACCTCCAAAACAGAGGCTGGCTGCTCATTAAACCACAACATCTCGTTTTCTATTTCCTCATGTGTTAAATACAAAAGCTGCGACGTGTGCATAAGCACCTTTGGCAGAGCTGTGCTGAGTAACATAAGTAATGTTAATGAGTACTGTAACTACTTACCCTTTTTTGTGAGCACTGAGTAAAGTAATGCAACTACTTTTTCAATGGTTAATATACGCTGAGTAATTGATTACATTTTTCAAGTAACTTGCCCAACCCTCTCCTCAGTGCATACGTATACAAACAGACACTCTTATACTGAAAATGCTGATGCAGTTTTTGCTGCTACACTACATCCTGTTTAAACATTAACATTAAGATTCATTTCACAACATGGGTGCCTGTGCAAGTGGGCCTGCATGTACACATGCCTGTCTGTGGAAATTTATGTCTGGCTGCCTCAGTGTGTATGCATGTGTGTCTTTGTGGGTATATGCTGCTACTTTGCATGGTGACTCAATTTCAAGGCTGTGGCTGAGCACAGGGCTGTCCTTGGCTGTCACTTCTCATCATTTGCCGGTCAGTGAGACAACTGAGCAGAGGGCAGCGTATGAGCAGTGAGGAGATGGGGGGGGGCTAGTGCTGAGGGGGACTGACAGACTCTGGCATTGAGTGACTGTGCCCTGTTAGGACCCCTGTTGTTTTCATGGGGAGCATGGCCCTCAAGTGGTACTCAAGTGGTATATAAAGGGATGAAGAATAATGCTGCACATCTACAGTACACGCCCACACACACACATGCAGATAGACATACCAGCAGATGCAGAGGTATTGGAATACATACATATAAATGGGTTTGCATACATGCAGAGACTTACACAGCCACACATGTACAGGCAAAGACAGAAATGAATGTATTCACAACCACCCACATGAAGAGACACACACCTACAGCTCCACACACACACCAACAAACAGTCACACTGTTGTCTCTCTGCTATTGATATTCCTCACAGCTGTGGCCTTCATGCACTTACAAGTCATCATAGGCTGCCTTCAGCCACCACATATAATAGAACTCTGTAGCGCTTCTCTTGTTCCTCTCAGGAAGGCATGCAATAGTCCATATTATGCGCACATGTATGCACATGCGTACAGCAACATACAGCTACATTTGAAAATGCCATCTCACGGAAAAACTCACCCAGAGAGTCATTCATTTAGCCCGTCAGCAACACAATAAACCATCTTTAAACTGAGAAGACCTTCAGCCAGAGAGGTCTGTGATGAATGCAAAGCACATACAAAACTCACTGGGCACTATAATAAATGGCCCCTCCTTGGGATTATTAGACATAAGAAAAACTGGTTTTACCCTGTGTTCCCTTATAGCCCAATCTCTCTCCACAGAAAAACCATCAGCGTCATCAGTGAGCAAGCTGTAATACACAGAGGACTGTGAACAGGAAAGGCGGCAGCGCCTGTCAGAGATTTAGCTGTTAGTGTAGAAGACTGACAACAAAGTAAAAGTGAGGACATTCAGACTTTCACATTCAGTGCATGATCCAGTTTTGGATAACCCCGTAGTGCTGCTCTTAAAATTTAATGATCCCCGATTGGTAAGCAGTTATGTGAAGGAGAATTTCAATGGCACGAGGTGATGGATATTCCAGCTATGGAAAAAAAAAAGGGGTCAGTGAATATAGTAACACAAAAGAGGATATGCACATTCTGCTCCTATTTTTTTTTTTTTTTTTGCAGTAATCTCTTACACTGGGAGACATGAGAGTGAAAAGTTCAGCACAGCCCTGAGCCCATTTTACTTACATACTATTGGAGGAAATGAATACATCCAGGGTGACAATGACAGCCCCCTCTGAAAGGCAAGGTAATGCTTTCATGTGGGAAAGTGTGTGATTTGTGTGTGTGTGTGTGTGTACTGCCAACCATTCTTTGTGTTGCGAGATTTAATTGTTTTTTCCTCGTTTTTTATTGAAACACACCACCATGCCATACCCCAAATGGAAGCTGTGACAGTGTTGTTGCAAAAACATCTTAATAAGTCATTTCATTTAATATTCTGCCTTGAAATATGATTTATAAGTAAGTAAGCACACTGCCAGTGGGATGAGGTAATGTCACCTTTTCCGATGCCTTTGCCTCGAGAGTTTTCAAGAAAATCTGCCTTTAAAAATAAATCAAGGCTACAAGATTAATTTTAAGCAGAACACTGATAAGAATTTCGTGAGTGTTTTATTCTGCTGTCATTGTGCAAGTGGCGTTGATATTTTTTTTTCTGGCTGAAAAAAATATCTCCTTCCCTCATTTCTCAAAACCCCTATCCTTATATCTTCCCTGACAATCTCTGCTGTAGGCAGAGATTAATCAAATTGTGATATATTTTACTCTGGCAAAAGTACTTTACTTAAGTTATTACCTTCACAGGTCACAGCAAAAAAGTATAGGCCTTGAAAAATTCCTTGATTACAGGGTGAGTCACTTTTACCACTACACCAACACTTCTAACTTCTAATCTACACAGAAATCCAGTGAGTCCCTGCTCTGGCATGGTCATTGCAAGGGACTTGATAACAGCCAAGGGTTTGGCGATGGTTCCACGTTAGCTTGTTATCAACAAAGCTACAGTTCTGGATCAGTTTTGGGAGATAAAGCCCAGAGTTGCTGCTTGACCACAGATTTAGAAGCTGGTTAAACTCATAACATATGTGTCTAGAATAAGGAAAAGTACATCCATGTTGTAATCTACCTCTGGCTTTAACCAGCCTTCCATCCTTTAGCATGAACAGTGCCGTTCAGCAGCCTTTCCATAGCCACATGCTCTCCTTGTCCCATGATCCTCATCACTGTCCATGTTATTCACGCTCTCATTAGCACTGTGGATGCAGGCATTCGTGTCTGCTCCATGCATTTAGATATTTTACATCTCAAATCCCAAAAGACAACACACAGTGGGTACTAATCTTTTTGTCGTTTTTCGTTCTGGTTACCTGCTGAGATACTGCGTGTGAGCTTTGTATGTGTGTGACAGAGAGAGAGAGACGCTGCAACAGAGGTAGTGGGTAGCGCATGGCGTGAGAGCTCTTTGTTTTGCAAAACTGCCAGCTGTGAGCAGTTGTGTTAAGTATTAAAGAAAAGTACTTTTGAGCAGATTTAACTTGTTGCTGAGTTTGTTAAATTTCCAGTTGGCTGTTGCCTCATTGTACCTTGAATAACCTTAATAATAAAGTTAGGAAACACATTTGTGAGCTGTATTTGCGGTATTGTACAGTATGAAAAGGGGAATCTATGTTTTATGCATAGTGTGTATTGTTAGTGTGGATACATATACATATGCTATACATGCAGACACATACAGTATATGTGTGTCTGCAGGCGTGTGTGTCCGTGTGTACTTCTTTCAGCTTGTGTGCGTTTGTTCTTCTATATTAAAGAAGCCCAACATCATGTCAGCATGTGGCTCAGGATGACAAATCTCCTCTCACTATCTACAGCCACGCAGCTCTCCACTGCGTGGCCGGGGCCATGTTTCCCAGCCTCTCTGACACACAGGCAAGCTGCCTGCCTGCTAAACTACCCCCGCTCCCCAAATGGAGTTCTCATTTTCAAGGGGAACGGCTGCATGGCATAACGCACTTTGTCTTGGGAATTACTTTTTCTCTGCCTGTGTGGCTCTCTAGGATGGACATGGCTGGCTGGCTCTAGGGGAGACAGATGGAGGCCGCTGGCTAGCCTGACACATGTTGAGAGGCTGTGATGAGTCAGTGACGAGGGGTGGGCGGGATTGGGGGGCACAGCACTTTGTCTATGTGATGTGTTGATGAGAGCGGGGAGAATCGGAGGGCGGAGGACCCGCTCGGCCTGAAATCTGCTGTACCGAGACTCTAGATTGGAGCTGCACTAACCTGTATAGTGAACGTGATTTGGATAGGAATGAGGACACGTTTCATTACTATTGGGGAGATCAACTGGCACTTTGAAAAATGACATAAACTCTTAGAACATTATGTTGAAAATATACAAAACTGTGGTCTTAATATATCTTCTGTCTAAAATTATAAAGTACACCAAAAATATGTGTAATTGTCTTTTTGTTTGGGCATAAATAAGATGTTTACCATGATCCCCATCTTGTTTTATTGTGTTAGCATGCTAGCATTTGCTACTTGGCACTAAACACAAAATACAGCTGAGGTTGATGGGAATGTCATTAGTTTTGCAGATATTTGATAGATATGAACCAAAGTATTGGACAAATTGAAATTTTGACCTGATGATGGAGCTTGAGGAAAAGTAAGGGGATCACCAAAGTCAGTCCTTTATGGTCTCTGCCGTGCTAGCATGGCTAAAAATTATGATCTGAATCCCAAGACCCAGGTAATTATCCTACTTCATTTGGTACGAATAAATGAATGAATATAGCCATACTGTTAAATCAGCACTAGCCACAGATAATGTGGCGTGCTCTAGTTCACGCTACTTTTCACAGCTTTGCAGTGCCTAATTAGATTTCTATTAATTACAACATGTAAGTCAATCAAAGGCTAAACTGATGCTGGTGTATAGGAGGACACAGCCACACTTTTCCTTATGCACACACACACAAACATATAAACCCACAATTCACCCAATTCACCCAGATTGGGGTTGGGCTATGCTATATTCTGAAGTGAATAGTTTGCGTCGTCTTCAGCAGATTCACATACAACCCGTGAATTTGAATATCATACAAACTTTCATCACAAAACAGATCTTTCCATGGGAGAAGAGCAAGGCAGAGCGTTTACTTTGATGAAGCGAGATCCTGACGTGAGTTGGAGATCATAACGAACTGATCCATACATGTAATTTTGTAGCTGCCTGCATCGTTACACCAGATCTTGACTGCTACTCTACAAACGCTAACTAGAGGATAGCAGTCTTCCTCTGGTGTCTCCTGCTAGACTCCAGACCATGGCATTGAGAGAGGAACTTGGGCTGCCTTAGGCGATGAAACAAGAGTGGCAGTAGGCATCAGGGTCGAGATGAATAATTCAGCCCCTGGATCACAGTACATTTTCATATTCATATTTTCACTGGCACATTTATCTGAGCGATCCTCCCCTCCTCTGCCTGAATGCATCTTCCTTTTCAGACCCCATAAATATCTGAATCAACTAATGACTCCTCTTGAGGACTTAAAAAGGCATCATTAGGCAGCACCTGAAGGTTGGGTCTGATGTACTGTGAAGACTTTGTTGATTCCGATTAGAAAAACAGTCTCAAGGGTTGATCTGTATCACAGCAAAGTCATATGTAATGAGGAAACCAGGCGTACATTTAACGTACAGCATTTCCCTGTTCACTATTATCAACACAAGGATCGAAGATTCGTTACTGTATTTCTTGCTGAAAGGAAGCAATGGAAAATTTATGTTGGCATACTATTAAAAACTCTATTCCATGCATACCAGTTATTGGTGTCCAGACCATCCAATAGCCAGCAGAGGCACACAGTAAAACATGTATACATTATACACTTTAATGTCTTTTTATAGAGTGACAGCTTTTATACAGACTCTCCGCACAGAAAATCATCATCGTCCATCAGCTGTCCCGTGACTGACGTTTACATTACAGATGCTGTATGGCAGCTCTGTAAAACTATAAATAGCCAGACTTCATCTTATAAAACTGTATAAAAGACTAATCAATAAAAAAAAAGTTGACATATAGTAGACATACATTTCTTTTTTTTTCCTCCACATCATTTCATTTCAGCTGTCTTGAAGTTGTCAACATAGAAGTAACAGGTTTGTCACAACAGCAGCGCACTGTCGTTCTAGAGGTAATGTCTGAATCCCCAGGGGACACACAAGATTCAGTATGTTGCGCAATAAATCAAACTGTTTTGACACATGAAAAATGGCAATAATTCTCAAAAGCTCTCTTTTAAATATTTTTTTTCCAAAATCGCCCACTTTAGAGTGCTCTCTTTAATTAAGCTCTGTCTCGTACAGGTGACAAACACATTAGTGATGATTTTACTCTCCCTTCGAGTGAGGTAGGTTTGCAGGAAAATACATTTTATCTACTTGAGTCTCTAGCACAGCTGAGAGAAATAATGCTTGTCAAATAGGCAACAGGTGCGCAAAAAAACAAAACAAAGTATGGCGAGAAAAAGGGGGAGAAAGAGGGGCAACGAGGAAGATGTAGAGGCAACAGAGATGACCCACATTGGTGCGACTCGTTATGAATTCGCAATGCTGCTGCTGGGCTTGTTAGCACACGGCTGGGGAGCCAGGGGTGATGGGAGATGCACAGTCGGCTATCTCGGCTAACCCCTCTGCAATTCTATTACACTTGTTTATAGCTCTTGGCAAAGAGCACACCAAAGATACTTTAGCTTCTGAGAGAAGGGCAAGGTTAAAGGGGGACGACTACTTAGCATTTCACAAGGAGACAGGGAGGGCATCCTGAGCAAAGTGAACACGCAAGGGAAGTGAGGAAAGAACAGACTGAAAGATACAGATAAAACTGGGATGACTGATACATGGTAATAGGACCAAACAGCACAAAAACACTATGGGATTAAACGTTATTATGGATTATGTATTTCCTAATCTCTCTGTGAATTTGAACCTTTATGTCCTATCCCTAGCACAATTTGAGCGGATTTGTGAAAATCTCCCTGGTCTGCGTGAATATTGAGAATATTTTTGAGTGACATTCCCGCATCCAGTTTCAAGTGCTGTGCCAGTTTGAGAGATGCCAACTGTCACAGCTAATGTAAATGCAGAGTTGGTTACATTATGCTTTTTTGTTCAGCAGAGTGGGGATGATAGTTTCACCTGCAAATTAGCAACCCCTGTCACACACACACACATAAACAGGCCCACAGGGAAAAGTGTTTATCCGCGCGTGTGTGTGTGTTTGTGAATGAGAAAGATGATGTAACCTGAGCTGCTCGCAGCACTCTAACACGATTGGTTTAGGTATTTTAAAATGACAGGATCTATTGTGTTATCCACATGGCTACTGACCTACAGGTGTTCCTCATGATATAAATTGTGGTAATGTCTGTGGAACTAAGCAATCATTTGACCACAGCAGTCAACAGCTTGCAGAATGTAATTTTAAATTCAATGGCTGAATAATTTATACACGCATAACCTTATATTGAAGATATTTTGTATGACCTGCAGCTTTGAATTTCTCTGCTATCCTTTCCCCCCTTTATTTTCCTGATGATCAAAAGCTGGATTTTGCTTTGACATGATGTACATCTGATGATGTACATTTTTCTACCACCTTCCACAGCGCAAGATAAAGCCATTTTCTACTGTTGCTATGAATCCCACATTTCTTAGCAGCTAATGCAGAGGCATAATCAGGACAAATGAGTCCATAAATGCAGCATAGAAAATCTGCCATCACAAAGAAATACGAACATATAAAATGATGGCCTGCTAGCAATTGGACTTAATTGGACCAACTATTTCAGCAGTATTCAAACCAGTCTGAAACAGTGATTATGGCTCTTTGAAGGGAGCCGGATCTCATGGCTCTGTTCCTTTCCTTACCATCACTAGTCCGAAAGCATCCAAGTATTATACACATCCAGTGTTAACTTTAGACACATCACCAGAAAATCCTACAAGAAACAAGGATTTCTGCACATTTGTTGATCAATTTATCAAACAAAGTAATGAAGTAAAGATTTATCTCAGTTGTTATATGGCTGAGTGGAACAAATTAATTTTTGCATTTCTTAGTAAGAAGCTGCTCTTGACCCATGGTCATGTTTTTACTAAAAGAAGCCAGCAAGAAATACATAAGCACAATCTACTTTACAGATAAAGAAAACTGGGGTGGGGTGGGCAAGTTTCAGTAAATGTAACAGCAACATGGATTTCCAGTACAACAATAAATAAATTGCTAGACGCATTTCTATTTCCACTACATCCCCACAGCAGGAGATAATCACGCTGATCCACAATAAGCAGGACCAAACCGTGACTGAGCCCGTCCTCAGTCGCGCAGCGTTGACGTCACAGTAAACTTTTTGGCTCAACATGTGTGTTTATGCTGTTAAGTTGGTTAATGGAAACTGAACACTTCTTGCTGCTTTTTCACATTAAAAGCTTTGTAATAACAAACCACTGAAAGGGTGTAAAGCAGTTACAAAAAGTTTCAACGTAGTTATTGAGGTTATGGTGACCAATTCCAACCTCTTTTTTATAATTAACCTCTAGTTTACATGTAGTTTTGGACATTTTTGGCCTTTGTTTCATTGGTGGAAACCTGAATTTCTGACTGAACTGTTCAAGGTCTAGTCTGGGTAATGTAGGCACCAGGTTATGACAAGGAGTAAGAATGCGTGGAATACAAAAGACGATATCTGCATCGATTCAGATCCTTTTTTTAAAACTGTCTGTTATAGGAGTGCAATGCTAAATCTGTGGAGTACTCTTTTAAACCAAATCCTTTTACTGTTCCACTGCTGTTGTCCTATGAAAAACCACCAGGCAGAGGCCTAGACAATAGAGGTTAGAGAAGCAGAATTATTTTATCAGTTGGTGCATATCCTAAACTGACCTGAAAATTTGATCAAGTAACAGTGGCAGCTCATAGTGATGATGGGCCCCAGTGCAAATTTTTTTTAATGGGTTCATCCTCATCCTGAGACACGTGCAAACATGTTCGGCTTGATAACCCTGGCTACAATTTATAGTCACAAAATCACATCAACTTAACAAATGAATTAATTATTGTTTGGACATTTCTGGATACTGAAGCTACTTGTTTGAGTAACTGAGGAACAGCACACAACACATCAGACAAAACGTTGCATATTGGTGCAGAATTCTGAAACACAACAAACATTATCGCATTACTAGCTTTGGCTACATTTTATCAAAAACAGATAGATAGCGACCAAAACCCAGAGTCTACTCAACAATGTGGTTTTTATCTGTCCCATGCTATGATATCCTAAGAAATGATTGGTCCGCCAATTTAGACTGTCCTGAGCCCTGCTGAATGCTCCACAAGCAATTTTGGATTAGTTTTGATTTGGAAAGGATCACTGCTGTTTCAGCTGTCTGACAGGTGTTATTTTTCACAACTTGCTTCAGACTTTAGTCGGAATTCTTCTGCAGTAAAGTCCAGATTAACTTCCTTCCTTCACATGTACGTTTCTTTCACTTTATGAAGTGGATAAATGGGCTCAAATACCTTTGGTGGCATTTATATTTGGATCTGGTTTGACTTCCCTTATATGTCAAGGAAACAGTAGCAGACAAAAGCTTTATCTGTATTCACACACATTCAGGCTAACCCATCGTCATACGCCGTCATACTGTATTATAGAGGCTCACATTGATCCACAATAAGGAGACTGAGGACTGTTGGGTAATTTCAGCTCAAAAACAAGTCTTGAATATGACACAGGGCCACACTTCACAATAAGACATACAGGCCCTCTCAGACCAGGGGCCCCGGTGCAGCTGCATGCAAGGACTATATTTCCACCACTGGTGAGGAAGGTAAATGAGAAATCAATCAAACACTTAAGCTTCATTTCATTGTGTAAGAGCACTGATCCATCACAGGGTGTTATGGTCTGAGACAGCCTCTGCTCCTCTGCATGCCGCACGAATGCTGAAAAAACACACACACGCAGACAAACACACACACACACACAGGATGCAGACTGAAATATCAAAAGGTCAGTAGACAGGCAAGAGGAGAGACTGGTGTCGTCGTACGACAGGCTGGGCCTCTGAGCTCTCTGTCCCTTAATGTTTGTCTGTGTGAAATCAAGGACACAACTGGAAATCATAAACAGGGCATGATGTCTATGTTTGGCTATGCATATTTTAGATGCCAGATGTGCCTTTTGATTCCTTTGGTTCATAAATCATCATTCAGTCTCAGCCATCATAAAGCCAAAAATTCAACTACGGAATTATGATAGCAGAGATTATATGGAAAAATGCTTAAGCCTCTTAGTGAGAGTGCATTTCATCAGTGGAAATCATTTGCCTATACATACCTTTAAATAAATGATGCCAGACATGAACTGACTGCCAAGGATGTCTTACTTTATTCATGAACGTGTGTTGAATGTGCATTAAAAACTGCAATTAATCCTCCTTTGATTCTGCATCATGCTATCGTGTCATTTCTTCACACAGTAGTTGTGTCAAGTAACAATTAATATTTCAGTACATCAGTCGAATACCAAGCGCATGCAACTTTTCTCTGTGTGTCCACCATTTTAGTCCTCAGTCAGAGCAGAGAAAAAGCCACATGTCACAACTACACCACAGTGCCACACAATGGCCAGGAGAGGAAAAGCATAATGGATGCAGATTAATTAAAGGGATAATTCCAAAAACTGTAGCTTATCTCTTAACAAAGTGGGAAGAGGGTTGTGTTTTCCCCATCGTCCGCTTGTCTGTTTGTTTGCAAAATATCTCAAAATATTAGAAACAAATGTGGCTGAAATTCACAGGAAAGACATTCCTTGGCCCAGGAATCAGCTGATTAGATGTTGATGATGATCAGATTGTGGGATTACTATCATTAGACCGTGTTTATGTGCTGCTGGGAAAGTCCAGCATACAAGTACCAAGTTTGGGCACTACACAACATAGCATTATGCTTGTTTGTTTGAGAATCAGACCCGATAAACAATCATTCACTGTTATGGAGGCTGCACATTTTAAAGTTGGATTATTTTTGTGCATTGGTGGACTTTTGTACTCTAACAAGTGACTCTTAGCTGCAAAACCCACATCTAGTCCATCACAGTACAGGTCTGAAAAGGATATATATAGATAAAAAGATCAATTATGCACATGGTGAGGATGTGTGTCAGACATTTATGCAAATTAATTCCACGTTTAAGTTCAAAGATGGGTACAAGAGAATGACTTCTTGGTGAAATAACGAACATGGTTTTGTTTTAAGCCCGTAAGAACAAACTCCCTTATAGAAGACAGGAGGAACTGTGTGTGGGTTTGCAGCTTTTTGAGCAGCGAAGGGAATCGAGAGTATTGAGGACTGCATGAGAGCTAATTAGTGAAGAGGAAAGAGTGATGTATTGCTGGAGGGACCATGTTCAGATCTTTCACAATGAAATGCAAATATACTTTTTAATGTTGTTATATATGTGTTTAAAAAATTCTCCCTTCCAAACTCCCGTTATTTGAAACTCAATTTTCACCACAGATACTGTATCTCATTGGTTATAGGAATAGTGTTTCCCACATTTCTTTCTTGACGAGTGTTAGATGAGAAGATTGATTCCACTCTCATGTCTTTACGGTAAACATAAAGCCACCGCCAGCAGCTGGTTAGCTTAGCTTAGCAAAAAGACTGGAAATAGAGTAAAACAGCTAGACAGCAACTCAAATCTCCACTGGTTGCCTAGCAGGACTCTAGGAAGTTAGTGCATCCGGCCAAGAAATAGTCCAGCTCATAACCCGGTAATAACACTGAAATAGGTCGTTTTTACACTTTGGTTTTTGGATGAAATAAGCAAAGGAGATATGCGTTATACATACATACATATATATATATATATATATATATATATATATATGCGTATATCCATGAGTTAATTAGTGACGTTTAGTGGTGCCGGCGGGTGGATTTTGTTACATTTGGACAGAGCCAGGCTAGCTGTTTCCCCTTGTTTCCGTAGCCGTAGCCTTATATTTACTGTACAAACATGAGAGAGGTATCAATCTTCTCGGAAGGAAGGTGAATAAGCATATTTCCCAAAATGCTAAACTTTTCCTTTAAGCTAATTTGAATGACTGTTGTCGCCATTCTGTTCCACCACTTTAAACATTAACCTACAAAATGCAATTAAAATGCTGTTTTATTAAGACATTGTGAATTCATTGATTTTAACCAATTCTATAAGATCAATAGTACAGGTCAAAGGATGGAGGCTGTTGTCATGTAACGTAAAGAACTTTGATGTCTTCCTACCGGTGTCAAGATTTGTAAAAACAGCAAAATAATGTCTGCTTTACATTTTATTAAAATATCATTGCTACAGCGGTTGTATCCTTATATTCCTGTTCTTTATACTATATTGCATGCAACTGATTTGCTGTTAACACTATTCTTGCTCTGTGCAAAGTATGGGAGGAACGTGTCAGTGATAATATTTTAATAAAATGTAAAGCGAATGATTTGTATTTTTTTCGGGTTGAGCCTCTCTTTTAATTTTGGTGATTCTCTCTTTCGTGTGAAACATAATGTGTTTTATTCAGTGTGTCCTTCAGCCATGTATTTTCTATTATATATCCAATTGACTCAAATGTGTCTGCTTTTAAGTCAAAATGCTCCAAAGTTCATCTTACCTGCCCATGTAATCATACATGTGTACAGTGTTTGGAGACAGGGAAGATATAGCGTATCTTTATTGATTATTGCTATTCGCCTGTCTCCAATTTATTATAAAAAATAAATCCTGTGCACATATTGTATCAGGCTGTGAATCCAGAAACTGAGAGGAAGGTAGCCAAACAATGCAATAATAAAAAAAGACTGATCCCTGCTGTATCAAATAAGTAGGAGTATGATAGCTTATTGGGAGGTAAACAATGCAGGCCATATAAAATCTCTCCTGGGCTTTATTCTTATGGTACCAAATTACCAATATAGTTTCCTCTGGATAGGAATGCCCAGCCTGGTGTATTTGATGTGTGTGTTTGTGGGTCTGTGCCTACGTGCACCTGTGTATTAGTGTCTTTATGCATCTTTGTGCTTGTTTGTGAGCCTGTGCCTGACTAGAAAAAAAAATTACGTTCTATAAAACGTCTCCATAAACGGCACGGCACAATAAATCCAAGGCAGAAATATGAAGTGGAACCAATATTTTGCTGGACCTACTCCAGATTCCTAGTAAAACTCACGAGTCGGGATGACCTTAGCATTAAAAAAATATATTTTACAGGGGGAAATAATCCAATTCCCTTCCAATGAAGGCATCACTGACATGGAGCTATCTGTGCTGTGCACCTGGGCCTTTCCACTGAGAGGTCATTTAGTATACATTCTCTCTTTTAGGTAGAGCTCTATTAAATACACCATGAATATCCAAGCAAAAAAGGTATTTTACAATGTCAAGAAAAAAGGAAACGATGGCAAAAAATTAAAAAAAAAAAAACCCACCCCCCCCCCCCCCCAAAAAAAAAAAAACATTGCTGCAAACTGCTGCTGTGTTCTAAGGAGGGAGCCTCCCATATGTGCAGGGAGACTAAGCAGTGAAGCTACAAAGGAAGCGTGCTCAAGGACAGCTGTTTCTTGGAGGGAGCACTTTGTGAGAAGCATCTTGTCTGTGCAACGCTGCAGCAGCCATGTCTAAATGCAAGGAGAGGCACAAGATCCCATTGCAGTCCCCCAACTCCACATAGAGCCACAGTGTGCTTTAGAATGTGGCAACATATCAAAATATTGATGAAGTCCTAACATGACACAATGTGACTGTGTACTTAGAAAAGGATAACATAGAATATGAAGCATTTCTATATTATATTTTTTAAAAGCCAAACTCGATCATTTATTAATCAAAGAAAACACGCAAAAGAGAATTTATTATACTGCAGAATATTCCCCCAATTAGCCTTACAGCATCAGCATAACGTCTGTGATCCTAGTACTAGAAACCACAGAGGACCCCAGAACAAATTCATCTGCATGGAAGAACCACCTAACCTGAATCCACTCTGCATTTCTCTTTACAATTATGCTAAGGAATGCACTGAGCCTCTGGCTGTACAGTTATCTGCCAAAACCCTCTTGAAACTGGCGTGCATTGCTCAAGAAGTTGTCATTATGAATTTGCTTTACTGTTACATTATCTCCTTTAGAAAACTAATTTCATATTAGGGTAATTGCCTCTGGTGGGGTTATTCAGGGCTGCTGTGTTGAAAAAAAAATGCTGATGAAGAGGACGGGGGAGAGAAAAAGTCATGCTGGCCCTCCCTCCCTATTTCTGTCTCTCAGTCAGATGAGGTCATCAAACACCAACCTGCTTTGTATATTAATGATGTAACAGCCAGGGATTTTTGGACACCCGGTCCCCAGAGACTGCTCGGCTGGAGGCAGAGGAAGACTTCATCTTGATTCAAGAGAGAGATAACACCCTCGATAGAACTGTGACAAAGGCTAGATAGGCAGTGTGAGAGCAGATAGTGAGGGAGTGTGGACGCTAGCAGAGAGGAGAAGACAGGAGAGGAGCGAGGAGGAGGAGGGACCGTGCGATACACTGTGCCTTTAAAGCACCAAGCCCCTCCTCCACAGAGCCGAGCAGAACAGCCGAGTGGTGCTGGCAGGAGCCTGAGCCCCACGATAAACTCTGGCATCAGCTTGCCTTCATCCGGCAGTCAGCGAGGACACAGTGAGGGCGCAGGGGCAGAGAGACGGGGACGGAGAAAGGGAAAGAGCAAGAGTGACAGAAAGTGGGGGGGGGGGAGAGAGAGAGACGAAAAACAGGCAGATAGACAGAGAGGGAGAGGCTGTCATAGGAATCACACAGCTCCTTTTCCACAGCAGCAGCTCAGCTGTTCTGTCTTGCTGCCTCCTGATGCAGGAGAACGCTGACGGGGATGACGGGGTGGCGTGTTTTCGGCAGCACAGTTATCTGAGTGATGGTAGCAGCCGCGGTGGCTTCACAATCCCAAGCAGGAGCTCTCCACGCCACTCTGGCTGTTAGTCATCTTCAGCCTCCTCTCTCCCTTCTCAGAGTGCTATCAGGGCCATTCATCGTTCCCATCTCATGCCTCCTGCCTCCACCTCCTCCTCCTCCTCCTCCACAGCTTCATCCTCCACTTCTACTCCTCCTCTGATGAGCCACAGCCTCAGAGTGAAATAACCCTGCTGATAGAAGCTTCTCTCTCTGTCAAGACAGTAAGTAGGGGAGGGAGGGAGAGAACTGCGTGTGTGTGTGTGTGTGTGTGTGTGTGTGTGTGTGTGTGTGAGAAGGAGAGAGAGAGAGAGTGTGTGTGCGTGTGAGACAGAGAGAGAAAGAGAGGAAGAGAGAACAGCAAGGCAGGGAAGGGAGAAGATGTTAGTGTGTGCGACAGAGGGACTGCTAAAGAACCAGCAGGTTGTGTGTAGCTTGAATGATCCTGCTGTGCGTGGACAGTGAGCTCTGGGCATAGCAACAGCAAAGTGATGCACAGGAAAGGTGAGTAGGTGTGTGTTCTGGCATGTGTGTGTGTGTGTGTGTGTGTGTGTGTGTGTGCGTGTGCGTGTGGAGGTGAGGCAAGTGCTGCTGAAGCAAGAGATGCATTTTAATAGGAGCTAGAAATCGTCAACGCAGTTAATTCCTGTCCTCCTTCACTCTCCCTCACTCTGTTTCTGTTCCTTTTTATGCTGCTATGATTTGGAGAAAGAGGGAGGAATAGAGAGGAAGGGAGGGTTGAGACACGAGAGAATAAGTGATTGCTTTCCTTCCCCGTCTGTCCAGGTGCCATGTGTGATTGGCCAGCGCACCCCGTGGCAGTGGCATCGCCCTGGATTTGGCGAGGAGCTCTCCCCCCCGCTTGTTCTCTGGGGCTCCTCTGGGAAGCTTTCTTAGGATTTATCTCGTCCTGCTGGATGGCACGGAGCTCTCTGCCTCTCTGAAAAGAGTCCACAGAGAAAACATACACTACACGGATAAGAAGTAAAATAATTATCCAATCACAGCACAAGGAGGCAGACCAGGTTCCCTTAGCAACAACTGAAGAAGAGAAGAGAATCCTTTTCTCTTACTGCTCCCTTGGTTTTTGGGCACACCCCTGTGGACTGCTGTGGGTCAGTGTTTTCTGAGAGGACTTGGACAGCACCGTTGCATAACACAAGCTGCCACCCAAATTCCAGGGGAAGGTGCTCATTCGCCCTCCAGCCCCCTTGTAACTGTGTCTCATCGACACCATGATTTTTTTGTTATCCCTCCACAAATTCTCATCACAAGTCACGTTCCGCTGGCTTGGAAATCAATTCATCCTGATCCCACGCCACCTGGAATAAGCCCTGCTTTGGGGGGAGATTGGACGCTCTGTGAAAAGACCCACACCTACCTTCCTCCCTTTCATGGACGAGAAATAGAGGACAACATGAGTAAGTCATCATCTGCAAAGAAAATGGATGTGAAGCAAAGTTTATTTTGATGTGAGTTTCTACTGACATTCTTTTTATTTTTTCTGGAGGAGGAAACGCCACACTGCACAGAGGAATATCCCCCTTTTTCCCAAACAGGATCTGTCCTTTCTCTCTCAAAAGACAGTAGCCTCACTGATGACTATATTTAGAAGGCAAATCTTGTCCCCGCTGGCCAATAATGTAGAACACGATCATTTTGAAAATTGAGCCGCTGCTGGAAGTTCTATTTTTCTATCTATGTTGGATAGCTTTCTCTATAAAAAGGGTTAATACAAACCCCTTTTCTGCTTTCACTTTTGTATGTTAGCCTGCCATTATGTCACTGTGTTCCACAAGTAAAAAATATTGTTCAGGACAAGTGGAAGAGGGAAAAAGTCTCTTCCCTGTATAGGCAGGCGTTTTAAATAGCATCTCCTCGGGAACAATTTCAAACATACACACTGACACATGAGATGAGTTGGCTCAACACGATTATGTAAGAGTTTCATACCAGCTTTAGCCCATGTATTTTGCCTCTTCCTTTTCCATGGATTTACAGCGTTTGACTTTTCCCATGGTCATTTTCTCTTTGTTTTTGGAAGCGTCTACCAGAGGGCATGGATGTCAGAGTGTGACCCTGTGCCGAGAGTGCGGGCGAGGCAAGGTGTTTTGGCTGCCCAGGTGCTTTTAAGATGTTGAGGTCTCCCTGCGTGGCCGGGGCCCCTGTTCGGATCAGTAGCACTGAGGCTCCTTGTAGCCAAAGACATGGACCCCGACTCGGCTCCCCCACGCCCTCAGCCTGTTGGCCACTGGCCCCACGTCGCCCTGTAAAGGATGTCCCTCAGCAGAGCTCCGGCCCGGGACACCTCTGAGACCCCCAGCCCGAGAGAACGCATCCGCAGCCACATGAAGATGGTGATCAACCAGCTGGACGGTATCCTCAAAGAGCTCAAGGATGTGGCCAAGGAACTCCGGGAGGTGAGGTTCACAATCAGGTTACACATATCAAGGCTTTTGGGGGGGATTTAGAGAGAAACGGGGGAAGGAAGAGACGGAGGCAGGGAGAGAATGTGGGTGCCAGGTGGGTGTGCTTCTCAAGTAGGCTGCATTTAATTAAGTGTAAAATTCTTTTCGCAGCATGGAGATTTTGATTAAGATTTGAAAGTGGTGGGAGCTCACTTTTTTTTCTTTTTTGTTTTTTTAGCAGGACGGTATTGTTGATTACAACTGCAGCAGAGCTGTCTTCCTTTTCCAATCAAACAATTGCTTATCGCCAATTACAAATGTCCTTCATGTGTTCAGTGGTGTCTTGTGGGAGGTACAGTAGAAGAGCTGTTGAAAAGCAGCAAAGCCAGGCTGAAAGGAAACACAGAGGCAGGCTTAGGTAAGATACAAGACTTAGCGCCGCAATAGTTATATAACCATTTTGTTAAGGATCAGCTGGATTCCTACTGTATTTTTGCAAATGCCATGGTAACACTGGGAGATTTGTGTGTGTGTGTGTGTGTGTGTAAAGTATACAGTTTTAACAAGGATCAGCAATGCAAGATACTGTGCGTGTGCATGTGTTTTTACATGCATCTACAAGTATACGGACTAAAAAGATGTGTGTGTGTGTGTGTGACCGCTGATAATCAGAGTACATCTGTTCATGTGCGTGAGAGTACAAAATGGCCCTCATCATCTCTTTGGGATCTTCCCCCTGCAGTGTCCTCAAAGCTGGGAGCTCTTCTCGCAAAGCTCCTCCAAAGAAAGAGATGAAGGCAGATAGAGAGACAGAGACAAATGAAACCTGAGCAAACAGTTGCGTCTGACCCATCCCACATCCTCCAGGCGCATCATATGATTAACCTCCCACCTGCTTCTGATCAGGGATGCAGAGGGAGTGTATGTGTGTCTGTGTGTTTCTAAATGTGTTGAAGAAGCGAAATGGTGGATGTTAGCGCAAGTAATGACCTGAAGGAGGAGGAGGGTTTTCAACAGCCGAGGCGAAGCTGCCATAACTCACTCCATCACCGCACATGAACCTAACCCCCCGCCCCCCCGTGACTCCCAGTTCTGTCCTACTCACCACGCTCTACTTTATGTACTTGCACAGTTAGAGGTGCAAGGGCACAGCTCACAGTGCACCTCCTCTCTGGTGAGCAGGAGAAGCCGGCCTGCGCGCGGGAGTGATTGATGATTATGGGACAACTGCAAGTGGAATAATGCTGGCTGGAGCTATTTATAAACAAAAACACGGCTTGTGCCTCTGCCAGCTCCAACGCATATTACCATTCTTATCCCAGACCCCATTAGAGAGGGCTCTGCACAGTGGCTCAAATGTCATTTTTTATTGGGAGAGCACAATCCCACATATTGAAATGGCTAAGGAATCATATTAGCTGCAGTGGCGGTCATAATGCTGGTATCAATATCCTGCAATTAACTGACCTCCGAGATTGCAGACTGTGTCAAAGGGAGATGAAGAAACAGAATCAGTGTAATGCCATCAGATGCATGGAAGCCTAATGTTCCATAAAATCTCTCATTCTTGGCCACATGAAAGGAACAACCTAATAGATAACAACTGTCACATAAATAAATGATGAATTGCCGTGTGAATGTGGTGAAATAAATAACTCAAGGAGAAGGAGCAGTAATGACTGATTATCACCCACAAGGTCTTTGGGGAACTGGAGATACTGCAGTGCTCTAAGGAGTTAACGCTGACACTCCAAGGCACGTAGCTGCCCAGAAATTAAGAAGTTACTGGTCTGTTACTGTACTTACTTCACAGTACTGTTTTCATAGCTCAAGATCACATTCGTACAGTGTCATTGTGCCAGTTGGACAAAAGCTGAAACCAAATATTGATTTAAACACCTCATCCCTACCCCTTTATTAGTCACACTGCAATAGAACCTGCCATCTGTCCATTGCCTCAAAGTTACCTACATTGCGTATTGCAGTGACCATTTTTTTTCACAAGTTCTTGGAGGTTTTCTAGTCAAGCTTTAGCTGTCTGGTCTTCATAGGCTTATGCATCAACCATTAAAAAATGCATGTTCTGCAGATCTGCAGTGCATGGAATAATACTTGTATTGCTACATTTTAAATGAGGATTTACCAGTTTTTAATTGAATAAATATTTCAAGTCCAGAGGAAAAAGTTCACAAGGCCCAAGGGGAATCTCACATCCACAAAAGGAAGGCAATTAGAGTACCATTGCAGATTTGGGATCTTTCAAACATGAGAATGATCCATCCCAAATGACTTGTAGTTTATTCAACACAATGTGGTATTAGATAACTGATATTCACAAGCAGCAATAACCAAAGTGATTAAATATTGGACACAGTCAACATGAAACCTCCACTGATTCTACCCTAAATTGGCTTGCTTTTCTCATAAAGGCACAGAAGTCTTACTTTCATGTCTGCCAGAATTAATCATCCTCATTGTCCCTTCCCTAGAGAACAAGCACCAACCTCACGTCTTAAATACTGGCAAAATAGGTTCATCATTTGGGTCACTACAGACACTGAGTCTAATCTAACCTTGTGGTGAATCTAGCATTAAACTTTAATCACATTCATGTAAATGGGACTTGTTTCCTGTGTGGTAAATGCATGGAATTCAGAAATTTGGAATATTAAAACACCGAGGACAGTGACATAGCAAAAACGTGCCCTTAACAATCTCATATTCTGCACACTTATTTCTATTGAAATTTGAGCAAACACTCAGTAAACAGCCATTTTGACGGAACCTGAGAAATGAGCAATAATGAATTTTAAATTAAAAAACAATACCAAGGAAATATCCATTTAGGTATGTGAGGTCTGTGCTTTTATTTCAGTCAAATATTCACAAAACACAGCAGATTCATCCATCCTAGTACTCTGGTCCCTGAGGACATTGATGCTGGTTTTGCATTTTACCAGGTACAGAGGTAACTGAAATCATCTTCATTCCACATAATTAACAAAGCAGCCAAAAACATAATGTAGTAGTCCCTGATTGGCTCTCAAAAAGACCATTGTGAAAGCCACTAACATGCAGTAAAATATATATAGTTATGTGTTAACCACTAAAATTAGCATTTACTGTATTCCATCCATCCATCCATTGTCTATACCGCTTATCCTCTTAAAGGGTCGCGGGGGGCTGGAGCCAATCCCAGCTGACATTGGGCGAGAGGCGGGGTACACCCAGGACTGGTCGCCAGTCAATCACAGGGCTGACACATAGAGACAGACAAACATTCACACTCACAGTCACACCTACGGACAATTTAGAATCATCAATTACCCTAACTTGCATGTCTTTGGATGGTGAGAGGAAGCCGGAGTGCCCGGAGAGAACCCACACGAACACGGGGAGAACATGCAAACTCCACACAGAAGGACCCCAGCCGGCCGGCGGATGTGAAACCAGAACCCTCTTGCTGTGAGGCAACAGTGCTAACCACTGCACCCACTGCCACCCAGGCACCACCACCATTTACTGTATTATACTGAAAAAATCTATAGTATATACCATTAGTTTACATAAAGCTGTTTTATTAGAAAGATCAATTTCATTTCAGTGTGAAAAGCATCACAATTGCTTGTCCATGCTACAGTAGTCTCAGGAAGTAAATCTCCTATACATGTCACAAGAAAAATGTAACACAGAGCACGGACAGTTTTCAAGATTGCTCCCTTCAAAAACCTATTACAGTCAAATGCAGCCTGTCTTACTTGTGAATCCCATTACAGGCTTCGTGACAGGCAAAATGAGAAGGATCTAAAGGAAGGACATTGGAAGGTAACATACTGATAAACTACTCCATTTGTAATAATAATACTGGCAGAAATGGCACCAAACAGAACGCAAAGCATCCTCGGAAATATTTGATGTTGAGCTCTTCCTTTTGCTAAAAACTGAATTTCACTGAAAAAAAGGCACAACTAAGGAAACGCAAATGTAGGAGTGCACTCATGTTGGTTATTAGAGAGATAGAGACTGGTAAATTGAAAGAATTTAATGAAGCGCTAAAAAAAAAAAAAAACAGAGTGGGGAGAAGATGCAGTGGCATGGACTGGGGGGAAGGGGGTTGGCAGTGAGCTACACATCTTTATATGGAACCAAACAGGAATGATGGACTGTTATTATGTGGATGTAGTTATTATGCAGAATCATACCATGAGCAGACGATGCTGCACGTCTGTGCTCGGCTCAAGACAAATGAACACAGGAAGGCAATCAGGACTTGTAAAATTAAAGCTCCAAATGAGAGGAGCGAATATAAGCTGGACAAAGAACAATTATCAGTAGCAGAGTACAGCAAGTCCAGGACACTGGCCTCCATCAGTCAGCCTTGTGGTAGTTGTCTGCACATTCTCATCGTAATGCTGGCTTACTCTTTCTACTCAGCTGCAGGCCTGAAGACATAGGAGGGAGGCAGCAGGAAAACGTGTGTCAGGTGAAAACTGCGTCCACCAAATGTCAGCTTTTTAGGAATGAAGTCCTGAGTAACAGCTTTATTAATGAGTCCAGCCACCACGCAGTTTTAGAATTATATAATGGATTTTTGAAAGTGTGTCATGAATGCTTTTGATCTACTGAACTACAGCAGCAGAACCATCAGCATTTCAGTTTTAGCTTGTTTCTAGAACAAACAGTCAACTTTGTGCTCGTCAAGCTTAGCCCAGCACTAAATAAGCAGGAGCACATCTCATTTTAAGTTACAGTCATCCGTGAGCACCAGTGGCAGACACAGTGGCACAAATGGGCTGGTCTATTCAATTTCTATTCATCCCCTAATACCAGCTGCGTGATCCCATTGGCCTGGCTGTCAAATCAGCGCATTTGTGCTAAAATGGAGCCTGTCAAAGAAAACTTCTATGTAAATGGTTTGATCAGAAAGGCTACCGTGTGGCGCTCTTTCATGTCTGAGGCATGCTTAAATACTCTATTGTTAAAGCTTGGTGTGGAGGGGGAGGTATCCAGGTAACAGCTGGCCCCAGATCAGCCAGCTAGCCAGCCAGCCAACGAGCAGTGTCTCCTTATCAAGACTGAAACCAGTTATGACACATCCACGTCGAGGGGGGAACCACGGTCCCTCTCTGCAGAAGCTGCCGCGCTCAGCACTGAACCAAATCTGTTCCAAACCCAGAGGCAGCCCAAGGGAGACCAAAGCCAAAATCAAAGGGCCATTTTTTTTTCTGCAGGGGCCATATCCTCTCCTCACTCTGTGTTTCCCCCTGCTGATGCTGCTGCTGAGCAGGGCAGGGAGCAGAAAACTGCCTAGCAAAAATCCTTCAACATTTAACCATGAGGGGGACTTTCACTCAGGGAGTAGAACAATATGAAGGATGGCAGTAAACACACTCTCATTCCATGTAATAGTTGATCCTATTACTAGGGAATATTTTTGGGGAACGTTTAAGGGCATGGCAAAGATATCAGGAAATGTGATGATTCCTGTAGGGAAAATGGGTCACTGCAGAGGCACGTCATAGAATATAATGTTTTAACTATTATAATAAGTAAGTGAGTGTGAAATTATAGTTAGGTATTTACACAATCCTGATATACCCCCAATTTATTACTTGGGTTAAATCTTTAATCCAAATTATGTTGATCTATCTTTACAGCCACAGAGTTGGGGGAAAATATGGGGAAAACAAGTATATTTCACTAAAAAAGTGATTCTACTGAGCATGTGCCAACAAGCTGAAATAATTACATTGTAAATTAAAAAAAAAAAAATGGTTTAATCCAACCATTAACAGTGACTTGATATGGCTGAATATCACATCATCTTGGCAGGAGCTTGTGGTTCCTTCTGTTTGTCCAAATGAATGCCTACAATCAGAAATTACAAATCAGCCACAAAGCTGTGTCCTGGTGGATCATTTCCCACAAAGCAACCATTTTGACTTGGCCGCCAGCGTTGTGGGTTTGTTGCCTAGTTGACCACAGCCCAGTGATCTCCACTGAGGATGGCCCAGCCTGTTCTCCACCAGAGAATCCATTTACTTCAGATTAAGGCAGGGTTTTGCCCAGTGTCCAACCTGTGAACATGCCGACCAGCTGTCCTTGCAGGCCAACAACACTTGGAGGGCAACGCTGAAAGCTTAACCACTCACAGAGGAAAGTACCCTTCAACCTGACATACGTGGGCCAAAGGGTTTCTTCTCATTAAAAGCCATTTGGAAGAAATGACAAGTACCCGCCTGCTGTGTCTGTCAATTTGTTCCTCCTTGCCTGACCTCTTTTGTGTGTGGAAATTAAATTCCTAAATTAAACTTGGTGACGTGCCTCCAGCGGAGTTCTCTTTGCTCAGGAAAACAACAAGAACAAGGTACCTCAAGCCTTATCTATTCTTCGCTGAACACAAAACACCCTGCCATCTCCACACCTGTGTTGTTGCCTTGAGCTGAGCGCCACATAAATGTGTCCGCACTTGGAATGAATCAGAGGCTCAATTATTCTAAGGACTGACGAAATACTGCTTCGGGATTTGAAGTAAAATGTCAGACTCAGATTGGCTGATTTTAAATAGATTCTGATCTGGCCACAGTCATGTTTGCTAGTACAAACCTGGCCAATGTGAACCCACTGACTAACAGATAATCTGATACAAATATAGCCCATCACTGCTTTAATAAAAGGAGAGGCTATTACACATCTTGTGCGTTCAACTGATGCTTTTACCAAGACATTCTTGCAATGGTGGCAATATCAGAGTAATCTTTAATTCCCAGATCCCCAAATTAAAACGTAAGCAGTGTTGAGGACTGAAAGGAGAGCAGAGTCAAAGAAGGGAGGGAGTAGCGGTAAACAACGGGTTAAGACTTTAGCGGCATCTAACCTTGACAGCTGTGGAGAGAATAAAACTGCACCACGCAAAGCATTCCCCTGAGCCTCTTTTACCTAGCTCTGCTGTGGAGCTCCAGCTTCTTTAGGATGCGGGCCCAGCATATTGACTAGCCCATCATGCCTGTAAGACCCACTGGATTAGCTGGCCCTTTGAGCTCTGCCTCCCTCCGCGAACCCTGCACTCAGCATAGACTGTAATGAGGGCTTTAGGTTAGACCTCTGCTGAGGTAAACACTCCAAAAATTGCGCTCGTCTTGCTCATTGATTTTTATCAACTAACAATCTACTGTGGGCTAGTTACAGATGAAGCGGTGAAAATTTCTACCATGCATGTTTGTACTTTGTGATTCAGCCACAGACCCTTTTGCTTGTCCCTAGGCAAGGATAGAGCTGAATAGGATGAAAAAGGGGAGTTAAAGGCAGAGCAAAGAAAGACAGATTGTGTGAGAGAGACACAGAGAGAGAAAGAGAGAGAGAGAGAGAGAGAGAGAGAGAGAGAGAGAGAGAGAGAGAGAGAGAGAGAGAGAGATGAAGGGTGGATGGAGATAATGGTTTCTCCTGCTGCACAGAATTGCGACAGACTGGGTGGAACAGCTTAGATCAATTGTTGCAATTGTGCTCGTTCGTGGGCGTGTTTAGGATTGTTTTGGCCTATCTCTGTGCTGTGAATAAAACCAGTAGGCTGTAGTTAATGGTGTGAAAAATGGCATCCATCGAAGTGCACAAGCAGCCTCCAAGAATAGCTACATCATTTCATTGTGTCAAAGCATACTGTACGCAGAGGGACAGCTTGCTCTCCATTAGGCCGTCAGGCTGACTGTCTCTTTTACCAGGTGTGGATACTAATTTTTACCAAGAGTACAGATCCACGTAAGGCATAATGAGAAATACAAATTAATAATGTGATCCGGTTTTGAAGAGATGATACATTTTCCTCCATTTCCGCAGTCTGTGAAAGTGCTCAGGGCAGCGTGGGCCAACCCACTCGCTGGTGTAGCAGCTTAATCCAGCTACAATCTTTGGAACTGTGTTATACTGAGGGATCATCAGGAGGCTTTTTTGTCCTTCCTTTTTTATTTTTAGCCGCAGTCGGTGATGCTTCATAAATCAACCCAGTTTCCAATGAGATTGTTCAGTTTTAACCAGCAGAAATAGCTGAACTGAGATGGCATCTGAATCCTCTGGCCCTAAAGAACTTCAAAGCTTTTAAGGTCTTTTTAGGAATTTCAAGTTTATGCAGATAACATGTCTATCCTGATGATTAATGTCAAGCAGGTGCTCACAGATAACTTACAAGTTAAGTTTCTTAGTGCTATGAATATTCAACATTTATGGTATTTGAACCATGGAAAACAATACTGCATCTGGTACCTTGTTGTGCGTGGTGAGTAAAGTTGCTGAATAAAAGAATGATGTTTTGCTTCATGGCTTGCTAGTTAATGTTAGCTGCTGAAAGAGTGGTAAGAATAGTTTTTGTGTAGTGGAAAGGTTGTTATTCCCACAAAGGTCTTTATTGTAAAATGCTAGAGCATTTGTGATTGGTCATTTTATTGTAGCACTCCAATGAATTGCAATAAAAATGATGTCTTTGTGTTGAAATTGTGAGGGAGGAACATTTTAGTTTTGTTGACATATTTTAGAAAACATTTCACGGGACTATGATGAATGGAGCTTAGCCTCCTTTTTACCTTGTTATAACGTACATTTGTGATGAGTTCTGATCTTATTATCTCAAAACACAAATGTCCAATGATTCTATAAGGAAGTTGTCAGAGTTATACATTACCGTAGACTCTGGTCATTTATTAGTAAGCACATTTCCCCAAGCATAGTTTCTTTGTGTCCTGAAAAAACAACACACCCACACACACACACACACAGAGGACAAAATAAGGACACACCGCCATGGAAAACTCATTTTTTAAGGTCTATAAATTTTGGCACAACATCTGCTAGGTTGTCCTGTCTTCACTTAGACTTGTTTTATTGATTGTGTTGGACTCCAGACAGCAAAACCGCAAATTAAAAATCTTCTCTACTTTGCAAAATGTTTTAAACTATATCAGCTGCATTGTTGCTAAAGCAATGTTACTATCAGACATGTCAACAATGTCTTTGGGGATTTGGGGAATACTGATAGTTACAATTTGGATACTTATATTTGTGTCACTTTTCTATGGCTGAAGTTGGCCCTTAAAAAACCATTGTGCTGAGGCAACTGTACACTGCTAAACAAGTAAAATTCTGTGAATTCTGTGAATTCACTGAAGAACTAACACCCTTCACATTATTCAACAAAACTAACACTTTTAATAGAGATAATGAAATGAACTAGAGTAATTACATTATTCTTTAGTGAAACATGTAGTTGAAGTAGTTACAACATGGTACTTGGGTTTCTATCTTGAACAGTAATCAGAAATTGTTTATTTTACTGGCACAAATGAGAGCAGCTGTGGTGTTCTTTACACAGCCATACAGCACCAATTTGCAACAGGTGCTCAGAAAAGAATGACTATAAATAAAAATGGTTGAAAGTCTGAAGTCAGTTCAGCAACAAAATTAAATAGGATCTCCAAAAATGCTGACAGAAGAACACCCATATGCTTTCTGATGTTTCAACAACACCTCAGTTATTTTCCCTCCAAGTTAGAAGTTGGGTAAAGCCAGAAGTTCCAAAAGTTAATATTTCCAAAAGTTAGCCAGAAGTTCTTGAGGGATATTTTTGCCCCGAATTAAGCTTGTGCTTACTCTCAGCCTGTGTAGTGCTCCCATGAAGCTCATAAATAAAATGGCTACTTTTAGGTTTTTGTTTGTCATGTATGTTAGAAACAGTTTGTTGAAATTTGAATTGGCATAGTTTGTTGGGAGTAAGCACTGCCTTAGAACATGACTTTAGAGTGAACAAAGTCTCAGATGTATTAAAGTATTTGCATGTAAGTTGGTCTGTTGCGGTTGGCCTGTAACTTAATTTGGCCCGGGTTCATAACAACATTTGCAAATTTTACTTTAATTGGTCAAATCTGCTAGTTTTTTTCAATTTGTCCTCAATTTCAGAAATATTGCAAAGAATAGACACAACTGCGAGTTCTGAAAAATAATGCAGGCATTGGTAGAATTTGCTTTAATTTCTCTGATTGCGAGATCACAGACTCCTGGAGGGAATAATAGGCTAATACAGAGGTAATGCACCTTGCCATGTGAGCAACAAGACTCTAGAAATGCCAAGACATTAGATTCTCTTACTGGGATTTGTTTCTAATCCACCTAATTAATGCCAACTAGACAGAGATCCATTTAACATTTAAATGTCATTAATTTCTTCACTTTGTGAGGAGCCTGTCTGTCTGAATATCAAAGCAGGGTGTTTGAGCTTGGCCCAGGGTGTCCTAGTTAATCTGCACCGTGGACCTGAGCGGGACCTGTCTTATTGAATGAATCAGTTATTTTTGTTTTCACTTATTATGCAAGTGAACATTTGCATTTTACAATGGATAAGACTGATACAATCTACAATAAGTCTACCGACCTTAAGTGAGTCCGTAACAGTTTTTGGTACGCATATCGTTATCCTGCAGTATTGCAGAGCTATTGCTGGAGACTGAGATAATAATCTTCAAGAAAACAATGAACCCTTTAAAGACTCATCATAGACAGCTGTACTAAACCCATGAATCACAAAAATTTTAAAATTTGCATGGAAAACTAGCCAAGTAAAACAGAGTGACACACAGAGCTGCATCAAGGCACAACACCTGTTCACTCAGGAAGCCTCTTTGCATGCCGGGAGTTGGGTGCATAAACGAGGAAAAGGAGACTGTGACCAATGATTAGGTAGGTTCTGTGGTTTTCTTTGATTCGGAATAGTTTTCTTTTAAGTGCACTATTTCTTCATTCATTTTGGCTAGGTGGCTAGTTGTTGGCTTGCAAATTGGAGTGGTGGTGTTAGATTTCCTTGGGGACGATATCCAAGGGGAAGCCGTCTATCCAACATGGAGCGAGGTTTGTGTCAGTAAGTGTTGTTGGAGCAGGTGTTGAGGCTGCAGGTGAATAAGCTGGCCATGATAATGAGTTATACTTCCAGTATGAATTCAGCGGTGGTTGTGTTTCTGAACGAAGAATGCTTTTTGCTCAGTTTATAAGTGACCTTTGTCATAATGTTTGTACATGTTTCACCACAGTCACAGTGATCCCCTGTAAAGGGCAGCACCTTTACAATCTCTGAGTCGAAGATGTAAAAGCACAAAATGTAACCCTGTTGAGCGTCTTCACAGTCAGCTCTCCATGTTTCTGGAATCTCCCTCTCTCTTTTTCTCTTATTGCCTTACACTGGCAGCTCACACTCTGCCAGTGGCACGGCATGGATGGCTGCCACCACTGTCATTGTCAATAGCATGACAACGCACCATCTAATGCAGGGCAGGGTAAGATGAAAGAGGCACAGCAGAGAGGACAGGCTAATTATTCAAACACACAGCTAAGAGCAGACGGGGACAGAACATGTCAACAGACTGTTTGGGTGATTAATATTTGTTGTCATCTGCGCAGTCACCTGTGCAGTTGGCAGTTTATGGGCAAGATGATGAAGCCCAAGATTTCTGACTTTTATGCAAAGTAGACGATACAGCAAGGTCTACGAGGGTGAAAAATATAATTAGACTTTTTGGTCTGCTGTTATTCTCAAGGATATTAACTGGGGATGGGACTGCAGGTTGATGTGGGCTGCGGCGGACCGCGTGCTGCAGGTTCTGATTAGAGAGAAAAATCCTAATTATGATTATGCAAAAAGCAGATTGGAAAAAATGAATTTGCTGATGAATTTACTGATGAACATGCATTAGTAAATTCCCAAGGTTAATAACCTTCTGGACTGTCTTCTTTGTTTCCAGCATTGTGTCGTGCCAGCCATTTCACTATTTTTTTTAGGGAAAATGATGAATTGGGCCATTTGCTATACAGTATGCAGTATTCAATAATTCATTATTTGAATTCCATGGATTCCTGATATCTTTGCTGATATGAATATTTATATATTTTAGTATTGAATGTTGTCATAATCCTTGCTCATTTCGATGTAAAATATTAGATGCTGTATGTAGGTATGTGGATACACTGACTCGCAGCTACTTGCTTATTGTTTTGCGCTAGTAAACACAATCGTCAAAGCTGTTTCTGTTGTCAGATGGCTGCATGATTATAAAAAGAGTGATCTGATCAAGGGTCTAAAAAAGCTAACAGCCCGGGAATTACCATTAGCCTCTTTAGCTAGTTTTATAACCATCCATTTTATGTACATGCAGCTGTTTGACAACAGAAACATAAATATATGTCAAAGATAACACTAGTATTGTGTGATAAGATGTATACACTATATATTTATCTTTTAACAAAAGCAATGAGAGAAACACATATGTAGAGATCTTAACAGATCCTCTTCATTTATGAGATTTTAATTTGAAAAATGTATGGCATATAATGGCATGTAATGTGTAATATAAAATTAATGTATTAAAGAACATACAAAGCTAGGCTGTTTTTTTAGCATAGGAATAAATTAAGAGAAGCATGACCTTTATAATATTATATCTTAATGCAATACAATAAGAGCTGCAATTATTAATCAATTAGTCAATCAACAGAAAATTATTCAGCAATTATTTTAATAACCAAGTAATTGCTTAAGTCATTTTTCAAGCAACAAATGCCAATGGCAATCTCAAATGTGAAACCTTGTTGATTTTCCTTGTCTTACATTGCAGTAAATTGAATATTTTTGGGTTTTGGACTTTTGTTCAGACAAAAAAAGACATTAGATGACATCATCTTGAGCTGCAGGAAATTGTGGTGCGTATTGTTTTACTGTTTTCGGATGTTGTACAGACCAAACGGAAATTGATTAATCGAAAAAGTAATCTGCAGATCTGTAATAAAAAAAAAGTTATTTGCAGCCCTAAATACTTTTCAGCATTTTACCTGGCAGTTTGTTTGATTTTAGACCCTCCAAGTGTTCACAATGAGAGACCATTACGGTTTCTGATGTATAGGTTGTCCTTATTAATTCAAAGATACAAATAAACACAAAAAGCCGTATTAATGACAGAACCCAGTGATTTTAGTGGTGGTCACCTTGACTCTGGTCATTGAAGCTTGCGAGGTAATGCACTCTAAGATTGATTGAAATTAATATGGTTTGATTGACTGACTTAATGCAACTAGTGCTTCCATCACTCTCCAGCAGACAAAAATACACTGTACAATATACGTGGTTACATAGCTGATCATTAACCATGGCCATTTCTTTAGTGAATCCGTTATGAATTATGCGTTTGTCCACAGTGACTCGTGTGTACAGCCGCAAGTAATGCACATGCATACATACAAAGTATGAAATAGCTGAAGAGTCTGACAAGTAAAGCCGCTCCACTGTCCTCAATTCAACTATGACTCACAGTTTTGTGGCTCCCAGTGAGTGAGCACAGATTATTCTCTGGAAATGAGATGGTTGATAGAGATACTAAGAATGACTTTTCAGACACGATAAGATATGGACTGATTTGTTTTTTCAAGTGATAACTTACTATAACTTACTTTGTTGCTGTGTTGGCAAATGAGGATGAACAAAGTGTACATCTTATTATAAATAATTTCTTCTGTGCTTGTTTTTTTTTTATAATTTAAACGTAAAAAAAAAAAAGTACATATATGGTTTGAATGGTCAGTGAATGCAGTGTGATGATAAACACGGTGTTAAGAAAAAAGTGTTGCTATTTGTGTGTGACCGAGGACTTAAGGTTAATCATGACTGCAATGACCCTCACAGAGCTACGTTTTCTGGCACTTCCACAT
This sequence comes from Macquaria australasica, assembly GCA_005408345.1. Classification (NCBI taxonomy): domain Eukaryota; kingdom Metazoa; phylum Chordata; class Actinopteri; order Centrarchiformes; family Percichthyidae; genus Macquaria; species Macquaria australasica. The sequence continues at coordinate 489,363 of SEMN01000032.1, forward strand.
AAATCATAGTGCCCAGTCTGCAGCTTGAGGTTTATTACTGATTCTGTTTGCATCTGTGACTTGCCAAAAGCAAACTACGTGACTAATTGACCTAATGTTTAGAGCCTGTCCTTGTTTGGCTTTAGAGCCATTGACATGGATTAAAAGGAGGAGGGAAGGAGAGATGAAGCAGAGGTGGAGCTGCGAGGATGACCTCCAACCTGGCTATCAAGGTCATAGCTGGAATTATAACTCCTAGAATCAGCTGTTCATGTTGGCAAAGCGGGCAGCGTGATGGAGTGGTTTGCCCACAGTCAGGACTTTCAGAGTCAGGTGAGGGTGAAGACACTCAGGTCATCCATTGTTGGGTTTGAGTGGGGAGGCTTTTGTCAGCACAAAACAAATAGGACAAGGGTATAGCACAGCAGGGCATCCGATGTCCGTCGCAGTCTGTATAGGTGTCTGTGTGTGTAGAGAAAATATTTAGAGACCGAGAATCAAGAGACGGTATGGAGAAAGAGGAAGAGATGGAGGCAGGGTGAGAGAGAGGGGGAGAGGGGAAGAGCCAGGGAGGGACAGAGAAGAAGAAAAGAGAGACAGACAAACAGAGAGAAGGCTTATCTCTTGGCCTGCAGACAACAGTTCTTTTTTCAGAGCTGGAGCCGTGTGCACAGGGCCGGGGGGGGAGTGTGTTCCTCTTCGGGGTGCCTGAGCCAGGGGGTCAGCAGTTCATCCCATAATTCTATGGCTGCATATCAGTCGCAGATGCGCGACAATAAAAAACTGGGTCTAGCTATTTAACACCTGTCATTTCTGCATCTGCACTGGGAGCTGACTAGAACGGCTGTTAGCCAAAGCATATTTGCAAGAGTTCACAAAGGAGCACGAAAGATTTCTCTTTATCCATCTGTGTGCTTGTATTTTATTTATTTATTTTTTTTTTTGAGAACCAACTTATTTTTAACTGATGCCAGAATTTCATGAATCCTGTGCCCCAAAGAAGCATCAGATCCATCTGTCTTGCGTCACTATTGCTTTGCAGAGTCATTTGTAACAACCAAAAATAGCTTTGGTCTACATTTAGTCAATGACATCTGCTATGACCTAAATGGAGGCGATATTAAATGGGCTGCGAGTAGCTAAATTTGTGGTGGCACACACTCTTTAAAGGGATCTGTGTTTTTAGTTCTTTAAGTCTAAATTATGAAGAAAGAGAAAGAAAGTCAAGGGCATTGCCTACATCAAAAAACAAAAAATGCCTTTAAAGTCACAATACACCAACTAGAGAGCCTCTTGCTTCATTAAGTTAATGTATGTATTTTCATGTGATACAGAATATCAGGGCAGAACATAATGTGGGTCGGCATCATTCAGAAATATAATCTAATGTAATGTTGGTTAGGAAGAGAAAAATATTTTTATGAGATGGGGGGCTAAAGGTGCAGCATACAATGAAGACACAATTTTCCAGAAAGTACGAGAACTAAATTAGTATTCAAATTGGATTTTGATTTTAAACCACAAGAGCATTTTTGAAAAGAGCACTTTAGGGGGCATTTATTGCAATGTAAATGTTTTTACATGGAAAATTAGCATACAAAATGAAAAAATAATTCTTCATCCCGCTGTGACTTTAAGGCATTTTACAAGGAACTGCAAGGAGTGCCAAATTAAGTGCACGAGTTACACTGAGATACAGGTTAAAATCAGCAAGAAAAAAAAACGAACAAAAAAAAAAAATATATATATATGTACATATATATACATATATAATATACTGTATATTTCACATAATTGTTTTTGTATTTCGATTGTTTTTGCATGTGTATATATATATATATGTGTATACACATGCAAAAACAACAAAAGATGGCTCAACACCAAGTTGGCTCAACACCAAGTTGGCCCCACAAATCTAACACAGTAGTGCAACCTCGTTAGGAATAGGAGACAAGATAAGTTACCTATTTTTGTTTACTTTCGTTTACCTGCTATCATCCTCAAACATTGAAAGGGTATTTTAATACAAGGATTAGCATTGGACAAACAACTCAATCTAAATAGCTCATTTAAAACTGGCCTATATTTTCAATTATCATCACCGAACAATCTGAGAATAAACAAAAGCTAACGTTTTTCAGATTTTCAAGTCAAACTCCTCAATTATGAATATGAATACGCCTCATATATATGTGGTCGCAACTATGGATTGCCGCTTTAAACATGACAACACAACATGAACACACAGCAGTCTGGATAGGCGACGTGTACACTCTATATGGAGAAGTATGTGTTGTGAGAAACAATAAAATTCCCAAATCAATTAAGGAAACTCTTGGCAAGCCTGTGAGCTACAGCCATATTTTCCCACATTGAAAACCTAATTTCCCTACTTATCATACCACTTTGCTCAGATCAGTGTACCCTCTCTTTCTGCTTGGGAGCAAGTCCCACACTGCTTTGTACCCATGGCTAAGTTGCCATTATGATGCCCCACTTTGATTCTTCCAAAAAAAAAAGGGATCTCATCCTCGCAGAGCTTCATTTCCTTTTAGTTAACGCTGTTCCAAATGATTGTTTTAGAACTCCAGGCAAAGTGTTGAATAGAAACTTAATAACTAAAGATAAACCATTTTTGACATTTAGTGCTACTTTTTTTTGTCACTGAAGTCCAAAAAGATAGTGTGCTCATCAGTGGAGTCATGTGTCTCTCTTGAGGAATCAAATAAAAGAGTGAGAGACATGCAAGGGATTCTAGTTTCAAAACTTTTTCTTAGTACTCTACTTTGACACAAGCAGGAGACAGTGTGACCTTTGCACATAACATAGAATGTGAATGTAAATCTCACACAAAGCTCTCCAGCTCAACTAATTGATCCCTGCAGCAAAAAGAAAAGAAAAAATCGGTTGCTTTGACACACCCATGTGAAGGCTTAGAGGCACTCAAGTGCACCTCTGGGAATTTGCACTCTGTCAAACGCCCTCTCCTCTGCTTGACCAGATGCGGCCCATCCGGACACCTGGAGGAGTGACACCATTACCTCTCCCTCAGTCTAATTGCATGGACATAACACTGGCAGTTGGGAAACTGTTCTGAAGCCAAATTCTGCAGGAGATGGTAGCAGGGGCTTGATGCTCTGAAATTCATTCCGACAGTCCCTGCCTGATTGACAGATTGATAAAGGTTGACTGTGGCCTCTACTCGCCGCAGGTAGACGGGCCATTTGTCCCGCCTCCATGGGGCTCCAGGGAGGTTGGCTTTAGGGTTGGAAAGTGGAAACCAGCTCAGGAAACATTTAGTGTTGGATTTGAATCTGGCTGTAACTGTTGGTGGTCAGGCAATTAGATATACACAGTGCAAAACACAGCCTCATGCTGTTCTCAGCCCACTCCTGCCTGCCTGCCTGCCTCAGCACTATACATATGTATGAGTGTAAACTCAGGAAGAGAGAAGGCACAGCAAACCACCCATAAGCCATAACTATTTTCACTTTTGAATACAAGTTGTCTTAATGGGTTATAATGTAGAGCCAGTGTTTCTCATCACTGATGTGCCTTGACTCTTGTTAAACCAATACACGTCATATGAAAGTTTTATTGGCTTAATAGCTGAATTGCTTCCCTTTCCATTTGTTTGCACATACAACTTATGGTGCCAAGGTCACCTGTCCTGCCATGCTGTTTGCCACCATGGTTGCAGTCTGAGTAATGAAATGAAACCTGCTTTTATGCACTTAAACATAGAAAAAAGAGGTAACAAAGATCAATAAATGCTACTCTCACTTCACAAACAAGTTTGGGCTTTTTTTTTTTTTTATCAGTGAGGCTTGTGGAGGCAGAAGATATTGATCTCTGATCTTAGGACACCAGTGAATATCCTTGAGGAATAACAAACTTTGTTGCTTGAACTTAACTTTGGTCAACATCTAGTGCATCAAAGCACAGACGTATCTGGGGTTTTGCACACCAAGATCTGGTGCAACCAAGCCTTACATCCTTAAACAAACAAATAATTTCATAAATAATGTTTGAGCACTGCACTGCAACGTTAACAGTTTTGCATTGTAATGAGGTGTGCAGAGGTAAATCTGCATACCACCATATTATCTGGCTTCAAATGCTCTGGATACCAAAACCTCTGATCCATGAAGATTCATAAATTGGATTTTATTTTCCACTCATGTACATCTCTCAATATGCCTGTCCTTTATCTTGGACTGACAAATGAAAAAGCAACAGATAATTTCAGCCTGATCATTTTAAAAAAAAAAAAAAAAAAAGGAAAGAAAGAAAACAAACAATTGAAGGTTGCCTCTGGTATCATCTCTTTGAGGGGCATTGAGCCATTAAAGGCGAAAACAAGCATCAAGGAAGGAAGGAAAAAGGAGCTCTGGCACCGCTAACAACATCGTCACTCAGCCCACCCACCCACTTCTTACCCTCATTTCACACCACATTGTCAAAATAACTGTCAGAAGTGTTTCATGCCTCAGAACTGCTGGAGAAAATGTTGGACTTTGTGGGAGGTGGTGTGTGGACAATAAAGAAAGAAACAATCTGGCATAACAGTTCAATTTAGAAACATCATTTATTTGATGAACGGTGCACCACAGCAAGCCTTAGCAACTCTTAACAGTGAGACTCCATTTTGAAGCGATGGAGGATTTTTCTGACGTCAACCCAGCTGTAAACTTTTGCGACAGCCAGTGGCTGTATTTTCCATCCATTTATACTTTATTGGATTTCCTTCCTTTATCTGCTATTGCTGTATTTAGTGTTGATGATTTCCAATGAGAGAGGAAAAATAGGCCATCGGATTCTCTTAATTCAGCGCACACACTCTGCCCATGCCATTTAATTGATAGATGCACGCTCTTTTCTTTTTTCACTCTCTCCCGCTCCCCACAAAGCTATCCATTTATTGCCACTTTCATTACTCGGAGCAGAACGGTGAGTTTTTTAGATCAGTGCCGGGTATCTGGAGGCTAATGAATTGGGTGGACTGCAGTGATTGCAGGAGCATCTGCCTTCACTATCTGAGGACACTTAGTGACATGTTCAGAGTCACAATAGAGGGATGAGGAACTAAAAGCTACTGCTGCCTGACATATTACATACCAGACACATGAATCTCCTTTTCTTCCTTGCATTTATCCCCATTTATTCCTTCGTCAGAGGCCAACTGTTAACTGTAAAGCTACAGATGGAGGCATCTTAATATCAACTCTGCATATGAGAGCTCTTGAGATACATGTTTGTTTCCATGTTTATTCATACCACTGATTAAAGTGCCTCCCTAATGCCATGCAACTTGAGAGAGTAAGTATTATTGACGTGCCATCTCTGTGCTGGATCCCAGCAATACAGTAGCAGGGCTGTGCTGGGGTAAGTGTGGGCCCAAAGCACCCTGCCAGCAGTCATTAGAAGCACCCAATCAAGCCCAGACACAGGACTGTTGCTCAAGTGCCAGAATTGTGGCCAGAGGCAAAAAAACCCAAAAAACACAACAACACAAACATTGGTCCTCCAGTACGTACATGTATAGGAGCTGTTTGGGTCTGCTCAGCTCTGTCCTCTCAGAGTTGGAAGGGTGAGTCCAGTTCCTTATTTTTTATTGGTTAAATTTAGACCAGTGTCCTACGCTGCAGATAGAATACTAATCAGGCCAGTGCCAAGCCAAAGAGAGAGCAGCAAGAGACTTCACTATTCCTCCTCCATTTCTACTGCATTAAAGCTTTCAGGCTTTCAGGACAGTGTACTACTGGAGTAACCCTAGCCATAAGTTTAACTGTAGCCCAGAGATATATTGACTACTTCTCACACAATTATGAGCAGCGTTTGAAACGCCCAAGGCATTTTAGTGACACGTTAAAGTCACTTAATGGGACGCTTATTCTCAACGCTGGACTATCCAAATAAAGTGTGACCCATTAAATGAATATTTCATATGCATTTTGATGGGATCTATCAGAGCCTCTGTAAACATTATTTATTGTCCTGCTCACATACTCTGATTTACTTCCATTTTACGTGAGAGTGAATGCTTTTGTGCCCAATCAGTCATTTGTTTGACTATATAAATTATTTAGCAGGTACAGTATATTCACATACATAATTGAAAAGTTTGAGTTGTAGATGGAAAATCTGCATTTTGTGTATTTCCTCAATCGATCATGTTTCAGAATATAGGCTGTTTTATTCCATTAGTTACAAACATTGCTGAATTTATTTATTTATTTATTTTTTTAACATTGTAAAATAGACTTTAGTTGCGATCTGGTAGCTCTTATATTGTCAATCAAATATAGCATGTTCCAATCTTCGATTTTTAATAACATACAGCGAAACATGGATGATTCATGCTCCCTTACTTTAAGTGCTTGCATGGGAAGCCTTCCTGGCGACTTATGAGGGAGCATGTCCGAGAGACTTTTAATGCTCGTTTCTGACCAACATTTCTGTTCAACATCGATAACACAGCTCTACTCCAAAGATTACAGGAAAAGCTAGAGTAACATTTGTGGCTGACTGAGCACACCAATCCCCATCTTGCTCAGTCTCCTTTTTTTTTTTTTTTTTTACTCCAGAAATGAGAGCAGATGCCAAATGAAACCACTAAGCAGAGCAGTACTGAAATAAGAAATAGCTGTAACCGGGACACACTGGGTGAATATTTAGAGCAATGTACATATTTTCAGGTCAAAGCGGATCTCGCCTGATTTAACTCCAGGTTTGAGGGCACGTGTATGTAAAATCACAGTAGGGTAGTGCCAAGTAAGCACTGTTGACAATATATGTTGTTTTTCTGAAAAATGGGGCATGGGTTACATTAAAAGGGCATGGTCTCTGGCTCCTGCTGTCTCTTTCTCCCAGTCTGTCTTTCTTTTTATCATTCTCTTAGTCCTTGAACTCCTGTGAGTCAATAGAGAGACTCCACTTTGGGGTCTAAAGTCAGGGGGCCGGGGAGATGGTACCCACGTGTCAGCACTACATTTGCTTCGGCCTCGGAGAGAGAAAGAAGGGTTAGGAAGGTTAGAATAAGGGCGAGACAAGGGAGCTAAAGACAGAGAAGGAGGGAGATTCAGGGTGCTTCATCATCTCCAGTGACAACTGCACACAGAGGGAAGCAAAGTACATGTCCACTTACAATCTGCAACCTTATCCAGCAGGCTGCCAGCTAGCGGTCACTCCGCAGACGTCTGGCCAAGCCCATCTATTAACCCAGAACAGCTGGCCACTTTCCAGCATGAACGACTGCGCTTTTAATTGTGCTTGTGTTCTGGGGCGAAAGGAAGGGGGGTTTGCTACAATTACATTTACATTTTGATCATTACCAAAGAGTCTCGCCTCACAGGATCACTGCTCAAGATACACACCATGACAACAAGCCATAGACGGAACACCTGCCATCGTTAAAATGTAATAATTTGTTTGTGAAAAAAACATCAAAACATAACATTATGTTTAGTTGTGTCTTTTTCTAAACTTTAATAACCTTGACCCCCCCCCCACACACACACACACACACACACCTCAACCGCTGAATCCTGTTGATGCTGCAGAACGCGCCAGCATCTACATAATACAACAAAACTAATTTCCCTGTCTCCTGCTGTTGTTGAGTCCTGAGAAGATGAAAATATTCATTGCTGTTGTCCTGAACACAGCATAATCATCTAGGATTTATGCTTCTAGCTTGTATCAAATTAATTGTGCATGGAGTGAGGAGGGTCGAGAGAGTATCTCATAGCAATGGATTTCACCATGTCATCACACAACTGTATAAAGGAAAACTATATTCCTTGTTTTCTTCTTTTTCAAGTCCACACAGCTGCTGCCTCCACTAGAATACAGAATGTAGTGCACAGCTATGGTGCGGCATTACATATTAGCTCATTTCCAGGCTTGTCAGCATAGTGTGGAGAGGGATGGTATGCACGGCATTTACATTGAAATGGCTATGCAAGCCAACATATGATGAGCCTACTGCCCTAGGATTATCCCATGGCTTTGAAGTCTTCTTATGGTGGTGTGGTTACTTCTGCCTAAACACTTAAGTCACAAGGTGAAACTTGTCAGGAATACTTAACGGAAGTCTACTCTTTTTAATGGATAGTGAAAACTAACAAAATACTGGGATGCTATAAAGCCTGGAGTGTGGTATATCATTGTTGTTGGGGCTAGAAAATCCAAACTTGGGCCACGGCACAGAAGCAGAGGAACTGTTCGAGCAAGTTGAGGTTTTCTTATTGTCTTCGATCTCATTTGCTTGAGCAAATCCTTTGAAACACTCTCTGTCATCTTATTATTGTCAGAGTTACTATTATCACCCTCTTTCCATGAATTACATATTTCTTTTAGTTGCATTTATCATCATGTAGATAGAACTCGTGTCTCGATTGAAAGACTTAGGTTCAGTGCAGTGTGATGGAGCCAGTGGTGATTCAATGCATCTCTGGAGCGCTATTACTAAAGCTGATGATGAACAATGTTTAATATGTGAAGCAAATAATTCATTGCTCTGACATGATAACAGCTTTGTAACCTTAATTAAAGGGATGAGAAGGTTTCATAAGCATTCATGATCTTCACATTGGAGCTGTTCTGGATAAGTATAATTTCCAGAGGTAGAGCTGCCTTCGAGGAGGTGCAGATACAGTACGTTTCTCAAAGGAATTAGATAAGAAAAGGCGTATAAGGTATAATTTGTCACTGTTTCCCACTTCTAGATTGTTAAAAAATGGAATGAGCAAGCTTTCAATTGAAAACTGACAATTAAAAATGTCCATTTTACCACCAGTTTTAAGTATTTGGATTCTGAGGGAGCAGAGGCTCTAGATTGGTGTCAACCATCCAAGTCCTTTAAACTGAACAAGAAAATCACTGCCCTCCAGAGCGACACACATAAGCATTTTCTGATCTGACCCGCCTATCAACAGGATGACTTTGTTTGTCAGTGTCTTCCAAAACTGAAATAAATCTGTTTTATGATCTGGCAACGTTATAGTTAGGGTTTGGTTAAGTTTAGGCACAGAAACAACTTGGTTAGGGAAAGTCCACTGTAGAAGTACTTTGTTAAGGTTAGAAAAACATATTAAGTTGGGTTAATATTAGTACTTCGGTAGGATCAGGAGAACTTCATCGTTACATTTACAATAATAACCACGCGGTTAAGGTTATGGAACGATCATGGATAAAAGAAAGCCAAGTTGACTGGCTGTAGGAAATGGGAAACGAACGGCACTCGACAGTGTTCTCCAACGTTTTGTGTACCCATCATCCACCCTGATCTCGTCCCTCTGTGGACTTTGTCGCTCTATAATAACGTCACCCGACCTCCTCCTTTGTTCCTGACGGACAAGAGACATAATTACTACAGCCACTTGAGGGCTTTGTCACTTGAACCTAAATGTTGTTTTTGGGCATTTGCTGAATGGGAGAGCAGTCTCATAGTACGATATGTTCTCCGTCTTCATCTCAGGCTTACAGGAAAAGCAATGAGGGTTAAAGGTTCAAACTATTCAGACTTGCTGTGTGTCTTTGAAACTTGCATGACTGCCATGACCACCTCATAAACATGCACTATATTGACTGTACACAGGTCAAGAAATCTCATGATGTCACATGTGAAGTAAAGCCAGTGCCACAACAGCAGCGCCCCATGATAGGAAGAATGACCAAGTCATCATAAAGGATTGGACAGTGTAGAAATAAAAGAGTGGAAGTAGAAGACTGTGCCACACTCATAAGCCCAGAAAAAGGGAGGGGTTGACAGTAAACCCTGTAAATCCATTTGGTTTTTCAGACATGGAAGGAGAACGGAACTGACAATAGCTTGAGGGGCCAGTGCTCCATGGAGTGAATACCAGAGCGGAGGAGAGGAAAAATAAATAAAGAATGTGTCACCTAGTGGGAGGAGGCACCGAGGCAGGATCTGTCAGAACTCTGCTGCTGTCTGCAGATTAGATCTGGGGCTATTTAAAGAGGGAGAGCACGCCAAAGCCCCCGACACCAGTGTCCACACTGCACCCACCGCCACTCTGACATCATTGGCAGCCATCACCTTGTGACAAAAAAACATGAAGCATAAATGATGGCTACAAAGAGGGTGTGGATGGGGGCATTTTCCTCTGCCGTGACCGACTTGATCACGTTGCACATTCTCTGCATCCGTGTAGATTCACCGCATAAAAGCCAAGGTCACACGAGAGGGAATTTGCTTGATGATGTCAGAGATACAGTCAGAGCTGCGGTACACACACATTTTTAAGGGTTATTGTTGGCCTATAAATAAAATTCTATAACCCTGAGGTTAGACATACGAGCTGCCATCAGAATAATCACTGTTTCCCATCAGGATCAAAGTAGCATGAGCCAGCCTGGCAGTCAGACTGGTTTGGCGTGCACTGTATATGTATCTGTTGTGTGCGTATGACAGTGTGTTTTTATTTGTGAGGGGAAAAAAGAGCTAGTGATTGATGCATGTGTTTGCGTGGGCGTATGAGTATCTGCCAGAAGATATGAGATTGGCTGTGTGTACGGGAGTGTGTGCGCATATACTGTAGTTTTGTGGGTGCCTATTGTGGATGTGTGATCTTGCATGTTGTTTGTTTTCTGTCCTCCCGCAGTAGATTGATTAGATAGAATGCTGTTGGCGAGGCCCCGCTGTGTGTTTGGTCACATCACTCTCACCGTCGGTGATGTTTCCCTTCTCAAATAAAGCAACATTAGCCCAGTCATGTTTGCCTCCCAAACATGAGCCAAGGATGATGAAGCTATGTGCACTACCAAACTGCAAGGCCTCATTTACCCCGTGATACCTTCTCCCTTTCCCGCTCCATCTCGCTCTTGCACTCCTGTCTCGCTCTCTTCCTCCAGGCTGCAGCAGACTGACTCTCTGCTACAGACTGAGTCATTCTGAGCCAGTCAGTTATCTCTCCATCCAGCCCTCAGATTTCACCACTCCTTTTGTTGTCATCAATCAAAGCTCTGCTGCCAGAGAGAGAGGGAGAAACCCTGAAAGGTGTCAAAACAGTGGCCAACTAAGGACTTGCACTTGTAGGTTGGCGCCGCATTTACGCATAGACACAGAATCCATGGATTATTAATGCGGCCCCCTTTTTCAAATGTTTTCAGGAACCTTGTAGAATGGTGTGTGAAAAGCGAAGAGCTTGTATCAGAAGGTGCCTTGGCAAACACTGGTTATTGCATCAAGCAGACTTGCAAACCGGCACTTCAGTAGGTTTGGAGGGGGCGATGTGCTGGCAGGATGAGCACATACGGGAGAGGGTCATGGAGAAACGCAGGTGAAGACAAAGAAGAGAGGGAGGCTCAGTCACAGAGATCCTCACAAATGTTCCCCACAGATGGCTCGACGAAGCGTCCATACTATTACCTCTACCTGCTAATTATATGCTGCGCCTGACTTCCCACTTTCTCTTCCTTACCAATGCCAACTTTATTGTAAAGATGAATATGCTTTACATGGAACAGTACATCTCCATTCTTCACTCCTTCCAATTTGTGTCAACAGCACAGTACAATGGGCCCACTGTTTATGGACTGGCAATTTAAAGTGTGAAAGCAAGAGATGAAGTGAAAGGAGAAAAGGATGGAAAATTGCCTCTCCTGTCCTTCACCTTCACTGTACATTGCTTATTTGTCTGTGGTAATTGGCCCTTTTAATATTCCTGGAGAATGCAGGTAAAGAACCCCACTGCGTTATGTGTTTTTTTTTTTGTAACAACACAGCAGAGCAGAATGTAGCAGATGGGAGGAAATCTGATGGATGATGCATGTTATAATGGACTATATTCCTGGTTGGTCACCATGGACTTCCCATTTACATCTGCTATATGTGAACTTGACAATCCAGATTCATCCATTCTGGAGTCACTTATTTTTTCGCCACTGGTCAGACATTTGACAACTGGCTTTAGTTAAATGCAAATGAACTGAGTTAACCATGATATTTTTCGTGATTATGCACACTGAAGAAGGAGACAGTTATCTGGTGGTGTGCCTTCCACAACCACAACCCTTTCCTCTACAGTGGGATAAGAACTATCAAAAATTAGTCCAGAAGTAGTAGAGCAATATTAATAGTGCACTAAAATACTGCCCTAGTTAAACAGAATTTTTTCTCTCACTTTGGTGGGATTTGTTTACCAGGCTCCTCTTGCCGGAAGGGCTTGTGTGAGTGAGGTAGCGCTTCTCCACACACCACCATGTTTCCCTGCCAACTCTGCAACCTATAATTATCAAGACACACACACACACACACTAGAACACAAATCAAGAAAATTGTTGGGAGGAAAATATGTTGTGGTATTGCTCTGAGGGCAACATATATGTATTCTCTGCAGATTTCAGACAAGTAATCAATATGTTTTTGAGCTTATGAGTAATATTTCAATATGTAATTAAAGGAGCAATCCATGCACATTGACAAATTGTTCTCGCTACGAGATGGCTGATGAAATCCATCCAAAAAAAGAGAGCAGCTTCATAATGGGGAGCCGTGCCAGCACATCTGGATTTTGATGACTAATTTCACATTCAAAGGCTGTATTTTACATTGGAATTATGTTAAAGTTCAGTCTTGCACGGAGAGAATAAAACCTTGGGTTGAGCATAAATGGAAAGAGGATATGTTAAATGCACAAATAAATATGGGACAATTTGTGTTTGGATGCAAAGAGAAGATCTATTAGGGAGGCAGTGTTTTGCAGTCCTTGCTTGCTTAAGTTTAATTATAAGTGACATTTTAGCATTGCAATCAAAATAGTACATTGCTGTGAGGGTTCTTATAGCGTTCAAAATGAAGTCACTGTGGACCTTATGAAAATGCAGCAAATGCCTGGCTAGCTTGCAAGTGCACGTTCTGTGTTAGGGCTCTCAATATCATTCCCTTGCTGGGGAATGCTTTTTTAATAACATAATACCAATGATCAGAATTCGGCTTACTCCCCTCAGAGATGAGACACTAAATGCTTTATTGATAACTCCGATAGCCGACTGGTGGTTGGCAGCTGACATCCCACATCATCACAATTTCTGCTCGTATCAACCTGGAATACACAAAGATTAGCTCAATACCCTCACCATCTGCCCCCACCAGTCGCTGCAATAAGTTTCTACCTCACACCCAGGTGCTTCATTCTATTTCACAGCACATCTCACTACTTACTCGAACACAGCCAAGCTAAAAATAGGCGAAGAGTTCAGATAATGACAAAGAAGGTCATTGCCGGCCTCGCTATCTCCACAAGGTCTGGCAAGGAGCCGGCTGATTGTTCATTTCTATTGTAAGCGACGGCAGACTGTTAGGAAGACGTTATCCACACATTACAGGGAGATGTGTTGACATCTGTCACCCTGATGATTGATTGCCTGAAGGAGATTCTTCAGTTTGCTACATTTTGGTTGCTGTTTTACAAGATGCAATGTGTGGGTGGGTGGACAGGAGAGCGTCTATAAATAGAGAAGGCGGCGATGGTGAGGTAGTGACGGAGGCAGGTATGTGTGGCAGCCAGATGGTGCCTTGTGGGGAATGTCTCCCAGTGATTTTGTTTGCAAATAGGTCTCTGTAAAGTCACCGGCTCCTCTCCTCCAACTTGCCTGCTGTTATAGGCAGAGCTTTAGGAACTGCCATATCTGATAAAGGTGCTGCAGACTCAAAGATGTCCTGCCGCTTGCCGGAGAGAGAGTGAAAGTGACGCACTGTGACAGGTTTTGTCACTCTCTGAGGCGACCGCCCTACAGATTGTCACAGATAGAAATGGCAGAACACTGGAAGCAATGACAAATTGTTTTTAAAAAAAAAAAGTAGGAGAGCGAGTCATGCCAATATCTGTGGCCTACTTCAGCACGGTGGTGGGGAAGGAGGGGAGCAAGCCATCAGTCAAGATCTTTGTTTAAACTTCCCATAAACGTATGTGTAGGTGTCCTGACCCTTCGCGAATGGTCGTAATTGGATTGGATAATATATAAAATTCTCTTTAAAAGCTAATGTATTTCAAATGTGAGGGCATGAGTATTTATTAGACCTATTTTGTCTAACAATCCCAGAGGCTGCATAAAATGTATCAAAAACACGTTTAGGTTGTATGACTTCATATTTATGATTGATAAATGAAACTGTCTGTTATCAAAGGCCCGTACCAAAGAAATCATCTTCCCTATGATTTTATAACCTTTAATGTTTTTCTAACCTTGACTTGGTAGAGCATGGTTACAGTACATATGTATGTGCACCAGGGCTGCCCCCTAAAAGGTGATGATCTTGATGACGACTCGCATTTTGTCAGTCAAATTTTTTTTAGCTGCGTCATTGTACACAGAGCAATGCAGGATGTGAACTTTACAAATCGAGTCTTGTCTCAAAATGACCTCACCACAAAACTAACTGTGATGGAAGTGAACAAGGGTATCGGAAACAAAGGGCAGTGCGACACCAGACAGCGCGAGGCAGGGCGCGACTCGTGTCTGTTGTCTGCTCCGACGCTCTCAGCTACGGTGCTGACTGTCAATGAAGTCCACTTAACTACTTTTGAGCTAGACACCTCTACCGCCATCCAGTGTGACTGAGCGTGCGTGCGACAGCGCTGTCAGCCTGGCAGGAGAGAACCTCCGTGGTGCGCTAGGATTTCATAACTGAACTATGACCAGGATGCACACTTTATCTTTCTTTGTGTGGACCTCTGACAACACAGATGATCTAAGATAAAAGGCATTAAAATGTGGATCTTACAGGTAAAACATGAGACTCATGTAGGCTAATACAGGAGTTTAGTGTGGGGTGGCTGCTCTGCAGATGCGCTGAACTGACACTAACTTGGCAGGGGAGTGGAGTCGATGTGTAGGATTGAAGTGCTGACTCTTGAGTCGACACTAAACACCATGATTCAGGGACAGCCCTAATGTGCAGATGAACAATTCTATTATAATAAAAAATAGAAGAAGTCAAGACTCTCTTTATGTCATCAGGAGAGCAAGCCAGGGTGATTTCACGGAGATATGGGCACATTTTCTAGTTCGTAACTGCTAGCACCACACCAGATAAAGCTCATTTGGGTGTAAAAGCTCAAACAAACATTTTACAAGTACACAAATTCAGTCTCCAATTATTTTTTAATAGAGCAGCTACAGGTTTTTATCTCCTGAAGTCTTCACTACTTAGGGTTCTCTCGTTCTCCCATCTATAGCTCAGGAGTAACAGGCTCAGGATTAGGATTAAATATATGTCTAAAATAATAGGATTAATGTTTTATTCATTTTTTTAAGCATCACAAATTAACTGTGGAAGTTTATATTTACTGAATGAAGTGAGTCTTTATGAGGCAATATCCGTTTTTGTTTTTATTTTTGGAATTGTTTTAAAGTTGAGCGCAACTTAAAAAGTCAATAATGCCTTGGGACAATGCATCACGGTAAATGGGACCCTATCATAGAATATTGGTTACCAGGGTAAGGTAAAATAGACTGCTTATTTTAAACAGCTCACTCCTCCAGACAGTGAGTCACAGTCCCAGGCCTGAGGGCAAAAATGCTTTGTTGATGAGAGGTCAGAGGAGACCTGTTCAAGCTAACAGAGTGGCCACAAGTAAGTGCTTAATGCAACAACAGTGTGAAAAGAGGCATCTAAGAATAAATATTGACCATCAAGCCTTGGAAGTAGTAATGTCGGGTTCCACTCCTGTTACCTAACTGCAAGATTAGGCCTCTCTAGGCTAATGATCACCACATCGTTAAATAGTGGAATTACAGAATCTCAGGGTGTGTTATGACATGGAGATAATGGGTCAGTGTCGCCATCAGTAAAAAGATGGAGGTGATGTGCTTGCATGAAATGATTTTCTTGGTACAAACTGTAGTAGTTGCCTTACTAACAGCTGAGAATGTTTTGAATGCCACAATGTGTTATGCAACCTTGCTGCTGACCAGATGCATCTCTTCATGGCCACAGCCTTTCAGCAGGATAATGCACCATGTGAATAAGCGTGTATCATTTCAAGATTATTCCAGGTGAGCAGGAAGGAGGGGGACTGAAAATATCTGTCCATATAAATCTGTTTCATCCTCTACTGACATGGTATGGTCCATGAGGAATAATGCTGCAGTAAACATTGGTAGAACCTTTGTCTGAAAGTACAAAGCAAAGACAAAGAAGTTGGAGCAGGAATGAAATAGCTATAGATAAAATCCTAAGGTCTACCACCACCGCCATAAGCAGCAAGAGAAGGTTAAAATAAAAATAAATTGCATAAATTCTCTGAGCCTCAATGTTTTCACTTCAGCATGGTAGATCAGGCTATATTTGCTTGGTAATGATATATGGGTTCACACAATAAAAGAAAATGGGAGCACACTCCCATTAAGATAAGCGCTGCAGGCCAAGGAAACCTAGAAATGCCAGTGGCATATTGATTGCATGCCCTGTATTAATAGTAGGGTTAGCTACTGCTCTCTCATCCAAAACCATGGCCCAACAACAATGAGCAGCAATGAAAACTAACCCCAAGTTTTAACCAAATAAAAGGTGGTACAAGTGCAGAAAAGCTGAAAAGACAGTTGTAGTCGATTGAAACACAGCAGGGCAAAGTTGATGGTGGAGAGGTTTTTTGTTTTAGACCTGTGATTTAACTATTTTAGCTCAATGTTTGTTCAAGGCCTAATAGTGTAGATTGGTGACATAACATCTGTTATATTCTTTAAAGTGTTGCTGGTTACTTGGTTATAAAGTCTGTAACAGGTTTTGCTGTAATTTATAATGGAAAGGAAAGGAAAACTATTATTTCTCTACTGTTAGCTAGTGGATGTTATGAAAGATGTCGTGGTATTATGACACTCATTGCAACTGACTTTAACTGGCAAGGTTTAAACTTGTAAGTAAATGTAGATGTGACTCTGTAACAGCACAGCAATGATTATTAGTAATTAACACTGAATATTCATCAATAATCACATATACATTCCTAGGTGCAGGATGTATACTTTCTGTCGTTGGCATGTTGTTGATGGTTATGTCTTACTTCATCAGGGTATATGAGTTCTATGCGTGAACAAGTACAGATACGGTTGTAGGAAAGTTACAGCCAGGCACAGCGGATTCATGGCTGACATTTGAATAAAAGGAAGGACATGCTCACATAATTTATAACAGCCTAATAAATTATTGCACATGGAGCAGAGCTGCATATGTGGCCTGTATGTTGAGTAGTTTAGGTAACATGTCATGGTGTGTCAATGGTGGGATTTCTGCTACTGTACATTGCCAACAAGCTGTCTTCAAATTATTAATACATCACTGCACACATGTGTACACGCATGTGTTTTTGGTACATAATGCAGAGATAGTCCTCACCAGGAAACCAATAGCAATGTTTTTTTTCAAATGCTTAAACAAACCTACATATCCATGTTTTCCTGACAAGTGACCTTTTGAGGTTATGGGAGTAACTCGCTAGCAAAGGGAGAATTAGTGTGAAGTTGTTATACCTCCACAAAGTACATGACTTTCAGACCCCATTTTACATCCAGTCTCCTACCAACAGTTGGGTTCCTAACCATGAAGGCGATCCTTCCTCTACCTTGAGTTATAATCCTTAAGATTTTGATGAACTGGAACCCCATTTCTTACAGTTTGGATAATTCATTTTTTTACCATTTCTTACTACTATTTAGGTATGAGCTATTTTGAAGGACTGTGGTGCACAAAACTTAGTTCTGTTGATGCCTTTTGAAAAGCTCATTTGATTTAATTTTGAACTGACTTGAAGGTTTTACTATTTTCTTCAGTATAGTTATATATTTTCTGCAGCTTAAGGCACTTCTGCACTACGTATCAATAGTGGTTGCTGCTTGCTGAAGACAAACAGTGACAGTATGCAGAGTTGACAGTGTGAAGCTGACACTGACACACACTTGACACAAATTATGTTAATAAAGAAACCATCTGTAATGTTATGAACACATAGAGGCAACAAAACAACTCCTTCGTTTACTTATCTAGAAGTAGTGTGTCGAAGTGTTCGCAGCAACTGTGACTTGTTGACATAAGTGACAGTAATGTCAACAACTGAAAACAGTCTGGCAGCTGTCATGGATGATACCTGAGTGATTAACACTATGCTACATGGCAGAGTTGTCCAGTTTTACACATCCACATATCTGATCCTCCTCCAGCAGACTGTATATTCACATTGCCTTTTTTCTTCACCACCAACAGAGCTCCTAGATCTGAATGCAAAAACTGGTAGGGGAAACAGTAAAAACATGTTCTCCTCTGATAAAAATACAAGCCTTCGGGGTAGTTTTTTTGCACCTCGGTGTGTTATTTCAGATTTTTGGGGGATGTGTAAATCCATTTACACCCCTGGAATTGTGAAATAACACCCGGTGCTGCCGCATAGAAACTGTCATTAGGCGATATCATCTGTCCCCAGCCCAAGAAGACAGTGATAGGAGCCATAACAGGAATTTGGAAAGAAGGATTTTTTAATTACAAAAAGAGAGCAGGTGATAGCTTTTGCATGGTAACTCCAGACATGGATCATTTCTCACACAACCATAAATAGAACTCTCAGTCTTGTTGGCTGAAGGGAGTGGAGACTGCAAAATATTTTGCTGAGTGGGGGGTTTGCAGTTTCATCCTCCTCACTTATGATAAAGGTATTGATGGCTGTGGGTGACTGTATATGAGTGTATATGAGATATGTGAGTGAGGTGCAAATCAACTTTTATTGTAGGCTATATATTTTTAAAGATATGAATATGTTCCTCGTTGATACAAAAGTGGAACAAAGCTGACAATGAGATCCGCAAGTTAAATGTGAAACTAAGTTTGGTTGAAGAAGATTACTTTCCTGCCAATCAGTCTTTTGCCTGCTGCCTGGCTGTTTCCGCTCCCTCATCCCTCCGTCCCTCCATCCACCCTTCATCTTTCTTATGTCCCTTCTTTCAATAACTTTGAAATGGAGGTGAATTACAAATGGTTACTAGAAGTCGTGACCGTAGATATTTATTTAAATTAGACATAAATGTAAATCTTTGCTTTTGTGCCTATCTACAGTTACATGAGACCTGCATTTTTACCAGTATTTGTGCCACATAACACCTCAATGAAGCCTAAAACTTGGACTTTAAGTTGACATTTTCTAAAAAAAATGTGTAAAAGCTGTTCCCTTTGACAAAAAGTGATTAACAATTGAGACAAAAACCAGATCTATTTGAACTACTACTACTACTGCTTTTATAGGTCAGTGCCTCTCCACAACAACATAGGGCCAGTAATCAACCCACACCCCAAGACGCACTCAAAGCTATTAGCCCAACATAATAGCTCAGTCTGTAATAAGACATGTATATATTTAATTTTCAGTCAACCTTAACATTTTGCTTGACTATGCACAACAGGCTCTGACAGCTCAAAAAAATGATTTATATTATGTAGTGATATTTTTATGTACTAACATGTTTACAGCAGTTTTTAGTGCCTATTTACTTCTATAGTAAGAATTATGTGAGGCATTGTTAATTATGTGAATTATGTGAGGCACTGTTATTGTAACAAATCAACTTTAACTAGACTGATAATTTTCATACATTTTGACAACACAAAACGTATTATTAGTCATCTGCACAAAACGGGATATCCATGTAGCTGCGGAAGTGTACTTTTTTTTTTTTTTTTTTTTTCTTTCTCAGGGTAGACTCGCTGCTTATCTTCTTACTGGTTTGGCCTGTAGACAAACTGGCAGTGTGAAGTGTCAGGGTGAGGGATTTACTGCTGGATTGGGCTGAGCCGGTTTCCGTAGAGTTGTATTCTCCCCTGCCAGTGAGATTCTCCCCTTTTTTCCAGTACAGGTCAACTATGTTTACCCTCCAACCCACCACACACACATTAACACACGCACACACGTTTGCCGAGCTCTGACAAACTGCAATCACTTTAGACCTTCTACAGAAAGACACCGCGTTGTTAATGAAAACTCTACTGAGTCATTAAAATGGGTTAGTGTGGCCTGGCTGCGCTCACATGCACACCTTTTTTTCCTCACGTGACCAGCGTGACCTGACAGTACTCAGGCCTAATCCGAGTGCTATCTCAGGGAAGCAGACAGACTGAGGAGCCCCGTAGCGTGGCACTACCATCTTTTCTCTGGTCATTACTGGTGCTAGGCCTCTCAACACGGATAGAAGCAATGAAGGAGAACCTCAATAAATGATCAGTGTGCTCTGCCAGCACCAACGCATGCTGCATCTGCTGCCTCCCTGTTTCTGGAAGACAGAGTTCCCATCTTCCTCCCTCAGTGATTGTACAACCCATAACCTCTCCAGCATAACAGCATAAACCTTCCAAATTTGCCATACAACAGGTGGATGCGTCTGCCCAGTCTAATGACCTAAATATGGCTAAGGAAGTGGTTGATTTCCCAGATCTCAAGGACTGCAGAAGCCCACCTCTTCTAAAGCCCCAAAGGGATAAATGTGGCCCATTATGCAGGGAAGTTTGTAATGATGCTTTTGATTAGTGAGTTGTCAGGAGGTATTGGCCCTACGCTCATCACAGCATTGTTTAGCACTTTAAGGCCTCCATAAAGATGAGTGTTTTTTGAGAAAAGATAAAAAGCAGGGGGCATGTGCCTAATGAAGTCTTAGGCTTATAGCCCCTCTCATGACAGGATAATTACACCAAATGCTTCCAGCGAACACTTCAAAGGACACTTCATCCCTGTGCCAACACCACGCAACACATCTCACCAATCAAGATGGCCTGACCTAAATCAGGTCCCCCTGGCTTGTGTGTAATGTCTCCCGCCCACAGACCCACTGGACCTCTGCAGAGTCAACTGCATTAGAATCTCAACCACACTCAACGTAATTCAGGAACGCAATAAGCGTACAGGAATTAGTCTTTCTGACGCTGCTGCAGAGACAAATTGACAAGTTAGTCCGACAGTATGTAACAGGATGTCACATGTAGTGCTAATGAAGAGAGCAAACATACAGCAGGCAGCAGCAGAGTGTGCGCTTAAATTCGGAAACATGCAAACACCTGTCATCTGAGATGCACCTTGCAGAGCATCAGTTAAGTGGCCCCATCAAAGAACGGATGGTCAGGCTGAAATCACAAGTGTTACAATAGATTTCAGTGTTTTCACAGCAGAAAGAAAGCATTAAAATGTCCATTTTCTCTCTCCTGGAGCAGAATTAATTACTCTGCTGTCCATCCATGCGCCTAGTACATTTCAAACACTCACATTTCTAACAAAATATGTCTAAATACTCTGCTTCTGTCTCAATCTTCATACTCGACATTGTTGATATTACAAGCAGACATGTGTGCATTGGTCTGTGCGCATCTGCCGCCTCCTGCTTTACTAATCTGCCCCGAGCTTTCATGTAATATGAGCCAAGCTTTAAAGCCAACAGTGCTGTGCAGATATTGCAAGGTTCTGCATGTTGCTCAGCTGGGTAATATTAACTACGTAACTAGAAATTCAAAATGCTCCGAAAATGCTGTTTCATCCAATGGTGAATACGATGTCTGGAAGAGATTGCACACGTTTATGAGTCCCTGGACAATTTTTCTAGTGAATCCAGTAAATATGTTCTTTCAGAGTAAGTCGGGGATGATAAATTAGCTTCTGGGGGATAAGATAAACCGTATCACCACAATGTGAGTGGCTTGGCTGCTCCCCTCTTCACGTCTTGAGGAGAATTAAATTGAGGGGAAATAAGCATGGGGTACAGAGTACAGAGGAACTGCAAAACTGCAGGCGCAAACTGCATTAAAACAATATTTGCGAACGTTTTACTTACGAAGCCAGCATGCAAGGCTATTGTGATAATTGCTGAGACTTTCTAACTGGCATAAACCGCTTCCAGCCCTGGAAGTGCTGCTGCACAGGGGCAGGATGGAAATCTATTGTGACATGTTGAGAAAGAAATAACACTTAGATGTGTTTAAATGGCTCCACTGAACACATTTTAGATTTTCCCATGAAAAAAGTAAAGCCATGCTAGATGCTGGATGCTGCATAATTAACAAACAAGCACTGCAAACTTCTCTCAGTCTACTCTGAAAACGACTCCTGGAAGAACGGGTGGCACGGGAACAGATGGAGAGAGGCCACTTGAACACAGCGTAATGAAGCGATCCACAGAAAATTCACTCATACAGCGTGCATTTCAAATGAACCCAGTGAGGGTGTTATGTCTCATTTATTTTGGTAACTCACACATGATGTATTTTTTTACATATGTACTGACTGCATTGCTACAGATGCCATACTTAAAAGCTGTTTTTAGAATATGTAAAATGGCACAAACTTGGAAAACATGGCATTCGGCTCATTGGAAACATGTTAAAGATGCACGCTTACATCATTTACGTATATAAGACTTGCAAAGGATGGCAATCTCTGTCTGTTTACTAGACAGCTAACAAAAATCTTTTCACACAGAAAACCATCAATGCACATCAAAACAAGCTATTCCCGTTAAACATCTGTTTAAAGATCAACAGAGTGATTAGAGCATGTGGTAAATACCCCCCCTCCCCATCCGAGGCAATTTTACAGCCAAATTTTCACATTTGCTAATTTTGACCTCAGCGTGGATTTTTCAACAACACATTAAACATTAGTAGCGGAATAAGTTATTCCGCTACTAATGTTCCAGTACATTTTCAATTAGCATTAACACAGGACAGGCGCTCACTTGGGGGAAAAGAAACAGGTACCCAGTCGCGATAAACAAATCAGGATACCAGGTGGAGCTGAATATCAGAGAGAAGGACTCTTGTAATGATAGTGGACAGTACGGAATCTATTTCCCAAATCACCACTCCACCAGAGAAGAGGCTCTTCGGAGAGTTTTTACATTACTGACCATCACTCTGTGTTAGATTATCCTTGCCTGTCTTTTCCATCACTGTACCTTTCTGTCACAGACAAGGCTCCAAGTGCCCTCTTTCACTCTGACCCTCAATTACCCAGCCCAATCATCTCAGACAGGTGTTGAGGTACAGTAATAAACCCTCGCCTGATGCTGCCAAGGCAGCCTCTCTTTTAAAGCACCTCTGAGAGCTCTGAAATGACTGAACTCGGTGTTGATCAGGTGCTGTGACCACAGTTGACTCAGTGGCTGCCGGCTGATGCAGTGTGCAGTGAAAAAGGAAAAAAAAATTTTTACAATACCACTTATTGCTCTGTATGGACTGTATAAACAAGATCAGATGTGCTTAGTGTTGACTGGGGAATCCTGTTTCCAAAAGAAGTCTATGTGTTTATTGCTATAATTTGTGTGCTAATCATTCACACACAGAATCACAGATATTGTTATATTCATCATCATAGTTTTTAGTAGCTTCCACTAGACACCATTTACTGTAAAGAAAGTAAGTTAAGTTGTCAGCGGAGGCATTGAGAGGAAATTAAAGACTAAAGATAAACTCAAATCCCCAGCACTTATATCCACGCTGATACTATACATTACTGCTTAACTGTGTTGCAAATTGAGTCTTTTCAGTCACACCGATATGCCATCACTGCATCATAAACTTTGTAGAGTAGTAGCACCATAAAGTCCATGGGGGATACACAGCCTCACTCCAGAGCTTTATCACAGCTTCAAGCTGCACATCCAGAATTTATAAGGAAGCAAAACAAAGGAGAAGTCAAAAACACTTAGCTATATTTACTATTAACTAGTATTAAACCAATAGGCCTACATTTCAGGCATTGTTTGAAGCTATCATAACAACTGTCAGGAGTCCGTTTAAATATGTAACTGTGTGTTGTCCATCCACACAGGTGTTTTCAAATATTCTGGCCGATTAGACTCATGAGCACAGGACCATTAAGTGTTGGTACAGCAAACATGAGCTCTTTATTGCGTAGGGAATGGGCATTGGACACATTTTGTTTACCTAATCTCAATAATCTCAAAAAGACATTTCACGGATGTGCAGATCTGATGGTGTTCCTCTGTAACATGTTTCATTGTAACGTCGCATAATTACTTGTGCCTTCTATCTTTGACTCTTGTAGATTTTCATAATGCATTTCTATTTTAAACACATTGTGCGCATTGTTAATGACTGGTTCCTGATGTGTTCATTCATCCTTTGTGCTAAAGCAATCTGCTCCTCCAATTCACTCCGTAGCTCCTTCATCACACATTCTCTGACTGGAAGAAAAAGCAGAGACTAGTGTTCATTGTTGCTGCATTGTGACCTAGAAAGATTCAGCAGAACCCTTCAAGCTGAGACACTTATCAAGCTAAATTAGCCTACACACAGGGGTCAGGCTAACCAGCGGTGGGAGCTGGCACAGCTTACCGTTAACACCCAGGATTGAATTTTAAAAAGGGAAAATAAGCAGGGTCATCATCCATTGCAGAGAAACAGCCGCACGTAGGTGACGTTTGGCAATCAGACACTTTATTCTTACAATTCCTTTTAGCTTTCCTTTAAAATGTCACAGTAGCGTGTCAGTGTTTAAACTCTTTTAAACATAAATCTAAATGAGATTTATTTAAAATGACTTTCTGCTCATAGCAACAAGTGCCAACAAACCAACAGTCTGCACTGGCGTCATGGCAAGCTTATGAAATACATTTGACAGATAATTTCTTAACTCATTGATTAAATCAAGTCCCTCGCTCAAGTTATGTAATAAAGTACACAAAGCTATTCAGCATCCTCTGGGCCTGAGCAACGTCTATTAACAACTCCATGAGTAAAAAGTCGGCAAATCACACAACAAACAGGTTGAGTAATTCAAGGATTAGGGGATTCGTACAGCCCAATTCCCTCCGGGCAGTCTGCCAATGGAGAAGCACGGTCCAGGTACTCATGAGGCGTACGATGCCACAACTGGCAGATCGGCAGAGAAGCTCATTGACGGATGAGCCAATGCCATGCATGCAGACATACATAGCCAGATTCAAATGCAGGTGGTGTGACTTAACAGCATAACATATCTCTGAGAAAAGGATTCAGGAGCACTATAAAATGCAGTAGTGAGGAGAATAGCAGCATCTAGTCATCCTTCACACTCTCTCTTAAATGTGTAGCTGGTAATGTAAGTCAGTGTTCTCATTTTTAATTCAAGGATTTAGAGAGCAAATTTATGTTAGATTTAAATCATCATCTTAAGGTATTTGCACAAGATCATCAAGCTCATGGATGTCAGTTGCCATATTTGCAGTGGAGATCACCTGAGCTTTTGGTGAGCACATGAACAGAACAGCACTCTATTGCATTTAGAGTCTGAGACTCACCATTTCTCTTTTAAAGTTAAGCAGAGAAAGAATAAGGATTTAAAATCTACATACAGTGATAAGACTTTGTGTTGTTGATACAACCGTACTCATTTATAGTCATAGGAGCCAGAAAGAACACTGAAATTATGGAGGCAGAAGAAAAAGGATTATGTTCCACAAATCTCAGGGTAAAACTACACTTTCTTTTGCTATCCAGCTGCAATTATGTAGCAAACTCATGTGTGCATGTTCTAAGAAAACTTTTTGGAGTTCAAACCACTAGGCTTAATTTCTGAATGGTTTGGGGAAATGTATCATTTACAAGCGTTTTACAATAGATTGTTGTTGAGAGCAGAACATACTGATTGAAGGTGCTAAAATGTCAAGTATAGAGGGCTTGGATTTTTTAGGTGTTGTCAGCAAACCAGTGTGATTTCAGCTGAAGTGCTTTCTATTCATCAAACACTCAACACTGTGGCTGCTGATGACAGAAGCATTGAGGTTAATTTTGAGGTAACAATAAATCAAATGCTTTAACGCCATACATTTCCATGCAGTAGGTGAAAAGTTGAGTTTATTTTGTTTGGCACGGACATTACAATAGCGCTGGAATTAAAATATACATCAATGTACAAGCATCAAAGGCACTGGGTTAAGTGTTTGTACCATAAAGCTATGTGTCTGTATAAGTTCATCTCATTCATCCTGGTAGCTACAGTACATCATCAAGGCAAAATGAATCAGCCAATGGACTGAGGATGTACCGCTTTCAGCAGTCATCTAAGAGGCTTCTTCAGTTCTTCTCTCTCTCTCTCTCTGAGCTGAAGAAGCCTCTTTGATGAGTCGCGACACGTCTTCAATGCTACAACCTCATTTCAGTGGATATTTAAATATGTCTTGATGTAGCATAAAGCTAATTTACAACACCTGTCCACAGGAGGCCTTGGCGGAAATAAAAACAATTTTCAAACCATGAACAAACAATTAAGGATTTATGGATGAAAAGTACTGTAATGGCAAGCTGTAAAGGCAAACACAGATCTATTAGCAGCTGTGAATAAATCTTAGCTTTTGTTAAACCTGCCTGTGGGGGGTAAATCAATAGGATGTTAAGCATCTGGAAATTTCATGTAATGTTGTAACTGTCACAGAGATTTATACAAGCGACGTATAGTGACTTTCATAATTAGTCATTTTGGTTAAGTTTCTTTGTTAACTTTTGTCATTATAGTAAGTCTACTTACAGTATGTACTATATGTCTGAAGAGGACGGTCAGTATACATTTTGCATTTGTAATGCTTAAAAAGTACCACAATGAGTAATAATGAGCCCCCTGTGTACATTAAAATGGCAGTGCCGAGTTTTCTTGTAAACAAGTTATGTTTACGTTCAGCGTTTCTCACCAGAATGCATTGTGTGTATCCTTGAGGTCTAACAAACGTGTCGAGTGAATATTCTTCCTCATAAAAACACTTGCAAAGCCATTTTTTAAAAAGTATTTTTAATCCTGCATCGTTTACGCCCAGGAGCAGCATATCTTGGCATGTTACCAGCACCTGTTTATCTGTGGAAAAGTGTGACACCATTGATAAGGCTGTGTATCCTGTCAGCTGCATGTGCACACACATGTGCGTCCTCATGCGAGGTCTAAAACTGAGTGAACCTTTAAGTAATGCTTTGTTTCGCTAATGATGCTGTCCTGTAAAAATCACACCAGCGGTGCTTTAAGCTAAATGCTAACACGCTCAGCAATGACAAAGCTAACATGCTGATGTTTTGCAGGTATAATGTTTATGATGTTCATCTTAGTTTAATGTGTTAGCATGCTAACATTTGCTTATTAGCACTAAACACAACCGCTGAGGCTCATGGGAATGTCATTAGTTTTGCAGGCATTTGGTCAAAATCCAAAATACTTAAAATTCTGATCTGATGATGACACTATATGGAAAGTGAAGGCATCACCAAAGTTATAACAATTAATCCTGAGGGGAACATGAATGTCTATACCAGATTTCATGGTGTTCCATCCAATACTTGTTCAGATATTTCATTCTGGACCAAAGCTGTTGACCGCCTGACCAACAGACCAACATTGCCATCTACAGAGATATGCTACTAACATGGCCAAAAAGAAATATATATAAAAATATCTGGATCTAAATGAAATCTCTATTCTCTAATTCTGTTTCACTTTTGGCTTCTATACAATATCTCATCAGTTCTCTCTCTTGTGCTCTCCCTTTTCTATTGCAGGTGGTGGGTCAGATCGATAAACTAACGTCCGACTTTGACTTTGACCTGGAGCCAGATGACTGGACGGTGGCCACAGCCAGCAGTACGTCCAGCAGTGAGCGGGGTTTGGGAGAGGCCTTCAGGCTGGACTTCCTCAATGCAGATGTGCTTTCTGATAGCTGGGAGTTCTGCAGCTACCTGGAGGCCGCTGGTGCCGCCGCCCGCAGACCTGGTGAGCAACCAGGAGATTCACGACCGGAGATGGGCCGTGGGACCATCCCCACCCAGACGCAGACCCCCACCCCGCCCCCCACCACTGCCTCGGTCTACTCCCAGATGAACGGTGGGCTGCCCATCCCAAACGGGCCCCGCATTATTACTCCAGATTCATCCAGCGAGGAGGCCAGCAGCTCCACGCACAGCCACAAGACTTCCCGAACCTCTGGCACAAGAGAAAGAGTCCGGTTCAGTGACAAAATTCTGTACCACGCATTGTGCTGTGATGATGACGAGGAGGAGGAGGAGCAAGAGGAATTACAGGAGGACAAGAGTGGCTGTGCTACACCAGATAGCGATAGTGAACCCAGTCTCCTGTCAAGCTCATTCGCCCCCAAACGTTCTTCCTCTGAGCACTCACTCCTCCATAACTGTCTGGACCCTTCCTATGTCTCCTCGCCAGTGAAGGGGATGACGGGAGCTCACACACTACCCAGGAAAGGTCTCCTAAACCCCACCTGCCGCAAAAAACTGTTACGAAATAGCAGCACACAAACTGTCTCTGACAAGAGCACCCAAACTGTACTGCCCTATATTCCAACCAAACAGAAAACAAAGGACCACTGAGAAAGCCCTAAGTTTATCATAATTCTCATGAAAAGGACTGTGCATTATTTAATATTAAATACATAGCTCATAGATTAATACACAAATAAATTAATTACTAAATAAATAAATGATATATGGGAAATCACTCGACTACCTAAAGTTATTCTGAGGCTCAGGGAAAACACGATGGAATGAAGCAAAGCAGATCATTAAGATGAAAGTTACTGGTGGACCAAAAGGTTAGTGCCTGTTCTAATGTTAAAAAAGAAACTGAATGGATTCCCTATGTGTAAACATTTGAAACACTGACAGAGATTATAAAAGCAATCATTTTTATTCTAGAACATTTTAAGTGTTCAAAATTGGAAGTGAGGTATGGAGAGGTCCTTTCCCCTCCTCATACAATAGTTTAAATCACAAAAAAAAGAAAAACAAGTGCTTGTTCCTATTATGTGGATACAAAACGCTGCACATTCTGTACTCTGAATCTGTATAAACATTGTCTTTTTTCATGTTCCAGTTATTTCAAATGTGGAAATAATGTGGAAATATTTCAGTGGAGTAATGTATCTAGATGCACATGTCAAGCCTCTTCCTCTCTTTGATGTCAACAAACAACTTTGAGCGAAGAGCCAGAAAACAACACTATTTACCTGCCCTTGATTTTATAAATCATCTCAATGTGATCTCGTCTTGGTCTGCTGCAGAGGCTGAAACATAAAAGTGGCATATATATATATATAGTAGTAATATATAGTAATATATAGTAGTAATTTGAGAATGTGCAGTCCACAAAAGTGACATTTCCAATTTTTTTTCTCTTCGTCTGTGCGTGGCTGTGACATAATTAGACCTAGGATCCGAGCTGAATAGCTGACACAAAAAAGTGCTAAAGGTTTTGTCTCTCCATTCAGTTGCCCAGTGGGGAACTGAACTCAGCAGAGCAGCATTTTATTCACAGGGAAAACGCCAATAGTCATTCCTGATCAATATGTTCGAGGGAGGTTGCAGTGAGAGGTCTCTCTGCTGAGCATGCATGCCACTCTCCTGGGATCTCACAGTCAGACCTATTTACTTACACTGAGTGAAACAAAAATTAGAACCGTGGCCCTAAAGAACTGACATTTCAAAAAATGTGCGTCCAGGAGTGAGTGAGCGGGGGAAAGAGAGAGTGCTCCTGTTCAAAGATTTTTTTTTTTTTTTTACAGAGCAATAATCTACCCTGGGGAACAGCTTTGTGAGCCTGCTCCCCTGGTCCCCTCACCCTTATTTTCCTAATGTTGTGTTTTCCTGTTTGAAAAGAAAAAAAGCAAAATGTCACAGTCTTAAAGAGGAAAATCCTTGCCGACTCCTGTGAAGCTGACCTTTGTGCCTCTGATCACCTAATGGGGACTTCCGCAGTAGGCAGAGATGGTCGTAGAATCGTATTCATTCACATACTGTAGAAAGATACTTTACTGATATATTTAATGCTTCTGTTTTGTAAGGGAGTTTTGTGAATTAGTTTTCACAGTGATGTGGCTAGCTGAACACACTGTGAAATGTTCTAATCTTTATATGCAGTTATATATATATACACATATATATATATATATATATATATATATATATACACACATATACATATATATATGTATATATGAAGCCTGTGATTTAGAGGTAAAAACAAGATGTATATATATATATATATATATATATATACACATATATATACACACACACACATATATATACACATATATATACATCTTGTTTTTACCTCTAAATCACAGGCTTCCTATGTGACTATTTTATTCTTTTAGTGGACACAAGAAGTCAATTTATCATGAACATATTTCACTAAATTCATGTAGATAAGACAGTTTTAGTCTGCGGAAATGTTTTCAAATGATCTACAACGGGTCAAAGCAATATATTGGAAAGCAATATAATGGAATCAACAACAACATAACTCTAGACTAATAAATGAAAAAAAATCATGCTACTGTAAACTCCCCTTGTAATGCACATTATAGTACAGATTTTACAATTTTGGAAAATTGACAAAAGCAATAATTGTTGAAAATGTGGCTTAAAATAAGCTTGGTTACTATTCAAATATTTAAATACTAACTCTGTTGAGAATTACCTAAGCGATTTTCCGATGCCAGCACTGGTACCCTGGGTACGCTGTATTTCAGTCAATCTCTTCTTTGATGATGGCTTGGGATGTGCCCAGTCTTCTACAACTGGCCACTGCAACACTGTAGATTATAAGGTGCTCTGAAGAAGCACATCTGTAACAGCCCACCTCTTTGTTTTTGTTTGAGTATTTATGTATAACACTTATTGCATAGTGCACTGCTTAGGGGAATTACAGCTGTGCTGTTTAGGCAGCATCAAGCCTCAAGAGCCCGATATAAGGCACGCAGAGTGAGCACTTTCACACCAGGCAGCTTGGTAGAAGCCGTGCAAGCATCAATTAGCCTGAAACTTCATATACATGCATATACCAGAAGTAATTTGGTGACTTTTTTTTCCCCTTTTCCTTTTGCCTTGCTCTGGCTCAGTTAATCCCAATACCTGTGAAGAAAGAGGCACTGAAGAGAGATCAATGCCTCACTCCCCAAAGCATTGGCTGCCATTTCCCTGCTAGATTGGGGACCAACAGGTCATCACAGCTATTAGCATAAACAAACAAAGCTATGCCGCCACACAGGCAAGGCATCAATTACAGGAAAACAAACTAAGCCCTTATTGTGATGCCTATACACCCGCCAGACATTACAATGTGAGGGGGATTTTTTTTCCCTTTTCCAGTTGAAAGATTTTATAAGTCATATCTGCAATGAAATCACCTCCTTCAAATATAGAGCTGTTTGGCACTGGCGCAGAATACATTATCATTGGGGACAGATTTGAGATATTTGGACAAAACATTAGCAACGTCTCTTTCGCCAACAGGCTCATTATTCATCTCTAATAGGGCAGAGCTTTGTCCTCGGTTCTCTGTAGGACAAGGATGGGAGGCATCCAAAGGTTATCAAAACCTGAGCACACTGATGCCAAATCATCTGCCTACCAGGAAGATCATTTTGTGATGCCACTGCATACAAAACAGATGTTGTGTGTTTGCGTATGTGTGCATATGTGCATGTCTCTTGCCTGTATGTTAACTGCCTCTGTGCCTGCTCATTGTGTAAGGAGATGAGTGATATTTTCTGAATTATACATCGCCTCATGTTTAATTTCATATTTCACTGTCACAGCAATTAATAGAGATCAATACAAATAGACGCCGCACATCCCCCTGGAAGTCATTTGGCCAGACTTGTCCATAAGACAAGATTAAACAAAATCTCTTTTAGAAGGCTGCAAAGTGAGTCATGCCATCTGTGTTTTGACATCAGCGGTGGGCATGTATTAGTTCACATCCCTGATCAATCCTCTAATCACTGCCAGCGGGACATTCTCTGTTG
Source organism: Macquaria australasica (assembly GCA_005408345.1). Lineage (NCBI taxonomy): Eukaryota > Metazoa > Chordata > Actinopteri > Centrarchiformes > Percichthyidae > Macquaria > Macquaria australasica. The sequence continues at coordinate 521,133 of SEMN01000032.1, forward strand.
AGTGACTGACAAATAGTGTATGACACTAAAACACAGAAGCATACGCCCCCAACCCCTTCCCTACCCACCCTTCATAGATAATTACCACACTTCACTCTCACTGCCCCTTGCCCCCATCAGTGAGCAGAGGAAAACAGATGACGGATCTCTGTTTTCTCTACTGATTGGTAAGGGTCCATGAAGCGGAGAGCTCAATGCAGCCTCACTGATTACTATGGATTAGCTAACGGCCGGGGCTACCTAAGGTTGATTTGTTTCATCTTTGTGCCATTTATATCCTGCCTGCCGCTACTAAAACAAACTATTTCTATTCCATCTCCCTCCTCCTTCTCCTACCTGCAACCTCCTTTCACCACACACCCCTTTCCATTCATGATATTGCTGGTCATCCACTGCGCATCTTCCACGGAGCTCACCAAGAGATGATGACGATAATTGAATGTCGCAGTATTGGCCAAACAAGTAGAAAGTTTTGTGTCATTGAACAAAAATGTATGGTACCCAGATCACAGCTTGAACTCTACCAAATCAAAGTCAGGCTAAGAGCTCACTGCTCCTGATGAGACAAGGTCAGCAGCAGCGGAACGATGTGTTGAACTTCAGGTGCGCTGGACGGTTGGCACAAGATTACATGTACCCCGTGTAGAGGACACTGCCGTGTTTATGCACACACAGACACTGGTCACAGTCGGCCACAGAATCTATACCCCATTGTTCCCCGGCCAACCCAAGACCGAGTCCCAGCAACTGAGGGATGGCCGGACAAGGCCACGTCAACCATCAGTCACCATTTGATTGGGCCGAAGGAGTGATTAATGAAGAGCCGTGCAAGAGCCGCAGATAAGATTAGACCTTCACAGGTGATGAAGGACAGGGCCTGTGGCTGCGAGTGGGGGGCTGGGCGGTTCCTGGGACAAAACACTGCCTTCAGATGACTTGGCACACAGTAATTAAAGTTAATGAGAACCCTGTCACTTTCACATACACCCAGGCATTGTGATTGAACAGTGTGTCAAGCAAAACAAAGAAAGGTAATAGGGGGCCATAATTATTCTATGATAGGTCAAAGAGAAGGCGAACATACGGCCTTGATCAAATACAGCTACCAAATCAGTTTTAGTGTTTGTACTGGACCTTGAATGGGGAAACCTGTATTAGTGCAGTTCAGATGACGGACGTAAAAAAAGTACACAACCTTGACATTTGACAACTTTCCTGTGCCTGCTCAAATTTTGTTGCACTGACTCTAATGTGGCAAACTGTCATTTTGCCACCTATGAAAGGTAAAACAAATGTAGTGGCTAATACTAACTGACCCAGGGACAACTGCAGTCCTTTGCATTTAAGCTTACCAGAAACACACTTCAGTACAATAACCATTCAAAAGTCAATGAAAAGCATATAAATCCTACAACTGCTACATCCATTGAAAAGGACATACAGCAACAGATAGATATATTTTCATGACGCAGTCCACTTGAGAAAAAAATTGATCAGCACACCCAGGCTAAAGAGAGAAAGTTACCATTTTCATCACATTACCTGACTGATAATTGGAATATCTCCCAATGTGAACTTAAAATGTGGCATGACCGAGCAAGGCAGGGGAGTGCGTAATCATCGCCGAAGCAATTTCTGAGAGCGAGTGAAAAAGAGAGACAGAGAAAGAAATGATTGCAGCTGAAATGCTACGAGTCCTCAAATTGAACCACCAAAGAAATGTAACCTTGTTGCATACCACATTAAATTGCACACAAATGATGTGTGTAATGACATGCTCAGCTGAGCGAGGAATACATCAAGAGACAATTGAATCGGTCCAGAAAAACACACAATTACACTGAAACATCACCAGCACAGACTGTAGGAAGGGGTGAAGCATGTTCCAGCATGATCAGAAAATATATATTACTAAGTTACTGGTGAGTTGTGAAAGGAAAGAGTCAATTGGAGAAGGCAGCTGTTAAATAAATTTGTATTTGAAATTTGGACTGTGGAATATAAATGCAGCTAAGTGCAGCTCTGTGCATGTATATCTAATTCTGACAATACATGGTAGAAGTCAAAGAAAAGCCAGCAGCAGTCTTTTCCAGACAGCTCAGGCTTGGCAGCCTGTCAGCATATCCATGGCATTTTAAAGGTAAAGGCCAAGAAGGCAGGGAATTGCTGACAGTTTAGTAAGACCAACAAATAAGAGTTAAATGATGATAAGACAGGTGCAATGTACATGGCGAGTGCCCAAGTGCCCCTTATTTCACCTTACAAGGGGCTTTCCCCATTGCTCATATTTACTACTTTCTCCACAGTACACCCTATACTCCTATACACCTCTCTATCTCTCTCTCTCTCCTCTATTCACTCTTTCCTATGCACTTGTCTCCTCTGGCTGTAATGAGCTCTCCACTCTAGCCCAGGAGGCTGTGACTGAGGTCTTCATCAAGCGCACAGCAATTCACAAGGTGCCAAGGACAGGTAAGAGTCATTCTTCTACGGCTCCACTATGAAACAGAAGGGAGGGGAGTAAGTTGGAGTTCGGTTATGCCGCAGAACGGGATGATTGATTGTGCCATGTATTGGTTCCTGTCTTTGGTGAGACTCTGGCAAAAAACAAATACTTAACTTTACTGGTTCAACAGCTTCCTCCTTATTCTGACTGTAAAGTGGGTCACCAGGCGGAGAGGGTTGACTGAATGTTGTGTTACGCTGCTGTGCATTTCCAATACATTATAGAAGTGATCATTCTCAAATGACTGCAATTAGTCAAATGTCAGGCTCGGTTTGCGCTCTCACGGTGGCTTGCAGACAAAGTAGCTCAGAGGTATGTCAAAAGATTAATAGCTGTGGGATTTCATTAAGTCAGGTGCTTGAAAGAAACAGGAGGAATAAACACAAATTAATTCTAACTTCAGTGCTTCCCTTAAGTTTAGTCCATAATTAGGCACAGAGGGGGGAAAAAATCTGTCAGCAGGCTCAGGCATTGATCTGGTCCACATATATGTCACACGTTACAGTTACTGAAAGATTACAAAGATGAATGATGGAAAACAAATCACATCTGAAAAATGCCCAACTTTTACAGCAAACTTTTCTACTTCAAGCTGCTGAATGTTTAAAAATGTGAATTTTTCATTGATCAGCCTGTCAGTGCTGTAATTTTTTGGGAACTTATGAAGGCAGTCCTGATATATGCAACACGTTCAGACAATGAATGAATTTATCAAAGTATACCAACAACAATAATAATGATAACTTGCAGCCCAAAGTTCTGTACAAAACAGGATTAGAAAACATGCTGACATACTTCAATTAGAAATTAAGTAAAGAAAACACACAAGGGTGAAAATATAATTATTTGGATAGTGAGTAGTGGAGTGGAAGTTTCCATAAACTTTTTTTTTTTAATTAACTTTTTAAAAAAAAAACAGAGACTTGATTTGAAGGGGACCCGAGCAGTCAGACCCAATCCAAATAGACCCAAGGACAATTACACCCAATTCAAATTGTGGTCGGCCCAAACAGACCCTAATATATATATAAAAAATTTTAAAAAATCACCAAAACTGGCAGCATCATGATGCACTATCAATTAATAAGCACAAAAGACCAACATTATACTGTAATAATAATGACCTAAAAATAAATGCAAAGTCATAGAAAGTAATTCCAAAATTGAAAGTGCTATTTTTACCTCCTGAATCAACAATAAAACATTGTGTAGCCAACTGGGCGATAGATAGAGGATAATCAAATTCTGGACCCGATAAGTCTGAATATAATTTAGACCCTGTCCGACTCAGGTTCCGGGGTTGGGGCTCGGTTCCTCAGAACCGAGTGAACCTGTGAGGGCCACTAGTGTGTAGTCTCCACAAAGTATTACATATACATATTTGCCCTCGGACTAAATTGTAGGTGTCCTACATATTAAATACAAATGCAAAAGTGGAAATCTTGCTATGATTTCTGGTCATTAAAATCTGCTATTATTTACTCTTACAAACTAAGGATTTAACTATTATTTTTCTTCTCAATGGAAATCATTGCTACAGATTATATACTGCATTATTAATCATCTAACAGGCGTATTAAGCAGGGGTCAGTGCGGGATATAGTATGGTTGGTCGAATGCCAAGTTACTTCACAAACAAACATCACTGCTTTTCCTTTAAAACTGATCCTAAGGCAGCAAAAAGGTCTGTAATGTTGCTTGGATAAAAAGTAATCAGGCTGCAGTTTTAAGTTATGGCATCTTGGCCTTGTCCAAGTGGTCAATCAATGTTCTCTTTTGCTTGTGTCCTCAGTGCATCAGCATGGGCTATAAAGCTTAGAAAGCACAGCAGTTAAATGGCTGTGTGGGCCTTTTGCTAGCCTGGTGTCTGGCAATCTGGCAGGGGTTTCTGGCACCCTTGGTGTCAGACCAGGACTTTAAGAGCATGTAAAGTGTAAATCTCCCAGCTGACAGACTGATCTCTGCTGTCTCCAGACCGGATTTACCATCTTGCACAGAGCTGTAAGAAGCCAGCTGTAGCAACATACTATTATCAGGAATAAATTAGACATTATGGAAATCTTTTCACAGACACTTATAACAGTGACAAGTCACAATCCCAGAGTATTTATATTTTGCATGAGGAAAATATTCTATAAAGACAAAAAATATATAGTCTGAATTTCTTGTGCAATTTACAGTTGGAAAATTACCAGCAGCAGCCAGGAGGAGATGTGCAGCAGGAGGTGTGTTTAATTGGCAATCCACTGCAATTTTGGTATTGAGGATGACTGCTGCTCATGAGCATGTGTTTAATGCAATTTTCATAACTATAGAAGGCAGAGACCCACCTGCATAGGCTCCAAAAGCACACAACTGCCTTTTATGTACACGTCATGCTTGTTTGTTTTATTTTTATTATGCATTCTTAAACCAGTATAGCCAGATATAACGGCACAGATGCAGTTTTTATCCTATTATGACAATAATGCTAGTAAAGCGGAGTACACAGTTATACCATCAAGTGTTATTAATTAACAGTTTCTATATTGTATGATGGCTTTATATTTTAGTTTTATCCTTAAACTGTTCCAACATCAGTGTAAAATTGAAAAAAAAGTGCTGTGCATTGTAACAGCACAGTATAATTAACCCAAACCAGGTCAGATACCTGATTAAATCCTGTGTAACCATCGTTAAGCTGTTGTAAAATAACAACCCAAATTTCTGTGCTCTTGTGCAATGCTACTAGAAACCTGAACTGACTTTAAAGAGAGACAGTATCTGCTGTTGGCAGCATATTCTGATGCAATATATTCATATGTGGGATGCCATATATTTGTACCTCCCGATACCAGCCCAGGAATTACATCCATATTGGACAAATCCACAATTTACGTCCGATGCCGATGTACAGTGCCAACGCAGGAAAAGGGGTGCCTTATTTGTAGCAAGGGTGTGGAGGTCGGGGTGGTATATGGTCGTGTAGTGTGTCTGATTTTCATGCATTTATTATGCCATAATTACAATCTTTCACTGACCCTAACCACACCATAGCTGCCATGTGCAGATATTGTATAAAGTGAGAATTTTAAAAACGTTGGCAGACATAAACTAAAGTTTTTCACAATTGTCAGATATTAATGTTCTTGTCTGAACTATAATATTCATGTCCTCTTAGGAAAAGCCAGTCTGCACTCTCTACGTCCTCACCTGCTGTTAATAGGTCATGGAGAGGAGGGCCCTGCTTTTAAAAGGGCTGACAGGAGCTGATGTGATAGGCCATGATTGATACCGGCCCCTAACACACCCACAGATAATGTATGGTAGACGAATGAACTTAATCTCCCCCAGTTACACTGCACACCTCTGGCCACAAAATATCAAAAGTGCGCTACCATGAGCTCTGAGCATGGCAAATGGTGCATTTGGCTGCGCTTCACACTCTGTCTGAGTCTTGGGGTCCTCCTTTCCTGAATAAAAGTGCAGAGTGTGTTTTACAGTGTAGGGACCACTTACTGAGGACTTTATTTTTGTGGTCCAATATTGCATGACAGCAGAGTTCAGTAAACGGCACAAGACACATTGGACACTGTGGCCCTTTCGGTGCTTTAACAGAAAGGGGTGCAAGTGTATCAGCAGGGTAGATGATAACAGTTAGAAACAGGTAAGAGAACTTTATCACTGGATGTGTTAGATACTGGCATTAAGCTCCTTTCATCCCCTTCCCCTCTAAAAGCAGCGAGCGATATCACACACTGACAGGAGTAGAAGGTCCTTCTTTCAAGAGGCAACTGGTGTTCTTGTCTTGTTCTTTAAGATGCATAAGGGAGGACAGCTTTACTTGCTAAATGCAGGTGTAACTAATAACATTAGTAGTTACATTAGTTGCACCTGTGCTTTTTTCACGGCAGACATTTTGACTTGTTAATGCAGGAAATTGACAAGTCAAAATGCCTGCCGTGAAAACGGCCAATTAATCCCATTCAGCTACAGTACATTTCCACGCACACAACAATGTCCCCAATGACAATAAAGCAGGTAAACTATTAATGTAAAACGTCTAAAAGTCACATACAGCATCCCAATCCCCCAACAGTCATATCATGGTTGAATTTACACTGTCCACACTCCAATGCAGACTATGCAGTTGAGTGCACATTGTCTCCACTCGAACTGGATCATACAAACTACGCTTTGAATGTGAACTGTGTGGACGTCTTGGAAAATGTGGCACTGAACAGTCTTAACACGGTTTAAAAGTTGAATTCTTTTTAACAATATTACATGATTTTAAAAAGTTACAACTCCCTATAATTACTGAATTTACATGACATTACGTACATTTACATGACAAGTGATTTTTTTTGTGGTGATACTGTTACACTGCACCATGTTTGCCACAGCCATAAGCCTATTTGTATTGCAATTAAAAATACAATGCTCCGGGCACTGCTGGGGAAACTGTCAAATAATGAGTGTGGTCGCTGCTTGGGTTTTACTCAATTTTAATGAGGGGCAGACACATTACTCACAGTATGACACGCACAACAAGTCCTCATTTTGATCCTCTTTCACACACAGTGACATGTGTTAGTGTTGCCATGGTTGCCTAATGCACATCTCGGATAGATAAGAATCCCTTTATTCAGTTTCTTTGACAGAAGTGGGTTGGGGGGTGGGGGTGGTGGCATCTATAAGTTTTAATTATGGCTACTGTATATGTTACATTGTCAAGCATGTGACTAAGCTACAGGCGACAGCTGGCTGATGGTCAGACCATTTTGGCTACGTGGGATCAGAATATAAAGCAAGGAATTGTGGATAACAGGGGTCCTGCATGAATACCCTTGAGTTTTCAAAGAAGCAGTATATCAACCTGATATGCTGAAGTCATTAAAGCTACAATCCATAGGTTTTCATAATTCACACTACAACAAGGATGATGGAGCTTCTAGCTTTGTGCTTGTGAACTTGTTTTACCTTTTTGGCGTTGGTATGCAGTGTAAGTGTCATTGACTGATGGAAGTGTTTACTCAAGTGATGAAGTTAGACAGCACTGGTGTTGTCAACCAGATAGGTGTAACCCGACAAACAAAATCAAAAATTTTCTGCAGCGGAATACAGAACAGACTGTCCTCAACCACGGTATGTGCCATTTTTTTGTGTTTCACTACTCTTTACCATGCAGATGGATATTAACAATGATATATTTATTAAAAACCATTATGGATTTCACCTTTAAAGGTCATGCTTTTCGAAGGAACAGTTGTGCAGTCATAAATCCTTTGTCTTCTAAACTTCCATTTTTTCCCCCAGCCTTCCATTTTATAGAGGCAGCTGCTCAGGTACTTATTCATTCATTCATCCACCCAAAAAGAAGTAGTGAGTTGAGAAAAGGAGATCCCTTTCTCAGGCCATTACCAACTATTTCCCTGAGGTGCAAACCCCATCACACAGTGTTTTTAGGGACTGTGAGAAAGAGACTTGGCAGAGTAGAAGAATACATTTCTGCTTAATTAATCCCATTCCTTACTTTAGGTATTAAAAGGCAATGGTCTGTTTAACAACTTTCGGCGACACTAAACGGGTAATTAGTCACAGCCTAATCATTTTTCATACATTTTATGGGTATGTCCAGGGTGGGGTGTGCTCCCCAGAGGGTCATCCCACTAGCCACCTCACTTATTCCACGCCCTTTTCACAGCTCCCTACCTCCACACAGGATTGAGCCATTTTCCTTTCTTCTCAGCCAGTTTGTCATTAAACATGTCGTGCTCTGTGAGATACCCACACTTTAGTAGTCTTTACCTCCAGACCAACCACCTGCTTTTGATAGCACTGGAGACAAACTTGCATTTCCTCAATGTGGAGCAGCTAGAGGTGGTGTGGTGTGATGGAGAAACTATTTTCTCCAATATGAAGTGGAGAAAAAACAAAAAACAAAAAAACAAAAATGAGAGTGGGAGCCCGGCCACAATCAACTATGGCACACTGACTAGCAGCTTGTGCCAGCTGTTGCAAGCAGCCAATCCCAAAGCTGAATACAGCGTTTGTGACATTTATTCAAATGGTTGGGAAATTAGAATCACTTAAATGGTGAGAGTCGCCCACTGCCCAGGTGTAAATATGATTTCAATAATGCTTTCTGTTCTCTAAATAAGCACATCTGTTCAGACACACAAACAGGGTTCTGAATTCAAAACATGTCATTCTTTTTTCTGAGAGAATATAGACTAAAATAGCACGCCAGCGATAGCTTTTATCTTGCCTTGGTAATAAGCTTTAACTGCCCACAGAAGCAGAGGCTAAAGATAAAATCAATTAAACAAAAGTGCACATCTTTACAGCCAACTCCAACATCTGTTTGAGAATTTAAATCTGCTAAGTACTCTATATTCATGAAAAAACATCTGTTACGTGCCCAGACTGGACTTACAAAGATGAGATGGTGGTGGAAAGCAGTGTGTGGGTATTTGGCTGGACCAAATACAGGAGCGGGTTTGTGGGCCTACCAGGGTGGCGATGATACCCACAGAACACTGGGGCCTCGACCTGCTGCTGCTGTTTCCACGGCAAGCTCAAGCATGGAAACTGCTTCGCCACTCTGGATCAGCGTTCAAGGTTTATGATTTTCTAGGTGAAAACCAAAAAACGATAACAAGGTCGGACATTAGAAATACCGAACAAGTCCATCAACTGACACTCAAGCCATCTTCCTTTTTCCTCAGATCCACATGAGTTTCTGGATCTCCTGATGCTCCCGGCCACACAAACAAACCCAACCCCCCTCGTCCAGTCCAGCCAATGAATGAAACACATCTGAAATGAGTGTGAGCAGGCTAGGGCTGCAACTAACGATTATTTTCATTATCAATAAATCTGCCAATTATTTTCACTATTAATAAATTAATAATTTATTCTATAAAATGTGAAAAAATTGTGAAAACATTTTCCCATAGCCCAAAGTGACGTCTCCAGATTGCTTCTTTTGTCCAACCAACAGTCCAAAACCCAAAGACTCTTCATTTACTGTCATAAATTACAAAGAAAAGCAGAAAATCCTTACATTTAAGAAGCTGGAATCAGCAAATGTTTGCCATTTGTGCTTGAAAAAAAGACTGAAAGGATTAATCGATCATCATCAAAGTAGTTCATTTTCTTTTGATCGACTAATTGATTAATCGACTTATCTTTGCAGCTCTAGAGCAGGGGCCCATAAACTGTGAGATCTTTACACCTTACCGGTGTTCATGGAAAATGTACATGTTGCTCAGTCACTACACATCATTAACATACTTTCAATGAAACTTTTGTCACACAAATGTAATGCGTTTGTGTGGTCTGTCCAGACAAGAAAGTTGTCATGCTACAGGTTATGAAACCCTCTATTGGACAGCTTGGGTGTTCCTTATATTATCCACCTCTGGCTGCTAGGAGTCAGCAAACATTTCTACCTTTGTCAAATTTTCATTAGCCTTTTACTGTCAATAACCAAACTGCCTAAGATCATTTCAACCAGGCCATTTCATTATGCTAACTATTGCAAAATCAATTTTAACATATCAATCAGGTTTAAACAAGCCAAAGCTTCAACCTAGATCCTGGGCTATTAACCCCTAAAATGATGAGGTCATCTCTGAGCCGATCACACAACACAGTCCCATGCATCAAGCAGGGTAAACCCCCTGAGCTGATGTCACTGGTGCTAATGTCACTTGTGCTATGTGCCATCTGGAGTGACTGCAGCAGTTACACTAATATTGTTCATTCCTCACAGCTCTGTCTATTTCACACTATCTGTAATTTTCCAGCAGCTAGCATTTCAATTTGTCCGCTGCTCTCTATGACATTTGTCTACAAATCAGTGACCATGACCAGCAGTGTGCAGCAGTAAAAGCCACAGGTGGTGTGACTACAAAAGCATCTATCGCTCTACACTTATCATTAACCTTTAAACACCCAATAGACCTTTACTCATGGCAGACATTTTGACCTGCAGGAATAGCACAGGTGTAACTAATAGCATTAATGATGGCTCTGTTACATAAAGGTGTGAGCAAGCCATGCCGGTAAGCCAGCATTAACAGCACCAAGACCCTGTCACTGGCACCCCTAAATGGACAGCAAATACAAAGTAATGTTACAAAGTGTCAAAAGTGACCATGCTTGACAAGTCTATTTACAACAAAGGTGTCATTAACACTTTGGGGTCAAAGCAAGTCTGTTTCTAGATTATTATGTATCAACTTGAGCAAAACAAGATGACATTAAATGACAAAGATGATGTGACAAATAGGAGACACAAAAACCCTCGGGACAATTGCCACAGTTGCAATATGAATGTTAAAAAGAGGAGCAGGGTAATAGTAATCTGAGGTGGTTATGGTAATTGTATAGTTTGTATGCTCATTGTGCAAAAAGTGCAGAGAGAGTCCAAAGGCAGAGAGATAAGAAGAAGAAGAAATCAGTACTCCAGTTGGACACTGTGATCTTCACATCAAGACAGAAGCCTCCTTGTAACCGGCCTTGTATCGAATACATTATGATAAAGTACATGGACAGATTGTAAAAAAAGAAAAAAAAAAAAGACTACGGTGAAACTGTCCTTTACTTTCAAGTACCATGTAAGGTATAAGTCTGTGCCCCAAGTCAAGTGCGGCATTTCTTCAAAGGACCTCAAGACCAGGCTGAACCTGCACCTCCTCCACAACTTGAAACTTGCCACCTTCACATGGACCAAAACTAATGGTGTGTTTAGGCGCTCTTCGTCAACTCGTAAAAGAAAAAAAAAAGTAACCAAGTTAATCACCAGGAAGTTGCTCTCAAACGACAACAATACCAGTAAATACTCGTCATATTTAAAGTTTTCATTACTACTACTTGTTCAGGCTACTAACTGGAACAAAAAGAGGAGACCATTCCTGTCTAAGGGTTATACTTTACCAGTTGACTCAGGTGAATCCAGAACTTGAATTGGGACGCAGCTTGAGGTGCAGAGGGGTGTAGTTCCAGTGCACAAAGAGACAGACACTCAGACAGACTGCAGGTTATAAGGCTGATTGATAGGCTGTAATGATTTGCTTACGATGAACATGGCCAGAGTAGTTTATTCTAAAAACAGCTCAACTGCTGTATTTTAAATCCCTGACAATACTTCCATGTCAAGCAGACGTCACTGCTGCACATGCTCGGGGGTTGAAGTTGCATGTTTACACTGCTGAGAGGAAAACAAATCTACACTCGTTGGGCTTATTGCAATCAAGGAATATGGCTCTGTTATGTGTTTTTAATATGGAATTCTATGGTACAGATCCATAAGTCACAGGCTATGGTTAATACTTGTTAGCAGAATATATTAACTAGTTCGTTTTAATCTTTACACGGAATTTGTTGATAAAAAAATAAAAGCAGCGTCTTCAAATATGCATACTGCATAAGGCTGAATACCCAAAGTCAACTGGCTCAGATGCAGTGAAGGAAGAAAAACTGACTGAGCGTATATACTGCGACTACTAGATCTTTAAGACCCTGGAATTCAAATTCAAAGTGTCTCTCAAGTGAAGTGAGAATGTAGAGTGTGTTTTCTTCATCCCATATGATTTGTTTGATCGCAGCAGGGACCAAATTCATTTATTATTAATGGTTTTGGAAAAATGTCAGAGCTCCTGTCTGTTTATTGCTTTACAAGGCTCCTGTGTTGTTGTTAATCCTCTTGCCTTTAATTAACATAACAAAATTATTAATGTCTCCTTTTTATCTTTATTATCGTGTCTTAAATCCCTTTAGCAGCTGAGAAGCATGCCTAATCGCAAGGAAATGGGTTGTGATATGTGTTATTTCTGCTTGTTTTCCAACTTGCAGCTGCAGTTAAATAAACTAAACCGGGGCTCATATTTATCCAGCGTCTCAGAGTAGGAAATTAGTCCTAACTGCCTCAAAATTCTCACAGTGACGCATTTTGGTTTTTACTTCCAGACGTGTGAGTGAAATAACTGATCAACTTGTTTTGTTTTTTTTGTTGTTTTTTTTTAATTACACATCTCGTTCAGGATTTAAAACAGCTGTAGAGCTATCCTTAGCGTTGCCAGCAGATTAACATTGATCAAAAAAACATACATGCACAGGCTGGGTGATCTGGAAATACGAACATTCACTTGAAATGACAACAAGCTTCTTTGAAGACATTGAAGAAGCTTGTGGTGACTAATTTTGTCTAGAACAAATGCTCCATCTAATAAAGCTACAGCAACGACTTGTTATGTAACAACTGTATGTCTATTTATTGTGATGCACAGCACAAATTTGTCATAAAAAAAAATTCGACAGCATGAGCTATTTAACATAAAATGTTAATGAAATTAAATAATCTAAATTCTCATAGAAGTTGTGCTATGTTCAGTATGTAATCATCATCTTGCCTTCATCAAACTGAATTCAGATCAGCCTGTCAGTTTGTTGACTGCACGAAGAAAAAATGCAAGCCACCATTAATTGCATTGTATTGTCACACTGTGATGTCAGTCACCCTCAACAATAAGAAAACAGCTAAAAGCTCTTCTTCTTTCTCCTCTCCCAGACGACCAACAACAAGATTTTGCATTACAGCCATCGCTTAGTAAGGAGTGGAAGAGACCTCCTGTTCTTCCTCCTCCACTCTTCATAACGTTATGTTTCAGTATAGTCGGACACACTGTTTAATGGTTTCTTTTAACATGTTTTTTTTCTGTTTCTTTAATCAGACAATTGAACATAAGCATACAAGTTCGGTTTGATGGAGGCTCATAATGCTACCTGTTAACAGTGATCTGTAATTCCAGCTCTGCAAGATCACACCTGTTCCTTTTCTCCTATCTAAATAATATCCCTTATTTCTTCTATGACAACTCAGAGTTCAGACCATAGACTTAATACAGTCTGTGGTCCAGACCAGGAGGCAGAGTTGCAGTCCTACACGCTTCTCTGCGCTTCCATTAGAGCAGCTACCCACCCTAAACTCCACAGAGAGGTTGTCTGCCCCCAGACCACTTAAATTATTTAAATCAAAAGTAAACAGAAGAAGAGTTACACATAAAAACCTAATAAAAAGTAAAACCACCACTGCAACAGTACAACAAAATAGGAGAATTAAATGTGGACTCTTAAACATCAGATCTCTGTCATCTAAAGCTGTTCTAGTAAACGATCTAATATCAGATCATAATATTGATTTATTTTGTCTTACTGAAACCTGGCTGTGTCACGATGAATATGTTAGCCTAAATGAATCCACTCCCCCCAGTCACATTAATACTCACATTCCTCGAGGCTCAGGCCGAGGAGGTGGAGTTGCAGCCATCTTCTACTCAAGCCTATTAATCAAACCTAAACCTAAACTAAATTATAACTCGTTCGAAAGCCTTGTTCTTAGCCTTTCACACCCAACCTGGAAAACAGTACAGCCAATTATATTTGTTATAGTGTACCGAGCTCCTGGACCGTATTCTGAATTTTTATCTGAATTCTCAGAGTTCTTATCAGGTTTAGTCCTTAAAACGGATAAAATAATTATTGTAGGTGATTTTAATATTCATGTGGATGTAGAAAATGATAGCCTTAGTGCTGCGTTTATCTCATTATTAGATTCGATTGGTTTCTGTCAGAGTGTACATAAACCCACTCACTGTTTTAACCACACCCTCGACCTTGTTCTTGTCTATGGCATAGAAATTGAACATCTAATAGTCTTTCCACAGAATCTTTTTTTATCAGACCATTATTTAATAACTTTTGAATTCCTATTACTGGACTACATGCCATTAGACTACACTAGATGTCTGTCTTATAGTGCTGTAGCTAAATTTAAGGAAGTGATTCCATTGGCATTTAATTCAGTTCCATGTCTCAATATAACAGATGACTCCTATGCTAACTTTAGTCCCTCCCAAATTGATCATCTTGTTGATAGTGCTGCAGGTTCACTACGAATAACACTCGACTCTATCGCCCCTCTAAAAAAGAAGATAATAAAACAGAGGAGGTTAGCTCCATGGTATAACCCGCAAACCCGCAAATTAAAACAAACATCGCGAAAACTTGAAAGGAAATGGCGTTCCACCAATCTGGAAGAATCACGTTTAGCCTGGCAAGATAGTCTTAAAATTTATAGGAAGGCCCTCCGTAATGCCAGAGCAGCTTACTACTCATCATTAATAGAGGAAAATAAGAACAACCCCAGGTTTCTGTTCAGCACTGTAGCCAGGCTGACAGAGAGTCACAGCTCTGTTGAGCCATGTATTCCTATAGACCTCAGTAGTAATGACTTCATGAGCTTCTTTAATGATAAAATTCTAACTATTAGAGACAAAATTCAGCACATCCTGCCCTCAGTTGGTACTGACTTATCTTCAAACACAGGAACCTTAGAAACAACTGTAAAACCTGATGTACTTTTAGACTGCTTTTCTCCCATCAACCTTAGTCAACTAACTTCCATGATTTCCTCATCTAAGCCATCGTGTCTCTTAGACCCCGCCCCAACTAGGCTGCTTAAAGAAGTTTTACCCTTAGTTAGCATTTCTTTACTAGATATGATCAATCTGTCCTTATTAAAAGGTTATGTGCCACAGTCCTTTAAAGTAGCTGTAATTAAACCTCTTCTTAAAAAGCCCACTCTTGATCCAGGGATTTTGTCAAATTATAGACCTATATCTAACCCTCCTTTCTAAGGTCGCTGATGTCACAATCAGTTGTGTGACTTCTACACACAACAACAAGCTGTTTGAGGATTTTCAGTCAGGATTTAGAGTGCATCATAGCACAGAGACAGCACTGGTGAAAGTTACAAATGACCTTCTAATTGCATCCGACAAAGGACTTGTCTCTGTACTTGTCTTACTAGATCTTAGTGCCGCATTCTATACCATTGACCATCACATTCTATTACAGAGACTAGAACATTTTATTGGCATTAAAGGTACTGCACTAAGCTGGTTTAAATCCTATTTATCAGATCGATATCAGTTTGTACACGTTAATGATGAATCCTCTATGCACGCCAAAGTCAGTCACGGAGTTCCACAAGGTTCTGTGCTTGGACCAATTCTATTTACCTTTATATATGCTTCCTTTAGGCAATATTATTAGGAAGCACTCCATAAATTTTCATTGTTATGCAGATGATACCCAATTATATTTATCGATCAAGCCAGATGAAACCAATCAATTAGCTAAACTTCAAGCATGCCTTAAGGACATAAAAACCTGGATGACCTGCAATTTTTTGATGTTAAACTCAGACAAAACCGAAGTTATTGTACTTGGCCCCGAACACCTTCAAAACACATTATCTAAAGATATAGTTTCTCTAGATGGCATTGCCCTGGCCTCCAGCGAAACCGTAAGGAATCTTGGAGTTATCTTTGATCAGGATATGTCCTTTAACTCCCAAATAAAACAAACTTCAAGAACTGCCTTTTTTCATTTACTTAACATTGCAAAAATAAGACACATCCATCTCAAGCAAAAAGATGCAGAAAAACTAGTCCATGCATTTGTTAATGCCTAGGCTGACTATTGCAACTCTCTATTATCAAGCTGCCCTAATAAGTCCCTTAAGACTCTCCAGCTGATTCAGAATGCTGCGCACGTTTACTGACAAGAACCAGAAAGAGAGATCATATTTCTCCAATATTAGCTTCTCTACACTGGCTCCCTGTAAAATCTAGAATAGAATTTAAAATCCTTCTCCTCACCTTCAAAGCCCTAAATGGTCAGGCACCATCATATCTTTAAGAGCTCATAGTACCCTATTACCCCACTAGAGCACTGCGCTCCCAGAATGCAGGGTTCCTTGTGGTTCCTAGAGTCTCTAAAAGTAGAATGGGAGCCAGAGCCTTCAGCTATCAAGCTCCTCTCCTGTGGAACCAGATCCCAGTTTGTGTACGGGAGGCGGACAACCTCCTCACATTTAAGAGTAGGCTTAAGACTTTCCTCTTTGATAAAGCTTATAGTAGGGCTGACTCAGGTGACCCTGAGCCCCCCCTTAGTTATGCTGCTATAGGCCTAGACTGCCGGGGGACTTCCTATGATGCACTGAGCTCCTTTCTCCTCCTCTTCCTCTCCATCTGTACGCCCTCATATCCCATCAATGCTTGTTATTAATTCAACTTCTTCCCGTAGTTGTGTGCTCTCTCTCTCTCTCTCTCTCTCTCTCCCCTTCTGTTGCTTTCTGCAGGTGTTTCTGCCTCTGGAGCTGTGGAGGTCTGGGTCTGTGGTTGCTGCCGCCTGCTGCCCCCGTGCTCCTGCTCTGCACCCGCTGATGCTATTGCTGTTGTTGCTGTTATTAGTATTGCTATTATAATGTTGCTCTTAGTGTTGTTTCTGTTGGTGTTAACATCAATGCCATTACCATATCTATGCTGTATTGAGCTGCTGTATGTTCTCTTTCCTCCTGCTCTCTCTCTCCCGCTCCCCCCTTCCCCCTTCAACCCAACCGGTCGAGGCAGATGACCGCCCACCTTGAGCCTGGTTCTGCTCGAGGTTTCTACCTGTTAAAAGGGAGTTTTTCCTTGCCACTGTCGCATAGTGCTTGCTCAAGGTGGGAACTGTTGGGTCTCTGTAAATATAAAGAGTCGGTCTAGACCTGCTCTATTCGAAAAAGTGCCCTGAGATAACTTTGTTATGATATGGCGCTATATAAATAAAACTGAATTGAATTGAATTGAATTCTACTCGGCTCAGATAACAAGATGCCGTGGATAATTTTCACCATCCTAAACTGCTTCAACACACAATCACAGTCACTAAGATAATGTCACACCAGTGTCATATTTACACATATCTGGAATTATCGTCTCTTAGCGGACCAGCGTTAGAGATAAATTAAAAAGGACAAGAGAGGATGTTAGAAATGGAAAGAAACAACAAGGCTGGTGTAACCTGTGGATTTGAAGGACAGCTGTATGGTGAGGGAGAGGCTGATAGTAATGTGGCTAAAACTGTAGTGTCTTCAGTCTCTCTTTACTTCACTCAGAGAGTGAAGTAAAGAGAGCTGTGTGTGTGTGTGTGTGACAGAGGTACAAAAAGAAAGACAGGGAGATAGAGGAGTATGTTTGTGAGAGAAAGGTGATGCGGACTTCGCGCTGGAAAGATAATCTTTATAATATCCTGCAGCCCGTGATGCACTGCATTTTCTTGCCATATTTAAAATATTGAATGAAAATATTGAATGTCCAATTTATAAATATGGAAAATGCAAACTCTATGTTCATTTTTGTGCTACCCACCCGCATAGGTTTGGTGTGATATTTTAAACACTAAACTAATTGATCCCTTTAAGAATGATGTTTAGATTTCTAAATCAATTAATCATAAATAACCGATGAAAATGTTTTAATTTTGCAGGTGTCAAAACAGTTGCAGTTTTAATATCCTTTCAGTTGTTTTTCTTTTCATAGAGACAACTTTAGCATAATTCAGCGATATACATATATATAGAACTATATCTATATATAGATATATCTATATACATAGATATATCTATATCTATATAGATATATAGATAGATAATAAAACATTATTATAATAACTTTAAGTGTTGTTATAATGTTATGACATCTCTACTTAAACTTACTTACAAATACTACTGTATTTATGGTATGTATTAGAGAAACTTATATATACTCATATATGCTCATGGCACACATTTTAGCTCAATACGGCTTAAAAGCTTCCGTTTGTTGCTAGCATGGTTAGCTGTTTACCTTTATTGTTAATGCCCAACATAAGCAGACATGTCACAAATGCAACTATGGTGTTGCCCTAACTGGGCCTAAAGTCTGTACAATGTGTTGTACATAAAATAGTTCTTAGCTAGGCCTAGCATCAAATTAATATGTTCAGATAAGAACAGGTTGTTGTAGTTGTTATAAATATAGTTTAAGAATGTATGAATGTTATAATTTATAGTCCAATCTTTTGAGCATTTGAAAACATTTGTATCTTTTATATAAGAAGGTTGTTATTTCCACAGGCCACAGTCACCTTTAATCGGACATCCAGCCCCTGGAGCTGCCAGCTGTGTATTGGTTAATACACTATATAAGGCTTCTGGAAAGTAAAGTTTTATCAATGCTCCAGAAATACTACAATGCATAAGCACTCTTCATACAGCTTTGTAACCTGCATATATCATAGGGTTACAACCCAACTATAACTTCCCACTGGGTCTATTCATCAGGTGCTGTGATGCCTAGTGTGATTTTCAGTGTCAGCACAATGTGTACAAAGCAGTAAATCAGATAGGCTTATGTATGCGTGTGTGTTTGTGTGTGTCTGAAGAGTGTAATCGTACTGTGCACCGGCAGGAGCCACCACTGACATTAAGTTGAAAGAGACAATGCCATTACAATTGATTAAACGCTGCTTTGCTGTTTCGCTGTTTCCTTCTCTGGTGAGTGTTAATGGTATTTGGTTTGAAAGAGGGTGCACTTCATAAACCATTCCTAAGCAAACAAATCAGCTGGTAAGGGCCACGCAAATTAGCTGATGTGTATGTTTTGTGTCTAATAAGAGTTTGGAACAACAACACACAATGGAATAAGTTTTATTTTGATGAGTGTTTTTTGGAGGTTATGTGACGATTTCTTACTTTACTTTAATATCACATAGCTTCATGGAGAATCATATATTTGCAAAAGCATTTGATTACCTTGTAAACAGATTGGTAACCAACAGAGACTGTTAAATGTCCTATTATAGAATATGAGTCATATTAATCATAAAGCACTGAACAACATATATATATATATATTTGTTTTATGTAACTTTATTATGGCCTTTTACTGAATGAACAGGCGTTATAATAGTGATGATGAAGTGCTTTAAAGCACACAGCCCTCATTGTGTTTCTGGACATCTTAGCAGGCCTGTGTTGATGGAAATTAGTGATTTATTCAAATGTAAGTCTCAGCAGTGCAGATGCTGAGATGCTGATCCATCAGTCCACACGCTTCCTGACTGTCTCTAACATCAGTTCTCCAAGTTAGTGGTATAATTGCATAAAAACCAACACTTTGAATTTAGATTTTCAATATGCAATGTAAAATGGCAGACTCCTGTGACGTCTTCTCCAACATCCCTGTGTGCTTGGCTATTTGATAATATTGATTGGTTTTTACAACACAGGATGATATATGGCTTGCTGTTTTAGTTGAGCACAAAGTAGGTCTGTGCAGGGACACTCACTTTAATAGTGCAGCCAATTATAATACTCAGCATCCCAACAGAGAGTCAGTTCTGCACACACAACAAACATTAAAACGTGTGTTAGCATATGGAGACACACAGTGAGGGCAACAATATTCTCACATTGCAGGGTTCAGTAGCTTGATTTAACATTTGCTCATGCACCATTGACTGAAATTAGCCTACTTTAGGCCATAGCAACACAGTCAATTCACTGAGAGAGCTGCTTCCCAAGAAGTCAATAGAATGTATTGTATTACATACTGGCAATGATGAGGGGAGCAGTGCAAAGGGATAATACAGACTGAAATGCTGCATACCTTAGAGGGTTGCACTGGAATCTGTAGTATAATATGGGCAAGCAGAAAAATAACAGCCCCACTCTGTGGAGTGGAACCGGCGGATTCAGAGATCAAATAGATAAGCCACTTCAGACCTTTCCATTTCAGCGCATGATAGAGCTCACATCTCTAAATACTTGCTTGGCACATCAGCCCTTCCCTATTTGATCTCTGCTACTGATGCTTAGAGTACAAGGCTTGACTGTGTTAGAAGATTGTGATCCAAACTGAAGCTTAATTAAATTCTTAATTATTCAATTGACCCAGCAGCTGGTGATCAGTGTAAATGAAGCATGAAGAGGGTGTTTTATTAAAACCCGTAATGTTAAATTATATAAGCAATGTCAACTCAAATGCGCATTAGTCGGCTTCTGTATGATGCTAATTAGAACAGGAACTAAGTACACATCTTAATAAAAATCACAGTTTGTGCCGACGACTCTCGCTCGCACGGTGAGTAAACTCCAGCGTTGTGTCACTAAATAAATAGATGTACTAATGAATGAAATTACAGACAGGACTATTTCTGGCCGAGATCCAGGATAAACTGAGGAAAATGAATCCAGCAGTCCTTCATGGAGGCTCTCCCACACACTTCATACTTTGTTCAGAGCATCACTAACTGCTCAAGGCACCTGAGCTACACCACCACACAGAGTATGACACGCAAGGAGGAAACACTTAAGTAGATATTTACTTCTCTTCAAGGTCTTCATCGCGCATCATACTTCCTCCCAGTGTCCTAGTGTAGCGGCCCTATTTCGGTTTGTCAACACGTATTCTGCAGAAGAGTGGGAGCTGTAGAGAGAAAAAAAAACCTGATTACAGAATCCCAAGTCGTGCTTTCACAGTAAAGACACCGTCTCGATTTAGCTGTATCGTTTCACAGCAGAGCTAACACGCAGAATGGCATGAGAGGCCAAAAGCATTCTTCTGCTGTCAAATGAAAACTTTTATCTCTTAATTCTTCCAGGACTTAAACCCTTCGACTCTAAATGCAGTGGTAACAGTCACCCCACTCCTCAGCTTAGTTTATTTTATGATCTCTCCTCAGTTCGCCGGATTTACAACACTTTTCAGGGCTTTTGATATTAGAGAATCACCCGCCTACTCACTTTTGTAAACAGAGTTAAAATATTGCTCTTCCAGTTTTTCTTGATACGTGCTTACAAGTGGAAAATGGATTTCGAGAGGGCTTTGATTCCCGCAGTGATATTCCCCCTGCTTAGTGACATGAGGGTTTGCGAAGTGACAGTCTCACAGGGGCCTGAGCGTTGATAAAGGCCAGATGTTTCCTTTGAACACACATCAACACAGCATGGAGAGGATCCCTCTGGAATCGTGCTGCTCATTATGCTGTCTGATTGGACACCACTCTGACACAGAAGTCCAATAAGTGGCGCATTTTACTTCAACCGTAATTACCGTCCCACCAACATGGTGAGAAGAGATAAACAGATTGCAGGTATTGTGCACCCAGTGATACATTTACAAAGTACCGTGTCCTTTCTTGGCATTCTGAACTCCAACTCCAACTCATCAAGGGATTGCCGCTCACTTTGATGCGTTTTCAGTGAAACACTTGTAATTATCTTGTTTGTGAAGCATTACAGGTTGTTATCTTGAAAGAGCCATTTGATCATCCTAAATCTTTGATAGAGTATAGGCCTGTATGCCAGTAATAACATGTAACAGTGATAAAAAGAAAAAAATTCCACAGCATTGGATGCAACATCATCTGGTACATTGCCTTAGGCTATATCATATCAATCAAATTAATATTTAGTCATAAGCTTTCCTCTAACCCTTCTTTTAAAAGGAGCCCATAGGATATTTAAGCTTACTGTTTCTATAAAAAGATCAGTCGGTAATCTGCTTTTATTGTTACATTCCTGCATTTTAGCGAATGATATTTGGAAGACACAAATCCAGCATTTCACAAAGGTCGCCAGCCTGCGTGCGTCTTCAACCTTGGGTGTCCAGTAATATCTCCAGGCCCTCGCTGAGTGAGAACAGATGGAACCAAATCAAAACGGTTGGAAATGAAGGAAATACATTTGAGTCTTACGGGCTGACAGGACTGGGCCTGAGCCAAACAAGCTACAATGTAGCGGGAGCCATGTTTAACATATGTGCCGCTATTTCAATGTGTTCCAGAAGGGTGCATTTGTCATGACCCACATGGTCCAATATCCTGCAGACAGACTGGGATCTCAGAGAACTGGTGCCATTTGACGGGAGACCTGAGAGCGACCGGAGTGCCACCAATTTCCTGGCATCCTGACAAAGCAAAGCTTTAAAAATCACATGAAAACCCAAACAAATTCATAAGACCTATCTGAGGCATTTCTATACTTCTCTCTTATTGTATTTGATTACCTCGCCATGCAAATGTTAGGTGGCAAACAAAGGGTGTCTGTAATCAAACCGTAGGTGATTGTAATCAAACAAAAAGCAAAAAGCCAATAATTGGTGTTTACTCAACTGCCTCACATTGGTTAGAAATGCGTGAAATGTCAGGTGAATGCTACGAGTTATGTGTTTGTACGAGTAATGATTTAATCATGCCAAGTTCCCGCAGGCAATACTTAGACGTGTAAAAAGACAACAGTGAGATTTCATTTACAGAAGGCTGAATGAGTAAACTAACAGATGGAGTTACACCCCCTCCTCAGTATTAGAGGCAACTATTTGGATAATCGATTAATCATTTTAATCATTATTACTTTTTCACCATTTGGACCGTGTGGAATAAAAAAAGACAACATCTCTGGTTCTGCTGCATCCTTTTTTGTTTAAACTGTCCATTGTGAGTCCAACAATGCTATATCGGTAGAGTACTCTTTTAATATGAAGGGAATGTTGTGGATGAGAATCTGAGCACATCCCTCAGCTGAGCGTTACCATTTGGGCTTGAAACTAAAGGACTCTTGATAATACAGGACTAAAGGCCTCAGTTTGACCCTTACAACTAGAGGCCCACTCCCTCTCCTAAAGGCTTTTAGTTTGGTTAAGTGGGCTGGGCCATGGGGCAGATGGTTGTAGGTAAGTGGGGGACAGACAAAAAATAAATAAATAAAAAAGCTGTGAATTCCGTGGCCTCTCTGTCTCTCTTTCTCTCTAACGGATGATTTGAGAGGGATCTGAGATTTCCCTTAGAGTCATGCCTTGGTCTCAGGGTGACACATTTATTGCCTTCTATCTCAGAAAAGAGGCCAGGGGAGAAACAACAAGACTGTGTGTCCACACACACACACACCAATTTAGACAGTGTTTAGTACAGTGCATCCAAAATCATATACAGCCAAATTGAATTGCCAAAATACACCCTAATGGCAGTGATGATAACGATCATGATTCATATTTTTGGAAATTCTTTGACAATGTTCAAGAAAGGTTACAGGTCATCAGTTCAGCATCGCCACACTTTAAGTTCAGCTCAAAGTGCAATGCAGCTGCCATTAAATAACGATGTGATATACATGCAGGGATTAATAGAGGAGAGCTGGGAGATCAGTGTGATTGGAGAAGTTGACTGCAGGCACAGGACAGAGAGTAGACAGGGCTTTGCTTCTCCAGATCATACACTTGTATCTTTAGGCATGGCTTTTAGCTCCACATGGGACACTGGACAAATAAATAAGGACATTAGACCTTCATCAATTATCACTGGACTACAACAAAGCTTAGGTGAAAGCAGCATCCCATTAATAAAACAAAGACTGAATCTTCTGCTTCAAAATCTCATTAAATATGATCATATGTCTTTGGCTCTCACCACAAAGTGTGCATTAAAATAATTCCCTAGTGGCACTATATTCAAAATATAATCGATAGTTCTCCCAGGAGGAGGAAGATTCACTCTGGTGTTAAAACATCAAGCCTTACCGCAAGGAATGCCTGCTTAAGTTAAAATTATGATCTGACTCCATTGCTTTAGCCTCATCAGGCTGCAGGTTTGATGTCGCATTGGTAGTACATTCTATGGGTGTGTGTATGTGTGTATGGGCAGGCACGTGTGCACACATGCATTAGCTTCGGGGAGTTATGGTCCTACCCTGAATAAAGAGGCAGCATAATAATGGCATGAGAGTAGTATTTATCACATGAAATAACTATTCCTCTCTGACACTAGAGCAGACCCTTATTCCTCCTAGCCATCTGCACAAGAGGGAGCCCCATGCACCGAGTGACCATAAAATCCAACGTTCATCTGAGCATGTCATATAACAGCATTGTAAAGATTACCCATGTTTGCCAGCTTTCCAAAAGGAAAATATTATATCCACTTCATCAAGCCATTATCCTTGACCACACAGAAAGATGTAGATCTATGTTTCACATTAAAGGGGAAAGCAATAGGTTCCCGCAAGAAGGCTACAGGCTCTAATGGTGCTGTAGGTCCAGTTTATATCTCAGCTTTCTTATACCAGTGTCTAACCTTTTGCATTATGGTACTAAAAAGCCTGCATGGTGTGGCCTGCATCTAAAGATGCATATATACATATATATATATATACACAGAACCAATTTTGAATTTGACACTGAACAGCAAATATCTACTTTGAGCACACTATCTGCCCACTTCACTCTCAAGGCAAAGGTGTTCCTTTCATTACACACCATCACCTTGATACTATACACTGTGTGCATTTTTTTTTTTCAAACTGGTCACAGTAAAGTGGGTTGAAAAGCCGAAGCTCTTTCAGAGACAGCTTAACTGCTTGGCTGATCATCCTGGATGCTTCTGGAAGTGTTTTTCACAGAAAGTGCTGCGATTTCCTTTACCTCTCTCTTTCATTCAGAACCAATGCGTGCAGATTGCTGAGTTATCTTCTGTATTCATAGTCAGTCCCTTAGCAAATGGTTGTCATGGAAATGCTTTTCCAGACCATGGCCTGTACCGATTAACTGTACATTGACCTTCAAAATTGAAATGACAATCAAATGAAAGGGGAATGAACAACAACAGTCCCCTCCTAAGAAGTGTAGTCGTTGGAGTGAAGCTCCTAGGAAAGCCTCTTGATGGCTATCTGTAAGACCCTCACATACGGGTTTGTCATCTTGAAAATGGCTGTGAAGTATGAAAGAAATAAAGGATGACAAGGTTAACTGAGGCTTTTTCACACCACCATGAAGTCACAGCACATTTTTGGACAGAGAACCGTAATGTCTGGCGTTGCAAAATCAAAGACAAAAGCACAGAAGCTGTCCGAGGGAGTTTTGTTATGAGCTCCCTGAGAAATTTATTTGATACTTTATGATGCTCTTTTATGGCATCCTCATCGGCAGATAACACGTATAAATATGGCACGCTTGCTTACAGTGTACATCTAAAGTAAAATGCATTCATGCAAAATGAATCTCACACGTGAACTAAAATAAACACTGCAATAATTCAACACTTCCATACAAGAAAATGCCCATTATCCTACTCACTCTATGACTGATCCCTACCCAGTACATACTCTTTTAGATTTGCTACACTATTCTACACATCTGGTGTGGGAACTGGGGAAACATCATCTTGTGCACAGTAACTAATGAGTTTTACACTGCATGCAGAGGAAACAATGACTTTTTGAATAAATAAAAGAGCTGGCAATTTAGCATAAAGGCAGTGGCCATCAGAGGAAAGGCACCGAAGCCACAGGGGAAAAAAGCAAAAATGTACTCACTGCACTGTTTAACTGACAACTGATCTCCGCAGAGTGCAACAGTCACTGCTTATCATCAAAGAAGGAAGACATTTTTAAAAGTATTGCAGATTAAAACTTTCACAAAATGTTCTTAAACTGATGAGGCAACATGTTGGCAACTTGATGTTTGACAATGACATACAAGCACACTTGGTAAGAGCAGGGAATTGGTAAGTTCATCTCATATATAGTGAAAGATGACAGTATAGATTATGAGAAAAATGTGAGACATAGTAGTGGTAGATTTTATATTTTACTGTATATAGAGAGAGATAACTTAAACATGGAGAGCATACAACTAAATCCTAATATCCATGACAAAGCATTAGTAGAAAGAACGATAATAATGTAGCGTTTTCAGAGTTTTCTTTCTACTATTCAATGCCTGGGCTAAACCTAGAAGCAAAGTATTAGGAGACAATTTGCATTCGGGAATGAGGAGCTATAGGGTCGGCCATCTCTGCCTGCTCTCTTAATTTGTCTCACTGTCATGTCTTCTCTCAATCACTGAGATGCCACAGACATTACAGGCAGGCCATGGACCCTGCTGGGAGTGCAAACAGTGATGGGTATCAGTATTGACATTGGTCTGAAAGGATCAGTTAGCCTTCTCTTTACCCTGCAGGCCTCACGATTCCCTATTCATACAAAAACAGCCTGCGAATGCGCTTCTCCCCCTGGTGCTCTCACTCTCTGGTGATCTCTAAGAAAATACAAGGAGCACTACTGCCTAATGCCCCATAAAAATCTGACATCACCTTTCCACAGGAGAGGAGGACACACTCGATTTGATGGGCTAATTGTGTGTGGCATAATTAATCAATGTCTCCTGAACGACAAATTCCCACATGCACACTACCAATGTCGCGTGAATGCCGGTGAAAGCACAGGGGGTAATTGAATTTACTATTATTTATTCTCCTTCATCAAGTGATTTAGTCATTACTGGCAGATATCTGTCACTTTTCTTCACAGGGAGATGGACGCCATTACAACTGTGCAAAATGGACTAAGTTTACCTTCGGCAGGGCAAGACCCAACTGCAGAAAGAGTTGAAGACATTTGACATCATTAGAGCCTGGTTTCTTAATGACATATACAAAAGGGGAATCAAAACATAAAATTATAAATTGTAATGAACATAAGGTGGCATTTTCATTCTTCATGTTGTTTCACGCAGGGATCTGCCATGCTAAAATAACATTGTGAGCACCAATACAAGGAGTCATACATTTGCGATAAGAATCTTTATTGTATTTCTACTTTAATAAATACTAAAAACTATAGTATAACAAATTTGCGATATACTGGCAAAAATTAACAGGCACGTAATATAAGCATGTGATATGTAGCTAAGTAAAATCTAACAGCTTCAGTGGACACAAAAGAGGTGAAAGGAAGCCTCTACAACTCAAGCAAAATTTTGGTATTTTTGACCAGCGCATAGCAGCACTATGGAACGATGTTTTTACAAGTGGGTCCCCACTTTGTTTGCATTTTGAACGCGATACACAGCCCTGCCTCTGATTTCACGCTTTCTGCTGATTGATGGTTGGCGGCAGCAACATGCAAAGAAACGTAGCAATGCGCTGGCAAAGGCAAGAAGAAGAAGACTGCAAGCTAGCAAACATGGATGCAAAGAATGCATGCAGGAAAGAAATGCATTCAACCCGTTTGTTATACCTCTAAGATACACACAATGCATTTTGGCGAGTAACACCAAAGGTAAACATAACTTTTATTTGTATACACAAAAACTCCACTGAAATTTTTAGGTTCAGCTATCATCACATTAAAGAAGTCCACCAATTGAAACCTGCAATGGATTGGATTCCCATTGCTCAGCAAACAGATCAATTTTAAATGTCTCTTCACTTAGTCGTCTCCTCCATTATGGGAAAAAAAAACAAGCAATCACTGTCTACGCTTAGTACAGTGTACCATTACTATCAGGCTATAGCCGATATCTTGAGAAAGTTGCAAAACAAAATTTGAATAGATCTCACAAACAGAAGACGGGTGGTTGCCGTGGGTGCAGTAAGACTATATTGTTGATGCCGAACTTCACGGTGGTAAACGACAAATTACTGTATACTGGTTGGGCTGATGAGTTGCCTTTTTTGTCATTAAAATGTCATTGATTGGCAGAAATGGCTGCAAGTCACCTAGATGAAGAGTGACATAAGGGATGGAATGTGGCAGAAGAAGATAAATTTCACGCTGCCTCTTCAAGGTCCTCATAAAACCTTCACTTATCAAGAATTTTAAAGTCACCTCAAATAAGCTGCATATTGTAGAGGCAAATTAAGAAGAAGTCACAAATCACACCCACAGAATTTAAGGTATCATGTCATTTACAGATTTTTTCTGACTCTTCCTTTGAGTGAATCACAGTATGGGAAACAGTTGAATAAGCTTAATTTCCTGGAGCAATCGCAGGGAAGAGGGAGTCATTTCAGCAGTAGGGAGGTGCAAGCTACAGATTAACAGCCCACTGATGACACCACTGTAAATATTGTTCTGACCCTAAAATGGTTGTGTGAGAAAAAAAAAAACTGCAACGGGCACAGAGAGAGGTTTAAATGCTTTGCCACTGTGACATAACAGAAATAACTGAGTTTATAGCTACAGTGACCTTTGGGCTGAAGTCCAGCAGTTTAGTCATGGGGGAGGAAAAGGTGATTTAGAAGTTGTAACATTTATGCAGAAATCACCATTTAGAATTGGCAGTACCATTCTGCAAGGTTTGATGTATTTTTATTTATGTGTGTTATTACCAAATCAAGATTGGAGACACAAATCTGGACAATTCTGTGTCAATGAGCAGGGTCCATGCACCACAGGTAATGTGAAATAATGGGATTACTGTGGATGGACTGCAGTCGTAGATTACTTTTACTGATGTATTCAGAGTTGTTTTCTGAGACATTTGGAATTTAGCTTGAGCTGAGGTATGGTAAAACTGAAATATCTTCAATCAGCACTTATGTATGTAAAACCTCCACATTAAAAAGGTTAGAAAACACTGAAGGTGCTCTGTGGAGTTTTCTTGTACACAAACTCACCAAAACGCATTGTGTGTATTGTTCAGGCCTGACAGACATGTTGAACCCAATCCGTTCCTCATAAAACATTTGCAAGCTGGAATTTGTCATGAATGTATTAAGAGAGCTGAATAGGGCGCTGCCACTCAGCTTTGGTGCCAATTTGTCCCAGTTGCCACTTGTGGTACTGCAACAAAAAAATACCTTTTGGCCCAAAAAGTATTTTCCCCTTTACTGCCATTATGAAGGAGACATCTGTAAAACTGTTGACAGGACACCTCCAACTGCAAACAAGGCCAATTATTACTCTTTGTATTAGGAATTTTTAATCCATGTAGGTTTTATAACTAGCTATATAAAAAGCCATTTCTTTTTGCATGATATCATCCCAATGTAAAGTCTATGAGACAGGCAGGAATACGTGGGCAGGGCCAGCTGGAGAAACACTAATATGCATGTGCAGTGGGCCGCATAATGCAAAAGAAAACCCGGAAGCCATAAAACTTATTTGGCATAGGTGCTCGGCGAGCAATTTTCATTCATGTCAGTGAGTGCCATCTCTGAGTCCGGCATCCAGTTTTTATAATACATCCATGCAAGTATTCTGTACTGAAGAATAATAGCACCTCTCTTTGGCAATTGTGTCTTTTTAATAGTAAACTATTGACAAGTTGTGTGCAAGAGCTACTTCTGGTTGGTTTGGTGCACTCAACGAGTACGTAAAACTGAAACATTTGGCAGATGGATGGTCCGAGGAGATTTGCCTGAATCCTGTCTGTTTTGCAGGAGCAGTGCACAAGAGAAACGAGAAGAAAGTATACCCTGGATCCTTCACAAAATGCAATACACCACGATACAATATGACACGGTACAATTCAATGTACACTATGTTATGTTAAAGTATAATCTTCAGGTTTCCCATTGGGTAATTGAGCTCTTACAGCAGAAAAGTGGTTGTTGGTCATATGGTGTAAAGACACATAACCAGTAATTTAACACCAAAAGCATTAATGTGCGAAAGAAAGGCGTAAGGAAGCATAGAGCCTTAAAGCACTGTGTTTGGAGTGAGTAGTTTATTTCTGGAAAATGGATTTACTGTGTGATTCATTGTCAGACGTATAGGAAAAAGCCAAACAACGCCTCTATTTGCCGTCTTTTGTTATTCATACACTGATAGCTACAGGCAGTGCTTCGCTTTTAAATTTGTTATCGTGCTAACTATGTGCTAGTGGTTGGCAGTCTGTGATCTAGGCAGCAACAATCTCACAGTGTTTCTATGTAGAGATTACTGACCGGCGAGGGAGAAATGAAGAGATGCTGTTTGACGTTCTCTCAAAGCATATGAAATGCAGCGCCGTATGTAGCTGGGTGTCTGACTTTGGGAGCACGGATCTCTTTGATGGCTGCAAAGATCAAAGGCAGGAGATTTACTACTATCTGTAGTAATTTCAGAGACCCCCCCACCACACGCTTCTATATACACTCACCCTCCCTTAATCTATTTTTCTTAACATTCAAAACAGTTCATGTTGATCAAAAAAAAGAAAAATCACATCACTAAAGTTAACAGCAATGACTGACAGTCTTCATATTAATTCTGTTCATTTTAATTCAGAGCCTGGTTCAATGATTCGACTGGAGTCAAAGGGACAACAGACATCTTTTCATCACAGTGTGAGCTCCTCTGAAAGAACTGGCAATAGTCGAAGTAGACACGGAATAGCCAGATGTCAGTGCACTATCACGCACTGCTATAGAACATTTATGAGCCATTAGACTGCCATGCCAGAGGATGCGGCTGCTGCTTATGAGGTCTGAGAGGCATGGCTAGGGGGGGAGGGACGCACACCAGGTGAATTTAGCACAGTCACACAAGCCAGACTGCCCTTTTTCTTCATCAGTGTTGAACTTTTCCGGCATTTTTTTTCTTGCACGCGTAAGCCTACGTGTGAATTAACAAGTATCCAGTTTTTAAAAAAAAAACATATACTGACATTAAATTACTCAATGTCCTGCGAGATTAAACATTTTCTCTGCGTCCTCTCATCTGACGAGAACGCCCTGTGAGTGGATATCACACAGCACTCTTCACTGCATCATGTCAGCTGAGAGGCCAGTGTAGATATGGAAGCTAAAGCCCTTTTTCTAAGGGATTTCTCAGTAAGAAGGTGATTCTGTTCTCTTGGTGTCCGTTATATTACTTTCAGCATTTCTGCAGCTAAGACGAGATCTCATTTCAGCATCGTGCCTGAGAGAAGAGGCTTAGGGGAGATGACAGGCCTCTGTCAGAGCCTCCGTGCCAGGAAAATTAGGGTTACACAATTACACACAGTTCCACAAGCGTCACCAAAAAGCCCTCTCCGTCATTGGATCCATTTTAGGGGGTTTAAAGCCCGCTTCTTTGAGATATACAGTCAGAGCAACCCTAGGAACAGAATTCATCCTCCTCTTTTGCATTTAGACTGGCCCAAGGAAAAACAAAACAGCACTGAAATTAGTCCTGTCACATTCGGTTGTACTGAGCAGAAGCAACATGTCACTCTAAATCTGAATAATTATATAAGCTTCTATTTTTATTTTGTTTTTTTTAACCAGAAAGGAAAGACACCTCTGTCATGAGCCGACCTGGAGGATGTTGACTGATATGACAATATAATGCAAAGCACAGCATATATTGTGTTAACTTATATTTTGAGCATTAATTGCTTCTCCAGGTATTTCAAGTGTTTCACAAAGAAAGCTTGGACAGACAGAGGTCGAATTACAACGGTAAGTTATGCTTTCAGCCAAGCCTGATAGGTGGCGAGTTTAAGTCAAGCCTTATACTGTATATCACTCCTCATTAATGAATAAAATGAAGCACACACAACTGCTTTTAATTTCATTGATGACCTCTATATAGTAGATTCACGGGGGGGGGAAATGCATCACGTACTCCATGTTACTGTTTGTAATTTTATCTCATTAGACAGATCGCTCTCTCACATCTGTACCAGAGTTGTATTTGTTACTACTGCAAACCCATGATTTCCTAATGTTGCTGCTTCACATCAAAAGAGTTCAAGTGGGGAATCATGTTGTAGTCTTTATTGTGAAACAGCCACAGGAAATTGTAAAATGCAAATTGAGGTTAGCGGTAATCTGTTAGCAATGTTATTTTCACAAAAAATGTCTCAATGCAACAGGATATAGACATTTTCTGTATCTTTAAGTATTGTCTTCTGATATATGTAAATTTGTTGTTAGTATAATGAATATTCTATATACAGTACTTTTATGTTTTTATGTTCTGGAAATGACTAGTTTTTGTTTAGTGTTTTGTTTTGTTTTGTTTTCAGTTTTACCACTACAGTTTTGCTTATTTTGTGTCCCTATCTAAAAGCAGTAGTGGAAGTACATGTACTTAAGTACATTTTTCTGATGAACTGAAGGATTAAGTGTTCATTTATGGGTTGAAAAAAATCTCCTACTCCTTAGGCTAAATAAACTATTTAAAACAAAAACTTGAATTAGCCAGAAAATACATCAAATCTGAAAACAGGGCTGTGTTTCTTGGCTCATGAAAAGTTCTTAGAGATTCATGGTTGTCACAGGACAGCGACGCTACAAATGATGATCTTAGATAGAATGTGATAGAAGATGATGCATTGCTATACATTAAACTACCCAACAGTATAATTCATCTAACCTTATACATCTACAGCAGTAAAATGCAACATACACATTAATGCACCAGTTAAATTAATCCAAAAACATCAAAGTAAAACACTCACAGGGACCATTTCTCTGCATAATCAGTACTTTTTCTTTTGATACTTCAAATACCTTTTGCTGATAATACTTACATACTTAAGTAAGGTTTTGAATGGATGACTTTTCCTTGTAGTGGAGTATTTACTTAAGTAAATGATCTGTAAAAAAATCTTCTTCTACCACTAATAGTTAGGAAACGGCAATCAAAACATCTTTCATGACCTGTGTCCTACTGACATGGACTGCAACCTAATCTAGTCTGTAGTTGTTTAGGAAAAACCATAAGAGGTGTAACAAATAACATTAACAATGGGTACATTGCCAGGGCCCTGGTGTTTTACATGATGGCTACTAATAATCTACTGAACAAAAAAACACCAAGTAGCTGTCAACCCTTAAGCGCAGCTGTAGGTTTTGCAGCTGGTTGGTTTGCAGTAGGCTGACACAACAGTTGAGCTTCTTGCAGGTTTCAATATACAACAGCAACAAAAAAATCATATTTTTAATCCTTACTGAAGCCACACTGAAAATGTGTTCCTGCACACACCCACTGAGTCACAGATTGTGTCTTTAACTATTGTAGGAGTGAAAGTAGACGATGGGCCTTTAAAAGCAGAATAAAAAGTCAGTAATTGCTAAAAGACAATGAAAATGGCGTGCCGATTTATGAGAAAAGGTCTTCAGGAGCCTGTAGGGGCTGCAATGGACTAAGCTCAACTGAGCACAGCACCACCTGAAGATCTCATAACAGGGGTGGAGAAAATGTGAGTCAGAAACAGGCAGTAATTTATGAAAAGGTTGAAACAGACTACAGTCTATCTACATAAAAGTATGTAACATACACTCATCAGCGCACAAAAGACCAATGTAGTGGTTGAAGGAGCAGAAAATTATGTCTGTTTGAAAAATCTGTTTTGATACACTGTAGACCAACCTACACACTGCAGCTTACATACTAATTAGATCCTTCAATCTTTAATGTCAATTGAAGGAAATACATTCATGACAAAGTAGGCTATCACTTCTCTCTCATCACAAAACGCCAACTTGATGTCACCTCGTATTCCCCTGGGTGTTTATTACAGCCCCCAAGGATCAAACTGTCTGGGGGAGACTATAAAGGTGATTGCGGTGTTTATGAGAACTGATTTTCAATCAGGCAAACACAGTAGAGTGACTTTCCTCTTGAGCACAATTCAGCCCTTCACATGCTGAGTGATAATTGCAGCTCATCTGAAAAGGCTGTTTTCATGCTCCCTCTCAAGGTGCTTCTTCTACATTTGCCCCGTTTGCCATTTTGGATGTTTTTAAACTGTGCATGACTAGAGGAAGTAGCTGAACAGAATAAGATAAAGTTACTGGAGCACAATGCCATTCCCCCTCAGGCAAGGTTAAATTAAACTTTATCAAAAGCCCAACTGTAAACTGTAGTGTTGTGCTTGGCAAGGTTAAATGATTTGTGCATTGGTAAAGTGGAGACGTTTGGATCCTTCTATGTTTTGTCAGTGTTGAGCTTTAATGCTAGAAAGTGAGAGGTAGGTAAAGAGAGAGAGAGAGAGAGAGAGAGTCGTCACACATAACCACAAAACCCTCCCCCACAAAACATGCACACATACCACCACCACTCCAGCACAACCCTTCATCCTCTCTTCATTTTCATCAAAACATTGCAGATGAGGTCCTGAGCTCAATTAATCATTCTGCAGCCCTCCTGTACTGCCCCCCTATTAATCACCAAGCCCACCATACTGCAGGGCGAGGCCTCAGAAACCTTTCTTTCTAGGAGTGGTTGTGTTGTCACTGGATGTGTATACATACCTACACTCAAATGCACTTGCCTAAACACGCCTGCAAGCTCCCGCACACATCTAGGACTGCCATTCTTGTGCCTTAATCTATTTAGGGAATAGGAGTTGGGCTTATTTCAGGGTCTCCCGCCTCTTCTGTGGATAGCCTGCTCAAAATGAAGTGATAATAAACAATTTACTACAGAGAGAGCATAAATTAAGGAATTCCACCGGCAGGCTCATGGGAAAAAATATATCTCAGGAAACAATATTTACTCTTACATCAAGCCACGATTCTTCAGTTATAGCTTAGCAACCGTAACTAGGCATGGCAGGCCTGTTGAGCTTTGGATTTCTCCACATGCCAAAACAGTGTGTATGTGGCTCCAATAAGAGCGATATCAGTTTGGTGGGCGGCGTCTTTTTTTAGCCTTTACAAAACCAAAAACAGAAGAGCAAGGAATGAATTGAAGTGTAAGAAAGGGATGGTTTAACAGTGTGTTAATGTTAGCATGCCCGGCTAACTAGCTTACTGCCTACCACGGTAACATTAGTCATGTATCGTAACTCCAGATCCTATGAGTGTTGGCGACAGCTCTTAAAGGGCTACGCCTATACGAAATTAGAACCTAGCGTTATTTCCAAAGGCAAGGGGCACATCATTACGTAACTTCATCATTTTGTGGGGTTACAGGTTATGTCAGAACAATTCTGATGAAGATGTTATATATTATCAGCACTCTGTTCTGGATATACTCCAGCAACTCCAGCCAAACTTGCGTTAGATAACATTACGTCATCGGTTATTCCTCTTACTCAAATCCTTTTACCCTGTAAAAGTAAAGCATACTGTTAAAATACATCCATCAAAGCATAAATCGACCCACTGTGTTGCTTGGCCAAGTAATAATCCGTTTTTTTTTTTTTAATTGTAAGCTCTCAAACCATCCAGGGGTTATGTTAGAATGAGTAGCCTTACATTTTAATTCATTGTTTTTTTATTCTTTACTAGGTTATAGCCTATTACTAGGGTTAACTAGCTCTGCCCTGCAGTACACCCAAAATGCTGCTCTTTTATTTCAATATCTTCTACATGAATCTACAGCTGGTGATGATGTTGACTTTTTGCCTGGGACATGTAGCTTTAACCTCAGTCTTTTAGCATGATACCATGTATGTAGCCATCATGTGCATATTCAGTATCCTTTTACAGGGTTCTCGTTTTGGAACAAATCAGCTCCATTAGCTGGAGACAGACTTTTCAACAAACTCACAGAATAACAATAATC
This sequence comes from Macquaria australasica, assembly GCA_005408345.1. NCBI lineage: Eukaryota > Metazoa > Chordata > Actinopteri > Centrarchiformes > Percichthyidae > Macquaria > Macquaria australasica. Next base: position 556,757 of record SEMN01000032.1, read on the forward strand.
AGCATCAGCTTACACTAGCTAGCGACAGCTGATAAAAATTTGCTAGCAAAAGTCGTTATTTCAGCTGACAAAATTCAAAGTCGTTGGCAAAAAATGAATAGCCTCCTTTATTTTTCCTTCTGTATGAAATGGAAGGCCAATTGTTTAAAAAGTGACTGAAATTTTGAGCGATGATATCAGTAACAGCAGCAGCCTCTACGCGGGGCTTGGATTAGCAAACGGCCAATTGAGCAAGACTCTCCATCTCAGACTGCTTCTGTCTGTGACAACAGGAAAAGACCTAAGACAAGAAGTATGCCCTGAATCTGAGGAAGTTATAAAGACATTGCATACTCTCTATAGTTTATTTTTTCACCTTGTAAATAGATTCTATTAATTAAAACTTTTCAAACTAATGAACAACAAATTAATATTTGACAAAGAAATAAGGCCACAAAACTAAGAACTATGGGTGTAAAAGTCCACTCAAAATTTGCATATACAGTATAGTAGTTTTGACAACTTTTCATCTCTGCATGCTGTATCATGCAGCTGCTAGTTACACGTTTCCATGTTATTTCAAGGTAATTTTTGAAGACATGAACGTGATGGCAATTGCTAAGATTATCCCTGATATGTTCCTAAACTCTTTTACCTTAAATTAGCTCTGAATAATTGACCAATATTTATTTATTATTCCCTACTTTCCTTTGCTCTTCTGGTCTGTTTTTTTTTTAAATGGAAGTAGATAGTACAACAGCTTGAGAGGCAGAGGCAGCTTGCTTAATTATAATAAATTTGTGGCTCTTATCTGTCCTTAGTCAACCTTGGCAATTTTTACTGCACTCCTTTTACTGCTCACTCCTCCATAGAAAACACCCATCTTTACGTCAAATATCTGCTTAAAACACAAGACAAAGCCTTATCTACAGGCAGCTGTGAGCGTGCTAAGAGAGCAAATGATTCAGTTCCTCAGTACGGCACAACTTGGTCAGTGATGCATTGGATTTTTCAGTATTCAGGAGACGGTAGACGCTCATTTTCCGAATGGCCATATTTAAATTATTTCTTGATAATACACATTATATCTAGAGTATTAACAGACTGAGTGCCCACTAAAGCTGAATCACAATAAACCAAATTGTTACAGATCAATAAAATTGTTTTTCTTGTGAGGTTATGAGACAATACCTGAATCTCTCAGCAATTCTGATTACTAAGCAACAATTTTGCAACTACAGAGCTGTTGTCTTGCAAATGTTGTTGTAGAAGCAAGCAAACAACAACCTCCCTGCAGCGAGAAAGTGGAAGGCTGTGGTGGTGGAGCGCCTGACCAACAGCACCACAAGATGCTGACAATATTCACAAGTTGGCTGTGTTCCTATCAGACAATCTGCTGCTGGTGCAGTCACAGTCAAAACAAAGCATGGCCTTTCTAGAAATCCTATATTGTACAATGGATACAATATGACACATGTACTGTATGATTAGAGACTGAGAGCCTACTCTTGTTGAACATGAAGCCATGGTGCTAGGCTCTTGTGATATGAATGCAACTCACATGTCTTTAAAGATAAGGATGGTTATATTCTATTTCTTCTCATTGTCACCAAATCCCATAATTATGACCAAAACCAACAATGATTTTATTCTACTAATGAGTACTGTGTAGCCAAAGCCTGATGTATGTGGCGGGGGATACAGACCATCACCGACTATAAGCCCCCACTGCGGACCTGCGACAGCACTACCTCTCTGTTAAATGAGCTGAATGACTTCTTCGCCCGATTTGAGGCACACAACAGCATGCCTGCACAAAAGTCTCCACTCCCTCCTGACAACCAGGTGTTGACGCTGTCCAAGGACAGTGTGAGGAGAACACTCAGCAGGATCGGCGCTCGCAAAGCCTCTGGTCCTGACAACATACCTGGCCGTGTGTTGAGGGAGTGTGCTGGGGAACTCACGGATGTCTTCACAGACATCTTTAACATCTCGCTGAGTCAGGCTGTCGTTCCCATGTGCTTCAAAACCACCACCATCATCCCTGTCCCGAAGAAGTCATCGCCCTCCTGTTTCAATGACTACCGTCTGGTTGCACTCACACCTATCCTCATGAAGTGCTTCGAACGGCCAGTGTTGCAACATATCAAGTCTGCATATCAAGGATGCGTGCTAAGCCCCCTCCTCTTCACTCTGCTGACCCACGACTGCATACCGTCGCACTGCTCCAACCTCTTCATTAAGTTCGCGGATGACACGACTGTGGTGGGTCTCATCAACAACGAAGATGAGACAGACTACAGGAGCGAGGTGATCCGCTTGGCCTGGTGGTGCAGACACAACAATCTCTCTCTGAACGTTGAGAAGACGAAGGAGATTTTTGCGGACTTCAGGAGAACGCGCCCTCAGCCTGCTCCTTTGACCATCAATGGTGCTGCGGTAGAGAGGGTAAGCAGCACCAACTTCCTGGGTGTGCACGTCACAGAGGACCTCTCCTGGACTATTACCACCACATCACTGGCCAAGGCGGCCAGCCAGCGCCTCTATTTTCTCCGCAAGCTGAGAAGAGCTAGAGCCCCGGCCCCCATCATGCACACCTTTTATAGAGGCACCATCGAGAGCATTCTGACCAGCGGCATCACCGTGTGGTACGGCGCCTGCACCGCATCCAGCTGGAAGACCCTACAGCGCATCGTGCGGGCAGCTGAGAAGATCATTGGTGCCTCTCTCCCCTCCCTCCAAGACATTTATATTTCATGTCTCTCCCAAAAAGGCCTCTGCATCACAGGGGACCCCACCCACCCATCACACAGCTTCTTTAGCTTGCTGCCATCAGGAAAGAGACTGCGGAGCCTGTGAGCCAGGACTAGCAGACTGAAGGACAGCTTCGTCCATCAGGCTGTCAGGATGCTGAACTCTCTCCCTGCTCTGCCCCCCCTCCGCCTCCTGACCCCTGCACACTGACCCACAACACTGAACTCGATCAGCCTCAGGAACTGCACATGCACAACATTCACTTTCACCAGTGTATAAGCTAATTCTATTTGCACTAATATATATTTGCACTGATACTTTGCATGATCCAAACTCACAGATTTACATTATGCCAAGTTTTATTTGTTTTTAAATTGGGTGTTTAATGCTATGCCTTGTTTGCTCTTAGTATTATAGTTATATTATGTTCTCTTAGCTTGTTGTTTGCACCAAGGGTTTGAGAGTAACACAATTTCAATCCTCTGTATGTCTTGTACATGCTGTAGAATTGACAATAAAGCAGACTTTGACTTTGATTTTGACTTTATCTTATTATTCTGTGACACGGACCTCCAATGTTGTGCAAAAAGAATTCAAAATACATAAAAAAGACAACAATGTAGTTAACACTAACCCTGTGCTGTAAATGCTCACTAGAACACAAATTTCTAACAAGTACACTTTGTACTCCTGAATGTCTGTTGAACACTGCAGTGCCCAGCTGTTGTAGAACACAACCTATGCTAAAAATTAATTTATACACCTGTGACCCTTTTTAAAGGCCTCGCACACCCACGCAGGTGTTTCCACTTATTTGGGCTAATTAGACCTCTGCTGAGGTTGAAGTTGGGTGGACCTTTGCTGGGAACTACGCGAGGTCACTTCACACCATGAACCAATAGGAATTATAAAGAGGTAACTGCCCCGCCCTCGCAGGTGCAACAAAGTAAATAGGAGGCTGAGGGAGATGTCAATCATGCTCAGTTGGGACACGCCCACACAGTCCTCAGAAGAGGTCTAATTAGTCTAAATAACTGAGTGTAAAAGAGGTATTTTAGGGCCTTTCAAGACTTTTTTTCTTCAGTAGGAATGAATGAGCTTGGGGCTAAATGCCACTAACAGGATAGGGGAGGTAAAAGTATTGAGAGATGGACTAACACATTGTTGGTTTTGGTCTTTTCATGGGATTTGTTGACAATACCAAAAATATAGAATAATGCCAGCCTAATCCTTTATAAAGTAATTAATCTCTTGTAGACCCTGTATTTGAAGAATTGTATTAATCCATCCATATTAATTTATGCTTTATGCTGACAAATTTAATATCATATGAGTACAATGTTTTAAGATTAACTTCCTTGATCATCCATGCCTCTAAAACTTGATTGAAATCCACCTGTGCGCCCTCAAAATTCAATAAGCATTTTTCACCGCTGACATTTTGACATGTTACAGCAGGAAAAGAGAAAGTGTAACTAATAACATTAATGCTGGCTCAGCTCCATCCAGGTGTGCCTGGTGAGACAGCATGCAGGGCCCTGGCACAGGAACACCTGAATGGAATAAAGCCATTAATAATGTTATTAGTTACACCTGTGTTTGACAAGTCAAAATGTCTGCTGAGAAAGGTCTCCTGATTATATTTGACTCAGAAAGGCATACGCTGGTCTATGTAAAGTCTCAGTTCACTGTACATGTCATGTAAGACTAAAACAAGCCATTATGTCCAAGAAACTCTTGATACGCCTCTGACATAGAACAACTGCTTAAAGCTCCACTGAGCTCCAACATCATTGAGCCTGACAAGAAGTGTTTTTAGATAATGCAAGGAAAAATAATCCCCTATAAGAGGTAACTTTCTTAATGAATAAAGTGTTGCTCCATGACTTTATGCTCATCCAGTTGTCAATAAGTCTTAAAACAGGTTTCTGATTTGTGTTCACTGAGAGTCACGCTCTGTCTTGCCTCCAATGCCGCATCAGAAAGGCACACATGGGACGTGTCGGCCTCTTTTGCAATGCAATGTGTTTGACAGCTAGTTGACTACAACTGGTAATGCATAATGCAAGTGATATAAACTCTATGTCTTTGATTACACACCGTCTGAAGCTGATCAAAGGGTCATTCACAAAGTCAAAGCGAATACATTTGACAAGGTAATCCATTTTCACCCAGCTTACCTGGTCACTGATAGGATGCTATGTTGCAGTTATGAAATAACTAATAAAGAATAATGAATGAATGCAGAGTGATACTGCCAGGCAATATGAGTCAGCAGCTTACACTGATACTACTACTGTAAACTTTCTGTCTGGGTTGACCTTTTAATAGTTTGAGATACTGGGCCATGGTGATACTTGATAAGGCCACAGAGTGTAATAACATCCAGTTATTACAGTTTTAGTGCGAGCACCGAAAGAACCAATAAAAGTGAGGTAGCCTGTATCTGATCCTGACACACAGATTGCAGCATGGAGTAGTGCAATGAAGATTACTCCCACAGACATGTTGCATTTCTTTTAACCCTGGCTATATTCACTGTGAGTGTTGACTTCTTCTTTCAAAAAGGTCTGTAGAGTTGCAATTTGCACTTCTGTTTCTACTTGAAAGCCAATCCCTCTGTCACAGCTAGACTTAGGCTCAGCTTGGCATAAAAATGTAGAACACTCTCTAAAATCATAGCCTATGATTTTATTCAGTGCTGTTGAATACACTGCGTCCTCCACTGGTTCAAACTGTGAATGCTGAAACCCCTTCTCTTTTAGGCTCACATTCATTCCTTCTCTAATAAAGTTTCTTGACTCCACAGGGAAGGCAATTAACAGAAAAGCAGTGGTGTGCACATTTGCAGTGCCCCAAAATCATCATTTGCACATCAAACAGCCTCCGCCTTCATCCCGGTCAATTTGCATATAATACCACAAAGGTGCATCAATGTCAAATAGAAGTCTTCATTCCAATGCAGCATCTATGTCTTCTCTGCTGGGATGCTGAAGTAGGTGCACCTGAGATACACAATGCACTGAGTAAAATGAGAAAATAGGGGGTCAGGTAAGAAATAAAACTACTATAATCGTAGAGGAAGGTGTGCCATAGGTAGAGATATAGTAATCATGGTGAATTTCACATATCCAAGTTCCTTATTTGAATCTTCTTTTGGAGTTTTTATGACCGTGTCCTGGTCCCCGTCTCATAGAGTGAGTTCAGGATTCGGGCAAAATCCAGTTGAAATTGATGTCCACCAAAGCGGAAGAATGGGAAGTATAGCAGGGCACCTAGGCAAGAACTGAACTCGCTCTCCACCAAAAATACAGGAAAATCAACACAGTCAGATAATATTAATAATAATAAAGATAATTATCAAATAACAGTTACATTCCATAAAAAAATCAGACCTCTCAATGTTCACAAGGAAGAACTCATATTTTACATGTTTTTGTTTTATATAATACATTTTCCTCTAAGTCAATATTGACATGTCAAATGGAAGACCTCTAGGTCATCAGAGATTGTTCAGTATTAACTATTACTATAAAATATGGGAATATGGAATAACATTTTAAATTTAAGTATGCATCAGAATGGATATAATAAAGATGTAAAAGGCTCACTGACACAGTATACTAAGATTTACAGGATAATGAATGAAATATACGGAATAGGATGGTAACATTCAGCTACGGGCATTATATTATACATGATACTATGTGCAGTATAGTAGCTATACAGTAATACTAGTGGTAATAGAAGTAGCATAATAATTGAAGTACATTTGTTACTACACTTTAAGTGCACTTAACATCTTGTCCTATCTTAGTAAGATTTGGTCTTTACACTTTAGATTCTGTCCACATACAGTATATATATATATATATATATATATATATATATATATATATATACATATACATATACATATACAGGACATACACACAAACATTAGTCAGCATATTGTTGATTACCTGGTTGACGCACTCATCTATTTTCACACAATCCAAACAGACTTATTCATCACAAGTCCGAGGGGAAAAGGATTGACAATGTAACAACTGAGTGTAGTTGTACTTTAACTACTGTATCCAGCTAGCATAACACACTAGTTTGGATACATGCATTATTCATGCATTTTCTCTCCTCAGAAGGACACATTAAATATTTGTTAACTTATAAAAGCATCATGCAACACTCATGCACCTCAGGACTATTAATTTTCCACACACGTTTCATTGTAAAGCTCCATCTGCTACACCACTGGTCCTATTAAGGCAAAGGAGGAGGGCTTGAATATTGGAGCGGAATAGTTAAACCTCAAAGATGGAGAAGAACACAAGGGAGAGACTCTATATCCACAAATAAATAAGGCAACATTGTGCAGTCACTCCCAAACAACTATTGCAACATCTAAGCTCCCAGTGATGTTGTATATTGGCAATATAAGGGCACAACAGTACTACAAAACAAGACACATGGCATAGTGACTTTGATGAGTGATTTTTACGCTTTGAGCTGGTAGCTCTGTTGGACAAAACAATAACTATTCCAGTTAAAATCTAATTAAAACTGCCAGTGTTTGTTTACTGTGAAGGACATGGGACTGCGTGTCACATTTAAACTTTTCCCCCTTTTCCTTAGGCGTGAAATTCTGTTTAGTCTTTGGGGTAACTTTCAATATTCTTAGGATTAAACGCATTAGTTACTGTTTTAATTTTTATTCTTTAAATAATCCCAATAAATCATTTTTAATCACTAAACACCCAATGTAAGTATCCCTAATTTCATTCTATGCATGCAGATAGGCTAATTACAGGGCACTAAAAATAGAATGTGGTTCTTTTCTGCAGTGATTAATTAGGTTCTAAACAATATTGTATTACAGATCCAAACATGTTTGGACTCCAAACAAATGAACATGAAAGAAACCACATAACAGATCACTACTGTTGAATTCTATAGTTTGTTTGTTTTTCTAAGATTAGAAAAAAATAGGCCAGAGCAAAGCATTCTCAAATCCATAGCATAGTGACAGCCAAACTGAAAAGAGTCTAAATGTTTTTCCATTCATTCATGCATGTATTTTGTCCCAACCACAACCATCAAAACATGCCAGGGATCATGGATATTTATTCCAGAATTTAACCCAGACAGTGATTAGATGTTTTTGGGTACCATACACATCTTAAATCGCAACTCGGGATTCAATGACTGGATTGTCAAATATGTGACAAACTCTGCTCTGGTTCAATTGTTGGTATTTAGTTGCATTCGCTATCACAAAGAAATATATTAAATGTAATTCTGATCAGGGAGAGAGAGTTTCATATGCAGGCAGGTTGGTACTGTAACTGTAAGTCATCTGGCTGATGTAGCCTCCTCACTTCTGACAGTAGTGTTAACTACATTATGTGAACAGACAACTATTAAAGATAGTTGCTGGACAATGACAATAATGACACCTATAGCAAAAACAAGTATTTGTGATAGTAACAGCCTACAATAACGTGATTACAATGATAACTATAAAGAATACAGGCTAATATGCACTTGATTAGTTCATTATTAAAAAATTAAAGGGACATTTTTGCGTTTATCTTTACTAAATAGCAGAGACATTGTGGGACCAATAACCTTAATCCTAAAGGGGAACTCCACCGATTCTACACATCTAAATTTGTTTACAGGTCTTGAGAGTACTACTGCATATGTGAAAAAAAGTGAAAAGTTGTGTAAGCCTTTTGTGGCTTTTGGGGAGTTGCACAAAATCTGATAAATTGTCATAGCAACTGTTAGGGCTGAAGACTGCAAGACTGAAAATGACAACATCTGGGGGTGTGGAGTTAGAAAGAAGTGAGCTTAGAAGACCTGTGTAGCCCACTCCTCATCTCTGCTTGAGGCTAGCAGCTTGAGGCTACATTAGCCGCTGCTAGCATAACGCACCCAAATTGCCGACCAAACTGTCGAGTTGCACTGTGGATGATGTAGGCGCCAGGTTTTGACAAAGAAGAATGCATGGAATAAAAAAGATGATCTCTCTGGTTCTGCTGCAGTGATTTTGATCCTTTTTTGTACATCCAGAGTTACGACAATAAGCAAGAGGCTATGAATGCAACATGCAAGTTTTTGTTTATATCCCTTATCATATCCCTGAAGAGCTCACAGGGACAGAGCTAGAGGCACTTGCAGCCTCCTTGCCACATGCGGTGTTCAGAAAAAGGTCTTCATAATTTAGTGAACCTCCAAAATAAAACAACTTGCCTCAGAGTGAAAGCAAGCAAATTGGTGATTAGGTGCTGATTTACTGCATGTAATTGTTCAGAGGGGAATGTAGTATCGGCTCCTTTTTTTAACAAAGAGTTTTGATTGCACTGCATAATCAAAAGTTCAGTTGCTTCGTTAGTACACCCACTAAAAATTATTTTAAGGCTCAACAGGAAATGTTTTGTAGCCAACATTGATAAGCACCTCCCCAGAGTATAAAACTGCTCTTCCTCTCTGCAGTTTCACCTCAGGACACGATCAAGGCCACTGGTATTTAAATTCTCTTTGTACCCTTGTGATTACATTTCAAACCTTTAAAATGCCTCGTTTTTAGTGGATGAGCCACTGTATTGTGAAGTAATTTAACACTCCAGTTCCTTTCCTCTTGGCATAATTAACATATCCAGTGTGTCTCTAATTAAGCAATCTGGATATGCCCATTAGTAACATGTAAAAAAAAAAAAAGAATACTGTTAGAATATCGTCACCCCTTTTTTCTTTTTTATCAAATTTGATGGGAGTATCAATGTCCACCTCCCTGTTAACTGAAAATATGTTTCCGAGATAAAATCCAATATATTCTATGCCCACAAGACATGATTATCCTCGTGACTGAGCATATCAAAAATACGGATCAAGATGGGGGAAGCTGACTTCAAAAATGTCAGATGATCACCCTGCGTATTGTCAAGACAGAAATGGGACACAAAGGATTTCAACAAGCTATTAATGCAATTTCTGGTCCATCATCCTGCAATGAAAAGTCCACAGCAGACAAAGAATAAAGGCCACTAAACAAACAGGCAGAGTTTAAAAGGCTGGCTGAGGCTGCCCAGAGGCTCATTAAAGCAGCCTGCCTCTCTTCTTAAAAGCAGCTCCACTGCCAGAGTCGCCCATAGAAACTCCAAACTGACAGAATATTTCATTAGAAGCCTTGAATATTTCATTTGAATACACATCTTCGGATGCATTTCCTCTTTCCTCTCATACATTAGGAATTAGGCGCTGCAACAATTAAACGCACTCATCTGCATATGAAGAGCAGCCTGTAAAATCTGCGCTCAGTGAATGCAATCCTGGCCGGCGTTTTCAACGGGGCCTAGTTAAGGGATTAAAGGGACAGAGGTTCTGTAAATTCCCAGGCCCGGGTGTAACACCGAGGCCCATCAGCTGGCTCGTCAACACACCTCACAATGCTCATTACAGCCCTGGCTACTCCACACCCCGTCTGACGTCCCGTGGCCCATAGAAACCAACATCCAGCCCTCCTGGACCGTCTGCCACTGCATCACCATGGCAACCGCTCTCTTGCTCACAGCCCCTCATAGATATTTTTTTCTCCACAGCTACATTTCCTGAAGGCTGGTTCCAAGCATGACAGCTAGCCATCCAACTGGTGTTAAAGCACTTCAAGGTGAAGTTGTGGCACAGTGCCACGTCTTGATATATTTTTTTTTTTCCCAAAAAAAGTGGGAAGGCAGATGAAAATAATTCAGGACAGCTGTGTTATAATCATTTCAGAGCTGATCTCATTAGTGAATTACCATAATGCACTCAAGCTATTCTTCTGAGATGTGGTAACTATTATTGTATCTTAGCCATTTTGTTTTCTAGCTGCTGCTTATTTATGAGATATGCCAACTGCCTTAGCACTCAACCTCAGCATCCCAGATTGTCATAACAATAAGAACAAAGGCTTTGAGTGAAACTAATCAGATTATATTGTTGTTGTTGAATATATTATAGTGATGTCAATTTGCATGGCTTATTATTCCACCTCCATCTTCATACCAATAAACTGATCTTTCACATGCTAATCTCACATCATCTAAAACATTAAAACAGTGAGAGTTTGCTTTTATGAAATATTACTTTTATATGATGACTATATGTAACATAACTAATGCCAACGCTGTTTAGAGCATATTTACAATCATCCTTGAGATGTTAAGGATTTTTTAATCTGAGACTTATTATTCTAGTTGTTGCCATCATGCTACTTGGTGCTGATCAGAATCTCACTGATTAGCCTTTTTTATTTTACAGCTAACTATCTCAGGTTACAGAGAGCGCTGCTGTCTAGTACAATCCAACAGCTACGCAGACCATGTAATATATCATTGAAAGTGGAGTACAACGTGACAAAGAATATAAAATAATGACCAAAAACCATAGATGGGATCATCTCTGCATAATAGCTGTGGTCACATCTACAGAAACCAGCACATCAGGTGTTGGCAAAGAAAAATACAACGAAAAATAGAAAGATATCTGTACAGTGGAATTTAAGCCCCTTTGTTAAACAAGTTCTATTGGCAAACTTGTAAAACGCTCAAGATGTCTCAAATAAGGTCCCATTCTAGTTTCAGTCAAGTGCAGTCTCATTGCAATAATCTAGGCATACCCTGGTAGATAATATAATTGCCTCAGACTTGATGCGAGTATTATTGTTCCTGTTGTGCTTTTGTGCTTTTGCATCTTAAGTCAATTATACAAGTTAAGCAGATATCATCACTGAAGCTTCAAAGGTCAGCACTTAGTTACTGAGATGTCTTCTCCTGCCATGGTAACTAAAATAATGGACAAACAGCCATTTATTGTGGCAGTGACCTGGTGCTGTATATGTCATTATTGTATTTTTACTTGGACGTGTAAACTAAGTGTTTCTTTATGTTGGTGTGATTTGCCTCGATACGCCATAATGAGGTATGTGCCTCACTAAAATTGTATTATGTTAAAATGTCATTATATATATTATTAGTTTCGTCTGCTTCATATCCAGCTCCTTTTCTACTCATATACTGTATCTCCCTCACTCAATTAATGAATTTTCTTCTTTTCATCGACTCAGTATTGCTATATCTGGCACTCACTGTTCAAGCTGCACATGGCAATTAGACTGACATGATGACAAGCTTTGAACTTGCAACTTAACAGCTGCCAACACCTCAGCCCTTGTCACCTTCAATGTTAAAATTACCAACAATGACAACTCTGTTAACTTCAACATTCTGAAAAGGAAGGCAAACATTCATTGTTTTGACAGCACTGGTCATTTATTCAAACAGTGCTGCGGATCCAACAGTCAACATTGTTTTCTGTTAACCATGAAGCCGATCTTCTCCTAATCTTAACTAAGTAGCCTTAGTTTGCCTTAAATCTGAATGTAAAATCTGAAAAGTTGGTTTAAAATCTTTAGTATTTCTCTGTAGTATTTCTCAACCAAATTTAAAGTTTGGAAGAAAAAAAAACCTACTGAGTTATTATTTATTAAGAGTTTAACACTCAAAAAAGGAGCTTATCTGTTTCATCAGACTGTGTGTGGCGTGTGGTGTGGTTTGACAGATTTGAGTGACACTGGCAAGCAACATAAGCATGCAATCTACTAACTGTCATCAAATTCTGATTCAAATGTTGCTAAATCCTGATTGGTGCACAAAAGTGCGTTATGTCACCTTTGTCCAACCGAGCCCCGCCCCCTTCAAACCAGTGAGAAGAGCACAAAGAAAAACACATGCAGAAATCTGTTATCTATAGAACTAACTAACCAAAACTGTTCAAAACTGGCAGAAAATGTTGTGTTCATGTAGGACCCCATCACACATAGTTAGAAGCTCATTATGAAAATGGGTTTTCAGGGCCTTTAAACAGTACTGCTGGTTTGTTTTTGTCCTGGTAATATGGGTGCCAGATCAGCAGAATGCTATGGTTCATTTTGGACAAACAACCTATTTTTTCATTACATATCAGGACTCTTACAATAAAGTAATAAAGTCAAGATGAAGAGGACATAATTAAGTCAGTAGGCTAATTTCCCAGATTATTACCACACAGGGACGTGCTAACAGACATTTTGAGGAGCATTGTCTTCCTGACCTTGTGTTATGGTCCAGCATCCAAAACCATGTTTATTGTGCAGGGCTCACTGTGCCATTTGAACGATGCGGTAGATGAGGCATATGAAAGGAACACATATGTTCTGCTTTAAAAGGTGATATTGCACAACCCCACTGCATTGAGACAATTAAATACTACTTCCCACCGGGTGTTGTACCGTTGACTATCATGAGCTTGTATTTATGGTCATTTTAAAACACAGTGCTGTTCTCATAACTTTCATTAACAATGGGGAGGGAACTGAATGCTAGCACCATCTGGTACCATTCCTAAGAGAAAATGCTTGGATTCTCAATAGGGATTTCCATTAAAAAACGATATCCTAATCTACAATGCAGAGGGAGTGATGCCACTTAAAATTTCATTTGAGTCATCCTTTACTGATTCTGATTTCTCTGTGCAGTCACATACACAATGGTTTTAAAGGGAGTAATAATCACTACAGATTAAACAACAATTACAGTGACGGTTGGATATTTAGGCTTTTGAGTATAAAAAAGTCTAATTTTAAAGCAAAATAAATATGCAGAAGAGTAGTGCCTTGTGCCATTGCCTCTTCACAAGTCATTTTCATTGGATCTGTGCTCTAGAAAGCTACCTTATTTCATTTCTATCATGAAAATGTTGCTTTCTAACTTACTAAAATTTTGAATCTGATTATATATAATTGAGAACAAATTCAGTTGGCTGAAGAAGAACCTCTTCATCAGTGTATAGTAAGGTCTGTTTATTGTGAAAGTGGGAGAGCAGTTTGCAACAGTTGTGTCTATGGAAGCGCCTTTGTGGGTATTGCGATAAATATTGCATGCTTCAGCTGTGTTTCATTGGACTGCATATGACAGCTGGCCGCAGCGTGTGAAACTGCAGTGCATCTAGATGGTGCTTTTGGGTCAAAGACGGATCATGACGTCTCTGAGCAAAGAGGAATCCAGTATCAAAGAGCTGCCTTAGAGAGGCGACACAGAGGAAGAGGGCCGTATCATGTTGAAGCTTGAAATATTTATTTGATACAATAGACACTTACAGTTGCTGTAGCTCAAGTGTGACATGACTGGAAACCACAGCAAGCCATTAATGTTTCACATGTGGTTATGAGTAAAAGATGAACCAGAACCTTTTTTTATTATTATTCTTGTATTATTTATATAGTCAACAAAGACCTGGAGGCAATTAATCATTTTGCTCACTTTTCTTCCCATTTTCCTGGCTTGACAGTGTTTTTCACTGAACATATTGTTTCAACTGAAGGCGCCGCCTTAAATGAATTCTTATTAGCCATCTAAAAATAGTCTCCTGGTTTCAGGGTTTCAGGGTCTGTAATCTGACAAGCACAGAGGGAGCATCATGACCAGCCAGCTGCCAGAGCCTCGATGAAAAACATAAGGAATATGGGCATTATATTATAAATCTCCTGTGGAAAATCAGAAGCTGTTATGAAAGATGTCTTACTAATCATTAGCGCTGGCAAATCAATATGAGGATCCAGCCATTGTTTGTCTCATGTCGTACAGTATATGACTGCATCCTTTTGAATGTTTCATTCACATTAATTTCCCATTTAGTGTGGCACATTCACGCACTGAGAAGCCAGCTATTGGTATATGAATGTGAGTTTTGGGATCTGAACATAAAGGCAGAATTTTATGAGATCCCATTGCTGTGCATTTACAGTGAGAATGGCTGTTTTGATGTCTTTATGCTTTGTTCATTTATATTCACACTACGGCCCCATTCGTTTTCCAAATCTCTCTTTCTTTGTCATTACATTGTCCATATCCATATTCATTCGGAGCTCTGCAGCCAACACAATAATGCGCTTTGTAAAGCAACTGCAAGGCCTTTATCTGCTGTACATCTGCTCATTGTCTGTCAATTCTGAAAAACACAACTGCCAGGACAATCCATCCATTCATCCTGGATAGATCACAACTCTATTGCAGGACCATCACATAGGAAACACAGTCACACTCTTATTTCCATCTCTAGAGGCAATTTACAGTCTTCAGGTTACCTATCATGCGGGTCTTTGAATGAGGTACCTGGAAGAAAAACATGTGCACACAGGAGGAAAATCCAAACTCCACATAAAATGGACCAGGGCTGATATTCCCACTGCGAAAGCCACAGTACTTTTCATGCATTATAGTAATGTGCAATGTAAACAGCCTTAATGCATTCTTGTGGCAATTATTTTAAAGATACTCAGTGTGAAGAGTCAACTGTGAAGGTTGAAGTCAGAGGTAGTGAGAGAAATGTGTCCTCTCACTTTAGTTTGATCAAGAATCAAACACCAATGTGATCAACACAGAAGCCGAAGCAAGAGGTGGTGAGCTCAAAATGAGCAACAGCTTTGGGAAAATCAGTGTCTTTGAGTGTAATCTCCCTGTATTCCTTTCAGTCACTATAAGCAAGTTTCAGTGTCTGCAGTGCAACGACCTGGATTCCAATCCACTGGGAAGAAGGTGGGGATGCAGGATAACAAACTGCACAAGGGACCTCAGTAAGGATTGGCTTTAACACATGCACCAATTACAGTGAGCACAGCGTGCATCCTTTTCCAAACACTGCTGAGCGCGCCACACACCCCCTGAGAAAACATCTGCTTTTGTATACAGATCCCAATTCTACTCCCACATATGCACGTGTATTATCCTGGTACACATGAGCTCGCACACACACACAAACCTTGTAAACACACATAATAATGCACAAAATAAGAATAAAATAACTGCTTTTTGTTAAATAATCAAGCACATTTTAATTTCCTTCTTTCATATCAAAATAGAACTCTAATGCATATCTCTGTTGCTGTTATCCTCATGCTCACCAACTGTGAAATTAAAATTTACTTCAAAAAGTACCAAAACAATGCGTTTAATTTAATTTTCTCATTATTTCTATTTTTATACAAATGAACAAACCATTTTATAAAATGCAATGCATTTTTAACTTTGCCAGTCTGTGAGATCCATAGACTGTGTACTATGTACCATTCGAACCATGTTTTCATTACTCTTTTGGCTCAGTTCAATGACGACACGAGTCTAGCGGAAAGCAAGAGTCTTGGTAAAATGATGCACATTAAGCTTAGTGTTGAAGTAAATGATAAAATACTGAATACAATGAATACATCACCATGGCAATAACTACACAAAAAGATGATCCACATACTGCTTATGTGTGTACAGACGCACTAAGAGAGGCGAGCACCAACACTCCAAAATTAAGAGGTATCAATTATTCTTCCAAAGTAAGTATGTAGTTAAAAAAATAAATAAATGTACAACCCTTGTTTAATCAAAATCAATAACAACAAAATTCTATAATTGGATAATCAACCTTTAAATATTACATGTATATGTCAGGTTTCCCACTCAATGAACTATTATCTAATTATAACCTAAGCTGCCACTGCAACATAGAAAAACAAAATAACCCCATTTGCATGCAGATGGACTATTGAGGCAAATATTGTGAGGATCACAAGTTGCGCAGTGGTTCCAAAATCATGTTAGTGGCTAACCCAAGTTCTATATCTAAAGATATGTAGCAGTATACAATCCTAATTCAGACCCTGAATAAGAAAAGTTAACACCCTCCATACTGTTAGCTCTTCTGGTTGGGAGTTCTCATTGAGGGATATAGTACAGAATAGTTACTGACACTGAGGTGGCTGGAGTTTGCAGCTGAGGTTTGGTTTATGCAGATGAGTTGACACAGTGATGTTTGGCTTCCAGTTTTGGCCTTCATTTTTTGCTTGTGATACTGCCCATGCAGATATTGTCTTTTTAGAAAAGCACTGCGCAGGGCATATTTGGAGGCTTAAGTTTGAAGTAGGCATAAACAGACCTCTCTAACATCACATGAACCTCTTCACTTTGATGTAAATTTTCACACACATCAAAGAGTCTGTCCTGGCTCATATTTATCTGCTGATTCTTACCAACAGTTTTAAAATAATACAAAAGGACACATTTTTTAAATTCAAATTTGTGTAAATGTAATATTGCTGCATACATTCTGAGAATTATTTGCCAATTTGACTGAGTAAAATAATGTCACTGTCCTGATCAATATTGTGATCACAAAAATAAATCCTGCCCTCCTTCTGATACAGATCTGTTATCTCATACCAGATATTTTTCACAGATATGGTTGCTAATTCAGATATCAGTTTTGAAGACAGTTTCGCAAAGAGCCTCAGGTGTCCCGGCCAGGGATACTGATAATCAGTCCTTCACAACTTACTGGAAGATGTATTAGGGGTCGTCACTTTCAATTGGTTAAAGCAGAAATAATGTGTGCACTGCATCTGCACTCTCTAATTTGAGGGTGGTGCTGCACGTTTCCCAATCACGACTCACACAGTATAGGAGCCTCAATGAAATCTTCCAAGTCTGAAACAAGTTCTGCTAGAATAAGTACATGACTTCCTGTGCTTTCCTTCACATCAAACTGTTTGGCTATTCCAATAATAGCAGATTTCAACTAGTTTACACACAAATCACTCTCACTCAGATTATATGAGGATCAGTGCACACTGAGCCCCTCACAGCACTTTTTTTTTTCCTGAAGCAAAACTCCAGACACTATTTTCTCTGGATAATTAAAACCATTCTATACATTGTGCAAATGGAATTATTATGGAGGCCTGTCAGTTTATGAAAATATGTACTAAATGACTTGACCAGACTGGATTCTTTTTCTTGCAGCCTTATGCTGCATTCACGTGCTCCTCAGATGGTCCCATTTCCTGAGTTGGGAAGTCGCTCTTCCGACTTCGGTGTGTTCATGAGCCTTTAAGTTGTAATGCGGAAACAACATGGACGCTACAAAGAAGATGTGTTGTATTGTATTGCTCAGAGCGTTTAAACAACACATTGATCTCCTTCTCTTTGGCTGGCTGAGAGTCCCAGACTTGTTGCTGCACCAGTACATTCCCTAAAACCACTAAAATATTGCTATACCTGACTTGTTATCAGGATTGATGCTAATAAATAACTTTTCTAACTAATCTAGGTCACTCTACGTGGACAGCAACTAACCATTACAATACCATATTACAAATTACATGTGAGCAAAAAAAAATTGATATGCAATACGTGAAGAAGTTTCTTACAATCAACAAAACATTTACTTTTGTCCCCCATGTTTCCCCGTATATGATCAACTTTCGGCAACTTCGGGCAAGTTTTCGCCGAGAAGTTTTGTTCCAACTTCATGTGAATTTTCCCAGTTGGGAACTAATTTTTCAGGTTATTCCATCAACACATGAACGCAGGGTTATTGTGCCCAAATATGGAATATAACATTTTTTGTCACTTTAGTAAACAAAAATATAGACATTTTACTAGTTGGTGTAGTTTTAGACAAAGTGCACAAATATCAGTCTTGTGTGCATCTCTACTCAGAAAACATGGGGACAAGAATTTCAATGTTGCCTGAAAAATAAATTAAACATAAAAGGGGACATCATCTTCCTGTGTAACATGTTTGGGGTGCTGCTCATTTATATTTTGGGAGCAGCATACAATATTTGTGCTTTGGGACTTTGCACCGCCCACACAACAACAGTTTCCTCCTAGGAGAACAGAGGATTGGCCGTTATTGAAGCCTGCAGTGCTGCAGTAGGATTGCTAACCATTGCAATATTCATGCAAATTTGACAGTATCCATTCATATTTTTCTGTTGTGGAATAAAATACAACTTGCATACTTGCCACTAAATGAATGGGTACTTGTCTTAGCTAAATTTCTTGATTGCCATCACTCACTGCCAACCGTGTGCTGCCTCAGCACATAATGACATGAATGATGTGTGTGGGCAAATAGAGGAATGGTGATGATGGAATTTCAGCCTGTCTATCTAACATATGTAACTAGACAAAAGTAATGCAGTGTAATCCCATTTCTGTGTAAACAGACCTTACCACCCCCCTACCCAGAATGGCACATTGATGGCCAGCCAGGATAAGATACCTTTTCTTGCCAACCAAAACTATGTAAGGCTGTCAAAACCCACCTCTGCATCCATGACTCGACAGTGACTATGTAGGTCAACATCCTCTGACAGGCTCTATATGCTTAGGAGGTGTAGCTGCACATTGCAGATGAAGCTCATGCACCGAAAGACAGACACACACACACCTCAACTATTAAAGGCTAAACACAGTCAGGACAGGTACAGAAAGAAGTCATGAGCATCTGAGCACTCTGAAGCAAGTGATTTGGCTCTACAGCATCGTAAACGACGAAGATGCAACAACATCACACAGCTCACTTTAGTTCACTACGGACTACAGTAAAACAAAGTTAGGAGTTAGCATCCCAGACTCTCCCAAGATAGAAACCCTGCAGAACACTCGAGTTCTGGGGAAAGACACAAATCCACTTTGAACACAAAATGATGCTATGATTAAAACTCACAACATACATAAACATATATTCCAGAAGATCCGTGACTCATTCAGAGGCATGACAGGTAATAACACAGACAGATTTCAGCACTCACTCTAGCGCCTATACATTGGCAGGTTCATAAACGTAAGAAGAATTATTTAGCATGAGAAAGAGCCACAATGCACTGGCCATAAGGTAGGAGTCCCTAATTACTGCCTTGTGGGGCCTTGCTTATCATCAGCAGCAATTTTTGTGTGGCAAATATTCCCACAATAGCCTTTGATGTAATTACTTTCCAAACAGCTCCCCTCTAGCCAATATCCTGTTCAAAATTCATGGCTTGGCTTGTTTGCAACGTCACTGGAACACACACGTTTTTCATTTGTTGCCCTGTAGAGAACAGAGACGCTGCAGCTCCACTGGCGCCAGGAAGCGAACCAAACTATATTCGCCACTACGGCAGAGAGTAAACAGGCCAAGTACAGACTACTGAAAGCACACTAGAAAAACAGCGATTCATAAATAAAAACATGTTGTTATGGCCAATTTTTGACTTAGTGAGGAAGCAATGTAAGGTGGAAGTAAGGATGTAGCTCCTCTGAGAAGTGGAAGCAAACCAACAAACCTGCAGTGAGCTTCATTACCAGAACACAGTGCAAACAGAGGACAGCACAACAGCTCGCCTCCCATCTACTGTTCTGTCTCCAAACTGTGTTGAAGGATAGCTCTAGTCACTTTTTAAAAAAATTTGAACTTGTTTTCTGTCATATGCCACAAGGAAATCAGTATAACTGAAATATTTCCATAATTTGTTGGAGCCACAGTGAGAGTCAAAGATATTTATATGAAAGCGCAGCACAAATTTGCCCTACACCTTTACTTCAATTTGTGTGTGATCTGTGTAACCAACAACTGGGATTGCAAATATAAGCACGTTCTTTGAACCGAGTAGAACTTCAAAGGTGAAGTTTGGTGGTGGATCATTGAGCTCAGAAAATAATGAAAAATGTTCAATAAATTAAAAATAAGTCAGCAAGTATACTTTAGCAAAGACCATTATGTGGGCATTTCAATTACAATTGTAATAACATTTAAATAGAGAAAGCCTTGAAAAATCAAATGCACTGAATTAAACTCTAAAGAAGTGACAGAGACTGAAAAAAGTGCCCTGAGATAAATAAATTTGTTATCATATGGCGCTATATAAATAAAACTGAATTGAAAGTAAACACAAAAGAAAAGTTATAGCATCTGTTGCCTACCTTATTAAAAGATCACTGCTAGTGCGTTAGCAGCTCAGTGAATGTCAAATTTGAATTTAAGTTTAGTTGCCAACCAGCCATGACTCTCCATCCTTTCTTTCTTTGGAGTTATAAAATCATGAGGTGCAGTATTGTAGTGCTGTCGTATTCTTTCTTAGAGGCTTCCCTGCACACTTTTTTGTGGTTTCCCCACCCTTTGTTTGTTGTCATTGACATTTCTATAGAATATAGCTTCTTTAAAATGTTTCCTCTCCACCACACCAAACCACCTTACTTTTAATATACCTGTGAAAATCTGCAACAGTTTTTGTAAAGGCAGAGAATTCATGACAGGTAAGCTGAACTTCTAGGCCGGTGTGCCTGTTTGATAAATAACACACGTCTCCAGGAGCAGAATATGAGGATCAAAATGCTTAGTAAATTAAGCTTAGAGGCTTTAAAAGCACTCTAAATCATGTCCTTGTCATCACAATGGCACTTTGTAAGAGGAGTGAACTCAGGGGAAAAAAAACATTGTGGGCAGTTGTTGGAGTTCAACATGCAGAAGCCATAACACATGGTCACGTGTCAGCATTGTCATGTGAAAAAATTGTGATTCAAATAAAAACTCTTTCTGTGCCTCTTTGTTAAGTCACAGCACGCCACGTTTATTGTGTTTCAAGAAATGAAGTGAAATAGTGAGATGTGCCTTTTGAAAAGTTCCTCCAGTCACGTGCTGTTTATAGAGAAATGAATCAAAACCAAACAAGCCTCATTGTAATGTAAAATAACCTGTTTTGGGTGGCCTTTCGTCCCATTTCATGGACTATTGCAACTTTATTGGTGACCAAAGTGTTGTCGTTGACCTTGACAAAAGTGCACAATCCAATTTTACTTCTAGCTTCGAAACGGCCAAAATGATCATTTTAAAACAGCCAGACATCATTTTGCCTAATAGAACACATTATCAAATTGCAATAGCCAGAGTTTGTTTTGTCTTATAGAGGGTCGTCATGTCCTTCTGCGTATTTGCAGTCACACACTTTGAAATAAAGATCACAAACTATAGGTTTTCAAATGAATGTGACCTTTAAACTGCATGTGTGTCAATGCTTTCACAGATGCATCACCATTTTCATAATGACTTGATGAAATCTGCTTCAAAAGGACCCTTACATATTTGGGGTGGGGTGGAAAGGGGGAATGCATTTCTGCTCATGTAACCTGACAAATTGTGCTTCAAGGTTTCTATTTATATCTTTCTCATCTCACAGGGATGGTAGAATCTTCCCAATTCCCTTGCCGTTTGCCAGAGGCTTAGTGTGACATATTGCTAATCTGGTTATTATGCAATTTATCAGCCGTCTCTCTTTTACAGCCGTGCATGGATATTATGCAGGTTTCTTATGAGCCTAACTGCAATAACACTGCAAGGAGCTAATGAGCAGCCGCTACTACTGTGGTAATACATCTCAAGTCACTTCAGGGTATTCTTGTTGCAACAACTTGTTAGTCTAAGTCACTCCATTAAACTAACCAAATTATTTTTTTGCTAATGATATAGAGAGCCTCTCAGGCTGGAACCAATGGATTGTGACCAAAACAAGAGAGGAAGAAGTCATCAGAGTCCACTGTTTGACAGCAAAGACTTCAGGAAAGAGAAGTTACAGACCTCGCTGCAGACCAAAAGACTCAAATAACTGGTACCCTGAATTGATGCAAGGGATCAGGCATCTCAGCAAGGATTCATTATTGCCTCTGGCGTCTTTCTACATTTGAGGTATGGCCACAGCCACGAGGGGAAGCTGTTTTTGCAATGTGAGCGCGGCTTGATATGGATGACAGATTGAGAGTGGCCCGAAGCAAACATCATCGTGAGCCTTAGATGGTCATCCTTTTCAGCAGGGGCTGCGTTTTTGCGCCATCAGCTAATTAAGGGTGGCCTGTCATTAAAGACGCGTAAATCAGACCTTAATGTGACTCAAGAGTCTTGGTTGAGACACCGGGCAGGAAGAATGTGGTCCTCTGATTTAATGGGCCCTGAGCTGAAGGGGATATAAGTCTTGATAATGATGGCCAAGTACAGTGTATTGATCACCGCTCCCTCTGGTGTCTATGTGGGTTAAAGCAGCCAGGACGGAAATGGAACTGGGATTTCTCAACTGTGTAGAGCAAGCTTACACACAGGCAAGGTGGTCAAAATAACTTGACTAATGTGTTTGTATAAGACCACTCCGGTTCACTTTGTCATTTCTACAAGATGCCCACTCATTTGTCCATCTGGCAATAACTGTAACAAAAAAGTCAATTCTGTAGGGCTTTTGGTAATAGATTGTTCTTGTTACATAAAAGTGCTTTCTTTCCAGGGGAAAAAAAAATAACTTTGGCACACTTGCAGAAGACAACTGTCATGGAAACATAAGTACCTAAAGGACTGCATTCTTTGTAAGTAGGTCTATGATTTGTAACTCTTTAATTGTCAAAAGGATTAACATTCACACACGGTGGATGCCAAGCACTGAATTAATGGTAAACTCTTCAATGTGCAGACCAACTCCGTTCTACACACAATTCCCTTCCCTGTCACCAGTCTTTCATGAGAGTGCTAAATGCTGGCAGAGGCTGCACTGGGAAATTAGACAGTTAGAGACAGTTAGGGCTTCCTCTAATTACAAGACAACAGCGGAAAAAGTTTGACAGTGGTTTGGCATTTTGCATTCCCATCATTATTGTAATGAAACATTAAATATTTATCATATACGATTCAGGGGGGGAATCATTCCGCCCAGTGTCATTAAGATTTTGGTTAATTATCATGGCCCATTGGGTCCAGCACCTCCTGCAATGTGAGTGCAACTACCCTCCGTCCATTATCCACTATGTAATTATCAACTCACTCTGTTTAGCCATCAACACAGCATTTGCTCTTGGAAACATGTTCATAATCACCTCAAGATGTTGATTTGGCAAATGCTGTTAATGGATAGCTCCTGTTGGTTTACAGGGATAGAAATCAAAAGGCATTTATGGAGACACTTGGGAGTGCTATCTACAATTACCTGCTCCTGCAGTTCCCAACTCACACAGTGTTTTCAAAACTGTTTCCCACAGTATTTTCATCACACAGTACTTTAAATTAAAAGTACAATGATAATGTCCCATCTTGGTGAAATGTTTGGCAAGCTACTGTCTGTCAAGTATCTTTCAAAAGTGAATTTCTCTACAGTACTTCATGATTCTTCATGATTCTCACATCACAAAAAATATGTCTCTGGAACTTCAAAATATTCCATAGAGTCAGGAAATCTATCACTCAAACACAACATTCCCCGGAAAAATCTAATGAAAACAGCCTACCGGACAAGACTGGAGCAAACCTTGGACAGGTCTTACTGAGAAGGAAACTTCCAACACAGTCCTGTCCTGGGTACAGTGTAATGGGCAGAAAATAATGGAAAGTCCCTTTAAGATAAGATTTTTGATAAAGCTCTAAAATGTGTAAAATTATGTTTAGATATATATATATATATATATATATTATCCATTTCCATTTTATCAAAAATAAAGTTCTGTCACTCTCTAGAAACATCGCATATTTTATACAGTCATGTAGCTAGGAACATTCAATGTGTGCAGTAAGGTTTTTTTTTCTATCGTTGTTTTACACTGCTACACCTCCTGCTAAAATATTTTTATTTCTAGCAAAGGGTTTTACCACAGATGGTGTTACATTCATAGCGGGGCACTGGAAGTGACAGGCAGTGTCTGTTGTGGAACAATTGTCAGACAGCAGTTACACTCACCAGGGTCCAGCACATTTTCAAGGAGAAAAAGGAGATCGTGTCCCTGTCGAAATAAACAGCTTCAATCAATTTCCCCACACCGCCCGAGCACACAATAGGGAAGGACGGCATCATCGGCTGAGCCGTCATATAAAAATAGTATCATTAATCATCCACTACTTTTAGCTAACTTGCAAGTGTCATATTTTGGTAGCCAGCTTACTTATTTGCGAGTGCTTACTTATCATGTTTAGCGGTGGCCTAGCTACGAAGATCTTGGCTACACCAGGTGCAATTTAACATGACTATATGAAGTCATCTTCACTCCACAGCTCAGCAAGGACGCTTCAGTTAACTAAAGGTACAGTAACGTTATACAAAACCTGATAATTAGCCGTGAACTTCACTAACGCGTCCTGTCACCTGTCTCTCATTTGCATTGAAGGTCAAAGGACACTGCCCAGCGTGCAACCTCCTCCTCTGATTGGCCATAGGAAACATCAGTTTAATAAGTGGATGAATGTTTTAAACAAACTCGCTCTAAAAAGTGCAGAATAGTGTTTCCATGAGGGTTTATGAATTTAGGAGGAAACTGACAGTTTGGCAAATTAAGATGTTAGTGAAATTTTGTACTTGACATATAGCCTACAAGAGTGTACATACAAATGTGTAAATGTCAATTAGGTTAACTGTTAACACATTTTTGATCACTCAATGAATTCAAATTTGTGACTATTTGAAGACATGCAGGCTAAATATGTTTTGCAACATATTCACTCCACAGAGTTTACTGACCTTAAAGTTAGAATGTATAACTTCTTACATGTCCAAACTAACTGTACTGAAAATATCAGGCTGACACATTGCTAGAAATTGTGGGCCCAATGAGAACAACTCACTCTGGGCCCCTAAAACTGTAAAATATCTAAAGTACAATCATGGCATATTCCACGGCCCCCGCACAGCTCTGCACCCCCGGATCACTTTGGCAAAGCAAAGCATCTTGTGTTGTACTTGTGAAGTTTTCCCGCCTCATTTAGTGAAACAAAAGCAGAAGAGGCAGGTTTGATTGAATCAAAAAAGTAAATCAAATTCACTTCACCCTGATAACAACCCACTCTTGTGGTATTCACAATTTCAAGAGCGTTTATTTTCTCACCGCTTCAAGTTTTCACGAGTTGTGATGTTGTAGAAGTTTGTCACATTTTTATTTTTATTTTTTATCTTTTCCTGCTCCTCACCATGATGTTGAAAATCCAAAGCATTAACCAGTTAATGGTACTCACAAGTTCCATTGAACAGCAGCATTCATCACAAACTTATCGAACACAAGGAACATCACAGGCTGATGATATAGTCCTGTAAAAGTATCCAAGGATAGAAGTTTTCTTTTAATGTCAGAAGACTCATTAAAAAAAACCCTCTTTGACTTCATCCTTGCATTTGGCTGTGAGCAAAACATTTCTGTGGAAGTTTGAATAAATAATAAAATGATTTGGCTAGATCTGTCGGTGGAAAAATTAAGATTCATGAACATATTTCTACATCACAGAGCTAGAGGCTGTCATATGGCTGAGAAATATTTCTTTCAGGCCCCTAGTGTGTCCAGTGATTACAAACAGTAGGAAGAAGGATTGAACGCAGCAGTACTTTCCTTTGCCTCATGCCTCTTCTCCTGCTGAGATGCATCTGCAAGTGTGTGGGTGGGTGCTGAGTTTTCACATAACATGTTGCCCGTCATGTGCATTAACTGCCAGGTGTTAATTACTTGTTTTGCTCGTGAGTCCCTGCATAGCTCTTCACTTTCTGTGACTCCTGACAGTGGATTAGGCCCGATCAGATGTGAGCAATCCTTCCATCTCCTTTTTCAAATTCCCCAGTCAATTACCAAGAAGCTGCAGGTCACATGACCTGCCCTGATCACAAATGGCATATTTGGCCATCTGTCACATCTCCTGCTTATGTCATTTAAAGTATCGAGCATCACATGTGTTATATTAAAAATGATTAAAAAATAAAATGTGATTTTCTTTAGTGGGCACACTGCCTGACATGCCAAATCTCATACAGTAAACATGCATGTCAGTTATGAGTAAAGAGGTTTCCTTTCATGACTGGAGGTCGACAAACCACAAACTACATTACCACAGCTCTGCTAACTGCACAAGAGACAGACTTGTGGCATTAATTCCTCCTTAAAATAGTTCTGATGGTTTATTTAGGCTTAATGTAGGCATAATTAAAGCAAAAGTGTCTGGCTATTGAATGCGCTACAGTGGCTTGGTGGAAAAGGATACATGCATTGTCTTGAATCTGACATAACAACCTTTGTCATATAGTATGGGTTTCCCCCCTTTCTGTTCTTTTTGCTCATTCTCCACTATATTGTCTTATACTGCTGACATGCTATAAGAATTTAAAATAATAGTTCAGCATTTTGGGAAATACACTTATTTGCTTTATTGTATCCTTGTATTTAGTATGGCAGTGGCTCAACCTGTCAGCATTCATTTATCAAGAATGAATCAAATATGCACCAAACACACTTTTTTGTGTGTGGTAGCTTTACTGCAATTTGCAGCTGGGCAATATTTAAATACATGTAGGCTAAAGGGGTGTCATTAGTAGTTTCACCAGTCCCCACAGAAAAGGACTGGACTCATTTCATCACCAAACACAGCTGTCAACGTCCAATAAAAATAGCGAAAAGAGATACAGTCCTCAACATAAAACTTAAATGACTTCACTTTTATTATTTCTCCAGCTATTCATAGAGGATGGGGTCATGGAGATGAATGCCAATGAACAGCTGTGTTTATTCATTATTCTTATCCAGAGTGATAATCCAAAGTTTATCTGATATGGATTGTGGAGAGCAGAGACACACCACAGGAAAGCATGGATCATTTGGCAGATACAGCAAGTAGCCCCGACACCCCCACCCCAACACACAGGGCTTAATCTTTTATTGAACAACCTGAAAAACACAAATGAGTTCGTGCATCTTTATTTGTAACATTCAAAGGGACCAATCATTATCTTTTAATTACTAGTACCCAGTAGTGGGGCCCATTAAAGCAAAGTAATTAATCTAACACTTTGGCAAGAGAGGGGATCTGTTGTACAAACAGCAAGTTCACTGAAACTGGTTTGAGCTATAATATTTACACATGAAGAGGCACTGAATAACAATTTAATGGTGCAAGCAAGGACTAAAGTGGGGCAGCACAAAGAACTGAAAGTGCTCATGACATGTACACCACACAATAGTTTACCAGATACTATTTCTTTTTTGACATTTCCTTTTGTTTTCTGGCTTCAGTGCTGAGCAAAACACCCCTGGCACAATGGCCAAAGATGAAAGAGCAAAATAAATCATTAAACAAAGTGCAGATATATTATGATCATACACAATGCCTTGTGTACTACACCTTTGTCTCATACAATATAAATACTATTTATATCCCTTGTTAACATATTAGTGTGTGCACTAACTATGTTGATGATTGATTAACATGTCAAATTAAATCACTGTCAAAGTAACATTAGCTGTGCTGATATTCCAAACAATCCAATTATCGCCATTAATTGAGTGAACCCACTCAGCTCTCAAGGACAACAGGAGACTCTTGATGACCACAAAGATCTGATTTCACTGTCTGTAACCGCTGCCATCTTTGGTGTGGTTTCTAAAGATTAACAGTTCAATCAATTCACATTTTTAATACAGAAATGTCACCCACCTTTGCAGCTCTACAGAGCTCTTAAGCATCTTTAAGCTCATTGTTCTGGTTGTACAAATTCCACCCTCATCAACCCCGTTTCCAGCAGCAACAGCAGCAGGAAAAAAAAGGTGCTGATAAATCTACCACTAGCTACCTTCTCAGCACCAAAAGGCAGACAGACAGGTCAAACATAACAAGATAAGGACCCAGGTATTTTTCTTACAAACTGTTGGAGACCAGCAAAACCAGAGCTAAAAGTGAATATTAGATGGCCAGAAAGGTGAGTCCATATGAATGCTAATTTTCTAGTTTGCTGTTAGCCATAACAACATTTTCAGCTTGTTGGGGAGATCTTCTGTCCAAGTGGCCAAAAAAATGCTTAATGTTAATTAAAATTATGTCATGCTCAAATGTTACTGTCCAGTGGAATATTTTAGCTTTCAGGAAGATGAATGAAAGAAACTATGGCAAAATTACATTTAAAAGCGGTATCAAAATAAATTACAATATATTTGTTTAATTAACATGTACATATTAAATAATTATGGAATACAGTGATATCATTACTAGATAGCAAAACTGGAAGTGTGAGAAAAACAGGGCAACAATATATTCTGAAGAATGAGTACTAACTGTATAATTTATTTTAAAATTACAATATGTTCAACATTCAAAAGCTTCTATGCTGGTAGCTGCAGTTTTTGCACATTTATTGTACATTGTGGTGAGCAGACCATTGTCCGAAAATGAGACTTTTGGACCGAAGGGAATATGTCAGCTCCAGAACCTGCGTCCTACCTATATATATATATATATATATATATATATATATATATATATATATATATTATAATATTAATGGGCTGTTGTTTTGGGGAATGTCAAGAACTGAATGTGAAGAAATTATGTTCATTAAGTGAAATACACAAAATGTTAATAACCAAACCAACCAAAATACAAGTTACTACTGAGGCAATATCTACAGTATTTTCTAAATCTGCAGTGGATTAAAAAAAAAAATTTCCAATATCATATTGCTGCTGCAGGATCCATTTCCCATATTGGAAGTGGACATTGCAGTATCGATTTGCCATTTTAATACTGCACATCCATTTTCTATATCAGTAATGGACATCTCAGTATCCGTTTCCCACGAAGGTATGTGTTTTATCACAATCCTGTGATAATACATAGTCACATGGTTCATACTGTAAAACATTGAGTCATAGAACAGCTAGAACCAATCATGACACCATGGGACTTCTAGTCAATTTAAATAGATCATTATTATCCTCCATCACCATTTCTATCTCACTAAAATCATAAAATACTCAGGGACTGAGATTGCCCTTATATTCCTTCACTTTATGAGAAAAAAAACAAAAAACGAGTGCAACTAATTACACTGTTTTGCAAACTTTTTTTTTCTGGCTCAGGAAAAGAGAGACCATCATCACCAATGGAAGAAAACAACAATGTACGGCTCTAGAGGAAAATGGTTTGGAGATTTGACAACCCTGTGGTAATTTGTCAGGGTCGTTCTCCATGAGCGTCTCTACATCGTCCCCTCACTTCATACAGGAAATGATTCATCTGCATCCAGGAGAGAAGCTGAGCGCCATTTCTAAATTACCTATGAGTTATCTCCTCAATAACTTCTAATCAGACAGATGCCGTTTCCTCCACTGTAAACAAAAGTAATTACAGTAGATGTGATGGATGGAAAGAATAAGACAGCTTCTGCATGCTCAGGACCAGTCTGGGACTCTGTTGAGCAGAACACTTTAATTAGGGACGGCCTAGCCCAGCACAACTGAATGAGTCTGACAAAGCACACGTTTCAGTTGCTAAAATAAGCCTCTGCCTATGCAATGTCTTTTGTTTACCCAAGTTTGGGCCAGTGATTTACTCCAGCGCCTCTGAAGAAGTTGTTTTGAAAAGGGAATACAATCTAGCATGATATCACTTCATCCTGATTAAAGGTAATGAGATTCTAAACAGAATTAGGGAGAAAAATCAAATATGCAAGCACAGAGTCAAATAAAAGCTGCAGTTTTCATTGGCAAACCAGGAGTGTCATTACTTATTTGCTCTTCAGTGCGCTTGGCGATTGATCATTATTTATGAAATATTTAAACTTGGGGTGGAATTGGGAGACAAATAAAATCCAGATCTTGTGTATATTCAATATTCTGTATATGGACAGGCAGGAGGGAAAAGTCAGCTCTAAGTGCATTTATTAAACAATACTGACGAAGAGTTATCTGGTAAAGCCAGAGACGCACCGTCAGGAGAGACAAACCAGGCAAATGTTTGGGGCCCCCAAAAAAAATTTGGGAAAAGGGGCCCCCGATGGCCACTCATATTCCCTACCCTTAAACACTATACAGTGCACCGCCGCTGCCTCAAAAAAATCCTAAGTGGTGCCCCTTGTAGGAGCGGTGGGAGGATCAGGAGAAAGCAGGGCTCACTTACCTAACTTACTGACACAGAGTCCTCGATGAGGACCCCCCCCAGAGTCTAGGATTACCACTGGGTAAAGCACCTGTTGTAGCATCGCAAAGAACCCCTGCTTTTGTGTTATATCTAAAATGGGGCATATTGTCAACAGCAGCAATTTAGAGTAAAAAAAACATTGTGATAAACATTAAATAACAAACACAACAAACAGTAATTAATGTTATTGCAGGGATTGTGAACCTTCATTTATGTTATATGCAGAATAAATTAATTGGCCCACACCTTATTCATAGGTAAAATCTTTAGCCTAAGGATAAGGCAGTTATAGATAATGGATGGATCTTTAGCCTTGGGGATCCTGATGCAAAATGCCTGGGATATGAATCCTTCTCATTGGCTCTGCATACCTTCCTCAGATTTACTCCGTGATATCCACCACATTGACATAGTTAAAAATGGACCTAAGATGTCCTGACATGATGTGACGCAGATAAGCGGTGATTAAACATTAATGCCATTACAAGAAAATGCTTTTATTTCATTAGAATCCAAACATGCAGAAATGGATAAAGGAGGGTCAATTTTGATGTGTCCATCATAAATATAAATGAGAGGTTGTAGGTGTCAGAAAACATTGAATCATGAATACAGTTGGCTCTTTATTGATTAGGATTTGGTGTCAGAATATTTTTTGCTATTGCATAAAACCATTTGAATGGATTCCCAGTACAGTTTGAGCCTGAGGTCTTCACTTCGTATGTGTCAGACTCAGTCATGCATTTTCCATGCATTCAGTAATGTGTAAGTATTTGGGTTATACTGCATCTGTTAATTCACACATTGTCCTTCTGTAAGAACTATTTGTGTGTGTTTTGTGTGTGTGGCCAGTATGTGATAGTAGTATCATTGTCTGCATAGCAAAGTAAAAAAAAAAAAAAGGCAAAAATATCCACATTATGACTGCTTTGTATTTGATCTATAAGCGCGAGGGAGGTAACTGGAATAGACTCAAAATGATTCTATAGAAACCAGCAGACTCACCAGTGAACGCCGAGCCTACTGTAAAATGAATATCATAGTGTGGCACAAGAGATCTTCACATTTCTTTAATTTATGTGCTTAACATCTTGGTGCTGTTGATTTGCACATGGCATCGCATGGTCTTTTCCCCCTTTGTTGGACCTCTAACTTCATGGACATTGATTATTATGGTATTTCCTTTGATGTTTATTATAGTATCAAGGGCCAGTTTCCAGCCAACAGTTGCCTACATATTATCCAATATACCACTACAGGGGCCCAACCCTCTGTGCTAAAGGATGAAGCTCCACTGCCTTTTGTACCCATTGCACCTACATGTCTATAATGTTGATTCTCAATAATGAACCACAACCAGTTGACCTTTTCTTCTTTTTTTTTCCTGTCTTCTTTAGAGGCTAACATGTATGGCAGGAACTATGGCACAATTTCACTTGCATTTTTGACAGAACACTGATCAGACAACATAAATGCTAGTTGAAATCACATTGCACTGAGAAAGCACACGCTCCGTGTTGTTATAGAGGGCATGTTGCTGTGACTTTGGCAAATCACGGTATTTTGATGAACTGTCTTGCCATGTTCAGCTAGCAGCAGGGGGTTTAGCTGTTTCATTTCATTTTGCAGGAGCCAAAAGTGGCATTAATGCCAATTTCAGTGGCCAAGGTTTCAACGGAATAAGTACCACACATGAAATAAGGTCAGGTGCAGTTTGCACCTGTTAAATGTGCAGGCAATCTGTGCACATTTGTAAACTCATGCATACTGCTAATGAGTGCATGTGTGTTTGATTTCTGAGTATAGACAGCAATTGCTGATGAGTGGAAAAAATATCCTGCGTCTCTCATATCCAGCTGCAACTCAACATTCAGATCAATTCTATTGTGATTGTTACAGTTCACCAATAATATTAACAGAAAAAATTAAACAACTTGTTCTGACCTGTCCAGGTGTTTACCTCCCTAATACTGTCCTACTGAGTTTGGCCATAGCTGCCTTTGACCCTGAAGACATCGATGAACTTCAGCTGAGTGGGTCAGTCAGATACTGTGCCTTATATACAGTAGGTACTGCAAAAACAAAATTGTTTTTATTAAACACATCACATAACAGTAGCCATTAACATTTTTCACAGCACTTGATTTTCAATTCAAAATTAAGTGACACTTAACACTGATTTTAGGTTCTGACTTACTTATTCACAGTGACCACATCCTTAGTACTCAGGAAGGTCCATTTAGGAATAATAGGGATATGTTGACCCAATATGTAATGTACTCAGTAACAAAATAACTGACATTACAGAACAACAAAAGCTTGAGTTTTCCATTCATCCATTTCCCACTGCTTACCTGGATCTGTTGGCAAAGGCGTATTTCTCCCCAGCCACTTTCTCCAGCACCTGGGGGATCCTAAGACCTTCCTAGGCCGATGGCGCGTTCTTGGTCTGCCCAGGGGCCTCCTCCCAGTTGGACAGTCCCTGAACACCTCCACAGGGAAGAATCCAGGAGGCATCCTGATACCACCCATACCACCTTAACGTTTGATGCCAAATAGCAGTGGTGCAACTCTGAGCTCATTGTGGGTATTCGAGCTCCTAACCCTGTGCCTGAGCACGGCCTGTTAAGGAAACTGTAACGGCAGAGATATCAAAAGGACTGACGTCACCGTGCAACCTGAAAGCTATGCAAAAATCCCTTCAAGGAATGCTGTGCATATATTCACAGCTGGTATTCTTGAACATTTTGGATTGAGGCTTTACTTCTTAGCACCTCAATTGTCTTTTTTTTTCATTCATTGTAGCTTGGCATGTCTGCCCTCCCAACAGAAACCTTCATTTTCTGACTCTCTTAAATCCTTATGTCAACATCTCATGCCCAGTAAGGCTGCTTGCTATTCAGGGCAGAAGACGAGAGTGTTGTAAATTCAGGTGCTTTCAAGTTTTTTTGTTTCTTCTCTTACTTTCACATCATGATTCACTCGAGGAATTTTGATCTAACCTCGAAAACCAACTCTTTGTCCTTGAAGATAAACTAGTATGGACTTAATGTGGAACATGTGGAACGTAAACAAGGACCTAAAGAGGTTTTCCAAAGATCTAACAACCTTTTCTTCCCAGCTTTACTGGCCTAAGGAGGAGGTTTGATTAAAGGTCAGTATTTAAAACTCAAATTTGATATCTTACCACTGAAGTGATTAATGAAACATGAAGGTGTATTTTCCTGAATGTGTTCTGGTGTTCACACTGATACTACTTTAACTCCCAAAACCCCATGTTAGACTATAATGAGCGCACATTCTACTTGTGTTGGACCCATTTATACGAGGCTGCTGTCACACGTTAAGCCTTTCCACGCAAGAACCACTAGACCACCACTACACTAGACCTATACTTTATATCACTAGACCTATAGTTTATATGATCTACTCATCTGATGCTTGGCAAGAAAGCAAATAAGCAAAAAAATTGAATTTTATAAAGTCAAGTTCAGTTACCTCAGAGGTTGAGAGGGCAAGAATCTGTGCTTTAGAGGGTTAGAAGTAGATGGCAATGAGGTCAGAAATAATACTAATAACTCTTTAAAAACCACACAATAATAATAATAATAAAGTTATTTTATTGCAAAAGCAGCAGATGCAGTCTGAAGGGAGTACATGCTATGACAATCATCATATCATCATAAAACTGTAGTACGATTACTAGCAGCCTCAGTCCAAAAGTATCGGTCTCAGTATCGGCTTTCAAAACCCCACATTGGTAGAACACTATCGCAGTTGATTTGCCTGTTTTATGTTTTGCTCCAGCCTCTGCATACTAAATACATTATCGAACCTCCTCAGGAGAAATAAAACACAGTGTAAAATGCTGGCAGTGTTTTCTCCTTAAGCGGTGAACAAACCCAGCAGATCGTAAAAATGATGCAAGGACGCTCACAGTGAGCAGAATTCTTAGTAAGTGTTTACATAGTATGCTTACATCCAGAGTAACTGACTACTGGCCATAGCCCAAGCTATTTCCATGCACCTCGATAACTTGTGATAGAGTATCCCACCATTCCATGAATAAACTAATTACACAGTGGTCTTCAATCCTGGTCCTGGAGCTGGTTTTCTTTACTACCGTCTACTTAATTGCATTCACTTGCTGTCCCTGGTGTGAATCAGTCCCTGATTAGACTGAATGAAACCAGCAGAGCTCTGGGTGCAGATTACTTGGACTGCCGCTGACCTCAGGTGTCCCATCCCCAAACAGAAAATGGGCCACTAGCAAGTACGAAAGGCAGAAGCTGCCAGCTGCCTCCTTTCTATTTGACTGAGGTTACTTTTAATAGAGGGGAAAGAAATGATTCATATAGTAGTGAAAGGATGTAAGAAGTGTACATGCTTACGTTGAAGTATCTGCTAAACAAAAGGGGCAAAAAATAAAGGAGGGTATTTACTAAAGAGCACACTAAGCATTTACTCTGCACTAAAACTTAAGGAGCACATCTGGCTCCATTTGAGTGACTACTTTACTTGGACCTCATGTTCAAATGCAGAGTAGCAGAAGTGCTAATATAAAGTCTAAAGTCTGAGCCAGGGTACGTGAGCTCTGCGGAGTAAGAATGTGGAGAGCTTTTCAAAAAATAGGAGCACTGGTGTTCTCTTTCGCTCCAAGATACTGTTTCATCCCATCTGCATTGATAGCAGATTTTTTTTGCCTCACTTTATTTGAGTTTATTTTGATTTGACTGCTGGAGTGTTTGTTCAGTCTGTGCTTTTTAGCCACAAATAGCCAACAGATGTGTTCCCTATAACAACGTGTGTGTGAAGTGTGTCTATATGCGTGTGTGTATGTGTGTGTGTGTGTTTGGCAGTTTAAACTGATCAAAACCAGAAACTCTAGTCATTTTGGCTCCTGTCTCTGTACATTCATGGAGAGGAGACTTACAAGTGGGATACCTGCAGTTTTCTGCCAACGTGAGCACACACATCTTTGACTGAATTCGTGCTGCCTAGGACAGATCTCTATTTGTTTGCCTCTTTTTGTGTTTTTCAAACACCACATAACACAACTGAAGGGCAGCATTCACCTCATTTGCTGCGGCACACACTGGAGCGGGTTTTCTCTTACCATTAGTGGAGAGCAAGGGTAGGGTGGGGTGGAATGGGTGGGGGGATTGGGGTGGAGGGGGGGCTGCATGTAGAAAACCCAGAGCGGCTGTGAGCGCAGGGATTACAGAAGGCTTCGAACGGGACTGGAAAACAGCTGACGCGCACACACACTGGTCTCAGCAATTGAAACAGAGGACTGAAATCATGTAGAACAAAATCAACATAAGCAGTAATTTCAATGACAGATTTGTGATCGACATTTAATATTTTATGCTACTCTAATTCTCATTCTCATTCAGATTGTACCTGTGCCAGTTTGGACATTATTTATCATATATTCCAGTTTTCCAAGGTTAAAACTTACACACAATAAATACATTAAAAAACTGCAGAAGATGTTGACTTTAACTGGAGTGTATGGACTGTGACCAGTATCAGACTTTGGTATGAGTCCATCATATCAAATTGGTCAAAGTTTCCATTTTACTGAAATTTGTTTTTGCATTTTAACTATGAAATTACATAAAATACATATTAAAAAGGCCAGGCACCCAAAAATGATTTGGCTCTTGGTGATTTTGCTTTAAAGGCAAAAGTACTTGAGGCAAGTAATGATTTACCGCAGGGACCATCAGGGAAGATACAAAGTGTGTTGAATTCGAGACAATTTAATCTGTGAAATTTTTCCTTATGAGTGCGATGTAGAGGCTTGGCTCCACTTGAAACCCTGCCAAGTGTTTTATTTTGATAGATAAATAAAGATGTGATGCATCTTAAACATTTATCCTCTTGTGCCTGGGCCTGTGAAAGGTGACATTAAGTGTGATCAATTACACATGTGAAGTAAGTTAAGGGAAGAACTATAAGTTGCTGTAGTTGGCAGGTGTAGTCAGCTGATAGCAGGATGTATTTGGACAAATTTAGACTGAATTTGTAAGTATAGAGTTACAGTACCAAATTTCAATTTACAGTCTGCACTCACTGTTCCTTATGTTGTGGCATGCTGATGTACATTTGACTACACAGAGCTGCTTCTTTGCCTTCTACAGGGAGTGTTTCTAAGAATCAAGTCTGTCTTAATACAATAGTCACATGCTCATATGTACATTTAAATAGGTATTGCTCGCTGTAATCTTTCCTCCTGGCAATGAAGTGATCAAGCCTCAGCACCATTACACTGTAAGTGACGGGGGACAAAATGCAAAACCAAAGTTCAGCCGAAGCTCATATGAAGCCTCAGTAATCTGATTTAGTCAAATCAAGTGTGTATCTTCTAAAGCTGCAGTCAGAAATCTGAACCTATCCTTTAAGTATGAAGTTGCATTTATTAACCCGTTGAAGTCATTGTCATTGATTTCACTTTACAAACTGCATGCTTGTCTTAACTGCACCTTTTCTACTCTGACCACATATTCATGATTCTTTTTGTTTTCCTTTTTGATTGCCAATTGATGGTCACTGGTATTTGAATGTTGTTTGAAGTGAATGCAATTTGGAATTAAGGATCATGAAAGGCTTGACAGACTTCCAAATTAATGAGGGCTTGGCATTTGCCTCTTTTGTCTCACAAGAATGATTTTTTAATTTCCAAGGTGTACATTCAGCAGGGTCTACAGAAACAGTGAGCTGCTGTTTCAACACTGAGTTCCTTCAGTTTGACTTTGGTTTTCTTTTCTTTTTTATGAATTTTGTTTTTAAATTTAGCCTCCAAG
Source organism: Macquaria australasica (assembly GCA_005408345.1). Lineage (NCBI taxonomy): Eukaryota > Metazoa > Chordata > Actinopteri > Centrarchiformes > Percichthyidae > Macquaria > Macquaria australasica. The sequence goes on from SEMN01000032.1 coordinate 594,094, forward strand.
CACCAATTTTTCACAACTCCCAAACCTATTTCCACTGGCCATCCGTTATTCCTACAATGTAAGATTTAGAAGTCTTTGCAGACATTTCAGTTTTAGGGGACCATTGGCTCCAGCGCTCACAGTCAGAAGAAAGAAAATGTCTTCAAGACTGGCATTTTCTCTTCCTTAAATCCCATGACATTTTTTCCAGTCCCTGAATGAGAGAATGAGCGCTTCTCAGAGAGGGGCCAACCAAATAAACCCCTCTTTGGGCCTGCAGCCACTAATCTGTAATTTAATTTCGGGCGGGTGTCTGGGCCATGAGGACACACAGCAAGGTCAAGGGCTACTGTACAGAGAGATCTGCGCATTTGGGCACAGCCTGGGGTTTGATCAACAGTCTCATCCAGCTTAGGAAGAGGACACAGTATGTGTGCGTGCTCCTGTGTGTGCATGTGTGTGTTGGGGAGGTATTTCTGCACTACTTACACAAGTCAGACTTGATGCAAGGTAGCTATTTGGCGTATGACAGCAACAAACAATCACAGAGAAAATCCATTATTCAAAACAAGTAAAATGTTTGGGATGACTGAGCATCTGCAAACAGAGAGGGATTAGCCCTAAAATAGGACTGCGTCTAACTGGGAACAATTCAACATGTCAGTGTTGATCTGCATGTAAATGAAATATTTGTATTACTTTGACCATAATTCATGTTATAGTCATTATGTAGAATAGTCTAGTCGGCAGATAAATCAACTAATGGAAAAGTGGAAGGATGAATTTGAGCAGCATGGCTAATCCTGTGGGTGAAGAAATGTCTGTAATAAACTCGACCTTGTTCTGCTTGAACGAGCACAAAGTGGCCCTGGGAATGGGACCAATAATTACCAATGACCAGGCAGTTTCACCATGTCTCTTTAATGTAAATAGGCACTGGGTTATCTGACATAAATGGCTTTGGCATTCATACATGGACATATGGCACGGGGCCTTGCTCAAGTACCTAAAAGAAAAAAAAGTAATAAAACAACCTGTACAGCCCCTAGCCTGGAAGAGATACAACATTCCACACAAGCAGTAGAAAGTAGATGAGATAGTCTGTGTTCATTAAAAACAATTTCTTACATATAAGGCTGTCAGGTCAGTGAGAAAATCAGGGTGTATCCCATGCACCATTTGCAGTTTGTTGGAGCTTAGCTGGCATTCAATTTCAATTCCCTCAAGTTACTGAATATAGGAGAGCGGCACACACTGACAGGTACAAGTTACTCCAGCGACAGACGCTAATTAGCAAGTGCCGGAGTAATGGGAGAGCCAAGCTCTCTCTCTGGCAGAGAGACAGTGATGGCAACTGAGGCAGGGTCATCTCTTTAAGTGTCTCACTTCCTATTAGACAGGAGATCTCTGGCACATGCCCCATCACAACCCATACAGAGTGATGTCAGCGACAGAGAAAGGATCCTGTCACATCCTGTAGTTTTCAAACAGAGCTTCTCTTTTGCATACTGCATACAACACAGCCCACTCACCTGCATTCATTCACTGCTGCGGCCCTCCATTGACAGAAAGGGAGGGAGGAAGGGAGAGAGGGAGGGAGGAAGGGAGGGAGGGAGGGAGGGAGGGAGGGAGGAAGGGAGGAAGGAAGGGGGGGAGGGAGGAAGGGAGGGAGGGCAATAGAAAATAATGGCACATGATGTGTTTATGTGTTTTGATGGAAACTCGAGGGAAAGTCTTAGAAAGAAGATGATGGACTCATCTTCTGCTCAGCCAGGCTTTTACATTCTGTAGGGGACGCTGGAAATAGTCTCCAGGTTGATGGATAGGTGGAGTGGGATTACCCGCCAGACTCATCTCCTACCCGCCGCCTGGCCCCGACTCCTGGAAAAAGACACAAAAACACAGTGCGTATAATGCCAGGCTGGTTCACCGTTGGAGAGGTTATTAGCTTTGAAAAATAATGAAACACTGCAGGCTGGTCACAGTAACCAACAGCTAACCCAATAACTAAGGCAAGCAGAGGTAAGATTTGGCCTCACACACAGATTACTAATAATTTTCTACCATTATTATTATTAGTGATAGTAAAAAAACAGAAGGAAAACTGAGAAAACAAAACAAACAAGCATATTCGGCATCATTAAAGAAACCCTCACACTAATAGGAAGCTGTGTTTCCAAGGATGCTACAACCTTCAAGTCTCTCTCCATCTAGACATCCTCCTCTCTGTATCACAAGTATGTTTCTGAACTTCTAATGCCTCTCTTCACTCGTAGCCCCTGTGGACCACCACACTGCTAGCACAGCGAAAGAAATTGTTCTCCCTGCATCATTAAACAGTTTGAATTAACTTGGGTGGAATTTAATTATGTCACACATGAAGCTCTCCTGCTTGGAGCTTTTAAAAGCAATATAGTCGGCTATATGCTTGGAGGTTCAGCTTTTAGATACATTATTCAAGTCAGTCAGCTATATCTGCATGCAGCTGGACTTCTAAATGAAAACAGGGGACTTGCCCATCAGGGTGGATCTTTTAATTTCTGTTTTCCATGTGAGATATCCAACATAAATACCCTGAGAGGAGCTAATAATCTCTGCCTCATGGCAGTGAAAATTCTGCTCATGCTTCGTGTTCCATTAAGACCTCAGCTGTCTACATCTGTCATGAATCTACGTTTGATTTAGATATACAGTACCTTGAATAGCTTTGACTCTGTGCACATGTATTCTGGTGTTTGAAGCACTCACTGTGTCTATCCTAATATTTCATAACTGGAAATGCAAAAATAGTTCTGTTAGTGCTTCTCCTACCTCTTAATTGATGCTCATTATCATCCCTTTATTACATTTTACACATGACAGGCTGGTGTGATGTGGATAAATCCTAAATGAAACCCTAAGGGCATCGCTAACAGCTTCAAAATGTCAAAGCAAAAGCTGAAACAGTCTGTCATTGTAAATGATAGGAATCTTTGCAAATTGCAAAGCTCACAGAAGAATATCTGTTTTACGGAGCAGCGCTGCATTTGAAAATGCAGTCTGGTTTCCATTTGCTCCCTGTCAGAGGGTAATCCGACGTGCCAACTTATCCATCACCCAAATGAACACAACGCAATTTTCACATATGCATTTTCTCATCAAATTCACATCCACCTCTACGTGCCCCTAGAGTGGTCTAAGGACATGTATTTCAAAGAGGAGTCATGCTAGCTGTTGAGTCCAGAGGTCAGAGGTTGAAATGAAAGACCGTCACCAAGACAGTACACATTCATTTAAGAATCTTACAAAGGAACAGGAACAACCACCCTGAAAAGATATTCTTTTCTGGGATTGTTAACACTGGCAATCAAAAAGTAAACTCCAACTTAAGTGTTTAACAAACAGCTTCTCTCTGTCAGAGAATCTAAAGCAGCCATGGCAGGGCAGAACCATTCCTCCACTCCAGCACCTGAGACACAAGCTGATGGACAGATTCATTTACAGCAGGTACACGAGACTGCACACTAATTTACTCGAGCTATAGGAGATTGTTCACGTGAAAGATACAGCGGCACAGTGGATTCAATCTAATGAACCGTTGTAAATCCACACTGTGCCCATTTCTTTCCTCATTTCCATTGAAATGTAAGTGCCATATTCCACTCCCCCCCCCACCCCCCCCCTTTTTAAAAAAAATCTATATACTCGTGGAGCATCGCACCTAAAAACAGCAGGCCTGCTGGGTTTTTTTGATACCGACAGAAACCACTATGAAAGTAAATGTTTGGGAATAACCTTGGAGAAGTATTCGGGATAATGAGGAAGCAGCTAAACCTTGGTGATACTTAAAGATCATTACCAGATGATCAAACACACCATGACAATTTCTGCAAGAATGGGTAATTATGAAGTATAATACTCATAGTGGATACACAGATCTGCTTTTATGGATGCATTTACATTTCAACAAATGCCTTACAGGCAGTATCCCGTGGGAACTGCAGGACACAAATGGCGGGATGTGGGATATATTTAAATAGCGGTTAGAATCATCAGCGTGGGAAGAAATATCAGAGGCTATTATTATTAGGCTTAACCAGGCTTGCAAATACATAGCCTTCAAGTAAACTGTGTGGTGCATGCCTCCAAATACGCCACCAAATAAAAGTTAAGCATTGCATTGTCTCTCCCTTTCTCCTGCCCCCTCTTTTTAAAACAAGTTGCAAAGTCAGTTACATAAACATCAGTGAGGTGAATTGTTTTACTGTTGAATAGAGCCAGGCTAAGCTAACCAGCTGCTGGCTGTAGCTTCATGTTTATCGTACATAGAGAGTGGTATCAATCTTCTCATCTAAAGAAAACAAATAAGCGTATTTTTTCAAAATGTCAAACTATTCTTTTAAATGTTAGCTTTAACGTTTCTTTAGACTGCTACATTTCATTAGGGTTACACGTGTCTCATTTTCCCTGCAGGATGGGGCAGACAGCCTGTGCAGTCGTCTGCCTCAGTGGTAATTCACATAGGTCACAACGTACAACAGTGATCACTATGAATGATGCAGTAATGCAGCAGCTCTTGCTACAGGCTCCACTTTGTCCCAATAACAAAAAGTCAGAGTGAGGTGTCTGACAGGTCATTCTGTTACCACTCCACTGTTATTCCAAAGCAGCAGCATACATCACACTCTAAAAATCCTATACCTTTATCAGCTCTTTTTCCATGGTCGAGGTACCCCACCCTCGACCCCTCTCCAAAAGCAGCCTGCAGCCCCCGTGGTGTTAATTATAAGACTTTTTCCCTTGGAGCCTGGGTGGGACGTGAAAGTGCATTAATCTTGATTCTTCACTTCAGTCTAAAGCATCGTTTGAAGAGACTCCTGCGGTAAGCCCCAAAGGCGAGGTGACTCGGTACCAGGAGAAAAGGTAGAAGGAAGGGAAAAGAAAGAGTCACAGCTCATTCTGCGCTCACACCGGGAATGCCGACCACCTCGGAAGGCAAGTCGATCATTTACCCAATACCACTTATATTCTCAGTATGTTAATCTGGATGAATACGAGGAGTCAAACAGGACACGCCAAGTGACCGTCTTCCACCTGTGCTGTTAACTGATGCAGCATGAAGGTGACTGTCACCCTATAAGCTGAACTGAACAGAGCTGAGCAACGGCTGAAGGACTGTGACGCGTTTACGTCAACGAGTTTACATTCAGCCCCATTTCACCGCACACTTTAGCCCATCATGGGCATGCACAGAGGTCAATGCTGCACTTGGCAGTGACACCACAACCACAAACCATAGTGGATGCACATTTACCATTATCTATATACATTTATGATAATTTTTAATAATGTAGAATATGACACTGTTTCATGATGTGTAAAAATAGTTTGTTACCCATTTTATAGCAATAAGCCTTTGCTGCCTGATGCACAATTGCTGATACCCTACTGCGTCTCTACACCTTGTTGTTGCCAATGACACAGACTGTAAAATGGAGGGATGGAAATTGCACAGACAATTGGGTAATTGCTTAAAAATACACCACAGACTGGAGACAGCAATGAAAAAGGCCATAAGTGATAAACAGTGGCCTGAATATACATGGCAATTTTAAGTACTGTCCAACCAGAGCAAATGAGAGTAAAATGATCATTTCTAACTGACTGACAGGTTGATTATTCACTAATTTGCCACTAATCAGCTGCATGCGTCACAATTAAACAATCAATTCTGATGTTTTTGTTGAAAGAAAAAAAAAACCTCTTTCTATCAAGTGCGTTTCTGCAGCCTAATATCTGTGCACTTGATTTGGAATGACTTGTTCCGCATGTTTGATCATGGTCCTCCTTATATCATTAGTTAATCTACTTCTACAGTAAAAAACAAAACAAAAAAAAAAAGCAGTGGAGCAGATAGTTAGCATGCAGGGACGTGCACGTTTAAGCTCCCTCTATCTGAGCATGTGCAACCTCTCCTGCAGTTTCACAACAACGTGTGCACACTTCAGAAAGCTACACATAAAAGTCATCTCGCCGTTCAATACGCAACATGTTTAGCATATTCTCATCACAGTGGGGGGACTGTTCAGTATTTAGGTTTGTGCCATCTGCAAATTCTCTGGCGCTGAACATATTCTCTTTGATAGCTATCCTTTGTAAACCACAGGCTGGGATCCATTTAAAAATGCCAGCTCCTACTTGTGACAATTCTAATTTAGGTTTAAAAACTATATGCTAAACATTTCGAATGTGTAAAGAGTACCTACAGATATAATTTTGCCAAAACAGCAGTGGTTCTTGAATTTGACGTTTTGGTTCTTCTGACATGTTGGGTAGGTAGGGACACTGACGGTGATCAGCCTGAGTGAGGGATATTAAGTGATGCTAATATGTTATGACAAAGGCCATGGCCTAGTGACCACACACAAAGCAAACCATGTCGTCATCATGGAGCTCTAAATTGACCACAACAACAATACATCTGCTGCATTAACTCTGCTGCAGGGTCACATGTGTTGCTGGGTGTGCTCGTGTCTACATGTATGCAACATTTAACAGTGTTACAGGTTATCACAGAGACTATAGATCCAGTGCAGCCTTTTGCTTTTTATATATCAGTTTTCATTGCTCCATCTATTGTTCATACTTTGGTGTATAGAGCCTTATAAAATAACCTCAGAGAATGTATGTTTGTGCATGCAGATAAAGTCTGTTTTCATTATTGGGATAATCACTTGTATTAAAGTAGATACAATACATTATTTTGCTTGTTACGGCCCTTTTTTTATTTTTATCATGTATACATTGATGGCACATCTCAGCATCACAACGTCCCACTTGTCTGTATCCATGCATGCACTTCCGTTTGTGTGTGTTTTTCTACATCACCACACTGCTGATCTACACAGTCTCTCATCTGCATTATGAGTAATCTATGGTAGTTAATTGAGCCCAGAGGCAGTTGGTTTCAATGAAGGCTCCTGTGCTTTTCTGGCAAAAACAGGAGAAAAAGAGCTCTCTGGAGAAGGCAGCTCTCTGTCGAGAGGCAAACAGAGCAGAACTCCTGCCGTGTTCATTAGCTGTCATTGATCAGTGATTCAGTTGCTGTGCTACTCCTACCACAGCTCACATATTACCAGTTTCATGTCCTAAAAATTAATATAAAGGTAAGAAAGTGGAGCCAGCACAGCATTTTCCTCGTTATATTTTATTTTCAATGCACTATTTTGATGTGAATTGAGACTGCTACGCAGCACACTTGTCCATTCCACAGTTTTCTGATATCAATATGAGCTACTATATTCGGTTATTGGCTTCCCTCAGAGGCTATCATCGCTGCAGCCTATTCCATCACAGGAGATGTACTGTAGAATGAGGCTGCGAGGTATAAAAATGCTGATAAATGGCTGAGACAAAAGCATAAATAATGCAGAGATCAGAGATACTGGAAAAGTGAGTCAAACTCCACTTCAAGACATCTCCCTGGAGAGAGTCCAACGTAAGTGTCCTGTCTGACATCATCAGTGTCTGCCAGGCCTCACCTGCCACATATAGCAGAGAGGAACTGGAGGAGCTAGGAGTCTAGTTTTCTCCTTTCAAATTTCACTCTATTTCACCCCTTTTTATCTCTTCCCCATCCTGTGAGAAAGGACTCCCTTAAAAAGCCATGACAAACAAGTATAACAATGAGATATATTCTTAGCATGACAGTCCAGAGTTTAAATGAATATATAGGGGTGAATTCAATGAATATTTCACAACTCTGCTGAGGGAGCTGGGAAAGGGCCATTATGTAGCACTAATTGCACCTATAGGGCCAATCTGTAATCAAAATGTAATCTGAGCTCTCATTGGAATTCATTAAAAGTCGTCAGGTAGGTGACCGGGACCGTCCATGCTGTTCTTCATTTCACTTTTTCACAGTTTTCTTTATTCCCTTCATGTAATATATATAGTCATTTCTGGATAGGCCTAGGTTCTGCACAATATCATTCCTTATTGTCCCCTTACAAATAAAAAGATCAACAAAAAAAAAAAAAAAAAGACTGTAAAAAAATCATTGCAGATTAGGAACAAAGGTCTAGCACTTCAACGCAGAATTTCACCTGGAGAGTTGTAAGGTTTCTCTTGACAATGTTACTTCTAACTAAGATATATATATTTTTTTCTTTTATGCCAGATGAGTCAGTTGTGTGATGTGATGCATTAACTCCAGTGCTCAAAGAACAATGACACTGATACTCAGCATTTTTTTCAAGTGCTTCTGGAACCAGCATTATTCACACTGTGGTTACGCAACCATCAGTGAGCATCCTTCCACTGGCAAATACAAAGAGGGAATTTCAAACTACAAAGATGATAACTTTGGAAAATAACCAGTTGACTCACTCAGTCTTCTGGAGCGCCACATTAGCTTTAGCTTTGGCTGATGGCTGGAGTATGAAATACGGAGAACAAGGATTGTGGATTTTGACCAACATTTATGACCGAGGTCTTGATCTATAAAGAGTTAACTCTGCAGGGTCAGTATGACGAGGAGGAAGAATTAGTGCAACCAACCATTTCCGTACATACATTAATAAAAAAAAAAAAAAATCTAAAACCCCTCCTTTAAAGCCTGCTTACAGAATTTTGTTCGTGGTAGAATAACAGGAGAAAGACAAAAGTGATTGACAACCATCTTAAGAAAATGTCTTTGCCTTAAATGCCGATTCCAAGTTTTATTTACTGAACACTGCTACTTCTACTGCTAGTATTGTCTAAATTTAAAGCACCACTAAGGTGCCATAATGATCAGTATGTAGTATTCATGATAACACACAGTAAGTCTGAGCCACTAACGGTGACAACATAGCAATCTACAAAATATTGAGCGTGCTGCAGATAGCCATTTACTATGTTATCTGTGCTGGGCTGCTAGTAATGAAACAATAAAAGTTTGACAAGATAAACATAAGTCACGAATGAACACATGTATCGATAAGGCAAAGGTTTATGAAAACAAAGTGCCACCTGACTCTAAAATCACTTAATTAAATGCAGAGCCTTGCTTTATTAAATAAGATATGCTGCACTCTGCATAAATGCATTAATCGATAGCAAAACTGCCACACAAATATTAGAATAATTGATCCAGGATGATTCAGCAGCGGAGAGGTCTAGGGGCTTGCAGGATATTACCTAGCTTTAACAGTCTCTGTGAAGGTCAGTGGATACTACAGTAATGACAAATGTCCTCTCTTTGACTCCTACTGGCCAGACTTTATTTTGGCTAGTTACAGGAAATTACTTTCTGCACCTTCCATCATCTCCTACTCACTCTGCATGCTGCGGCTTTATGGCAATGACCAATCAGGGTACAATAAAAACAAGCTGTAACTGTCCAACCTTGTAATAAAAAGTATTCACACAACTGACACCAAACTGCTGGTTATTAAAGTGAGAGTTAGAGGCACAGTGAAGAACAGATACAGTGTAGGTCCATACTGTATGCTAATGTGAGATAGTAGTGAAGTAACTGTGACTCATAGACAGTGGTGTGACTGAGCACTATCATCCAGTTTATTTTTTTCCACCTCCTCCACAACAGATGTGTGCCCATACTGTACGCACACACACACATGCACAGACATGGACACCAAATATACACAGTACAACAAATCTGTTCTGCCTCTAAGATGCTGTTAAGTGTAAGCACGTGGGGACAGGTTTCCCTTATTAGCAGAATACATTTTAAATTGTCCTGAACAGCAGGAAATATTCACCAACTAACAGCTAAATTGATCAAATTGTGTCTCATTTTCTGACAAAAAACAGACCAGCCACACCATCCTGTTATCACTCCAGCACCACAGTGACAAAAAAACTTCAATATCTGTCAAATCAAAATTGATGGAGTGCCTCTAAAACATCTCGAAAAATATCAGCAACCAATATCAAAACATCTATGTCTCAACAAAATGGAAAAATATTTTTCTCCTCAGAAAAAAAAGAAGCTTTGGACACAAAAAATATCCTCTGCCCTCAAAACTCCTGTCCTTTGTTGGTTACAGTACTGTAGCTTCCCCAAAATAGCTCCAAGGTTTTGGGCTTTTCTGGCCTATAGAGGTCCACGTGCTGGGTCCAGGGAGGGATATAGTATCTGACACAGGCCGGCCATGGTTGAGTGAACATGGGGTCAGTACTGGGAGTGTCCCATTCCTCTCCCCAAGGGCCACAGGGTACAACACTGCCAGCACCCTGACTCCCATCACTATCGGGAATTCCTGCCTGCCGACCACTGTATTACCGCTGCTGCTCTTGTTCCAGGTCAGCCAGCTACTAGAGTGGAGTCATTAAAAAACAAGGAACACAGCCATGCAGTCAACCCACAGTCAGAAAATATGAGTGGGGGAAAAAATACACCATCATCCTTACTCACTGAGAAACGACTAGCTACCCAACATTCAAACACAGTCAAGAGAAAGCTGATTTCACAACTGGAGACTGAAGAAGTACTAAGGAAAGGTCAACACAAGAATGATGCCCCACACCAGGGGATGGTACTCAAACAGCATAATACAACTGAGGGCCCTAAGACTCCTACAAAGATAGAAACAGTATAAATGGATTAAGTCCAAGTATAAAGTATAAATATCCTGGTCTCAAAAGAACATCTTGATGGCTTTTGGTCTGGAAAAGAGGGTGTGAATAGCAGCTAAAAGAGGGAGGACTGACCAGTGTAACAAGGGGCCACTCAGGGGTGAGTCAATCCACACTGCAGTAAAATGGTCCACCTCCACCTGTTCGGATGAGGTTCCCCTCGTTCCTCTCAGTCTGGTCAAACTATTTTTCTAGATTACGTAACAATTCTCCAAATGTCCTACAGGGAGTATCCAGTTACTAATCTGTTCGTCTGTGTCCCCAGTTATCAACACTCCTCCTTCTGTCAGGTTGTTCATCTGGGTCATCCACTAATCCAGAACAGACCACAGTTCCAATTAAGCGGGCCAGTGACAGTACCAGTATCTAGAAATCTACCCAAGTCGGAGCGCCCTGTCAGTCGAATGGTTATAGCACATGCCAAATATCTGCAACTTCCACAGTTATATTCCAGCTTGGGACCTGTGTTGCATGTCATATACCCTTCTCTCTCTCACTCTTTGTTTCCTGTCTGCCTCTTCAATATGGACTGTTCAATAAAGGCAAAAATGCCAAAAAATGATAATGAGAAAAAAAAGAAGAAATCTATCCAGGTCAACAAGCAGTATCAACAGCCCATTTGAGATTAGCTTCTCACCTTCCTTCAACCACCTTCTTCTACTGTGTGAGTAGTGGAACTGTCCATGGTACTGAATATCTGGTCACAATACATACAAGCATTACTTGTAGAAATTCCCATCGTTGAGCATAAAATAATACTGTGAAGTAATGCTTTGTGGTGATACTATGGGGGCCAGTTTGAAACTTTGCTATATTTATATAGATTGTTTATATTTATGTATTGTGGATGAAATCAGTTTTCAGATGAGGAATATAGCCTAATTTCGATGAAATCACATGTGACTCTAGACTGATCAAAAAGTATACGTTTTTTGTAAGTCTGATGAAGTGTCACTCAACCAACAGTACTTTAATCGATGCAAGTATTTAAGTGCATTTTAGATAACGGATCAAGGGCGAAACAGCAAGGTGGGTGTTGTGGTCACAGCTGCAAGTCTTGTCAAGTCAAGTCAATTTTATTTATATAGCCCAATATCACAAATCACACATTTGCCTCAAGGGGCTTTACAATCTGTAGAGCAAACGACTGCCTCTGTCCTTCGACCCTCGATTCGGATGAGGGAAAACTCCCCCCAAAGAAAACCCTTTTAATGAGGAAAAAATGGAAGACACCTGAGGACAGAGGCAGGACATCCTGAGACATGGATGTCATGGATGTCTTTTTGTCAACAAGAAAGTTAAACTACCACTGGGACCGATAGTTTGGCATGAAAACGTTGGTGACATTGTCAGTTCAACCAAAGCCAACAGGAGAAGTTAACTACTGTGCAAGTGTCTCTACAATGGTAGCTGGGGTGTGTAGCTTGCCAGCATGATGGTGAGGGTGGCATCTCCCATTGCAACATTTGCAATGAATGCTGGGTACTGCAGATGTAGTTAATGGAAACCAATACTGTGAATATTTTTGCTTGTAAATACATGTGATGTTAAAGATTGATCAAACATCCACAAAAAAGCAGTGACAAATTTCTTAAATGTAGCAAACAGATCAGCAATTAACTTGATTATGTAAAGCTCTTATTTTAAATACCAAAATGGTCTGCTGCAGCTCCTCACAAGCTAAAGTTGGCAGATTGAAAACTTCATGAGGATGACAGTGAATATGCACAGTGTCAGACAGAAAGAAAAAGACAGACAGGCTGCGTCACTCACACCTTAAATGTTTACCATTAATCAGACTCCAACAGTGGCTTTGAGTAGGCCAGGGAATTCATGTTTGCATGCCAGATCAAATGAAATAGATTTGTCATATCAGCCAGTGACCCTGTGATTCCTGAAATCAAAATGTCAAGACTTCTCATATTCCAGACTGTCTGCTGAATTAATGCAGCCTAGCCTCATTACAGCAGCACTTACTCATAGCCTCCAGAGACACTGTGTCCTCCAGAGCATTACTGCTGAGAATACCAGACAATTGTGATAAGGAGAAAAAACGTGTGACACCTGAGCAACACATAAAAACACAGGTGTACTTAAAGACCCATAGATACACACAGTGAACTCATACTCACCTTTTTTCTCTTGGCCTTAGCTTTTCAGCGGTGTCATGGCTGAAGGAAAGAGAACAAATAAGAATGAATACTTGAGCTCAAAATATTGTATCATTTAAAGATCTGTGAGCAATGCAACTACTTTAAGTGGTCATGTCAGCATCAATGTAACTTTCATGTCTATTGTGTCATGGACCAAAGCATAATTAGAGGCTTGGTAGGTGTTATCGTGTCCCCTCCTCCTTCAGCACCCCTCCTCCTCCTCTGCTCCATCTCTGTGCACCAACCTTGCCATGGCTAACAGGAAGCAGAGGGCACAGCGCTTTATTTAATTAGTCACAGCAGCTGAGTGCTCATGTGGAACCAAACAGGGGAGGCAGATTGGGGTAGTGAGATGGATAGGCACTCTCCCACCGGGCCTTGGCTGTGCTGTCAAAAGAGCGTAGATTACATGACAGAAGGGGGAATGGGGGGGTGGGAGAGGCAGGAGGATGTAAATGGCGTCTGTATAGGGGGATTCATCCCAGGAAAAAGATTGGCTTCATTCCTAAAGTACCCCTGTCCTCTCACAAAATCACTCTTTACACTGTTACTTTTGTCTAATATACTTTTGTCTACTTTTGACTGCTCTGTTGTTGTGACGCACAGCACTGAGTGGTTTGACTGCTTTTATTAACTGTGACAACACTCATTATTCCAAATGATTTAGGAGCTGCTATTTTACTTCTATCTCTTCTGACAATGATCAGGTGGCCTTTTCCTCACGGACCAGCAGATAACCTCTGTGAGGTTGCAAAAGTAGCTCAGTGTGCAGCACATCCTTGATGAGTTCCTTCTCAAACTCAAGGCAAAAGGAGAGTAAAAAGTGTCTCAACAACTGGCAATCTCCAACACTTTCTCATGTTGAAGGTATGAAATATATAGAAATAACAAGAGAAAAAAGCAACGACATTAAATACCGATTTGTATATAATAATTAGACAATTCAGTGTTCTGTGAAACCTATATGATTCATGTGATTGGAGGTTTATAATCCCCATTATTATCCAATCAGTGTTACTTGGCCTTCGGTACCAAAACAGCATCTCTCAGGGTTCACCCTTGGTGAAAACATAGTAGTAAACATGTAGCTTACTGTATGGTGCTGAACCAGCAAGGAACATGAGTGCAGCACTTGAATAATGTGTGCGCAACTACTAAGCAATGGTGTGCGGGGAGCTCTTTTAATTAGCGCTCTTGAAGTTATTCCGTGACCCACATCTAATAATGAAGGCAACATGAATGTTCTATTTACATATCTTTAGTCAGTAATGTGTGACCGTTGGGAGAGCCCAGTGGCTGAGTATGTGGTGCCAGTGGAAAGGGAGGGCATGTCAAGCAGAGCTGCCTGGGGCTGTTTTCCAAGGCCCTCTCATTTCGAACTGTAGCAATGTGGAATGGTATGTTAGTGACCTGCAGGTCTGTCAAACTGGGTGATGTTGTAAGAAAACTGTATGCAACTTTTTAATAAGCCTTGGTCTGGTAATGCCATGTATTCCAAGAATCCAATTCCAAGAAGTTTTTTCAGGATGCCATTATAACTCAACCGCCTGCAACCTCTATACTTGGTGGCTTATACTGGGCTTGTAAATTCATGTCAGTAGAGTAAATAAAAAAACTAACTAACTTAAAGGGGCCCTGTGGAGTTTTGTGTGCAGAAAAAGTTGTTTCTCACCAAAACCTTCTCTCCAACAAATGTGTTAAGTGCATTTCCTTCCTCATAGAACATTTGGAAAGCCAGTTTAAAAAGCATTTTAAATAGTGCATTGTTTATATCCACGTTTGCTTGCAAGCAGTCTTCTTCATCACTGCCTTTGCTGCTGCCTTGCTCAATTTGTTGGTGCGTTACTGCCACCGACTGTCAATTAGACCAGTATGCATCACCCGCAAATTAACAAAACGGGACCCACTTTTAAAAACATTGCGCTACTTTTGGTCAGATTTTACAGATTTTACAAAAACAAATTCTTTACATTCATTTCTTTAGTTGTTACTGGTTGCCTATTGTCCATTTCCCTACCATGCAGTTTCTATGGTTAAATGGACATGTAAAAACAATATCCTATCTATAGTCAAACTGACTGTATGTATAATGGATTATATTCCCCAAGGCAATAAAAAAATATGTAATTCCAAGGAACATGCAGCCATACTACTGAAACCTTTAAACAACTTAATTCATTCACTCAAAATGCTACACTTTGATTCCCACAAGAGACATAAGATGAATATTATGTTCCTTGTGCATTAAGGAGTATTTTCATTGCTATGTGAATAACTCAATAGACAGGACAGAGGGGGGATATAATAAGGACAGACGTGACATTGACTCTGGTACAGCTGTCCTTGTATCTGTCTGTCTGCTCAAGAGTCACCTTTGCACAGCCTTAGCTAGCTAGCTTCTAAAAAATCAACACAAACTTTAAGGGTGATGAGCTGAAGACTTGAGACTTTAATACGATTTTAGCTGTCATCCATCTTTCAGTGGTGGCCTTGGCATGAAGGAGTCAGAATGCGGTGAAGGGTGGGGCTTCCATCTGCTATCAGCTTTATAAGGCCTGATATTCCCTAACCTTCCACCTTCACGAGACCTTGCCTCAGTTAAGAGGGGTTAATAAAACCATTTTTCACATGGAGCTCCCTTTTCAGAGGGCGTGTCAAATTGTTCTTTCCGACAATTCTTTGTCTATGAAAGAACTGGGTCACTGACTAACGCTCTCTTCCAGGGCCTTGTTGCTAAGGCCTGACTCCTTGGAGTCCAGGATTTAGGGAGACAGGGGCTAGTGCACACAAACTAAAGCCAGCTTCTGACAGGAGGAACTGCACTTGCGTGACTGCAGCCCCCTCTAAACAGCACATCATGCTCAGATTACTGAACACATTTCAGGGAGAAGGTAGGGAGGCTAGGAAAGAAGCCAGCAAGAACTGTACACATTGCACATCACTGCATGTGGATGTTAGATTAGTGTATAACAGTGCGTGTGTCCCTTTGCATGTGTAGACCTGTGAGTGTGTGTTTGTGTATGTGAAGGGGTTGCTGTTGGCTTTAGCACCTGCAAATAAATCCAGAATTTGAGCTCCACTGTTTGTTAAACATTATTTGCCACTGCTGTAAAGGCAACAAAGGGATCCTACCCCATTGCAAATGAATGAGCCCAGGTCCCCAGTTATCACTGGTTATTGTTCAAATCAGGCTGGCTTTGAAAGGGGAGGCGCGCTCTCCTTTGGACAGCTCATTAAGATAACACACAAACGTGGCTCCCCATCATCCTGGGTTTATTAAAGTGGGGCTCATTTCAGCTCCTTTGTCTCATGCAGGAACCTCTGCCTTTGTCAGCGCAATTGGAGCCAGATGGCAAAACAAAGCTGCCTGTCTGGAGTGCTTACAGAGTGATCTCAGAAGGCAGAGCCATTAGCTTGACTTCACCAGCTCACCGCCCACAACGTCCACCTGGATCAACCAGGTGCACGGGCGATGACTAGAAGCAGCGAGAGCAAGCGTGGCTGCAAGTTGCTGTCTTGTCACTGGAGTACAGGCATACTACAGCCTCCCAGCTCTATTCTCCTTTGCCCTGCCCCTTTAGCTAAAGCTGAACTATTAAGTCTCACTAGTTGTGGGATGGCTGACCCAGCTCCTGGCTGCACAGATCTCTCTGAAACATTCATGAGAGAGGCATTAGAGAATAAAAGTCATTGTCCCCCTTCACTCAGAGACTCTCCTTCACCTCTCAGCTTATTAAAATCACATGGTATTAACTTTGCCGTTCACAGAAAGGCTAAATAATTCAATCAGACTAAAGAAGGAGTCAAATGAATAACTCTAATGACATTAACGCTTGAGGGAGAACTGCTCAGGACTGTGAGGGGTAGTCACTGAGGCTGGGCAGGCAGAAGAAGCTTGCTCTGGCATGCAAAATTAATTCTGGACTCATAAGGTCATACTAAGCAAAATATCACATCACTCTCATCACAGAAGAAGAAGCACAAATAGAAGTGTTTTGTCCTGGTTCACTAGCATTATTGAAAAGCAAATGATGAGTACTGAGCAAAGCCTATAACTTCTTTCAAATGTAAAGTTATAGGAATCTCCTGAATTTGTAAGTGAATATGTATAAAAACATTTTTTTTTGACATTTTGGTAAATATGCTTATTCGCTTTCTTGCCAAGCGGTAGATGAGAAGATTGATACCACTCTCCTGAACAATAAATATGAAGCTATACAGCCAGCAGAAACTCACCGGCACTTTGTGTTTAATGCTAATTAGCAAATATTAACATGTTAAACTAAGTTGGTGAACATGCTAAACATCGTAATGTTGGCATTATCATTGTGAGCATGTCAGCATGGAGCCATTGCAGCCCGTTCGCAGATGCTGGCTGAGGTGATCTACTGGACCACTTCCAAAACTTTTGGGAACTATTTGTCATTTACACCCCAAATTTTTTAAAAACAGGGCCCAAGTTTAAAAATACCGGCGTTACCCTTTGACATTTAATTTACAGCACCACTCTACCTTAGTAAAGCCTCATTGAGTGTGGCTGTAGACTCTTAGTTTTGTTCATCTAGGGATTTCCTCATGTATGAGCACATTTGAGAAATGTCGCTTTACCAAGTGGAAAAATGACTAAATACGGAGCTCCTTCAGGGCATTGCCTTTGCTGAGTGATTTAAAGTAGTTAGATCTGAAAGAATAGTGACTTGCCAAACTTTGCGTAGCGTTAAGTGATGCAAGGACTGTCACAGGTGATGCCTGTCCATTTTGCTGGATTATTCATCCTAAAAATTCAAAGCAACTTATTCCATGTGACAACAATATGCATAAAACATTTCAGCCAGG
This sequence comes from Macquaria australasica, assembly GCA_005408345.1. NCBI lineage: Eukaryota > Metazoa > Chordata > Actinopteri > Centrarchiformes > Percichthyidae > Macquaria > Macquaria australasica. The sequence continues at coordinate 611,682 of SEMN01000032.1, forward strand.
ACTCAGCGCAAAATCAATTCGGCTTGGTAAACAGGATCATTTGAGTGCAGGACACGGCAGCACAATTGTTGGCATTTTGTGAAACTTGGAACTTGTGGAACTTGTTACCATTAAATTTATAGACAAGATAGATTTCCCTGTTATAGCTGTAGCTTTGGGGGAACGTGTAATGTAAAACAGCTTGTTGGCATCACTAAATTAGTGGGCCCGTCTCCCTCTCTCTGCCTCAAACACACACACACGCGCGCGCACACACACACACACACGCGCACGCACACACACACACACACACACACACACACACACACACACACACACACACACACACACACACAGTGGAAGAGTTATGCCACTGGGTTGCTGTGTTGAATGGATTCGGTGCCTGGAGCTGGTCTCATTTCTTACGTGCACTCATGCTTCATCAGCGTTCACTCACACCTCAGTAAACACACTTAACATTCAGTTACTTGTTCTGTTGGGTCCCCACCATCCTGCCACCTGGACTTCTTTTTAAAGAAGACTAAACTGTGGGTGATCTTTGTGTGTTTTGATATTTTTGTAACTTTAATGCTTTGCACAGAACATGTGTGGTACAATACAATTGTAGAAGTTTTCAATGAGTTGTTGTACAGAATTAATCGCCCTGTTTACAGGCTCAGTCTGGTCGGCCCACTTGATGCAGCACTAATTTTTTTTTCTAGTTGTCTTCAGTGGATAAAATGCACTGTTGCCTGTTCCTGACAGTGTTTACAGCCTTGCACGATTACACAGCTCAGAATGCTGAGTGCAAAAGATTAAAGATATTTAAATATTTCAATTGCAGTTTTAGCAAAAGGATGTGCAACTTTAACAAGTGGATTTTCAAATGCTGCTGTTTCCTGACCAGCATTTGCCACAAGCACCCGCGCAGCAGTGCTAGCAGAACAACATACAGCAGGTCCCTGATGCACGCAGAGGCTGAGGCTTGACCAGGTGTGAATTGGCTGACCTGTCTTTGACTCCTCTTCTTCCAGCTCCTTGGCCTCTTCAGCTGTGGGAAGACAGAGGAGCCATTATCAGTGGGAGCCACAGTACATGGGCAGGCACACAATGTAGTCACTTCATCACAAGCCTATGGTGAGCTGATCCTTCACAGCTCAAAGGACAAGCTGAGATGAGAGAGCTATACGACGACGAAGCTCCACACAATGGTGCCCAAACCACATCATACATACACACACACACACACACACACACACACACACACACACAGAGCCATACCCACCCTTTAACCTCCTATCCAGCCATTTCACAAAGACAGTAATCACATTAGGCTTTAGCTGCTGGCTCTCTGAAAACCCACTGTCAACAAAGTTAGGGAGGCAACTCAGTGATGGCTGCCACACTTACATACACACATGTGTGCACACACACATATGAGCTAAACATAGGCCTGAGACAGAGTATCCAAGCCGCTGATATTAATTCTATGACACCATTTTCACTCCAATTTGGCTCGAGATCCACTATTTAGTGTCTGATACGTTTGATTAAACTGATAATTGAACAAAATTAAATGTCAAGACAATACAATTCATTTGTTTATATTCTTGTATGTTTGCTTGATTTTCCTTGACTTTGACAGCAGAGACTATAATGCCCTGGGGAAATTAAGCAAAAATCTTTATTATTACAGCAGCAGAACATGCTGACTTTCCAGATTCAAACAGCCTGTATATGCACAAGTGTACCTATGCCACATTCTTTAGTTTCTCTTCCTCTGTGTTATGTTGTGTTTTGAAATGAGATTTTATAAAATCAGATATTATTATTCACAATATATGCCCACACATTATTACAACACATTATCATTTGTCAGTCCAAGCTATGGCTTTGGTCATATAGCTTCAGATTCTGGGTGATTTCTTTCCTCCGCAGGTTGGTGCCAAGATTATATTTTGTTGGCAACTTTGAACTGAATGTCTAGAATGCCATTTTGAGTTAACCTGTTAATAATGTGCAGACTTTGAGAGTGAAATCCACAAAAGCACCTTGAAAAAGGCAATATATACCACTACTTCACATCTTCAGAATTGTGGTGCAAAATCCACACAGATGTGTGAGCCTGTTTACCTTCACCGCTTCATTCAACACCTCCCAATCGACCAACAGTCCCACCACTGTGGCAGCAGTGGAAATACCTTGGGGAGCTGGGCTTTGATAGGAGAGTGAGGCTCATTTAAAGGCACCTTAAAGTCAGGGTGAAGACGAGGGCATCCACCGGGCAGGGAGTGAGAACTGCATCCCTTGTACATTGAGATAGTTACAATTTTATGCCCCTAACGGCTGCATCCTAAATGTGTGGGGGTAAGAAGAAGGCTGGTTACGGCTTAAGCACAAAAGCTGGACAAACCACATAAAAGGGGACAGAAAGAGCTACATGCTGAAGCCAGAAGAGTGTCACTGTTCCTCATCATCCTCCCTTCTGCCTCTGCGTTTCCCCTACACAGAAGTGGCGCAGCACTGCTGCTGAATCCCTTCAAACACTGCTGTGACATCATGAGTGTTTCAAATATAAGCAAAAGCAAATGGCCCTTAAACCTATAGTACTATAAATAAACTGATTAGTGGGCCTAATTAATTCATTCCTGTGCCGTAGAAACAGCAGAGCCTTCTTCTTTTTAAATCATCTGTGCATAATAGGACATAAGGCTTAATGACAGCAGCGTTTGTGCTGCGTAGGTTTTAATTCATTTTCTCTCCCTTTGAATATCAACTCTTGATGACAAAAATGTTTTGCTCATTTAAAAAATGAAAACATGAGGAACAGCTTTCTTCTGCCAATATTTTGATCAGGGATTTTATAAATGTCTGTTTTTATTACCATTTTCTACATACTGTAGACTTGGAGTGAAATAAATCTCACAATGTCACACAAAGGTGATCAGTCACAGGATTTGGTCCGTAGTAAACCTGAGGGTTAACCCCTGTGAAACATGTGCACCATTGTGGTAAAAACCCCTAGAGGGGAAACACTGCTTCCCTTATGACTTTCATCCGTCACACAGGGGAGATCCGTCCCATGTCACCAACACATAATCTCCAAGCGTAGGTCTGATTAAATCATATGCTTATCTAAATGTAAAATGAGCTTTGGAGAAATGGAACAGTGGCCCTGGATAGGTCACTGAAAGCATTTATTACACACATAGTCACAGTCATTATGTAAGGAAGGACAGAAGAGAGGGATGAAAGTGAAATGAATATCTGAGAGAACAGAGCCATGCTGGTGTTGAGATACAACACTGCCCCTGGAATTGAGCTTTCACTTCCAGCTGCAATACCACAAGCTGCTCTACTCTGTTATGATACACATTCGGGGTGCTCCACATACATTATGACAGGGAAGAAAAATTACTTACTCACTTCTCCACTTTTACTGACCCTTCCACCCCCGCTACCCAGACACGGTGAAGAGAGAGTCAACTTCAATCTGGCCATACCCGGGAACGCCATTAAAAGATAAGACAACCACAATTAGGTTGCACTTCCCTGCTTCCTGCCCTCCCCACAGCTCTGGATATGTGCATAGCAATCCTATTTTAAGTCCCTCCACATCTGTATTCATACAGTATCATTCTATCAGGAGTATAAGAGTCTGCATGATATGTGAATAAGTCAGCGTTCCCACTCTTCAGGTTCGTGCTTGGAAAACACCAAAGACTGCAGAAGCATTGCTGGCAGGGGACAGAATAAGACTTAACATTTCAATAAGGCGGACAGTGGATGACCACATAATCAATCCCGCCTGCAGGCAGGCAGGAAACGCAGCTCCTCATCCACCCCACTAAAGAAAAGGGCCCTACAACCCTAGGAACCTTTTGCCCGTGGGAGGAACTGCATTATATTTCTCTCTTTCCATTTCATTTGATTTCATATGTTCCATGGAGCTATTTACTCTTTCCTCTGAGTCTGTGTCACTTCCATATTTATTTTCAAACCTCTGGGCCCTGGTGCAGACACTGGCTGACCTTTATTTAAATGTCTCCTCCACTCTGAGCGGATCTCATTACAGCAGAGCTGGTGGCTGTGCACTATCTATCTCATTTCAAAACTTTTTCTCTTTGCACTTGCGGCGATCCTCAGCTATTCCGCAACGCTAATTACTGGACCCGAGTAATGATGTTCCTCTTTGCCGAAGATATGTGTCCCACCATCCGAGATCCTGCCCATACGCATTAAGCAGAACTCCCTCTGGATTCTCAAAGTTCCTTGAGCAGTTAACATCTCATCACTGCTTTCTGCTCTATCTCTCTCGCTCTCGTTGTGCCTCCCACATGATCTGGGCAACACGTCGCTATTATGCATATCATCTACTGGCCCACTATGTGAAGAGTTTAAGGAGTCATTCTGCATTTTAATGACGGCCCTGAGAAGGGTTGAAAGGGCCTGAGTGCATGATAGGTTAGCATCCATTATTCAGCAAGCCCTTGGACTGTGTACGCAGTAGGCCAACACAGTCCAAGAAAAAACAGAAAATCATTTCATTACATTATCTTTTTGTGTATATAGCTCCAAAGTTGCCAGTGCTCTGAGATTAACATTTCATATGGCCCCTAATGAAGGCAAGGCAGCCCAAAAACACGCTTTTATCTAACCTTGAGGATTAAACATGGATTTTCATGGAGTCGTCACCAATGAGTTGTACTCCTTGGTGTTGAATGTGCCCCCCCTCCCTGTACCTTCTCTCCTGGCCTCCTCGCAGCTTTCCTTGATCTTCCTGCGGCAGACAGCAGCCAGGGCAATGAGCAGCACCAGCAGACACACGGCCAGGCCAACAGTTACCCACAGAGCCACCGGGGGGAACGCGATGTTCTGACCTGAAGAAAAGGGCAGAGGGAGAGAGGGGGCAGAGAAGGGAGAGCCTCATTATTCACTCTTGCAGAGCTAAAATAAGAGCACAACTGTCACCGCTGTATCCATCACCATTATATCACCATTTGACAATTTTGCTGTTAGAGTTCGTTGCCATAAAAATCCCAAAATTATCGAGACTGCAGAACTACTAAAGCACAACATGATGACACTGATAATGATTATTGCCATCATCATCTCCGTCATCATCACCAGGATTCTCATATCATCTCCGTATTAGGGTTTGACTTTCAGAAACAGTGGATCTGGCAGAGAAAACACAAACGAGAACCTTTGCTTTATGTGAACGAAGTGAGAGCTTCTTTACTAGTGTCCAATTACGACTCTTGATTCTTTCGATTGTGTCCAGATGGCAGAAAGCTCACCAGTCGCACAAGACTGTGTTGTCGTTTGACTCAAACAGCATTGGCACAGCATTAACTATCCCACCCCCTGCCTTCTGCTACGCATTGCTCAGATGTCTGAAGTTCTGATGCGTTTGCTTTAATATTCTATAATTTCTTAATGTCTACAATATCATTATCACTCTGAACGGAAAAAAAAAGCGAATATATATGGTACATTTTTCTATATAAAATTTAGATTTTTTTGACGAGTACAATGATCTCATGATCACTGATCAATTATCACATCTTTCAGACAGCACTACACTAAAATCGCTTCAGAGACAATTAGACATCATAATGAGTAACAGTATCTTGGCAAACTGCAAACTGATGAGGAGAAATAAAACCTGGTCAGCAGGACAAAAAAGATATCAGAGACACAGCCAAATTTCCCTGGGGTATTCAAACTGAACAGAGGGAGAAAACAGCAGAGCCACTAAATAGCTGTGAGCCTGGCTGTAGCACAAACTGGCCTCCTTCAGAGAGTGCCCGCTCTGGGCAGATAATAATAATAATTAAAAAAAAAAGACTGAAAAATGACTGGCATTGGAAAGAGGAAATGATGAAGCATCTGTAAGGACTTGGCATCAGCTATGAAGACAGGCAGACAGGCTGTAATACAGCCCAGCCAAGATGGAGGGCAAATAGAGGCATCCTTTTGGAGATGATGAATTCTCAGATGGATATCCAGTCCATCTGATGCTGAGAAACAAATGTACCTGATTGTCCCACGAAGCATAGTTAATGAAAGGCCACAGAGGGCTATAGAGGGGAGGAGGAGGTGGGACATGTACTCACCAATGATAGAAAAAGTTCATATAAAAAAAATCAGTTCAGCTTTTTTTCTGCTGTTGTTTTTAGACATGCTTGCTTGGCATGGCTCTAGGGATGGGATGGTCAGCCTATCTGTAGGTCGCCCCACCACTTTGGTCCAGACTAAAATATCTCAACGGCTATCGGATGGATAGCCATGAAATGTGATAAGGACATTGATGTTCCCCAGAGGATGAAGCCTAATGACTTAGGTGATCCCCTTACTTTTCCTATAGCGCCGACATGAGGCTCATATTTGTCATTTTAACTGAAATGTCTCAACAGCTATTGGATAGATTGTGGAACATATACCCATACCCCCATTAGGATGAATCATTAGGTGATTCCTTGATGTTTCATCTAGCGTCATCATTACATCAGAATTGTAATTTGTCCATTACTTTGGTTTATGATCAAATACCTGCAAAGCTAATGACATTCCCATCAGCCTCAGCAGTGCTTTGTGTTTAGTGCTAATTAGCAAATGTTAGCATGCTAAAACGCTTAACTAAGCTGGTTAACATAGTAAACATTATACCTGCTGTGACTGAGTACAGCCCCAATGAGCTGCTAGCATGGCTGTAAACTCTTAATGTTGTTATTGCTACTGCATGCTTTTTGTCCTAACACCTATCCCTGGCAGTAAGAGATTAAAAAGAATCACTGCTTCCAATATAATATAGAGGCAATTGTTGCTGAGGCAGATATTAATGTATTACATGTTATACATTTCATGTAATTATCCAATTCTAAGGTCACCATAGTCTGTTTAACCATATATATCTATTTCAGGAGTTTCTCAATACACAAGGCACTATAAAGACTATATGGTACTGCTACTGCAAAGCAGGATAAACAACCAAATGTCACAGAGAAAGGATAAAATCTGAAAAGTCAATCTTGTCATTTTGATGAAGCTGCGTATGCCTCCCCAGGCTAGTCATGACTGATGATGCTGTGGCTCGCTGTCCACCGAGCCCTTCTCTCTGTTATATTTAAAGAATGACCATCTGAGAGCCACTCTGAACTAAACAGCGTAACCACAAAACACGTATGAAAGAGGAATAATCATACACGTCTCATAAAGTCAGAAAAGTGACAAATGTGTCTAGCTCTTTGTGACGAGTAAAGAAGACGCGGTGCTCTTTGTTTCCATTGTCTTTCTCATTCTCTTTTTATTCTCACATCTTCCCACCACGCTCTCCCTCCCTCAAGGCAGACTGATAAAGACAAATGCCATAGTCGGCTATCATCGCTACGCCGGGGCCCAAAGGGCTGCAGGATCATATTTTTCTTTTTCTCTTGTTTGATGATGTGATTTTGTTTTCTTCAGAAATAGATTTGTCTCTAATGGCTCTGTTTACCTATCCTCTCTTTCCCCTTTTCCCTATTCCCTCTGTGCAAGGGTAAGGATGGAGTGCTGTGGGTTGCACTGTCACATTACCTAGAGTCTGCAGACTTCAGAGCTGCAACAAACAGGGCAAACACTTGGCGTTTTCTAGAGACTAGAAACACACATCAGAATACACATTAAAAAATGGAATGTGTGTCTCTAACGAGCTGACATGATATGATAGAGAATAATAACAAGACAATCATAATAACAGATCTAAATGCCACACACTCACCAGGGTTCCTGTCTGTATCATCCTTCCACTTTTGCTGATGTCAACACTCAATGTCAGTTAACTAGTAAACATAAAATAGATAAGGGCTGAAGTATGTACCCTGTCAGTGTACATAAAATGACACTATAGGTATAGTAGATCTTTTCATTTTTTGTCATATAATTTACTACCACATGGCATGGAGTCGTGATGAAATTCTGCACATTCAGCACATTTAAACTGCGTGCAGCATTTATGAATTTTATTTTTTATTGGATTCTGTATGTTTGATGTGTGTCAGTACAGCTGCACATGGTAAAGTTTGCATCTGCAGCCGCATGCAGTGGTTAGAATTTGCTGCCGCCGTTTTCCATGAATCCTACCCCATTGCTTTATTGTGACATCATCAATCGACAATGATTATTTTCATATGCGTATCATATGTATTTTGGTCATATAAAATGTCAAAATGATTATTTTGCAAACATCAAAAATGAAAGCAAGTAAATTGGAGCATTGTCTGCATTCTCTCTTATTTTGAAATTTGCAGACGAGTTCCCTTCCTGTGCTATGTAATCAAAAACCAATTATCTCCTGGTATTCTTGATATTCATTTATAAGTTATCCCTGTCATGTGCTGTGGCCCTAAAAAGCACAATCCACAGCTGTCTGAACATGTAGAGGTCACATCTGTCTCATACATTACTGGTAGATCCAGTAGGTGGACACAATTACAGGAACACCTGCACGATATAATGCAAATCCAATACAATAGCCTACTTAAAACTTTTAGATTTTATTGAAACTGTGTCTGTGAGGCACTGAGTTTACACTATGGTAGTTTTAGAGGCTATAAAATGGTGCTGTTGTATTCTATTCTATTCTATTCTATTATATTGTACATATAATGTGATGTGTTATTGTGTCCATCCCTTGCAGCTGTTTTGTTGTTGAGAACTATCAAATTTCTTTAAAAATTATATATAATGAAAATACACTACTGGTAGCTACAAATGTACCTTGAATTAATGTTTGCAACATTTTTTTATAGGTTATATCGACCACACCTGGAGCGTATCCTCTACTGTTACTTCTTATAGGTGGTGCTTCACCGGAGGTGTTTTGTGTATCATAGGAGGCCACAGCTGACTGCTAAGGTAAAAATAGATATTTAATGGGGGCAGGCAAGAGTATGATAAAACACCACCTCCATATGGAGCCTCTAACACAGGGCACATCACCAGTGAGAAATGAGGCTCCCTTAGTCTCTGGAAGACACTATATGGGACTCACAAGGGGCCAGCTTAGGTATTGTTTGGGCTTCAGTGAATGTGAGAGCCAAGATTTGCAGGCATTTTTACAAGCCTGAGTGTTTTCTCCCCAGCACCTTTGGTGGAATAAAGTGCTCCTAAGACTCCCTTGCCTGTCATCTTGGTTCTGCAACGTGAAGACAGTGAAGATCAAAGCTGCTTTCTCTCCAACTGTCAGCCCAGTTTTACCTGCCTAGAAGAAACCTAGCCTCTTAAGCTGTGACCAAAGGAGAATAATGTCCCTTGACAGAAGGATGGCTTCGGGCTAAAAAGAGCCTCAAGGCTCATTGTAGACAAGCTGGAGGGATGAGGAAGAGGAGAGGAAGAGTCAATTAGGTTTTTCTTTCATTGTCAAGATGAACAACCTGGCCTTATTCTGCCTGGTTGTGAAAATAGAAGAAGAGAGAGGGGGGACCTGTAGAGGAGCGTTGATCACAGAAGAGCGAGGTGGACTAGGGGCTAGCCCAGGGGTTGAGCAGCAGAAGGGCACATCCCCGCTTGAGGGCCTATACAGCCCTGGAGACCAGAGAGGCACAACCAGGCCCAGGACTCGAAATAGGCTTATATATCTCTCTAAAAATGAGTCACATAGCAGAGATAGAGACATTCATTCAGACAATACAGTAAGGCAGGGAAGAAACAGTAAAGTGAATGAGATATAAAACTCAGTGAGACAAAACAGGAGCTCACACTTAAATCACATTCACCCCACACTGGTGAGGTGATTGATGCATACTACCTCAGCAAGTGCAAACAGGCTCACCGACAGTGGTGATTTAAACTTCTTTATTCAGTTTCTGTGTAACACCGCCGATCTCACAGGGAAGAGATTGGCAGAAACAATAACAACAGTGCTAATGGAAAGAAGATGGCCTCAGTGTCAGAGGACACGGATTAGCCAGAATGAAAAACATGAGCATGAATATTAGGATTACATTGAACGAATGACTTTGAATTTGTTTCAGCTTCAGTTTCAATTACCAGCCTTTATTAACAACCTCGAAGGTGTCCATCAAAACCTCTGAACCCTCCCTATTCAGAACCAGCATGAAAAGCTTGTGACCAAACAGGCACACCAGCTGTTCTTGCAATATTTCTAGGGAACACCTCTCCTCTCTGTGAGAGGACAAGAAGCTCACTTGTAGAGGGAAAACTTGGCAAACTGAGATGGATGGTGACAGGTTTTTGTCCTGTCAGCATCTCTGCTCTGAGCCTTCTCTCCTCTTTTTGCATTTCAATAAATTGCTTTTCAGCGAGATGCTACCTCACTGTCTTATTGGCATGCAGGGAGGCAATGCGCTCGTCTCTAGGACGACCTAGCTCCCATTTACTTACACAATTTGTCTGACATTATTGCCCTTCCCTTGACGCCATGGGCTCATGGCAAGCACGAGTGTATGATGTGCAGACGTGCACATTAAAACAGAGTAATGGCTCTGCATTTATAGGAATAAAGTTTCTAACAGCCCTCTTTTTTTCTCAGCGGGAGAACTATAAAAGCCATCTGGTGGTGGTGGGGGAAGTGGTGGAGGGTGAGCGGGAGGGTAAGGTGGATGAGTTAGTGAGTCGGTGAAGGTTGGAGGGATGGGGTAAGCGGGTGAGTGACCAAGCGACCCGAGTAGGTGAAAAAACAAGCGGGTGAATGAGTTTGTGGGTTTGCAAGCGAGCGGGCATTGAGCTGGTAACTGCGTGAATGCTGGACTGGGCTGGAATCACAATTAGGTTTTGTGGTATTAGTCCACTCTCAACTCGTAAGCTGTCTCTCAGACATGTCAGGCTGCTACTGACCTTTCTCCAGAGGAAGGTTGGCTCACAGTCCACAGATACTCTGCCTATAGTGCAGCACTATGGATTTAGAATGAAGAGTTGGTGTGGTATGGTTACCTCCTTCATAAAATGAGTCAGACTTTAATCTGATTGATCCACAGGTAAATATTCCCTGCCGCCAACCGGTCACACACTATTGAGAAAGGTTACAATGAGACATAGGGACGGACTGAGCTTGAGTTACAATTGGCAGGTCAAGGCAGGATATGGATTTGGATTATTTTGGCTTGCTTATATAAAACAAGACAATGGGGCAGTTAGAAAATGAGTGACATCTTAGCAGTTAAAAAGTTAACAGTGTAAATCAGAAGTATCTAGATGTCTGTGAAAGGTACTTGCAAAGGCAGCAAAAGATGTTGAACATCACAGACGTTGCTTATTGAATATCACTTTAGGATTATTTCAGCTGATTCGAAACCTTTCCAGAACTTGGCTGTAAAAGTCTCCCATTTGAAAGCCAGAGACCCAGATAAACTGGCCGGGCTTAAGTTACAAGAAACTGCAGTACAGAAATGACATTTTCACACTAAAACTAGATTGTCATTAGAATTAATTGTAACTGAGATAATGTTGCAATAGCATAACAACACCTTCAATCCTTCTAACTTATGTGTTTTAGCAACAAAGAAGTGCTCCAACTTGGTTATTTTGTATTTTAACTTCCTGTCTATACCAGAAGTAGGAATGTGTCGCATTATGTACATGGACATCTACTGCTTGTGATCACCCTGCGTCTGGAGTTCAGTTTTATAATTTAAAATTTATTATATATCATACAGCGTGAAGAACTGCCAGAGCAGGAAGGAAATGAGAGACTTTCTTCCACAGCAGTCTGAAAAACATCGACCTCTACTCAGCGGTGCTTATTAGATCAGTTCTCCTGCACATCAGCTGGTCACGTTACTCTTATAATAGTCATGTTGACTGATCAGAATGTGTTTGTATTTGTGTTTTATTATAAAAATATGATATCAGAAGTTGCCCACGTGTGACCGTTCAAAACGTGTGTTAATCCCATACTTCTTCATCTAAAACCATATATTCACAGTGGAGATTTATTTGGTTAGTTACACTCTTATACACACTCCAGTTTTCCATGACATGGGTTTATTATTGTGTAACAAGCTAATTATTCCAATTTATCGATAAAATGTATAACATAGTTGGGTGAAAATATGTGTTTTAACTCACGTTGATAAATCAGATTCCAGATCAACAAAGTAAAAAACATCTGGTTCAGTGATAGTATGTGAAGAATGCAAATAATGTTAACAACTTAATAACCTGCATCATCATACTGTTAAGGTATGATACCTGATACTTTTCACCATAGAAACATCGAGCTGCTGCTGCAAACAAATGGCTGGAACACATGGTAAGCTAGTACCGAACGAACGTAACTTTGCGCGAAATATCAGTTTTTAAAAAAATCTGGTGACCTCCTCAAAAAAGACATGTGTTCCCAACTCTGAGAAATGTATAGAAGGCTGCGTGAACCGATCAGGACCGCAACGTTTGGGTTAAGGTTAAAGAACAAAACAGAAAATGGAACAAATAAAAAAAAATGGATGGGCCGCAATAGGTCAATAGGGGGTGAATATTTATTTCTTTTATTTTTATACACACATACATACACATTATTTTTTTAAAAACTACTAGACAGGAACTTGGTGCTAGATCATATATTATCTATACAGTATTTCTATGTTTTTTATTACTATATTTAAGTAAAACTGAATCACTGAAGTAATCTCAGTAATAGTCAGGAAGCTTTTTCTGTATTACTACAGCATACAACCATACCAACAGTATGACAGTCACTGATTTGTCTGGGAGGGAGGCAGAGGGAAGCTAAGTCACAGGTACATTCAAAGGGATGATTTCAAGTCTTACTCAGATATGCCAGGGGCAAGGTTAGAGTGAATTTTCTCATCTTTTACAGTTGAAGGTAATCCCATACCCAGTAGACTGGCTAATTAACTGAATATACAGCTCAGAGCCAACTGCATGGTTGTCATGTTAGCAAGGCAGAGGCTATGTTACAGTCAGAGAGGTGTGAGAATGTGAAATAGCTCTGTGCTGAAATATATAAACAATAGCCTGGGGTAGAGGTGGGCAGTATAACCAGAACAAACTTCACAACGGTAGAGATACGTGCCCTGATGTGGATTTGGCTACACCATTTGTTCTGGTACAGAATGGATTTTAAATGTCACGTCAAAGTGCACCGCGAGCATCAGCTTACTGCATGTTAACCAGTGAGCATACGCTTCCCTTTTACACTAAAACAAACGCACATTTGCATGCTAAGAAAAGGGCGGGTGAAGAAATGGAGTCAGACAGCTCAATCAAGGCAGGAGCAAACCATGAGGAAATATGTCAGGAAGTATGAGGAATGTTTGAAAATGTGCTCCAGCTCTGACACAAGTAGCACTGGCACTGGTGTAAAAAAGAAGAACCACAATGCAGACATCGTTGCCAGAGTCCCTGTCCTAATGATAAAACAAGTCAGTCGTGGAAGGACATGGTGAAAACACAGGATCCGTGGTACATAGAAAAGACTTGCAAACACTTCACCCAAAACAAAATCCAGAACTTGTACTGCAGCTGTTGCGAGAAACTGAAGCAAACACACACACTCACACAGAGAGAGAGAGAGAGCTGTGCAGTGTGATAAGCTCTTAATTTCCACCAGGTATGAAACTCTCCTCCACATCTGCTATAAACTATGTTAATAGTTAATTGATCATAACTGTAACTTCAGGTAATACATTGTTAGTATGCCAGAGTCTGTCCTGAGTTTGAATCACATTCAATTGGAATTATGAGAAACAAAATACCATGATATACAGTATGTCATTACCTTCAATATTCAAAATATAGTTTGATATAAATTTCATGTCATACTGCCCTGCCCTCTCTCTGGGAGAGGGATGAAAGTGGGCGACGGTACTGTCTCACAACTGGTCTGCCTACCTCATCTAACACCGGCTAGGCTAGCTCTCTCTTAACATCTCCCATGTCCCTCCCAGCCCCACTGGGGCCTCAATTAAAAACTCCTCTGATGTCTAGTAACTGACAGAGACTCCATCACTTCCACACATCCCTCTCCACTGAGAGTGGCATTAAGATGTTGGAGGCAGAGTGGACTATTGATTTTCTTCTTCTTTTTTTCTTTGGTTGCCCCATTTCTTCACTAGGCCATCTTCGCAATGCAGGCGGAACTTGGAGGCAATACTCAGTTTACGACACTGTGTTGTCTAAATTTTTAATTAGCTTTAAAACAAGGGCTGCCTGTGAGATGCTGAGGATGTGTAGGAGAGAATCACTAGTGACAGCTATCAGTACCAAAACAGACTATCTGGCTAGTTGATAATGCCAAGCAGAGGAACTAAGAGCAGAGTGACAAGGACAAATAGGTATGAAAGGACTAAAGAGCCATTAAAAACAAAGCATATGCATTGATCCTGCTAAACAAACCCAAACTTGATTCTTCACCTGAGCTACATCTGGTTCCTCTTAAAGTACTATTAATTAAATTTTCAGCCACTTGGGGCATTGCAATAAGCTGTAAACACAACACTGACATAGTATCAGCTAAAAAAGCTACTAGCAGTTACCTATTTACACATTCAGCAGACATACAGCAACAGTAGCATTCTTTTGCAGTCGTGTTTCTGGCAACCCGGACAAATATCCAGATATTCAATCTCGTTTTAGCTCTGTTTTGGTCTCCACCAACTCCTGGGAGAAATATCTTGCCCTTTAGCTGCTAATTGCTCAACTGGTCACCAACGTTGTAAGCCAGCCATTTGGTCCTAGTCAAGTAGCGTAGGTTGGGTTTATCAGAACTTTTTTTGCTGCAAATAGCTGCCTGCTGCAGCTAGAACTGACAGTGAGACAGAACCAAACAAACAGTAAAGTTGTGGGCCGCAAAACTAAAACAATGAGCTGAAAGAGTGTTCCATCGGGCTGAGGGTGACTGCATAGTCAGGTGATAATTCTCTGTGGGTGTTACTAAGAGCAACTCCTTTCACATTACATTTATTCATTTCATTTCATCCATTGACAGTATTCACATGCTGATAGTGGACAGATAAAAGCATAAACAGGGCTCATTACACACGTAATAATTTTATGACACATAGAGACAAACAGTAAATAATATTCATTCTCTTTCCTGGAATGCCACGCTAACATGGCGGATGAGCCACAACTCCATTGTGCTCGTTCCAGTGGCTCATTGCAGCAAGAAGAAACTGCAGCTTGAAACTCTCTGCAGACAGTCTGTGAAGTGCACACCTATTGCTGAAACAACTCCTGTGTTACATCAGTGTAGTGCAAAGTGGGTGAGAAATATCATCCAGAAAATATGAACTTTAACATGACACTTATTGAACCATCCATTCAAGTGTTCATTTAAGTCAGGAACACACCCCGTAGTTGCACTAGCTTTTGTAATAGTCTTTCACATTTTGTCTCTTCAGTGTGCTCTAGTTATAAAATTGCCTTGTCTCTTTCAAAGCTTTGTACAGTCATTGTTGATTCTTTCCGATTTAAAGTATCAATGTTTGTCCATGAGGAAACAAAGTCATAGTTCAAATCCACAGCAACAGTTGCTGCTTACATGATAACATCTCTGAATATAAAATGACAGGATATAAGCTTAACCCTATATCACATAGCAATCCAAGTTCTATCCAAAACATTAAAGAACTGCCTGGACCTCTTCAAAGAGCGTGAGTTCTTAGTATGCTTCTCCCACTGCAGTATTACTAGAATATATAATGACAGATTTTTTTTAAAAGACATGTCTCTGTATGTCTTTGCCTAGGGCTCTCATTATAAAACAGCATTTCTCATTTTCCTCTGCTGCAGTCTTTGGTGGCTACTGGAGAGACAGATGAATATTCTCAAAGCACTCGAGCTAGGTCGAGCTCAGACTTTGGAGCAGGTCAGCTCGTTCCGTTCATCTCAAGAGCAAAACCAAACCTCTTCACGTGAGTTACACTGTAATTTGCACAGTCTGAATTTAAAAAATACAAACACTGTAGAAACCATGTGGTTGTTGCTTTCAGAGAGGTCAAAGGTCAGGTTTAGCAGGGATGTCATATTTAAGGACATTTCTCAAGGGCAGATCCTTACCACACAGAGGCTTCAAACTCTCTCCCTATCATCGCTCTTTTGCTTTAAAGAAAAATGTAAGTCTGAAAGTCTGAAACCACAAATATGGTAATCAACTTTTACAGTTTAATTAGTGCCCTTATCAGATATTTAGCTGGAAGGACTTAACATAGCTTTGTTTCACATTGACATTTTTGCATTACCTTAACTCACTGCTATCTTAAATAAATGACTGCAGTCTGAAAGCAAGCACTAAGATCCGATGCGTTATAAAATGATTAAGGAGAGACATTTCAAAGATTTTAGGCTTTTAAATACTGAACCATCTTTACACTGTCCATTAAGGGTTCAGCTGGATCAATACATATAGCTCCTCTTAGAAAACCTAGTCATTTATTGAGTTTAAATCTTAAAACAGTTTCCTCTCCCACTTTTGATTGAGTGACTTTGAAGTTCTTGTGAAATACCTAGTAACCCAAAATCACCACTCAGATTGGTAAAAGTATCATTATTTATTACATTAAAATGTAACATTTATGGCACATTTACATTCTTTTTTTATTGCAGTCATTTTACAAAAGCTAAAAGCTACTTGGGGCTGTGCTTTGACAGTTCTTTTAGAAGAGTCCCTAACAATGCCTCTAAGCTGTTCCAAAATCACAGTACAGCTTCTCATGGCTTATTGCTTAAATATACTTTGTCTCCTTCCAGCACTTTTAAAATATGATATCTTGGACAGACCGAAAAAAATGACTCTGTAAATTTCTCTCTCAGTGGAATATAGCTAATCACAGTCTCACAACTTGTGTGTAGCTAAGTTATTTAGCCTGAGAAAAAGCTCAGCCGCTGGCTGAGAAAGGAGTCAGGGACAATATGTTCATACTGTACCAATGTCCCACAAGGGTAGCACTTTCCACAAAACTAATACATTATGACTAAAACAAGGATAGATAATGCACAAATAAGGACGTTTGTTCTCTCATTTACAATAAGATATCTACACCGAAGGCTTAGAGCCAGGTAAGTCTAAGGGAGAGACAAAACAAAAGATTAAACCTGACATTGATCAACATTTAAGCATTTTATGGTGATCATAATGCCAGCAAACAAACAAACAAATAAATAAATAAAAGTTATTAACACTGATAACCAAATCAGATCAGTTATGCCCTTCTGGCTGTAAGCCTTGAATAAACACATACAGAAAAAAAGAGACAAAGGGGAAAGGGGGAAAGGAAGGAGGATCATTTTCTGATTTTTTTGAAAGTTTACATGGCAGAAAACAATCTACGGCACTACAGGCTGCTGTTTAGTTGTCCTTGATCAAAGCATTAACCCCTAAAACTCTCCTGTGGAGCTGCTCAGTGACTGGCAGAACGAGTTTGTGGTTGTTCCCAGGTGTGAGCGTGTGATCCAGGCCACTGCTATAAACAGCATGCATGCTAAGCAAGCATTTTCGGGGTAAATAAAAACAAAACTGACTCTTTCACTTGGGCTATGACTTTGAGAAAATGTACTTCCAACAGAACAATGGCTGCATGGAGAACCATAGTCACAAGTTTTCAAACAGGCTGATGGGCTGCGGTTTTAAAGAGGCCACTATCATTGGTGCAGTGCTTGATTATAATTACAGGTAAACCAACAGGCTGTTATAAGGAGCTTGCAGATGTACCTGTACACTTAACAGAAAAATCCCAATTTCACTGTGCAAACTACTTTGAAACACTGAGACACTATTAAGTAAGTCACATTTACTATGTATGATGGCTAATGTGTCCAAATGTGTGCAATGCATACTATACACCCAGCTTAATAGCACACATACTGCAGAATGGGTGATCATTACTTCTCCCAGCAATTAGTTCTTGACACTCTGTATTGTTCTTTTTTTAGTTACACAATAGACCTCTATAACCCCCGCTGCATCGAAATGACAGGGAGACCTTGAAGCAAGAGTTTGCCCTCTTTTCCTTCCTTTGTATCATATTTTGACACCATTATGATGCACACCACTGCGGTCTTTGAAGCTGTCTGCTCCATGCTTTAAAATGTATGATAAATAACAAGAAAATACTGGGAGAAGCATTATTTAAGACATTCTTGTAAATCAATCGCAGATTTACAATGTACAGGATTACAACTTGAATCCCTTTTTACTCTGTAACCTTGACAGCTTCTTTTCCAGCTTTGGAGTGCCGGCACTAATTCTTGTCGTGGTACACAATACAAAACAGGACACACTTACTTTCATCTCTGGATGTAAGTCATCACTCTGCTGAAGCAGCACATATTTCAAACCTATAAGCAGTTACATCATCGCGCCCACAATGTCATCACATTATGTCACGTGGCTTTACCGAGATGCAGTGAAATATTGAAATCCAAGGACATCAGTTGTCCGCCTGCCTAGTGTGTCTTTTAGCAGGTGTTTGCAGCCTGCAACAACACATTCAATTTGTGGGACGCCAAATGAGATATATCATTGAAAATGAGACATCCTTTTTTTAGAGTATATGCTGGTGTGCCAATTCTAAATGTTTAAACATGTTTAATGTTTCGCTGAATATGGATGTTAAATAATATTTATGATGTATTTAAGAAATACATTTTGGGAAATAGGTTTATTTGCTTTTTTTGCTGAGAGTTAGATGAGAAAATCAATACCACTCTCATGTCTGTCTGTTATAAATAAAGCTAAAGCCAGCAGCCGGTTAGCTTAGCTTAGCATAAACTGGAAACAGGGGGAAACAGCTAGCCTGGCTCTGTGTTACCTTTGGGCAGAGCCAGGCTAGCCGTTTCCCCCCTGTTTCCAGTCTGTGCTAAGCTAAGCTAACTGGCTGCTGGCTGTAGCCTTATTGTATATTTAACTGACAGATATAAGACTGGTATCGATCTTCTCATCAAACACTCCACCAGAAAGCAAATAATCACATTTCCCAAAATGTTTCTACCCTCTTTCCAAACATCAGTCTTCAGCTTGGTTGAACTAAATATCTTGGTTCCACAACACGGCCATACTCTGAAACACTCGTAGCAGTGTAACCCTATTTGGACCGCTTAACCCCTCTAACAACCACATCAGGAGAACGACCAGACATTACAAATGGCATCACTCTTCATCTACTAGAATAAGTGGCTGAAAGCATCGAGACAGATACATTATAGATATGACAGACTCTTGCGGTGTGGGTCACCGAGCTGTCTCTGCCGTTGACAGAGAGTTGCACTTACTGCGGCAACACACACGAGGAGGGCAAGTGATGAAATTAAACACAGTTGACAATATTAATAAGGTAAGAAGAGCGAGTTTGTTTCTTCGTGGACAGTTTGTCTGTAATGAGCTGCAAGTTGTCAGGCTCGGGGGAGACAGGCGTGGCTACAGAGTCCGAGCCAGTGGGAAGATATTAATGCAACCTGAAGGGGGTGTGAGTCATAGCAAGCTGCTGTCCATTCAAACTGGTATCATAAGGAGCACGACTGCAGCAGTGGCTTAATCACAGTCATTACTGTGATATTTGACACTGGGGTTGAAATAAAGGGCTCTGTAATAGGTGCGTTTCTTATCAGGCAGTGAGTCAGTGGTTGCTTACGTATTTTCAAGTCAAGCTGTCAGTACAGAGGGAGGTGAGCGAGTCGAGCACTAAACTCCTCTCCTCTGGGACACAGCCACACTCAGTCCGTTCTTAACCTCCATTTCACACTTGGTAATCAATTACTGGTCTCTAGAGCTATCGAAGAAAAGAGCTACCTATCCTGAGAATAAGCTAAATCTCTCAACGCCTCCTAATTGAAAACACATTATATTGCTAGACAATGCTCTTTGTGTGTAGCCAGCCACTAATTTGGACTGTTTGCATGCACAGAACAAAGCAATTTACTGAGGTTGCAAACATCCTTTGCAGGACAATAATTCATGGTGTTATCAGGTGCAGAGTTTAAACATCAAATAAACGGGCTGAATAACTAAATAACCAAACTTTGAAGGTGTGCCCAGCCGTTTGTTGGTGGCTATTCTCCCAGTGACTCTGAAAAGCTGAAACTAATATGATTTCGTATCATGAAGCCAAGACTGATGCCAGACCTCCCGAAACCAATCCCTCTTACAGGATTTAGCGGGAGCTGTGTGAAATGTACACTGCAGGGCCCCACCGGTCCCAATGATAGTCCTTGCTGCGAGTCCAAATCAAAATGAACCCGATCAATAACAAAAGAGGGCTTTTGTGCGTTTACTGCTGTCATAAATACAGTGTCCTGAAAAGGAAAGCAAGGGAGGACAGAGACAGACAGGTTTCCACTAGGCCGGGGACAGGCATAAAGATGTCACACTGCTGTTTGGGAGAGGGTGGCAGTGGGTAACATCACACTGCCATGATATGATGGTCTTGGAGCAAAGATGGACTGTTTTTGATCACATGCATGTTGACATGCAGAAGACAGGAATCAAAAACTCAAAGTGTATGCATGTGACAGACACAAACCCCACTTACTGTGTGTATAAATGCACATGCATATATCCACACACACACACAGGCTGATGACCTTTTCTTACAGAACAAATGCCAAACCAGAAGACAAAAACTCATCGTCCAGAAGAAATACTATAGCAACGTGGCTTTTAATTGTGGGAAAGAAAAGCATTTTGACACCCAACCAGTGCCTCAAAAAATAAAAAAACCTTAAATGCTAAAAAGTCAAGATGGTAGAGAGGGGACTAGAATAAAGGGAAAATAAATCCCAGCACAAAAGTGAGGAGCTCATTTTATCTTTCTGATTGTACCGTTCTAAAAGAGCAGCGCACAGACCAGAAACTGCCCGCAACTGAATCCAACCCAACAATTCCTCAGAGTCGCCAACAGTGAGACTGGGAGCATGACGAATAACATTGCCCGGGCCATAATACAGGGATAAAATTTCCTATACTGAAGGCCCAGAGGAGGACATTCAAACATTTCAGAGCACTGACAGGAGCAAGTGGCCCGAGTTAATAATCCTGATAGGAATTAATGTGCTTACAATGGTGCCATTGCTGCCTACCTGAATTTATTTTAGATTGCCTACATTACTTCATCTGTCTATTTGGTTGTTTTCCCTGGCTGGGTTCCTGATAAGACAGAGCACGCATTCAGCAAGAGAAAGAAGGCCTATGTGTGCACAGGACACTAATTAATACAGTGCTCCGTCGGGAAAGTTGCCTGCTTGCTCCTCGACTGACAACAGATTCATTTATACTGCTGTTTTCTGCTTCTCCGAAGGCTCTGTTAATTGCATTTAAATTAGTCCTTGTTCAGTTGTGAACAAGGACCAGCACAGGGCTTTGTTAAAGAAGCTGGAAGCAAAAACATGATTTCGGGCCACACATTAACCCAAAGCTGATCGACAGAGCTTTTGATAGATCCTACCAGAGGAAGACGCAAAGATGCTTGTAAAATATTTCATGAATAATTGCAATTACTGCAATTACACCACTACAGATACTCTAATGAGAGAACCTTTGAACCAGTAGATCGCTGCATCTTTCTGTTTGGCCCTTTGGCAATGCCAGTACAGCAATGCTTTTAGTCCAATTTAAAACACAAAACTGCCACGCGATATTTTCATAGATTCTGGGGGAAAGAATAATGTATATGACAATATCCAGAGAAAACAGTAATTGAGGGACTTCTTAGAAACAATAGAGGAATGGGCGCTTTATGGCTCGTGTAAACGTGGCAGGTAGCTATTTAGATGGCAACGTGATGTCAGGATCAAGGTCTGAAGACATAATAACATAGTCAGGAAAGGGTGTCACACATCTAATGAAGAAAAGAAACTGCTAAGTGTAATGAATAGCTGAATGCTCTCACGCAGACCACCTACCATTAGCACCTGTGTTAGATTCCATCTTCACGGTAAAGGTCAATGTTTATATAGCAATTAAATGTTGTGATGTTTTTTAACCTTGATTTACCCAGTGAAGGTTGGTTTAGCAGGCACGTGCTTCACAATCATACAATAACAAACGTTCTCCTTGGGGAAATGTGCCCCACAAAAACAGTGCTGTACATGGAGCAGAATAAGTCGGCTTAGAAAAGGCTCTCTGGAAGAAACTGAAAGGTCTGAAGGAAATTGGAAGGATCTGACAGAAAACTGAGGAAATGTTAGAATGTGGTCTTGAAGACATGGGAGAAAAGTACAGTGTTATTCTCATCGACCATGTGTATTCCATGTTTATTCCTGCACAAGGGAAGAAACATGGAATGTAAATTACCCCAATGCACAGTGTAGTTCACATGTGTTTAGCTTGCGCTTGTATTATATTGCTCTTATTTTGTTGTTTCCTGTGAAACTGGACATTTATTCTGAAAGGACGCTGTATTCATGAAATGAACGAAGTTGATTGAGTTGGGCAATCCTTCAGAGAGTGTGGACTCACTAGATTCAGGGATACATAGCACTGATTTCCATTAGGGAACAGGGTTATGTTTTGTTCAAGTACTTAGGTGTTTTTCAACACCTGCTAAGTGCCATTGTCATTGTCAACTTATAGGAAATTTGAACTTCCCAATACCTTCATACACTTGTATGTCTTTGGAATGTGTGAGGAAACCAGGGGATGGAAGGAAACAGACACTAACATGGGGAAAGCAAGCCAATGCCACACAGACAGGACTGAGGCTGGGAAGGAAATCTGGGATCCTCTTTCTGTGAAGCAACAGTGCTAACCACTGAGCCAGTGTGTTGCCAAGTGAAAGTCAGAGAATGCCCGCCAGATAGTAAAATTCAGCAAAAACTCTTCTACACCACGTTGGGTGATGTCCCTCCTCGTCAGCGAGTCCATCTCCTCCCCGTCAGGCCATAGTGCCACAACTCTGAGCTCAGCAAACGTTGTCGTCTCCATCTTGCTTTCTGTCATCCACTTCTCACCCCTCCTAACCCTGTCTCCCTAGCTCCCTCTCTCTATCTCCCTGCCTCATCTCTCTGTCTCCTTCCTTTCCCCACTCTATATATCTCCATCCGCACACTGTTCGCTGTAAATGCTGTGCCAGCAGAGTGATGCCGGGGAAATGGCGCCATCCTCATTGAGAGAGAGCAAGCAGACGGAGTGGGGGTGGTGCTGGAGGGGGTGTTCAGTGACAGGCCCTGAAACCCAGCCATCAGACAACACACTGCAGCAATCACACAGCTCCAGTAGATGGGATACGTAGCTAAAGCTCCACATTCAAGAAAAGGATCAGTAAAAAAATGATAGGATACAGAGTCTTGATCCCCAAAAAACTCCCAAAACATTATTCTTTTTTGAGGAGAACAAAGTGGTCAGGATAGGCTGGGAGTGTGGGACAGTACAAGCCATCAAGACAGGTGGAGGAGGGTGGAGGAAGGGGGGGTTGGTACACAAGCACACTGGCCAGGCAAGCAGACAGGCCACGGTTCATCTGAGGACTGAAGTTGCTCCTTTCCATCATTCGACTGTTCATTAATACCAGCTGTTCCTATGGGTCTCCCTGCAACTAAGCCTTGCTGCAGTCTGCAAAATCTATCAATATCCCAGCAACACAAAAACACTGCTTATTCCGGAGCTCGGCTTAAACGCTGACCAGCTCTCCACAGGGCGTGTTTACAAAAATAATCGTCTCTGAGATGCCTGATAATAGTGTGCATGTGCCGTGTGCACATGTTATTGACAGTCTGGATGTTTCTGGTGAGGTAGTTAAATTGGTGGCGACTATAAAAGACGTAAGATTAACATGGATGACTTAACAATCACAGTGTAGCTCATGCCAGCCCACATAGTGCTCTGCTCAGTGTGGGTAAAGGGTTCATTTTCTCAAAATTAACCTTGTCAAGCTCCTGTTCTGCCTGGGGGAGATTTGTATTACTATTGCAATTTTTCAATCAGAGATTGGGGAGAGTGTGAAATTTTTACATGCTTGTTCACTCCCACCTCCCCCCATCTCTCTTTCTTCCTTACTCTCCCATTTCTTCCTCTGTTTTTATTTTTTTTCACTCTCATAGTCCATTTAGAATTTTAAGCAGATTTCACCCATTCTTATAATAGGATTCTTCACTTCCTGAGTGTGGTTTGTGGTGTGCTGTGTTTGTAAGTTTATACAGCAAGCGTGTTCGCCATATCAACTCAAGCTCGGCACACTCCACACTCAGCTACTCCACCAGAAGTGTTCTGCTGGGTCAAAATTAATTACAGAAGCTGTTAAGCACACACCAGCTGTTGTAAACAAATGCAAATACATTTTCATTTCAAACAAGCCCCCTTGTATCACGGCACACAAAATACTGTAAATCTTCTGTGTGTTTACTAACAACTTGGGCCATCATCAAGCTGTGCTGGCAATCCTACAGAGAAATTACTCTTATTCATGTACACCCAATTGCTGAAAATCACCACTGTTTTAATTAAGGGATTTGTGGACAACAGTTGCTCCTTTTGCCGTCCCTCTTTCAGTCTTTACTTCATCACACTTCAATAACTCCATTGCTCTTTGACCAGACCTCTCTTTTTCAGTCTGTTTTGCTCTTGGGCACTTTCTTTGACTGGGTCCGTTCAGACTGATTCCTTTACTTTTTCGAGTTTGGGGAACAGCAGGGCCATGATACTGACTAAAGAAAATGACAATCAAAGCCTATAGAAACTGCTCTAATTTTAAATTTGATCATTCCAGTATTAGGGCTGCAACTAACTAATTAATTGTTGCCTATAAAACGTCATAAAATAGTGACAAATGCCTTTCATAAGTTCCCACAGACCAAGGTGTCTTCAAAAGTCTTGTTTTGTCTGCGCAACTGTTCAAAATCAGTTTACTGTCATGTATGTATGACAAAGAAAGGCACCATATCCTCACATTTAAGAAGCTAGAAACAGTAAATGTTTGGCATTTTTGCTGAAAAAATGACTAAAACCATTATGTGATTATCAAAATAGATGCGTGAATGATTCATTTTCTGTCGATGGACTAACCGATTAATAGACTAATCATTGCATCTCTATGCAGCGTCCATCTCCTTTAACTATGGTATGTTGAACAGACGCATAGACAATGGTGGGCGTGGGTGGACCTGAGGTGGCCAATTTTATGCCCTCCATTTAAATAATGGGTGAATGAATGAAATGAGTTAAGTCTTCACTCAAGTGGCACCAGCAGAGGGCACACTCTCAGCAACAGGTCTTTATTCATTCCTGGGGTCTACATAAAAACAACACTGCTCATGTATGTTAGTGAAAAGTACAGTATTAACACCATTCATGGTTGTAGAACTTCTTGTAGGCTGAGTCACAGCCTGGGTAAGATTGCAAACATCTGCCATAAAAATCAACTTCTTACATAATGGACAACTTTTAGAAAACCAGTCAATATTCAGGTCACCAAGATGGACGACAACCAACTAGAATAGGCTTACAGTATGGAAGGTGAATCTGTAGCCCCTCTGTAGCCAACTGAAATGTGTTCCTGTTCATAAAATGCAACTCCGCCACCATATTCAAAATAATCTAAAGTACTTTCCAGGTGTGTTTCTGACAGTGCCAAAACATGAATATTGTCTGAGGAACAGATTCTGGTAATCTCATGACCTTTGTTCCTGAGGCTACATATATTTTAGTGAGCTAATACCAAACCCTTCCTTGAAGGGTTCCATGAGGTAAGCTAACTTCTTCTCCTAGAACAGATGTTGAAACTGAGCACTAACTATCAAGACCATAAAAAAATCAGTAGTATTCTCAAAACCAGTCAGTTAGCTTGGTTCGCCTGGTACCCCAAGTCCCTGATGTCATTGCATCTGAAGCAGGATCCAGTCCAGGTGATAGCCCTATAAGCAAACCCGCATGCAAAATGCATTAACCTGTCAGCCCTAATTGAATACCTTTCTGTACTACACAATCATGGACTATTACGGCAATGCAAGATGTTTCTCATCCAAATAAAAGACCCTGTACTTGCTGTTTTTGTGCAGCACTTAAAAGGAAGGAAGATAATGCTGCCAATCCATCACTGACAGAGATTTGTGACTCCGGAGTGATTCAACCACTAAGAGCAATTACCACACTGGCTATGACAAGGTGCACGGTAGAATGCCTGTTCTCCACACAACGCAGCAGGGCATCCATACTGACAAGAAGTCTAAACTGTTTGTCGCTACTTTCTATTCCAAACAGAGATGACAGAAGCATTGGACTATGATGACCATGGTTATTGCATCCCTGAAGACCAAGCCTCCGTGTCTTGCACTGTGAAGCCATCTAATAGTAAGATGATTTAAGTTTGGTAACTGAGTGTTTCTGGCTACGCCACTGATGTTGAAATGTCAAAGGTTCCACCATCAGGGAACCAACCTGTAGAGTTAAAAGGTTTGGCTTAAAATGTATAGATTTTAACTCTATGGGCCTGAATAAAAGAAAAGGAAACATTGGAAATGTCATTGTCACCGTTTCACATTGACTCGCCTCCCCTGAAAAAAGACAAATCTAAATTACCAATCCAGATGACTCAATCAACATTTTGTTAAAATGAGAGTCTCATTTGTAGAGGGGAAAGAAAGGAGACAAAAAAATGACATCAAAGGTAATAAAACTATCATATCTATTTCAACCAAACCCGAAATAGTGCATCAATCCAGCAAAGGTCGAAGGGTAATAGCAGCCACAGACTATTTTAACGCTGCTACCTTACAGTCGTATTTCATTCTCACCATGTGTTTAATACCTTTCCACTCCCCCAATGGTCCCTCTGACTGGTTATCTGTGCTGTTTTGAAAGAGGCCAACCAAACTGTTAGAAAGGCCACCCTCCCTCAGCCGTCCAGCAAGCCTGCCTGCCAATCCGCCATCCTGTTTCCAGACAGCACAGTCATTTCCCAGCCCAGTGGAGCAGCACTCCCTGACCTCTGCCTCGACCTCCGCCTCAACAGCCCGAGCTCCAGCACCAGCTCCAGCCCAGAGAGCAGGCTCAGGCCACCTCTACTTATTTATGAGCCATTTCACACAGTGCTGCTCCCATTAGAGACCCAGCCTTGGCCCACCTTACACGGCACTCTCCTTGCACTTAACACATAGAGTACACCAGCAGGGCCAGGGGGGCATGGGTGGTGGGTGGTGTTGGTGGGCGAGTTGAGGAGACCATTAGACCTATCACATAGGTACTGTCACACACCCAGCTCAAGATTACATCAAATAATCAGAGAAAGGCTAACATATCAGTCTACTTCCTGGTTAGCAAACATTTCCTGCAGACAGCTGCTAGGAGACCAATCGATCAATCCAGCACAACCTTTTATTACTGTATTGCCTTTTCAAATATGTGATGAATAGCTATTTGACTATCCTCAGGGAAATAATCACCCACTGATGGGTTTGATAAGTTATGCTTATTGAACCATAATTGGATAGTTCATTATTTCTTATTAATTTCGTTGGAGCCGAACTGTTACTCTCAGCAGGAAACAGAGAGACTTAGAAAGACAAAAAGTTCAGTCTCCACATCATAAAACTTGACCGATGCAGTGATTCGTGAAAGCATACAAGACATTAATAAGAAAATCTGTGTATGCATGACTGAAAACAAGATTAGTCTGAGCTGGTAACTTTCTAACACTGCAGGAAGCCAGTGAATATTGTTTACTTTGCACCAGAATGGAGGTGACAATGTTGACTGAAACCTATTTATAGAGAAAGAGAAATGAAGAACCACACCCACCTGTGATTGTGACAAAGGCGTAGCCCTCCTCACCCAGTAGCGGATTGATCAGTCGGCAGCTGTAGGTGCTATTGGGCTCCAGCACGACCGTCAGCACGCTGGTCAAAGTGAAGAGCCCTTCCTCATTGGCCACCACTGAAGTGGTGAAGTTGTCCGTCAGGTTGCGCCCGCCCCCATCCTGCCATATCACGCCAGCTTGAGGATAACCACCATAGGCCTCACAAGTCAGGGCTACCTCGTCACCTGGCCGCAGGTTGGATTCAGGCTCCAAAGTCACTACAGGCTTGGAGTAGGGGGCTGAAAAAAGGCAAATGTACACAGAAAGAGGAGGAGGAGGGGGCGTGAGGTTTTGGGGTGGGAGGGAGGAGAAAAAGAGGTATGGGGTAGGTGAGGATGGAGAGAGCATAAGGGAGCAGCAGGCACATACTGACTTCAGTTAGATTCTCTGCAGTGAGAGTCACCCTGGGAACTGTTTGACATGATTCCCATTAAATTCTTAATTATATTTAGGGAGCTTAGCATAACACAGTGCTTAAGATCCCACAGACACAGACAGCATCTGTGGCACATCCTGATGCTGCATCCCTACATTCTAACGCTGCTCTCTCTAGAGTGCCAAAGCACTTGAGCCACTCCCAGAGAGGAAATACGGTGC